>CM065702.1:16234497-16386997 GCA_017654935.2 Phymorhynchus buccinoides | reverse complement strand
GACGACGACGACGACGATGACGATGATGGAGATGATACAAGGAGAAGAAAGAAGCGAATGCCTGCTTTGGCACATCATGAAAGTCGCCAGACGATAAGAACTCAATCTGAAAAACGGTACCAACAACTGAGAAAGTCACTGGAATCAGGGTCTCCAGTAGAAAGAAAGAGACGACAATCTGATGATGATGATGACGACGATGACGACGACGATGGGGACGATGATGACGACGATGATGATGGAGATGACACTAAAAGAAGAAGAAAGAAGCGAATAGCTGCTTTAGCACAGAGTCGCCAGATGAGAAGAGATCAATCTGAAAAACGGTACCACCAACTGAGAAAATCGCTGGGTTCAGAATCTCCAATAGAAAGAAAAAGACGACAGTCTGATGATGATGACGATGATGATGACGGGGATGATGATGACGACGACGACGATGATGATGATGACGACGACGACACAATTTCAGCCTTGATAACAAAGAGAGAGGCTCTGGGCAAGAAAGACGCGGTTAGAAAAAGTCGACAGTCTCCTTTGGCGGAAAAGCACAACTCTCGAGATGCCATCTCTTCAATCGATGATAATGCCGAAGAGGACAATGACGATGACACTGATATAGCACTGAAGAGGAAGAGAGAGGCTACGAGTAAAAAGCATGCAGCTTCCACTGAAAAACATCATGCCCAAAATGTCATCTCTTCAACTGATATCGATCACGATGATGATGATGATAATAATAATGACGACAAAGGTGACGACTCTGTTGCTGATGCAGCATTGAAAACAAAGAGAGAGGTTCAGCGCACACAACGCACAGCTTCAGAGAACGAACACTCTCACTTGGCAGAAAATCACGACGACGATGATGATGATGAAAAGGATGACGACAAAGTGACAGACACAGCATACAATAGGGAGGCATCAGGCGAGCAAGATACAGCTAGAGAGAGTCAGTCGTCTCTTTGGGATGAAGAACACTCAGAACATGCCTTGTCCTCGGCTGACCGCAAGAAAAGAGAAGACAGTGTCTTAGATGCTATTACTAGCCAGAATGGTGACGACGACACATTTTCTGATTCAGCGTTGAAAAGAAAGAGGGAAACCCCAGACAAACAGCGCACAGCAAGAGAAAGTCGACAACATTCTCATTTGGCAAAAAAACACTCCCAAAACACCTTTATGTCGGGTGTTCGCAACAGAAGACAAGACAGTGTTCTGGACGCTATCAACCAGGTATCGTCCAATGACAATGACCAAGATGACGAGCTTGAAAATGAAGATGACGACGATGATGGTGGTGGTCCTGATGAGGAGTTGTATGGCGGGGTAGACATGGGGAACTTACGAAGAAAAAGACGATTCTTACGGCGAATCTCTAGAGAGAAACCCAGCCCGGCGGAGATAGCGGCATCGAAAGGTTTTGTGGGGTACAGCGACGATGACAACGACGATGATGATTCCGACGACACGTTAAAGAGTGCTCTGGCTGACATGTTGGACGAGATGGTTGACAGTGACGAAGAAGGCGTGCCGCCCGTGAGACGAAAAAGAAGCGTGGATGAAAGAGCCCAACTGCATCATCGCTTACAACGATCACCACCGTCCGTTAGAGACATCATCCAAGAAATGGCTGACGAGGAAGAAGATGATGAGGAAGATGACGAGGATGATATTTCTCCCGAGGACTTAGTGCGCCTGAAAAGACAAGCCAAAACTCTTCAACCGGGGAAAAAGCGTAAGAGAGATTATGAAGAAGTGTCAGAATTGCTTGGGAAAATAGAGGAGCCGCAAAGCGATGAAAGTGACGAAGATGAGGCGGAGGAAACCAAACTGAACGACATTGCTCTAGACATGGCTGCTGACAGCATCCAACAAGATCCTGATGACTATGCTGATGACGATTCGGAAGAATCTGTGAGCCCCATCTTGAAAGCAAGAAGACACGTCGACAAAACTGTATCCCGACATCAGAGAGAAATTCACGCAAAAATGCCAGAGAAAGACAAGAATTTTTATCCTTTCCCAAACCTAGCAGACCAGACGGGAAGCGCAAAAGCTGTCTTCAAACAGAATTTTGGCAGCAACGGGAAGATTAGTGTGATGTCAAGTGTGTCACATCATGAAAATGACAACACACAGAAATCATCAGACACACTGCCAGAGAGAAAGCAAAGGGCCAAAAGAATCAGGAAAAGAAAGAGCTTTAGAAATCAGCAGCCTCCAACAGACATCAATGATTCTGATGGCATAAACATCCCTATCTACCACCCTGTCAGCAAAGCTTTGAGGTTGTGGCCCATCATTACTTTTAATTCGCCCGATGATGATACATCAGCCCAAACTAATAACTCCAACAAGGAAACCCCTACGAAACAGAATAATGACAGTAAAGGTTCTCTGCTTCAATCAGGTTCCTTGCCAGTTCCAGGCAATGCTAACCAGACCAGGAACAATGGCACCAGCAAGCAGCCTGCAGATGTCCGCTCCAACACAAAGACTTCAGTCCCGTATTCCACTGTCACTTCCCAACCTGTGAAAAGTAGCACAAGCATCCGTAATGCTAAAAACGTGAAGACAAGCGTGTCGCCTAGACAGGAAGCTCCCAGTATCAAATCCTCTGGATTACCAAGTTCAGCTAGAAATGTCAGAGGTTCGGCTGTAACTGGTCAGAGCTCTGGAAGTAGTGCCACGACAGAGACAGCACAATCAAATGGAAATCAAGGGACGGATCTCGCATCTCCTGTAAAAGCAGCGAAAAGACAAAAACCCAACAAACTGAAACTGTCAAAAAAGATGACATCACCAAATAAGGTGAAGCGCCGGAATGTGCCACAGATGCAAGGAAACAAAGAAAATGGCGCAACAAGGAAAACAAAATCAGATGGGTCTGGCAGAGGAGTGGATCGCCTGAGGCGGAGAAGGTCTGCTGACAGCGATGAAGAAGAACGTGAGTCACCACGAAAGGCCAAGCGTAGTGTGCTGTTGGTCGGGTCTGCTTTGCCTTCACTACCGGGCGAGCCTCAAGATGTTGCGGAGAAGTACAAAGATGCAGATCGCACTTTGGAGGACATTCTCGACAACGTGCTTGGTACTGCCCCCAACCCAGTTCCTGTCCGGATAGCCATCCCATCATCAGACGATGATGATGACGACGACGACGACGATGATGACGATGACGACGATGACGATGACGATGACGACGATATCAAGGAAGCGGCAAAGAAAGCAATGTTGAAAGAGAAGGAACGTGGCTTCATTGCCTTGTCAGCCATGAGGAAGTTAAGAAAGGAGAAAGAAAAAGCCAAGAATCACGTGAAACTGGAAAAGCTGAAAGCAAAGGGCACAGTGAGAAGGGAGAAGTCCAAAGCTAAAGTAGCCGTGGCAAAAGAGAAGAAGAAAGCCAAATCAGCTGTGAAACTGGAAAAGGAGAAAGCGAAAGAAGAGCTTCGACAAGAGAAGATAAAAGCCAAGCTTGCTCTGAAAGAAGAAGAGAGGAGGGCTAAACAGCGCATCCACGAAATGTTAGATTCCTACCCACCCGGTAGATTCACGCGCGATATTTCTAGCGACTTGGAACAGGAGCTGAGAGATGTGATAAAACAACCAGAAAAAGGTACGAAGAAAACATCAAATACAGAAAGCGTCCAGTCAGCCAGTGAGAATAGCCACACGAAACAGAGTACCCCTATTGCTGTTACAGAAAGTGATGAATCGAGGAACCGTGTCAACAGAACGACAACTCCTTCCACTGGTAGACTGGACGAAACGCAAAAGGAACAAATAGTAGCATCCACTGCTTCTGACATCGAACAGGCCGTTCACACGGCTTTACAACAGCTCGGGGAACAGATGCGGAACGCGAGGGACAGTGACAGAGAAGTATTCAAAGAACTCTTTGACTACGACTGGGAAAAAAAAGTGAAAAATAACGACGATGACAACAGAAACAAACTGGGCAACAATGAAGAAACGGACAAGTTAACACCTTCGAACGAACATGACCCCGACGAACGACGAATCAAACGTGACTCGAATGGCCGGTACCCTGACGACAACGGAGAAGTTCTCTACGACCTCGAAGAGGAATTGGACGACAATTTTCTGGACAAGAAGGACCTGCAGCTGACCAAGCGAAGGTCAGCCCCCAGGCCGGGCGGGCCACCCATTGACACGGGGATGACGGGCAGGGACATCAACGCTCCCATGACGGACACCGAAGACGAGGAAGAGGACGAAGAGGATGATGATAAAAAGGAGGTGCTGGAGGGCGATGAGGTGACCAACATCGTGGCCAAGAAGCAGGAACCGGACGGGCGGGAGAAGGAGGAGGAACTGGAAGAGGCTCTGGTGTTTGAGGAGGAGGATGAAGATGGCCCTAATTCAGGTACATTTTCAAATTCTGATAAAGCATAATCATAAGTGCGTCTTATGCAGTTCATACGGGTAGTAGCATGTGAATTAGACAAAGCTGCTAAAACGGTTGGCAATTAAATTTAGTCTAATTTACATACTAGGCATACTACCCATATTAATTTAACTGTGTAAGAATTGGTTGGCAATTAAATTTAGTCTAATTTACATACTAGGCCTACTACCCATATTAATTTAACTGTGTAAGAATTGGCAGTTTTGTCTAATTTGCATACTAGGGGAAGACGGGGTAAAAAGCGCATGGGCGGGTAAGAAGCCCACCCCAATTATCTCATGAAATGAAGCAAATTTCAGTCTCATTTTTCCCATGAGACGAGCGTTAATGTCTAGCATTCGTCTCATGGGCAAATTTGACTGAAAGTTTCTTTATTTCATGAGATAATTGGGGTGGGCTTCTTACCCGCCCATGCGCTTTTTACCCCGTCTTCCCCTACTACCCGTATTAACAACTGTGTAAGATCGTGAATAGAGTATAGTATATTGTTTTCACGATGGCGACGGAACTATATTATACTCTATTCACGATGGCGACGGTAAGACGCACCCATGACTACGTTACCAGATGTTGTGGATTATGCTCAAGAAGACTGAGGAGGGAGTAATTCAGTTAATTTATCAAATTCTAATGAGCTTTGTATAAAGCATCATATGTTATGGATTATACTGAAGAAGACCGAGAAGAAGAAGTACACAACGTAGGATTTTTTTATATAGTGGGACCTTTAACCCTTTAACTGTGACAGGGTACACAGCGTAGGCTATATAGTGGGACCTTTAACCCACTTAACTGTGACACTGTGACAGGTTACACAACGTAGGCTATAATGGAACCTTTAACCCTTTCACTGTGACAGGTTACACAACATAGGATATATAGTGGGACCTTTAACCCTTTCACTGTGACAGGGTACACAGCGTAGGCTATATAGTGGGACCTTTAACCCTTTAACTGTGACAGGGTACACAGCGTAGGCTATATAGTGGGACCTTTAACCCTTTAACTGTGACAGGGTACACAACGTAGGCTATATAGTGGGACCTTTAACCCCTTAACTGTGACAGGGTACACAACGTAGGCTATATAGTGGGACCTTTAACCCTTTACTGTGACAGGTTACACAACGTAGGCTATAGTGGAACCTTTAACCCTTTAACTGTGACAGGGTACACAACGTAGGCTATATAGTGGGACCTTTAACCCTTTAACTGTGACAGGGTACACAGCGTAGGCTATATAGTGGGACCTTTAACCCTTTAACTGTGACAGGGTACACAACGTAGGCTATATATGGACCTTTAACCCCTTAACTGTGACAGGGTTATATAGTGGGACCTTTAACCCTTTAACTGTGACAGGGTACACAACGTAGGCTATATAGTGGGACCTTTAACCCTTTCACTGTGACAGGGTACACAACGTAGGCTATATAGGACCTTTAACCCCTTAACTGTATATAGTGGGACCTTTAACCCTTTAACTGTGACAGGGTACACAACGTAGGCTATATACCTTTAACCCTTTAAGTGGTACACAACGTAGGCTATATAGTTGGACCTTTAACCCCTTTACACTGTGACAGGGTACACAACGTAGGCTATATAGTGGGACCTTTAACCCTTTCACTGTGACAGGTTACACAACGTAGGCTATATAGTGGGACCTTTAACCCTTTCACTGTGACTGTGACAGGTGACACAACGTAGGCAATATATAAAAAAAGATATAGTGGGACCTTTAACCCTTTCACTGTGACAGGTTACACAACGTAGGCTATATAAAAAAAGATATAGTGGGACCTTTAACCCTTTCACTGTGACAGGTTACACAACGTAGGCAATATAAAAAATATAGTGGGACCTTTAACCCTTTCACTGTGACAGGTTGCACAACGTAGGCTATATAATAACAGTGGGACCCTTTAACCCTTTGACTGTGGCAGGCTACACCACGTGGACGGAGTGGGGGCCCTGCAGCGTCACGTGCGGCATCGGTCGACGTCAACGGTCCCGAAGCTGCGAGGACCCGGGCCTGTGTCACTCGGGCAACATGGAGGAGGACGTGTGCATGACGGAGCGGTGCCTCAACAAGAAAGCTGGCCCTTGAACTCTTTAGATTGTCGTGGAAGATTAGAAGTCATACACGCAAGCATGCACATGCAATATATATTATACACATGCACGCACACACACACACACACACACACACACACACACACACACACGCTTATACAGACATGGAGGAAGACGTGTGCAACAAAAAAGCTGGACCTTGAACTCTTTAGATTGTTGTGACGATTACATACACGCAAGCATGCACAAACAATATAAATATACATATATACACATGCACGTACGCACGCACACACACGCGCTTACATAGACATTGAGGAAGACTTGTGCATGATGGAGAGGTGTGTCAACAAAAAAGTTGGCCCTTGAACTAGATTGTTGTGAAGATTACATACACGCAAGCATGCACATACAATATATATTATACACATGCATGCATGCACACACACACACACGCTTACACAGACATGTAAGATTATGCGCAAACACGTAGGACACATTCGTACACGCGGCACGCACGCACGCACACACACACACACGTCCACAAACACATGCACACACACAAACACACGTCCACGTCCACCAATTAACACTTCTACAGCCACATGAAGACTTACAATGACTTGATTAATATGCTGATAATAAGCCCTTTATATTACTTACACAAATGTTAGACTTACAATAAATCATACTTAGAAATGGTCTACATTGCATGAACTTAATTTATATGACAATTTTAAAGTTTATAATCTGTTTATTTAATTTGGTTGTTTTTCTGGTGGATTTCTTTCAATAAATTACTGATCGAAAACAGTATCCCCGTACCCTATGCTTCGTGATTGTAACCGTACGTAAACCATGCCCAATAGTAAAGGGCAGTATACACCAGTAAGGCCGGGTTCACATACGCGTAAGTTCCGTACGGAAAACCCTAAATAAGTGGAAGAAAGAAATATAAAAGTTTACGCATATAGGGGAAATTCGGACACGTGCGAAAATATTTTCCCTTCTTTGTTTCACTTATTTATGGATTGCACACGGGTTTCCGCATGGAATATCCGTTTATGTGTGTACACGGCCTAACACATTGCAGTTTATTTGGACATATGTTGTGTTCAGTAGGCTACCCACGCTTCCATCTCCACGCAATTCACATAGGCCCTATTCGACACACGCACACGCACGCACGCGCACACGCACACGCACGCACACACACACACACACACACACACACACACACACACACACACACACACACACACACACATATATATATATATATATAAGTCGAGAAGGCATGCACGCTCACAATTGTACACCAGCACACGCACTCAATTATTATATAGGCCCTAACTTATAAAACTCTTGCAGGATATACGCTTGTGTATTACTATTAGCTTTATGTACTTGTTGCGTAGGCCTATCTTTGTACCTGTAGGCATGCAAATGCAACAAAGTTGGCTCTACATGCACACTAACTCCTATCAATGCCGAGATTAAATCACTCAAGCAAGACAGCAGATAATCGGGTGACGTCATGTCATGGAGTATTATATGCCTTTCATGAAATGACATATTGGCCAGAAGAGCACATATGCACACATGAACGTATAGTACACACATGTATGCACGCGCACACGCACACACACACACACACACACACACACACACACACACACACACACACACACACACACACTCTTCTTCTTGTAGGTCTCAGGCAGCCAACTTCATCAGGTTGAAGATTCTGCTGCACTTTGGGGGGTAGTAAGAAGATAAGAAATTAGAAAGCTGAGGAGATAGAAGTAGCCTAATGGAAATGAAAGTAAACATAGAATAAACCTAGTGTGGATCTGGAAAGTTAAACTTTTTTTTGGACCGTAGCCTTTATTTCGTAGTATCTGGGCAAGACCAATCCGGCTACCGTAGCGGTCCCCAGGGGCGAACCCCGACCGACACAGCTCCACACACACACACACACACACACACACACACACACACACACACACACACATTTAGCAGTTTTAATCGTTCACATGCAAGTTCAACACACAGATACACATATACACACACGCGCGCGCACGCACGCACGCGCGTACACTTGCGTTTTAGATACCGTAGGCCTAGTCTATAATTATTATAGATGCGAAATAGTTCTACTGAGGAGAAACTTGCATACTTTCTTGGAATGTGTTGTACGAGATAACATTTTTGTTTTAATTAGCATTTTATAATGAAAATAGGCAATCGTGATTTAGATTTTTTAAAAAACATTTTTACAAATCAATTGAAATAATTACTGCTGAAGAGACGTTTCTCCTGACAACCATAACAAAAACAATATGGCCGCAACTTGACAACGGAAGTGGTCGACCACACTACGCGCACGAATCCGGACTATTTTTGAATTAAAGAATTGTAATTAAGACCACATTATCTCCTCAACAATAACTTATTTTCATACACTAAACACATTATTCTGATTTCGTGAAATATTGATCTCCTGAGCTAAAAAAATCAACGTGGTTATAGCAAAACAGTTCTGGGGTTTTATTTTTTCGCGTAATAACAAATCACTCCACAGTGTGGTATTCGCCCAGCTTGGATACATTCCACCACAGAAAGCGCGGTGCTTGCCGTGTCGCTGCTTGTAATAAATCAAACCAAGATGGGGCACTAGAAGAAAAAAAATAAAAAAAATGCCAGAATGGATGACCCACGAATAGAATGGGTCCGAAACAGAGTGTACCAGGCTCTAGACATCAAAGACCTCGACGTATTTGAGGAGCTACTTGAACGAGACGACGGGGAGGTGGAACGGTGCTTGTCCAAGTTTCTCAACGACACACCGGAGGAGAACGAAACCTCTATCCTCTTCTACAAGGTCGTCAAAGAAGAGGAGGAAGAAGTCGAGGTAGAATGCGGTAAGTTTCGACAGAATTCGTGTGTTAAATTGTATTTTGCTATGTGACTAAGTAGTACGCGCAACTGCTGCAGCCAGTGTGTGTGGATTGGATACGTTATGTTGGTGCCCCGCTGAACGGGCGCTGGCTGGCCAGGTCACTAAAATTAGAATATGTTTTATTATTGTGTTTAAAAAAAACACCCACATATGCTCTCCCTAAAGTGCCGTCGATATAATGCCACAGTGTGTAGCTTTCGACTACTATATCAAGATCAAGATCAAGATCAGTTATCTGCCTTGGTTCTTGTACTAGAACTTTTCTACTTCTAGTGTTTGGGGGAAATACGTCTAGTTAAGGTACACACCCCTACACCACCACCACCACCACCACCAAAACACACACAGACATACAGAAGCTCAGAGAGAGAGAGAGAGAGAGAGAGGTCTGGAATACGAAAGTTTAGTTTGTTAGGCTACAGGCCCATAGAAATGGAGTTCACATCTAGACACAATTATGATATGCATGCAGCAAGAACACATGTATACATTGCAGGAGTTTCTAGTTCATGACTAGATCTACTTTTTGTGCATAAGAAACTGAGAATTATTATTTTCATTTTCATAGTCATTTTGTTCAAGGAAGAACATTCTGTTGTAAAAGGGAGAGTATATGTGCCACACATGCACGCACACACGCACGCATACACACACACACACACACACACACACACACACACACACACACACACACACACACACACACACACACACACACACACTATATATAAAATATATACACACACACACACACACAATATATAAATATATATAATATACACACACACACATACACATGCATGTACACTAAAAAAGAGTTGTTAAAAAATTACATGTAATTTTCTCCATTGATGATTGAACCCTGCATCCCGTTGCAGAGCCCGAAATACCAGACATCACAGCGGAGGAGGAAGGAGGGGAAGGGGAGGGGGAGAATAAAGGGGAAGGGGGGGAGTCTCCAGAACCGGAACAGGAACAGGCTCTGCCCGTCTCCTCCCCAACTGCAGAGGATGATGCAGAGGCTCCAAAGAAAGGTGACTGTTGTTTCTTCATCGTAATGTGTAACGAAAGCTTTTTTTCACCACTGCGTGTTTACACTACAGGTCTACACAATGATAAGCACTGTGTATGGTTTTGTTCAGGCATGGTAGACCTCCGTGAATCGCGGAAAACCAGTGAAAGTGAAAATTTGACCCCCCCCCCCCCCCCCCCAAAAAAAAAAAAAGCCAGGGTAGAAATTCGCTCGGGTGCCTAAAAGTTACGTGTGTTAAAACCTATGCAATCGCTTCGCGGAACCGGATGTGAATGACTGAACAAGCAACTTCCCGCCGAAGTTAGCAGTCGTGCGCGGCCTAGCTCACGCCACACGTTTCCAGATTTGTGATCCTAGTGCTTCTTTTTCTTCTTCTTCTTTCATTTTGACGCCCAACTTCATCATTTTAGTTTGAGTCGACATCTTTCAAATGAAATGCAGAATCGGTTGGATATTCTTCCGCGAAACTCTCTTTGCCCCCACTACCATGCCTGTTTGTTACATACAGCGGAACCTCCCTTATAATATAAGGCCGGGTTCACATTAGACGCGTAAGTTCCGTACGGAAAACCCTAAATAAGTGGAAGAAAGAAGGATAAAAGTGTACGCATACACGGGAAATTCGGACACGTGCCCAAGTGTTTTCCCTTCTTTGTTTCACTTATTTATGGATTGAGCATGGGTTTCCGCATGGAATATCCGCTTATGTGTGTACGCAGCCTAAGACCTCCCATTATAAGACTCCCTCCCATATAAGACCTACTACTTCTATGAGACATTGCCCTTCTTTGTAAGTATTAAAATTTCTTCCCTTAAAAAAGACCACTCCCTTATAAACCTCACTTGGGATGATTTTTGAAGGTCTTGTAAGGGAGGTTCCACTGTACATCAATAAAATAAAAAAGCTTGGGGGAAAAAAAGTTTCAAAGTTTTTAAAAAGATGGCTACATAATGAAAACTTTTCGTTGCACAAAATGTTACCCATTTTTTTTAATGAAGGGGACCTTGGGTTGGCAGGGGCCAGGATGGGTCTCTGTTCCATTAGGCCAAAAAAACCAAAATGTTGGTTTCCTGTTTCCCTACCTACCCTAGTTTTTGGCTGCCGACCCTAAACTTTTTTTTGATGAATGGGAAAAAAAGAAAAAGAAAACGAAAGTAAGCGAGCAAACAGAAACATTAAACATTATAAGTGCAAAAGTATACTGTTTTGTTTTATTAAAATATATAAATATATTCACACACATGGACCGAACACAAGATTTAAAAAAAAAAGAAAATCCTAGTACCTACCTACCCTATTTTTCAAACTGATGAAACCCCAAACAGACATCATTTTTTTTGGCCTTACTGAGCTGTCTGTTTGGGTTGCTGTCCAGTAATACTACAGCATAATATTATCTATTTTATAGTCCAATGTGGCAGTCTTATATTCCTCCTCAGTGTTTGACCTTCAGTAGCCTACGAAAAAAAAGAAGGTTTCTTTTGTTTTCATTCAGATTCTTAGTTTCAGGGCTCCCAATCGCCCCGCAAAACAAGGAGTCCCAGGGACTCCTTCACTTACGGTATAGAGGGTCCTAGAGGCGGGATAGAGGGTCCCAGTGGCATTGTGAATGCTAAAAGGAATTTTTCTAGTGCATCCCTGGGACCCCCTGCACATTCTTTTAGAGGGTCCTTTAGAGTTTTAGTACTTCATAGACCCCCAAATGGGGGTCCCTGGGAGCCCTGTAGTTTGCAAACTGGGAGTTTGATGTTTGTTCTTTTTTGTGTGCTGCTACATACAGTGTGACATAATTGGTTTGGTGAAATGATTGATTGGTTTGAGATGTTTATTGTTGTCGCGTGTTAACACTATTTTGTTAATTTTGAGGGTTATAGTATGATGCAATGGTCAACTTAGGACGCTCATTTCACTGCCAGGGAGCAATTAATTCAGTAAGGGCTTATACTTATACTAGCGCGTGATATTCTTAGTTGGGCGTAGTGAGAGAGAGAGAGAGGGAGATGAGTACCCCCCCCCCCCCCCCTCTCTCTCTCACTACCCCCAACTAAGAATATCATGCGCTATAAGCCCCTACTGGTTTGATTGCCCCCTGGTGGTGAAATGTGTGTCCTAAGCTTCTCATTATTGTATGTTGTTATTGTTGGCTTACCCTGGCTTAAAGACTCCAGGGATCATCCCAACAGCCGAAGCACTTGAACACTTTGGTATAAATGCACCAGCTAGGGATGAGAACATTACGTGTGTGAACGTTTTTGATTACCCATGTGAGCAGCCACACTCCGACTTCGGAGGACGTTATTGTATAACTTTTGTTGTTTCTTTTCTCATCTCAGCCAAGAAGAAGAAAAGAGGCAAAGATGGGTCTGGCACGCCTACGGCCGAAGAGAAGCCCCCCACGCCTGTAGAGTCAGCGCCGCCACCCCCAGAGGCAGAAGAAACCAACGTAGAGGGGGAGGATGACGACGAAGAAGACACCAAACCTAAAACAGTGCGTTAAGCTTTGGTTTTAATCTTAGAAAGCTAGAAATTCATACTAATTGACTGTTACTAGTGTTAGTGTTAGCTTTGGTTTTAATCTTAGAAAGCTAGAAATTCATACTAATTGACTGTTACTAGTGTTAGTGTTAGCTTTGGTTTTAATCTTAGAAGCTAGAAATTCATACGAATTGACTGTTACTAGTGTTAGTGTTAGCTTTGGTTTTAATCTTAGAAAGCTAGAAATTCATACGAATTGACTGTTACTAGTGTTAGTGTTAGCTTTGGTTTTAATCTTAGAAAGCTAGAAATTCATACGAATTGACTGTTACATGTACTAGTGTTAGTGTTAGCTTTGGTTTTAATCTTAGAAAGCTAGAAATTCATACAAATTGACTGTTACTAGTGTTAGTGTTAGCTTTGGTTTTTAAGATAGGTTTATTTGAACCAGCTTTTAAGCTCTATTTTTCTTCTTGGTTAGAGTAGATTGATGCATATATGAGGTTAGTTGTCAAGCTTCTTTTTTCTCTGAACCAGCATCTTCCGGGGGATGTGATCGACGAGAACTGCCAAGATAGTTTGTGCTATCACTTTTCGATTCTTGGTGCATCACTGCTGACATAATGTTCCTACTGTGCGTGCAGAAGCTGATAGTGCAGAAGGTATGGCGAACCTACCTACACATGGTGTACCAGCATCTCCCGGAGGATGTGATCGACGAGAACTGCCTGTACTTCCTGCGCAACACCCCGGGGATGGTGCCCCTGCCCAACTCCATGGAGGAGGCCAACGAAATGCTGCCCGGCTTCTTCGAGTTTGGCATCCTCAACGGCCACTCCCTCATCATGCTGGAGCAGATCATTGGACAGGTCAGTGTCGAGACGATTGGGGAGTCGTTTGTAACTGTGTGGATGAAACCACATGGCAGGATGAGCAGGAATCCTGATTTTGTTGACTTTGGTTGTTTTTCAGGAAATCCTGAATTTGCAATTCTTTTATTGAATAATTATTACTCTGGAATCAGAAAAAAAACTCCTTTAAAAAAAAAAATGTCTCTAAATACTCTGATTTTATTAATAAAAGTGTACTAAAAAAAAACTTCAGCTTTGTGGGCTTTGCTCCCTGACCCCTACAAACGACTCTGCCCCTTGACCTCACCAAGGCCAGAACCCAGGCCTTCCTGCTTTTCATTTTGTCCAGGTTTCACCCTTGTGGGAGACTATCTTCCTGTAGTGCCGTGTTAGACTGTTTAGGAGTTCAGTTTGTTTTGTTTCAATCAACGCTCCCTCCTGTTTTGAGCATCTTGAAATGCTGCCCGGCTATTTCGAGTTTGGCATCCTGAACAGACACTCCCTTATCATGCTGGAGCAGATCATTGGACAGGTCAGATGAAGACTGTTAGGATCGAGTCACTTGTAACTGTGGGAGACTATTGGTATTTACCAGATTGAACTATAAAGGGGGTAGGTTTTAGGGCATATGGTTTGATTAATCCTCTCCTCCCCCTCTTTTGACCAACTATTCTCAAATGTATATGCTATTTATTTATTTTTAGTTAGTTGATTGGATTGTGAAGGAGATAGGCTTTAGGGGGATATGTTTTGAGTGGTTTTAGGGGATATGTTTTGAGTGGTGTTTTTGCAGGCGTTTATTCCATTTGCTGACAGATCCAAATCCAAATCCAAATCCAAATCATCTTTATTATAACAGAGAAATTGCAGCCAGGTGCACATAAGAAAAACACATAATCGACATATTAACAACGAAGAATATGAACTAATAACTAATAACACTGCAATGTTGTAATTAGCAAATATGAACAAATAGTGATTGTTCTGATGTTGTGCTGTTTTCTAGTGTTCAGACCACGGTCATTGCTGCCTTTTTAAATTTTTTTACTTATGCACATATTCTTTTCCTGCAGGTGTTCATGCCGCTGCTGTCATTCAGTCAGCTGAAGAACGGGGAAGCCCAGGCCTCCCCTAGCGCCCCCTCCCCGACTGCCGTCAGTCGCCAGGACACCTCCGCCACGCAGATGTCCGTGGAAGAAGATAAAGACTCTGATAAAAAGGTTGGTGTCGTCATGAATGGGATATGCAGACCTGTTTACCTTGACGATTTAGCCGTCATTTTTACGAAACAAAAGTCACGGTGACGAAAAAAACAAAACAACGCCACTACAGTTACGTCGGGAAGCGATGCTTTTTAAACAATGTGGTGAAAAGTCATTCCGGTTTCCAGCATACAACACGCGTCAATTTCTTTTCATTCTGTTTCAAGATGGCGTCAAAGCGACCGCGTGGTGAGAGTTCTAGGTCAAATGATCCAAAATCTGATGGAAAGACACCAAAGAAAAGGCAAATACATGGTTTAAAAAATGTTTTTAAAGGTCTCCCAGTGCACTATTGCTTGCATATAATTGTGTAATTGCAAATAGTTTTCTTGTTAGTTGGATTTTGTGAAGAAAAAGAATTGGCTGCGCGTTGGATGACAGTTTCAAAAAAAAAATTACTACGTTTTGTTTCAGAAATTACAAATTTGCAAAATAGGGGTAAGCAGGTCTGGATATGACGCGACATGCCGTCACACGCCTATTACTACGTCCCTTGCATCTCCCTAAAAACAATAACTAAGAACAATTTCAAAAACAACTCTGGAGAAACTCTAGGGGAACGCAAAGAATAACTGGAGATTGTGTTTGATCCTATAATAGTTCGGTGCAGATCCCATTTTGTTCAGTGTAGTTCGGTGCAGATCCCATTTTGTTCAGTGTATTTCGGTGCAGATCCCATTTTGTTCAGTGTATTTCAGTGCAGATCCCATTTTGTTCAGTGTATTTCAGTGCAGATCCCATTTTGTTCAGTGTATTTCAGTGCAGATCCCATTTTGTTCAGTGTATTTCGGTGCAGATCCCATTTTGTTCAGTGTAGTTCGGTGCAGATCCCATTTTGTTCAGTGTATTTCAGTGCAGATCCCATTTTGTTCAGTGTATTTCGGTGCAGATCCCATTTTGTTCAGTGTATTTCGGTGCAGATCCCATTTTGTTCAGTGTAGTTCGGTGCAGATCCCATTTTGTTCAGTGTAGTTCGGTGCAGATCCCATTTTGTTCAGTGTATTTCGGTGCAGATCCCATTTTGCATGGAGGTAAAAGATAAAAAGGCGTGGATGTGGTAAGAAACTGAGCATTCTATAACTGCTTGTATTGTTTTCAAAACTTATGTAAAAGCTTTTAAAGTTTTCCAGGTAAAAGCATATGTTTATGTAAATGTTCAAGTCAGTTTGCAGAATCGATTTGTGTTCCTTCAGTTGAGCGTGTAGACAAGGTCTTGTATAGTCTTTTCAAAATTCAATTCTATTCTGAGTTCAAGAATGGTCTTTTCATAGTGTTGCCAAGGGAAGTAACTGAAGGATGATTAAAAGCTGACAGTGAATTAACTTTCAGATAATAAGCATAGACCATGGAGTAAGAAGACTATTTATTTAGTTAAAACAAAACAATAGAATGTCTGCCTGCAATGACTACCCAATAGATGATTTTCGGGAAAAACTAGGGGAGAGCACTTCGTAAAAATTAGAGTTGTTTACCTCCATTACTCGGTCAAATATCATAGCAACAATAGCGTCGAAGCTTGAAACTGCAGGATGCGAGTCAGCGACTTGCAAGTATTTTTTTTAGAAAATAAGGGGTGGCCAGTTGCTACAAAGTGATAGAACTTGCAAACTGTGACGTAAACATATAAATTACATAAAATTTAGAACGACGCATTGCGTTCTACATGCTGTGTATCTCCTCAAACCCACGAAGTGAGGGCTGGTTATTTACCTGATGGTAGAGTAACTCCCCCTGTTTGACCGATTGAATTAGGCAAGATAACTCCTACACACCATGAAATTACTCCCCTTAATTATTTCCGAACATTTCCTATTGAATGTATAGTTTTTGTTTTGCACACATTGATTCCCAGGAAAGGAGATAAGTTATTGACAGAGGAAAGCTCCATGAAAGCATTTTTTGTCAACAGCCTACATTTGTCTTTACAAAAGAGTTTTGTCAATAGATTTTTTAAAATTTACTCATTAGATTTTGCGCTATTGCAGAGTGATACATTTACCCTGTGATAGATAGATCTATACCCACCATGATTTCTTCATCCCTGACCATCGACATTTTGGTGCGCGTTTTTCAGGTGAATGTGGCAGAGTCTCGGGCCAAGGCCATACTGCGGGACGAGTTCCTGATCAACATGCAGAAGTTTGCCTCCAGCATCACACGCACGCTGCAGCAGATCGAGGGGGAGGTGCGCCTGGACGTGCCCGACGTGGACCTCCCGGAGAACGTGGACGAGGTGCTGGCCAACCAGGAGCTCATGGACCTGATCAACGAGAGGTGCGCCGACTGGGCGCGGCAGATACAGGTGTGTGGAGTGTATGAAAGAGGAAGGAATTGTCTCTCTTGTGCTTTCAATGTTTAAAGCAGAAGGAATTCATTCTCATGGACCTCATCAACGAGAGGAGCGCCGACTGGGCACGGCAGGTACAGGTGTGTGGAGTGTATCAAAGAGGAAGGAATTAATGAAGATATGTATGTATTAGGTACTTTATAGTCACAGAGGCGTCTCTGTGAAATTCGGGTTGCTCCCACCTGGAGAGCGCGTCGCAGCCAGAGGCGCGCCACCCTTTTTTCTTTCTTTTTTTGGAAGAAGAAGAAGATTTTAGACACTTTCTCTCAACTGAAGTATTACTACTCACTTGCGGCTTTCGACAGACGTCTATCCTGCTTCGTCAGTGCTTGCACACTGAGGTTGGAAACTTGGAATTGTCTTTCAGGTGCGTTGAGTGTATAGAGAGAAAAGAATTGTCTTTCAGGTGCATTAATTAAGTGTATAAAGCAGAAGGAATTGACTTTCAGGTGCGTCTATCATGTTTTTCGAACTATATAAGGCGCACCCAAAAATTTTACACAACATTCAGATTTTGTTATTATGTTTTTTTACTATTTTAGTAGTTACATTATAAGAGTATTAAGACGCAGGGGTCTCACTCTGTGAAAAATAAAATCACCTTATAGTCCGAAAAATTGAGTACTGTATTTTTTGATTTTTTGAAAGAGAAATGGATTTAAACCAAAGTAGGCTTAATGTAAAAATATCACATAAGAACCTTTTTTTGCACATTATTTAGTTTCTCAATATCACCCTACCGCTACAGGAACTTTTTTTTAACACACAAAAAAACAACCCTGCAATCAACCAAGAATAACTTCCTTGACAAGGGAGATCATTTGTAGTTATTTCTTAATTTATTTTTGTTGCTGTCCCGTCTTCTGGGTCGTACAGTGGCGTTGCTCCCACGCCGCTCATTCTGAATCCCAATTCGCAGCCACACCCTGGCTTGTTCAAGTAGCAGAATCCGATAATTTGTAGTTACGTTTGCCTTGAACTGGGAGTACGGTTTTCACGGCTCTGCCATCTTATTTTTTAAAACCAGATGGCTCTAGACCAGCAGCTGAAGAAGAAGCCGGTGGGCAACGGTCCGCTGGCGGAGATAGACTTTTGGCGGGAGCGCAACGCGGCCCTGAGCGCCCTGGTGGAGCAGCTGAAGCTGCCCAAGGTGCAGCACATGCTGGAGGTCTACAGCCACACGGACGGCAACTTCGACGACATCCAGTCGGACCTCAACAAGTACTACGTGGAGGCCAAGGACAACGTGCGCTTCCTGTCCACCCTGGAGCGCCACTTCAAGAACATTGCGCACGGCCTCACTTTCCAGGTACCGTTGGTTCTTTCCTTTCATCTTTAGAAAGGATATTTCGTAAAGCGCACGGGTCAGACTAGCTTTAAGTCTCCACCCGAATGACTCGACTTTCAGTTCGGTTTTCCCATCGGACTAGAAAGAAAGGTGAAAACCCGGATTTGAACCTGGGTCATATTGGCCCATTCTCCTGCCTTTAAAAAAAAAAAAAAATCTTTAAAATAATTGTTCTCCTTTTGAGCTCCTCCGAAATCGGAATGTGTCGGCTGTACGCAGCGGGGAGACCAGTGAAAACTGAAAAACAGACACATACGTACCTTACCCATTATGGCCATATGGCCTGGGAATGAAGAAGAAGAGCCCGGGTCACTCATGCATAGAAATTAGCAGGTGAACGTATTAACCACTCTGCCACCTTCCTTCCCATGGGCAATTGTGATTTTGGTTCTGCTCAGGTGCAGGGAGTGGAGCAGCTTGTTGTGCGACTTTGGAGATTCAAGAAATATAAGTGTTCATGTCTATCTCTCCAGGTGGTGATAGAGACGATCCCTTCCATGATGAACGTGTTGCCCATGGTGTGGATCATTTCTAGTCACTGCAACAAGGACGAGTGCAAGGTCTGACCGTGACACACTAATACGCAAACTATTTAAGCGTCGTTATCTTTCTGTCTCTCCAGGTGGTGATAGAGACGATCCCCTCCATGATGAACGCGCTGCGCATGGTGTGGATCATCTCTCGGCACTACAACAAGGACGAGCGCATGGTGCCCCTCATGGAGCGTATCGCCTGGGAACTGGCCGAGAGGGTGGCCAAGGTCATCGACATCCGCAGCCTCTTCCAGTGAGTAGGGGCTGCAGCCTTTGCTCTACCTTTGGTGTTGTTGTTGTTTTCGTTCCCCAGCTTAAGCGCTCAGGGGGCACACCCAGTGCCATGTGAACATTTCGCATGGCCTTGGGTGGGAAGATTACGTGTACGGCTGCTTTTATAGGGCCCCGCCACATGGGCGGCCATACTCCGACTTCAGGGGACTGCTCTACCTTTTATCTGCCTTCTCTTTGAAGGCCTGTGAGCAGGTTGGGGACCGAACAGCGGGACCTGGCTGGCTGGGCCAAGCTTTCTATGTGTTCTTCTTTTTCTCATTTCCACTTCTTATTGATAGTTTATTGTCTTGCGCTTTCCATTAGGTATTAGGTACTTTATAGTCACAGAGGTGTATCTGTGAAATTCGGGTTGCTCCCACCTGGAGAGCACGTCGCAGCCAGAGGCGCGCCACCCAATTTTTGTTTATGTGCATGCGATGTTTGTGTGACTGATAAGGAAGTGGGCGGGGGGGTTAAATTTTGGCCAAATGACAACTTTTTCGTTGCCACTTGGTTTAACGTATGCTAAGTGCATGGGCACACGGGACCTCGGTTTATCGTCTCATCCGAAAGACTCCACGTTCAGACCATAAGGCCTAGTGCAAAGTGAGAAAACATTGGAAAATGTCACAGCATTGTTTCTTGATATGCATGGCCACAGTCTGCAAAGTCTATCGCTGTAACCCTACCTTTGATGTCACATTCTCCAAAATAAAATGAGTACTCATACTTTTTTCTTTTTTTTTAAAATCGCTCTTGTGTTGCCGCAGATCAAAAGCCAACCTGGATCAACTGGCTATTTAGTCTCACGGAACTAGACTTGTGCGACATTGAAAATCCTTGGACCAGATGTGACATCGAAATAAGACAAAAGTGACAGTCTTTTTAACTGTAGAAACTTGTCTTACGATGATGTCACAGCTAAACGAGACGTCATAGAAGCAGACGAAACACAAGCAAACGGCGACATGCTTTTTTTGCAAATTATGAACTATCAGTTTGATCACGTTCAGAATGATGTACATTTGTGACTTTCAATAAACTCAAGAGTTTATGATCCAATCAATCAATAATTTATGTCCTCAAGTACAGGATAATGTCCATGCAGCACGTCACATACATATAAAAGAAACAACACAAATTGATAACGACAAAATAAACGCTCATTAAAAGAATTTTGCAAACACTCCCATGCCAAATCTCTTATATTTAATATCTCGAGTTATGTCCATCCACCCCCCCCCCCCCCCTCTCCTTACAGTTCTAACATTTATTTATTGCCTCACTGAGGACCTGATCACACTTTATTTATCACCCGCAGTGAAGCAATCCTATGAGAAGAATCGAACCAAACCTCCCTCCCTCTCCATCTTTCTCTCTCCACCCCCACCCCTTCCTTTCGGTTTTCTCCCTTATGTACACCAGACATTGCTATACATGCCCAGTTCGATTTTGCGTCATTCTGTAAACATTTTTGCATTTGAGTCTGCTTTGAACGTTTCAGGGCAGGGACGGACGAGGTGAAGCGCAAGACGCAGGAGGCCATCAAGATGCTGACCACGTGGAAGGATGCCTACTTCGACGTGCGGGCGAAGATCGAGGCCTCGGGCCGTGACCAGCGCTGGGAGTTTGACCGCAAGAAGCTGTTTGACCGCACCGTCTACATGACCTCCATCTGCCAGGATCTTTGTGACATTGCGCAGGTGTGTGTGCGCGTGCTTGCTTTTTGTGTGTGTGTATGCGTATTTGTGAGAGAGAGAAAGAGAATGTGTGTGTGTGTGTGCGCGCGTTTTTGTGTGTGTATGTGTGAGAGAGAGAATGTGTGTGTGCGCGGGCACGCGTTTTTGTGTGTGTATGTGTGAGAGAGAGAATGTGTGTGTGCGCGGGCACGCGTTTTTGTATTTGCATGTGTGAGAGAGAGAATATGTGTGTATGTGTATGTGTGAGAGAGAGAATGTGTGTGTGTGTGCGTTTGTGTGTGTGTATGTGCATGTATGTGAGAGAGAATGTGTGTGTGTGTGTGTGTGTGTGTGTGTGTGAGAGAGAAAGAGATGATTGGGGGTGGGGCTTCACTGCTTGTGCTTTGTCATTGTTGTACACTGTGAAATTGTCTTTATTTCTTCTTTTACTTGTATTTCTTTTAGGGGGCATCCCTATGCAGGCCAACTGTCCACTTTGGCGTGTGTGTGTGTATCTGTACGTCTTAGTTAAATAAAAGAAGAAGAGTGAGAGAGAAGGTAGAGGTAGAGATGAGGGAATGAAGCAAGTTAACTTAGAGTAGGCAACGGGACTAAATTTAACATGAACATCTCCCATCAAGCATCGTTTGTGAATTCCTGCAAATGATGCATCATTCATACTGTACTCACTCATGCAAGTGTCAAACTGAATATCTAATGCTTGTATGAAGTAACAAAAACAGATTGCCGTATTTTACGGACTATAAGGCGCACCTGATTGTAAGGCTCACCCCCCAAATTTGACTCAAAATTCAGATTTTGTTACTCTATTTCCTTACTATATCATCAGTCACATGATAAGGCGCAGGGGTCTCAGTCTAGGAAAAAAGTATCACCTTATTTTTGTCCGTAAAATACAGTAATCAATCTATTTTTCCTTCTTCTTCTTCTTCAATCGCTCAGACAGTTTCCTGTCAATTATGAGCGCAGATGCGTCATGCTGCCGTTATGTCCGACTTCAGCTGGAGGAAATGTTTTTGAAAGTGGTTTTCGTGAAAAAAGGCAGGAGAATGGACCGGTAAGGCAGAAAGGTAGTAGATGACAGTAAGCAAAGGGAAAAGGCAGAGTCAAAGAGAGTGACAGATTAGAGGGAGTTACAAACACAGAACTTCCCGAAGGTGGGGGAACTATTTATGCAAAAGACCCCCGGTATCCCCACAGGGGGGCTCTATTTTCCTGATTATTTGTTGCCAGGTACTGGAGGAGTTCTGCAATATTTTCCTGGTTGTTGTCAGGTACTGGAGGAGTTCTACAATATTTTCCTGATTGTTTGTTGCCAGGTACTGGAGGATTTCTACAATATTTTCCTGATTGTTTGTTGCCAGGTACTGGAGGAGTTCTACAATATTTTCCTGATTGTTTGTTGTCAGGTACTGGAGGAGTTCTACAATATTTTCCTGATTGTTTGTTGCCAGGTACTGGAGGAGTTCTACAACATCTTTGGCCCTGAGCTGAAGGCGGTGACTGGGGACCCCAAGAGGATCGAGGACGTCCTGGTACGCGTCAACCTTCTGGTGGAACCTTTCGAACAGGTCAGTACAAACATTTGGTCACATTTTTTTGCTTGTGCTTATTGGCCACTGCGACAACCACCTTTTTTGCAAGAGTGAATGCCCTTGGTAGCTGCTTGAGTACTGACCAAACAAGGGCATAACTCTAGCCAATAGCCCTGTTTGAGGCCACTGAATGGCTGCCTTTTGCAAGAGTGAATACACTTTTGGATACTGACCAACAAGGGCTTAACTCTCGCTGTCAAGGGCATTAATAACCCTAGTTGCAGTGGCCAATAGAGTACCAAAGGGGGTTCGCACCCCTCAAAATGACGCAAGCATGGCATGATGTCTTTACGATCTCTGCGATTTCAAGGGGAGGGCGGGTACGCACGTACCCTACCAACGCGCAGACCTGTTAGTACTCTAGACCTTTTGTTTTTGAAGCTATTGAAAGTTTTCTTGTGGGTGGGGGTGGGGGGTGGAAATCAGCAATTTGGAGCATGTTGGATTCATTGTTTGGATGCTTGTTCTTTTTTCTTTCATTTGTTTTATTCTCTGCCCTGTCTATCACTTTATAGTTTGACAACAAAAGCAAAAGACCAGATTGTTGCGCTGGTATTTATGTGCTTTTTTTTATCCTGTTTCTCTTGGTACTATTTGACAAATTTTAGGAAATTTATTGCATTGACATATTAATTTTTATCTTTAACATTTTGTTTTTTTACCCACCCCCCGCCCAGGTGATCTTTGACCCGTTCTCTCAGCGGGACAAGGAACAGTGGCGGAGACTGATGGACACCTTCTACAAAGAGGTGGAGCAGATCGAAGGGGAGGCCAAAACGTTCATCGACGAGTCGTTCCAGTCGCTGCGCTCGGCAGAGGGCGCCTTCGACATGCTGCTCAACTTCAAGCACATCCGCTCCCGCGAGGCCATCAACAACCAGATGATGCAGAAGTTCCGTGACATCCTGGTGCAGTATGGGAAGGAGGTGAGTGAGCGAGTGAATGAATGACCTTGACATTCACGTGTCATGGACGTCAGGACAGGAGTCACGTTTTGACTCTGTTGAACGCACAGAATGGAGTGAAATAGTAGAGTATAATTCTGGGTTATTATGTTGTCGTTCCTTGAAGTTCTGACGCCGTGTGTGGAAAGAAATGAGTGAAAATCAAACGAGCATCAAAATAACCGATGGACAAAAAAGTTTGAATAAATACGACGAACTAGAAAGGAAATACAGAAGAAGACTAAAGAATTGTCCCATGTTTATTGATGCTCTCTCCAGGCATGGTGGAGTAAACGACTCGGTCGGTTATTTTGCTCTTTTATACAATGTTTCTAAAACAAGACTGAGTTTACATCATCAACAATGCCTTAACCCGATCCCTACCACCTTTTTTAGTTCCATTTTAAAAAAATGTCTATGTCAGTTGAATGCATTATATCAAACATGATTAACCCTTTCAGCGCCAATGTCGACTTTTGTCACCACATTGGTTTTACACCAATGTCACTAGAGGGCATCAGGTCAGAGCCTGTTGTCTGGAGACCCTGTTTTCTTGATTTGGGGAGGTGGGGATGGGCCTGATGTTACATATGTTACAGAGGAATTCTCAATATTGCAGAGAATTTTTTTTCTCTGCCCAGTTAGGTTTAAGGGTACTTTTTGGTCGAAAAATGGCTGGCGGTGAAAGGGTTAACCCTTGGTCTCACCATGGCCGGGGGAGGAAAGGCTGATAATAATATGCTTGTTTCTTCCAGGTGGACACCATGGACTCCTTTGTTGCTGGAACTCCAGGAGACACTTGCCATGAACGACGGAACAGAAACAACTGGATGACTGTCAATACACTGGCCTATTGTGTTTGTTCACCAGGTGGACACCATGGACTCCTTTGTTGCTGGAACTCCAGGAGACACTTACCATGAACGACGGGACAGAAACAACTGACTGTCAATACGCTTGCCTATTGTGTTTGTTCACCAGGTGGACACCATGGACTCGTTGTTCCTGGAGTTCCGGGAGACCCCTCCCCTGAACAAGAACAACCCGCCGTCGGCTGGCTCCATCTACTGGAGCCGTTCGCTGTTCCACCGCATCAAGCACACCATCATCCGCTTCATCAACCTGGAGGACATGATGACCTCCGAGATGGGGAAATCCGTCAGTAGCTTAGTTTGCCGCAGTGGCTCTCTTGTCTGTCTCTCTCTCAGCATGCATTGTTTGTTGGTCTTTAACCCCTTGACTGCCATAAACGTATACTGACTTGATGACATCACTGATGACGTCGTCAGATGAAGAGGAATAACTCTTATATTCTGGTTTTTGCTCTAGCACAGTCAAGAGAGTTGTACCCCCAGACCATTTTTTCCAGATTGTCTCTATCAGTTGTCTTTTTCATGGCATGATTTGCCCAACGATTCTTTCTTTAATTTTCTCTGGCAGTCAAGGGGCTAAAATATTGACCATCAAGAATTAATTCAATGGGAGGGGGTGGGGGGGAATCTGTTGAAGAATTTACATGAATGCTGCCAGCAAAATGTACATGATTGCTGTACTCTTTCATGTCAAGTAAATGACTTGTACATGCTTTGAGAGCCGCAGTGCTCAAGAAAGATGAAATAGTCCTTTTCAATATTACCATTCTTGCACTTCTCGATAATTGCAGACTCTGTTTCTTCTGTTTTTTGGAGTGCCGAAACTGGTGGGTTCCAGTTTTTGGAGTTAATAGTGGTAACAAAATTGAGCACAAATTACTGGGATGAGAGACTTTGGGAAACAGAAATGGCAAGTTTCGTCATAAGCAATGACGTTGTTTTGTGTGAAACTCGGTGTTAGTTTTGATGAAACGACATTTTGATAGAATGCTTCTAGGGCTCCCAATCGTCCCGCAAAACAAGGGGTCCCAGGGACTCCTTCACTTACAGTATAGAGGGTCCTAGAGGCGGGATAGAGGGTCCCAGTGGCATAGCGAAAGCTAAAAATTTTTTAGAGGGTCCTTTAGAATTTTAGTACTTCATAGACCCCCAAATGGGGGTCCCTGGGACCCTTGTGCTTCGTTTTGATATTATGACCACATAGCCTGTGCTTCTCAATGATTGCAGACCCGAGCAAAATACCTGAGCGTGGGGAAGAGCATGAAGCTGTACGAGGACACCAAGTATGAGATGTGGAAGGAGACGGTGGAGCAGGTGCTGCCCTCTCTGCTGAAGCGCAACCTGCTGATCAAACCTGCCGTCAGCGCCGCCATGGCCATCCACAGCACCTCGCAGGTGCCAGACGATGCCGGAGATGACGTCGGTGAGTTACGCTTTGTTTGTTTTTTCATTTATTTTTTTTATTGAACTTTTTTTTCATGCAATTTGCATAAAACATAATACACAAACAGACAATAAATAGCTGAAAAATGAAACGTAAATAATAATCGCTCACATAAAGTTTTATTTTCGTATATTATCATAATACTTTTGTTGAAAATATATTGAAAAAGAAAGAAAATAAGAAGAAAAAGCATACATAAGCATACAGCACAATTGCACAAGTTTACACACACGCACATGCACAGAGAGAGAGAGAGGTGCACAATTTCAATATTTCTGACTGCCTGAAAAGAAAAAACCAACCCTGCACCACAAGTTGAACAGTATTATTTTGAGCGACCTCCGAGCTGCAAGACCTCAGTAGCAAAGCAACACTGATCCTGCAGTGGACCCCCTCCTCGTATCATGGATGTAAAATTACAGTGTGGGACTAGCGGTAGGTGGTAGCAAAAGTATGCTTCCTTATTGCGACTTCCCTGCCCTTTATGCCTCATATATGCATGTGTGTGTGTGTGCTCGTGTGTGTGTGTGCTCGTGTGTGTGTAGGCATAGGTGTGTGTGTGTGTTTGTGTGTGTGTGTGTCTGTCTGTATGTATGTACGTACGTACATACGTATGTATGTATGTGTGCATGCGCATGTAAATGATATGCTGTGTTCGTCAGTGTATGTGTTTGTGTGGGTGCGAGCATGGGTATTGATGTGATTTGGTTAAATGTATTTTTGTAAAGCGCTATGAGCAGCTAGCCTGTAATGTGCGCTATATAAGCTTTCTTTATTATTGCTATTATTATTATAATATTATGCATTTGACTTTCTACTTATCTCTATGGTGCGCCTTGTGTTTCAGCGGTGGTGCATCACGGGGAGGGAGAAGGAGTTGTCGCCTTTGGAGACCTAGGTACAGTGCATTCGGCTGTCCACCGCAACTCCGCCTCGCTTTTTTCCTCGTTTATTCTTTGTAATTCTTAGGCCGGGTTCACATTAGACGCGTAAGTTCCGTACGGAAAACCCTAAATAAGTGGAAGAAAGAAGGATAAAAGTTTGCGCATGTAGGGGAAAATTCGAACACGCGCGCAAATCTTTTCCCTTCTTTGTTTCATTTATCTATGGATTGCGTACGGGTTTCCGCATGGAATATCCGCTTATGTGTGTGCACGGCCTTAGTATGCATAGAAAGGAAAAGAGAACCAAGGAAGGTGTAATTAAACATGATTTATAATGAAAGCACAACCATAATACCTAAAAACAAATCATAGGCATGTGGGTGCAACTTTTCCTGGTATACAAAGATTTCCTGTTTTTGAATTTTACTATAAAAGGAATTTCCTTCTTTTTTTTTAATTTGTCAAACAAGATCTTTGTGTGTTTACTGTATTTTTTCAAACTTTAAAATGTGTATAAATTGTGAAAAAAAGCAAACAAAAATACCTTCATAAATCAATTTTTTCTTCAGCTGCAGGGGGACCCCGGCCTTTCAGTTTTTTTTCATTTTGTGTAGTTTCACCCATGTAAGCAGTGGATGTCAAAATAAGCATATTTGTTTTTATGTGCTTCCCCCCCTCCGTCCCTGTGAAATGTCCATTATTAAGATTCAATAAATAGATGATGAACTTTCAAATCGGATGTTTAATTTTATTAAGATTCAATAAATAGATGATGAACTTTCAAATCGGATGTTTAATTTTATTAAGATTCAATAAATAGATGATGAACTTTCAAATCGGATGTTTAATTTTATTAAGATTCAATAAATAGATGATGAACTTTCAAATCGGATGTTTAAATGATTTAATTTGATTTCTTTATATGATTGTTTAAAGTCAGCTGAGCTTTCCTTATACTAAACAGGCAAAGTAGCACATCAGCCAAAAATACGACTAAGCTTATCTGGGTAGAGAAAAACATCTGCAAAATTAGGAATTCCTCTGTGATGTATGTATAATATTAGGCCTATCCTTACCTCCCAAAGTTAAGAAAATAAGGTCTTCCGATAACAGGCCCAGATTTGATGCCTTTTAGTGATACAGGTTTCAAACCTTTGTGGTGCATAAATGCGACATTGGCGGCGAAAGGGTTCAACACTACGTACGCTATAGCGTACTCTCGTGTTGAACGGTTGTGAAGGGAAGCAATCATGTCATGAACCGTGTGCGTGTTTCAGTCAATCCCATGGACATCAAGTACGTGGTGGACTTTGACCCCAAGCTGGGAGAGATCGTCGCGGAGACCAAGTACATGGAGATGCTGGGCTTCTCCGTGCCCGAGCTGGCTCGCAACGTGGCTCTGCAGGTGTGTGCGTGTTCTTCTTCTGGCCATAATGGGTTAAAAATGTGTGTTCTTCTTCTTCTGGCCATAATGGGTTAAAAATGTGTGTTCTTCTTCTTCTGGACATAATGGGTTAAAAATGTGTGTTCTTCTTCTTCTGGCCATAATGGGTTAAAAATGTGTGTTCTTCTTCTTCTGCGTTCCCAGGCCATATGGCCATAATGGGTTATTTCATCCCCCCCCACACCCCCCCCCCCCCCCCCCCCCCCGCAACATACAAGTTTGGAGGAGCTCAAAGAAGAAAAATTGTTTGAAAGATTGTTTAGAAGAAGAAAAAAAAGGCAGGAGACTGGGCCAATAAGTTGGAAAGATAGTAGATGACAGAAAGCGAATGGAAAACATGAGAGTCAAGGAGAGGGATAGATTAGAGGAAGTTACAAGCAAGGAACTTCCAGAAGGTGGGGGTACTATTTGTGCAAAAGACTCCCCAGTATTCCCATGGGAAGAGACTCGGGGAGGGGGGGGGGGGTCATCCAGCTCCCCCGTATGGAGGCACAAGGCACCCACTGCCCCGGGTGTGTGCGTGTCTGTACACATGTGAGATATTAAGCATTTCTATAAGTGACCTCGCCTCCGAATCTTTTCTGCAGTCATGTGCATTTGTTAATGCATGTACATTACGGTCAATGTAAATCTTTCATTGTTTGCTTTCTCTTTCTCCGTGAGTTTAACCCTTTCGCCGCCAGCCATTTTTTAGCCAAAAAATACCATAAAAATTAACTGGGTAGAGAACAATTTGAATTTGCAATATTGGGAATTCCTCTGTGACGTGTAGAACATTAGGCCTATCCTTTGCCTCCCAAAATTAAGAAATTAGGGTCTTTGGATAACAGGTCCTGGTTTGATGTCTTTTAGTGACATGGGTGTTAAACCATTGTGGTGCATAAATGCGACATTGGCGGTGAAAGGGTTAAACGAGTGCAAATATATCAAGTTTAAATTAATCCAAGTCAATGCACTTAGTTTTAAAGATGGTATTCATTAAAAAAAAGAGATGATATTCATTATCATTATTTAAAGAAAAAGACTTGAAATAACTGTGGATCTTCTTCTTCTGCGTTCCAAGGCCATAATGGGTAAGGTACGTGTACGTATGTGTCTGGTTTTCAGTTTTCACTGGTCTCCCCGCTGCATTCAGCTGACACATTCCGATTTCGGTGGATTTAACACAGTGATCTCCAGTTATAGTTGCGATGTCATGAATTGTTTTTAAGGTGATTTTGTTCTTTTTCTTTCTTTTTGATCTGACAGGAAGAGAAGTATGTGAAGTACGTGTCTGGCTTGAGCCGCATGTTGCATCGCTACCATTCCCTGCTGTCTTCGTTGGACCATGCAGAGGTGAGTCATGAATGATGCAGTTTGTTGCTATTGTCATCTTTGTCATCATCATCATCACCATCGTCTTCATCTTCATCATCATCATCATCATGATCGTCACCTTCGTCATTGTCAACATCAACAGCATAAGCAGCAGCAGCAAAATGTTCCCTTACACATTGTCAGAACTCAGATACTACTATTTTTAAACCGGCTGTAGCAAGTTACATAATTTCACATTTGGTGTGCCAAATTTAAAAAAAATGATTTTTTTTACTGTTCATTTCTGTTATCCAAAGAGCCTTTTTTCTTAATGTTGGTAGGTAAGGACAGGCCTTACATTACGCATGTCACAGAGGAATTCGCAATATTGCAGATTTTTTTCTTCTCTACCCAGATAAGTTTAATGGTATATTTTGCTGTAAAATGGCTGGCGGCGAAAGGGTTAAAGTTCACTTCAAAACGTCTGTCGCACTGAACTGTCACCCTGTGTATGTGACTGATCTAACGTACAGTTATGAAATGTGTTGATGCTTTGTGGGTACATCGGAAGCATTGAAATTCATTTCAGGCCCAGCTTCTAGAAGAACACATGCGGGAGCTGCGCCGCATGCTCCGCCCTGGTGCTAAACGCCTCAACTGGAACTCTCTGGGTATCAACGACTTTGTCGTCAAATGCGAATCTGTAAGTTAAGAGTCCTTGATGTTCCTCATGTTCGAAAATGTTCGGAAAATAATTAAGGGGAGTAATTTCATGGTGTGTGGGAGCGATCTCACCTAATGGTCAACTTAGGACCATGATTTGACCGCCAAGGGGGCTGTCAAACCGCGCGCTAAGCCCCTACCGGTTTGACTTCATGTAGAACGCAGTGCGTCATTCTAATTTTTATGTAATTTATATTTTTACGTCACAATTTGCTAGTTCTATCAGTTTGTAGCAGCTGGCCACCCCTTATTTAAAAAAAAAAAAAAAATGTTTGCAAGTCGCTGACTGGCATCCTGCGGTTTCAAGCTTTGACGCCATGGTTGCCATGGTTTTGACCGAGTAAGTTGAGGTAATCAACTCTGATTTTCACGAAGTGCTCTCCCCTAGTTTTTGTTCCCCAAATCGTCTATTAACCAGTACAAACCAGAATTACATCAGCGAATTTCTGGAGGCGGGGAATGAATGTTCATCTTCCTGATAGATGGCAGTGGCTTGGGCAGAGCAGCCCACTAGGGGGGACACTATGGTTGTAAAGTGATTAGATCTTTCCCCTGTTTGATTTGATTGATTGATTGAATTATGTCTGTCTGTACTGTATGTCTGTCTCTTTCTCTCTCTTGTTCTCTTTCTCTCTCTATCAATATCATTATAAGTGTGGGTGTGAGTGTGATTTGTTAATAGTATGGCCTGGGCGTCTTTAAGTGTCCATCAGTGTGAGTGTTTCAAGTTGGTTGCGAAAGTGTACTGTAGATTATGTCATTCATTATTTGGGCGTGATTGAGAAATTGACTGAGGGATCAGGGAAAGGGGGTGTTGGTCAATGTTTGATGTATACTTTTTGTTCATTGTGTTTACTATTCATTTTAGTGATTTCTGTAAAGCGCTTAGAGCTTAAAGATTAGGTGCTATAAAAGTTGTCTTAATAAATAAATAAATGAATGATAACTGACAGTTAATTGGCTGACTGAGTGATTGATGGATCGATCTCACTGATTTGCAGGCAATGGCCAAGTTTGAGTCCCTAGTCAACCAGATCCAGAAGAACGCCCGCGACATCAACCAGCGGCTGAACATGATCGAGAACTGCAACCTGTTCAAGTTCCCTGCGCCTAAAGCCCCCGACACACTGCCTAGCTGCAAGGTAACACACCTTGTCACATACCCATGGCAGGCAAAACTTGCGCACATCTTCACAATAGGAATTGTTCGGAAATAAACAAGGGGAGTAATTTCATGGTGTGTGGGAGTGGTCTTGCCTAATTCAATCGTTCAAACAGGGGAAGTTACTCTACCATCAGGTAGATTCTCGGCTCGCGTGTTTGATTAGACCTACAGCACTTAGAACACCGTGCGTCATTATAAAACTGATGTCATTTTATATTTTTACGTCATATTTTGCAAGTTTTATCTGTTTGTGGCCACTGGCCACCCCTCATTTTTCTAAAAAAAAATGTTTGCAAGTCACTGACTCGCATCCTGCGGTTTCAAGCTTCAATGCCATGGTTGCTTTGGTATTTGACCGAGTGAATGCAAAATGAACTAAATAGAGTACCAACAGGTCTGCGCGTTGGTGGGGTACGCACATACCCCCTGTTTTTTTTGGTTTTTTTTTAAAGCTTCAGTTCCACCCCATCCCCCACTTTTCAGCCTTTTTGATAATTCCTAAATCCTGTGCCTGATTTGCTCTGTAACAAAAATGATATTGTGTGTGTGTGTGTGCGTGTGTGTGTGAGTGTGTGTGTGTGTGTGCGCGCACGTGTGTGTGTGTGCGTGTGTGTGTGTCATACAATGAAAACACCCGAACGCCCACTTAAAACCATAGATATTTCAAATTTTATTTTTTGTCGCATACACCCAACCACGGACTGAACTATAAAACTTCCTAGCATGCTACAAGTTGGAAAATGCATCATTGTGTGTGTGTGTGAGCAGGAGTTCTTTGAGCACATAGAACGTGAGCGGGCCAAGGACTTTGAGATCCTGGCCCGGAAGTACCACGCCATCGGCCCCCTGCTGACCAAGATGGAGGGCCTGGTGGCCCACACCAACTCCGGCAAGTCGCCCAAGCTGCACCAGTACTACACCTACTGGGAGAAGAAGGTCTTCCAGTCCCTCACCAAGGTCAGAACATGAGTTGGCGCTGCCTGTGTTGATGTGAATGTATGTGGTTACTGGGAGGGCCTGGTGGCCCACACCAACTCCGGCAAGTCGCCCAAGCTGCACCAGTACTACACCTACTGGGAGAAGAAGGTCTTCCAGTCCCTCACCAAGGTAAGAACATGAGTTGGTGCTGCCTGTGTTGATGTGAATGTATGTGGGAGAAGAAGGTCTTCCAGTCCCTCACCAAGGTAAGGGGACTCTCATTCTTTTTTTGTTTGTTTTGTTGCTGTCCCATCTTCTGGGCCGTACAGTGGTGTTGCTCCCACACCGCTCAATCTGATTCCCAATTCGCAGCCACACCTCTGCACGTTCAGATCGCAGAATCCGAGACCAGCCGTTCAAGGGGAGTGAATCTATGTTAGTCCGTCAGGAGGCAACTGATTCTTCTTCATTTTTGCACCAGAATGGTTTAACACCCATATCACTAAAAGGCATAAAATCAGGGCCTGTTATCCAAAGACCCTATTTTCTTAATTTTGTGAGTTAAGGATAGGCCTAATGTTATACATGTCACAGAGGAATTTGCAAAATTGCAGATTTGTTTTCTTCTCTACCCAGTTAACTTTAATGGTATTTTTTGGCTGAAAAATAGCTGGCGGTGAAATGGATTAATTGGTTTGTTTGTTTATGTGGGGTTTTTCGTGTTCCAGCTGATCATCACGAACCTGCACCGGTTCAACAACCAGCTGACGGGCAACAAGGCGCTGTTCCAGGTGGACACTCTGTTGGCGGCGCCAGACGTTGTTCTCCACCCTCAGGCCAACGAGGTCTACAAGCTGACCCTGCAGTGTGTGAGAGACGCCGTGGATGGGTAGGTGTTATGCTATGATACTTTTGTAATATTGATATATATACCGTAAAAACTGGACTATAAGACGCACCTGTATATAAGCCGCATCCCTTAAATTGACAAAATATTAGGTATTTATTCACATATATGCCACACCAGTTTATAAGCCGCAGAGAAAATTGTATGTGCACGAACTAGCACAAATATGGAAATTCTCATATCAGAACATGAGTATTTGATGTTCTCAGACCCTTTTAACATGAGATCATTTGAATCTGTTGATTACCAAAACCAGTTTTGATTCTAAAGAAGCTCAAAGTAGGCTGAGGAATGTGGCCAGAAACAGATTTAATCATACTGATAAATGCAGAATGGAAAAAAATCCACAGAATAGCCGCATGGCCAAAGTTGAGGGAAAAAGTAGCGGCTTATAGTCCACATTTTACGGTAGGTGGACACTGTTAGCGGCGTCAGACGTTGTTCTCCACCCTCAGGCCAACGAAGTCTACAAGCTGACCCTGCAGGGGGACATTACCCCTAGATCCCAGCCTTTCAGGGTTTTTTATTTTGTGTAGTTGCACCCATGCCATGGGTGCTACTTTCATTTTTACACTGATTTCAGTATTTTTCATTTTACCAGAAACTGAACTTCAGGTTTTTTTAATTCATCAAAACTAAACAAAAATGACCACAAGCGATTTGGGGCGTTTTGAACTTGGTTCTATCTTGGAAGTTTGCAAAGGCAATGTAATAATTGTGCAAGGCTTATCAGACTCAAACTGTCTCTGTCTATCTTTTTATCTGTCTGTCTATTTCATTATCTCTCTCTCTCTACTTGCCCCCTGAATCGTCCGACGGGGCTCTGCCCCTGTACCCTGCCAGGGCCATGGGTCCCTGGACCCCTGCCTTTCAGTTTGTTTTCATTTTGGGGAGTTGCACCCTTGGATAACTCAATTCGGTTTTCTGTGTATTAACAAGGAATCTTTGCTCCACCATGAAATATTTCAATATCAATTTATGCCAAAATTCCATGATGTCTGTTTTTCCTATGCACTGTCATGATATACGGATATTAATGTTCCCCAGCACCAAGCTGTTTGTGCGCTGGATGAACGGCAGCTGCAAGGAGAGCCCCCCTCAGAAGGTGGAAGGGGAGGACGAGCTGTTCGTGTTCAACTTCTTCTCTGACATCTCGGCCAACCAGGAGATCATCGAGCTAGTGCAGACCATCACCGGCAACATCAAGAACACGCTCACCACCCTGACGCGATACCTCAACCGCTGGAAGAAGTACAGGAGCATTTGGAAGAGCGAAAAGGTAAGTTCTTAACTCATTCAAGTCGTTAATTAATGGATAACTGTCGGTGTGATTTGAAGATCGCCTCCAGTACTACAAGATGATGATGACATGTTTCTGTATATATTTACAGCAAAACCCATACCATATGATGATACACTGTATGCCTCTGTGTGATTTGCAGCAAGCCATAGCAGAGAAGTGGTTCCAGAAAGAACCCAGCGTGGTCTGGTTCGACGATTGCCTCCAGTACTACAAGAAGATGATGACATGCCTTTGTACAAAAAATGCACTGTATGTTTCTGTGTGATTTACAGCAAGCCATAGCGGAGAAGTGGTTCCAGAAAGAACTGAGCATGGTCTGGTTCGACGACCGCCTCCAGTACTATAAGAAGATGATGATGCGATGACTTGGAGTCAAAACGGACTATCTTTAGATATGCCATTGACATATTATTGAACTTATTACGAAAACTAATAACTTGTATAAAAAAAAGTCTGCTGAAATAAAAAAAGCGAAACACCCTTTTTATATTTCTGCAGTCATTGAAATGCGTCTCTGTGTGTACCACAGCAAACCATATGTTTTTGTGTGATTTGCAGCAAGCCATAGCGGAGAAGTGGTTCCAGAAAGAGCCCAGCGTGGTCTGGTTCGACGACCGCCTCCAGTACTACAAGAAGATGATCGACGAGGTGGATGCCCAGCCCACCACCAAGGACCAGGACTGCATCCGCCTGTCCATGGCCCAGCTGGCCTCCTCCGTGGTGAACCACGCCAAACAGTGGGAGTCCGTCCTGGGCAAGATCCTCAGGGACTCTGCCAAGGAGAACCTCTTCAACCTCAGGGACATGATGGACGTGAGTTTGGGTTCTGGGCACATATGCATGCATGCACAAACATGTGTACAGTATACAGGGGAACCTCACTTTGGATGATTTTTTTAAGGTCTTATAAGGGAGGGGTCTTATAAGGGAGGTAATTTTAATACTTACAAAGAAGGGCAATGTCTCAGAGAAGTAGGTCTTATGTGGGAGGGAGTCTTGTAATGGGAGGCCTTATAAAAGAATGTAAAAACATGTCATATATTGAAAGGCTAAGACACCTAAACTTACACTCTCTTAAGGGTAAGAGAGGTTGAGAGGCAGCCTTATACAAACTTATAAGATCTTCCATGGTATTGATGACATCAATTTTGAAACTTTCTTTTCTGTTCCACAATTTAACATCACGAGAAAGTCAGAAGGCAAAATCTTTTATTAGACATTGTCAAAGTAATAGAAGGAAATTTTCATATTCTTATAGAGTTGCTGTTCATTGGAATGAACTAAGTACTAACATCAAGTTTGCAACTAATATTAACACCTTTAAAAATCTTCTGGATTCCAGTCAGAAATTTCAGTCTTTTTAATGATTTTGACTGATTGTCCTTCAAAAACTTGCTCAGACCCAAAATAATTTTTGCAACGTCATTGCCAAAGAGGGGACGTTATATAGGCCGCGAGGCCTAGGCTTAAGAGCCTGTCCCTACTACTACTACTACTGCTACTATAAGGGAGGGTCCACTATCTATACCACACACAAGCCAAACAGTGAGAGACTATGTTGGGCAAGATCCTCAGTTACTCCGCCAAGGAGAACCTGCTTCTTCTTTCTTCTTCTTCGATCGCTCAGACACTTTCCTGTCAATTATGAGCGCAGATGCGTCATGCTGCCGTCATCCTCCTAACTTAAGAAATAGTTAGGCCCAGCAAGTCCGACTTCGGCTGGAGGAAATCCTTTTGAAAGTGGTTCTTGCAAAAAAGACAGGAGAATGGACCAGTAAGGCAGAACAATAGTAGATGGCAGCAAGTAAAGGGAAAAGGCAGAGTCAAAGAGAGTGACAGATTAGAAGAAGTTACAAGCACAGAACTTCAAGAAGATAGTCTGTATTTTTTTGCTGGTAGTGGCCTCCCCCCATCTCACAAGATGATGTTGTAATTCTATTGCTATTATTACTATCATAAATGTCATCGCTGTGCAGGACAAATCGGACGACCTGGAACAGTCTCCGACCCGACTGGACGACCTGAAGTTTGTGCTGTCGACCATCTCGGACATCAAGATCATGTCTCTGGACGTGGAGAACAGGATCAGGGACATCACAGAGAAATACCGCACTCTGTCCATGTACAGCATTGAGGTCAGTAAAGTGTGTGTCTGTGTGTGTGTGTCTCTGTGTGTGTGTGTGTGTGTGTGTGTGTGTGGTGTGTGTGTGTGAAGTAAAATCACGCAAGGCAAGGGAAACAACTGTAAAATAATGAACAAACAAAAAACAGCATCCTCTCCCTTACCTCAAGCATTTACCCATCAATGGTTACAAGCATATATATATCAAAGTTTGACCACCGACAGCTATCGGGTAGTTTGAAATAGTTTGATGTGTGTGTGCGTGTGTGTACGCGCTTGTCCGCATGGATGTATGTATATGTACTTTACAGCTTCCCTGGCCTATGCTTCTCTCTCTGTTTTCTTCACACACATCTGTCATTAACGATGTCCGCAGGTGACGCAGGCTGAGAAAGATCTGGTGGCCCAGCTTCCTCAGCTGTGGTCAGACCTGGTGCTGAAGTCCAAGAACATTGACGCCAGCCTGGTGGTGGTCAAGCGCAAGTTCACCGAGGTCAGTCTGTTGCGCCTGTGCTTTCTTTCCTTTGTCTGAGCTCTGCACAAATCAGTTCAGCGATTATTTAAGAATCTATATGGAGGTCAAATCTCTTGCCTCTTTGCAACATTGTTGTTATTGTTGGCTTACCCTGGCTAAAAGACTCCAGGGATCATCCCAACAGCAGAAGCACTTGAACACTATGGTACAAGTGCATCAGCTGCGGATGAGAACATTACGTGTGTGATCGTGTTTGATCAACCCCGCCACGTGGGCAGCCACACTCCGTCTTCAGGGGCTATTGGAGACTGAAGATGTTATGCTAGGAGCTTGTCATGGCTAAAGACAATCCACACATAACTATGCAGAGCATAACAACATTTTGATGTAGCCTTGGTGTTCTAGCCTATGTCAATTGGTCTGACAGCCTTTAAGTCAATGTTAACTGGTTAACATGGATGTTTTCTGCCCCAAAGAAGAAGCTGCCAAACAGCTACAAACCATGCAAAAGGAGCGTTTATCATGCCAGGGAAGAATGCAGAAGATCAATTTTCTTACATTTAGTAAGCTTTGCTCTTGTGACTGCACAGCAAGAGAACCACATTGCTGGTAGTAACCAGTTAGCTGTATTTTCTTCAGGCATGAAAGAATTCTGCGTTTCGCGGAAAATCCGCAGACATTTTTCAAAAATTCTGCGTAAAGGACCGATCTTGCCGTGTTCTTATATCTACAAGTCTCTATTTAGCGATTCTCAAACTGGTTAACCGGAAGTCGCTTTAGCTCACTCGCTTCAATTGTGCGAAGGAAGGCGAAATGAGTAGCTCCCGCTCAACAAAAGTAGCGATGTTAGCTGAAAATGTGGGTGGAAGGCTATTTGTGCCGACCAAATTTTTGGAATAGATTGTTCTCCCTCCTCGCTGAATAAAACTTGTGACGTGAGCTAGGTGAAAAGATGGTTTGAAATTATTTTTTTTGAACATTGTGCCCCCCCCCCCCCGCCAACAAAATTTCGGACGTTAGGTGAAAATCCGGGTGGAAGGATTTTTCTCAGCTGAAAAAAAATCATTCTTTGATGCCTGAAAGATGTTTGGGCTGGAAAAAAATTTTTGAGACCATTCTGCCCCCCTGCCCCCCCTCCCCTCAACAAAACTTCCGACGTTGCGTGAAAATCTGGGTGGAAGGATTTCTCAGCCGAAAAAATCTCTTTTTTTATCTTCATCCACTTTCATGCCTGTTTCTTGCCTGTTTCTTGCCATGTTCCGGGAAATCGTGGTAAAGTCAGGATTTTGAACTCACTCTTTACTGGCTGATTGCTTCCCTTTACAACCGTTCAATACTAATGTACGCTATAGCGTTTAACCATTCACAATTCACAACTCCGCGAAGCCTGGCAACCCAAACCAGTATAGAAGTGTTCCTCTACAGTCCCTTAATAGTTTTCAACCAATGAAATCACTTCCAGTCTATTTTTAGTACCGCAATGAATGAAAACGAGTCACTACCCTTCTCTTCGTCTTCTTTGTTATGCTTTTTCTAAATCTGCTAATACTAACAATTTTACTTTGAAATTATAGCATATGCTAGCTTTTATTATTATAAACAATACCGCAAATTTTCAAAACTGTGCGGTTAAGCATTATTTTTTAAATAATTTTTATGTAATGATGCAAACCCGCCCAGTATGGAACTTTTGTGCGCGCCATGTACGCTACAGCGTACAATAGTATAGAGAGAGTTAAGGTTTGTGTTCCTGAAAATCGAAAATTGGGGTAGGCATGTCTGGATGATAAATGCTTTGTGACTTGGTGTTGAACAGATCACCCAGGACCAGATCAAGGACTTCCGCAAGGAGCTGGAGGCCTTCTCTGACCGCTTCCTGTTGGAGGGGCCCGGTGCTGTAGGGGGAGACCTGGACAAAGGTACGCTACGGTTTGTCGAATTGGTACAGTGGAATCTCCCTTTTAAAGACCCGCCACGCCCATGTGTGAAAATCAGCATTTTGACGTGTTTTCCCTCTTATCGCTGGTAAGAAATCGTAAGAAATTGTCCTGTTCATATCCGGACTACTGAGTGTCCACCTCCCTGTTAAGACCCTTTTTTTAGTTGATTTTTCTCAATAAGGAGGATCCACTGTATCACACACATGGCTAGCTAAGTATACACTATCTTAGTTCTTAGTTTTTGATGTGTTTGGTTTTTTCTCTCTTATGGAGTTACATCTTAGTTTTTATGTACATCTACATTTTCTATTGCACTTCACCCAAATCTTGTCAAAGTCCGAAGCACTTATGAAGCCAATTAGGGAGTGGAAAGAGGGAGGTGGTCTGTCCTGATGGTATGAAGAGAACCTTAACCCCTTGACTGCCATATAACGTATCACGCACTGACTTGATGACATCATCTAATGAATAGGAATAACTCTGATGTGCTGGCTTTTGCTCTAACACAGTCATGAGAGTTATATCCCCGGACCATTTTGCCAGACGGGCTCTATCAGTTGTCTTTTTCGTAGCATGATTTGTACAATTAATTTTTCTTCAATTTTCTCTGGCAATCAAGGGGTTAATAACACAATTTATAAGAATAGAATGTTTGAAAACAAATGGCATTATGTACCCCCCGCCCCCTTCCAGCACCTCCCACCCTCTACCTCATTCTAAAATAAAAGGACTGGAATTTTGAGATAGCCAGTATTTTGAGATAAAAAGAGAAAAACATGAAAAAAGAGCGGGGATCATTCTTAGCACCAGTCATCAATCATTGATTGACAATACAATTTTGAAATGTCCTATAGCTTTTGCAGGCAAGAGGTCACACGCCTTTGTGTCTGTTAGCAACTTTTAGGATTTTGATGTGCGCTGCAACTGAGGCTGACTTGGTTGAAACAGTGGACTATAACAAAAATTTCTCTACTATTAGTATTACTTTGCATTGCATAGCTACAAACTTTTCTCTTTTAATTTTTTGAACCCGCTGTCTGTGAAACAATGTGGTTCATTGCAACAGAGTGTCCTCGGAAAACGTTTTATTTTTGTTGTTGAGCTCAAGTTCTGTTTCCTTTGTTTTCTTCTTCTTTACATTATGACTTATTGTTTCAGGAAAATGACCTATTATACTTTCTTCGAACTGGTCAAATGACCTATGATGTCCCATGACAAGATTGATCCCTGTAATAGGGAATCTACTTTAACCATACATTTCCAACACCTGAAACACTTGCATTCGCCTCAAGCGACCTGGGACTATACCATAGCACATAGAAAAACGAAAGTAGCTCATGACCTTCACCCTCAACGGGGATATGCTAGGGGAGTTATCCCCCTTCCGGCATAGGGGTGGCTAATCCAATGAGCGTCAACTTCCGTCATTCCTGTTTTCCAGCCTCCATCTTTGTAGACCTGGGCACCTGGGTATCTGTTTTTTGAGTTAGGTGGGTAACACTATGCACCATTGTTGTTATGTAAAGTATTTTATCTCCAGGCATGGAGCTGATGAAGAAGTACCAGGAGGAGGTCGGGGAGCTTGAGGCCCAGCGGCAGGAGCTGACCAACGCAGAGAAGCTGTTTGAGCTGCCCATCACCATGTACCCTGAGCTGCAGAAAGTGCAGAAGGAAATGAAGGGCCTGGAGCAGATCTACGACATCTACACAGAACAGAAGGTGGGTAGCTTTTTTCCCTTGCAAATATACAGAACAGTTGTAGCTCAGTTGGTAAGTATGAGTCGCTAGCTCGTAATCTGTCAGGTTTGCGAGTGCGCGGGTTCTAACCCCAGCTCGGTTCGCAGTGGTGTGTCCTTGGGAAAGGCACTTTACTCCTATTTTCCTCACTCCACCCTGGTGTAAATGGGTACCTGACGTCAGTTGGGGAAAAAAGTTCTTCGGATGAGACTTTTCAAAAACCGAGGTCCCGTGTGCAAAAGCATTTGCACAAGATCTTGCGCACACGTTAAAGCCCGTCCCACTATTCGGTGCGAGTAGGCCGTGTGTGCCCCGGTGGGGTGGATGACACGAATTCACATAGCACGCATTCTGTGCGCTATTAATGGTCTGAATGAAGACCGGTGAGCGTGGGGCAGGATAAACATCCCCATCTGAAAGAAGAAGAACAAAGGGGAAGCTGAGCGGCCCATCACCATGTATCCCAAACTGCTCAGAAGGAGCAGATATATGACATCTTCACAGAACAGAAGGTAAACATCTTTTGCCAGAGAAAAAGGTATTCTAGCAAACCTGGTACTGTTTCTTTTAGGAAGTGTCACGTCTGGGTTTGTTTTCCTTTGCTTTTTTTCTTCTGAGGGGCTTGGCACTTTGTTGCCATTGACGACCTTGGCTGGTGCCATGAAATTTAAGCGTAGGGATTTCCTTTCTTGTTTTGTTAACTTTACCCGTGAGAAAGTCGAAAGACAAACATGTGGAAACAGCTTGGCTGTTGTTGGTAATACATTTAAGTGTATTTAAGCTTTTTACACATTATATTTTCTTTCAGGGATCTTCAACATCTTTAAGAGCCAAAACCAACGGCTTTTTACACACGTTGATATTAATCAAAACGGAATTTATTTATATCATCGCAATTGTACATTTTGTTCCCCCTAGAGCACATTACCACCTTTGTACTTTTCATCATTTTTTCCAGAGTGCTAGAGAGCAATGGTCGGAAACCCTGTGGGCCAACCTGAACATCCAGCTCCTGCAGGACGGCATCGAGAGCTTCCTCAAGCAGCTGCGCAAGCTCCCCAAGGACGTTCGCCAGATGGCCACCGGGCGCTCCCTGGATGAGAAGATGAAGGAGTTCCGCGATTCCCTGCCCCTGTTTGTGGACCTGAAGCACGAGGCGCTGAGGGAGCGCCACTGGAAGGAGCTGATGACCAAGACGGGGCAGAAGTTCGACATGAACCCCGAGACCTTCACGCTGGCCAACATCTTCGCCATGGAGCTGCAGCGCTACCAGGAGACCATCAGCGAGATCGTCACCTGCGCCAACAAGGAAATGGGCATTGAAAAGGTCAGTGCTCAGCCAGAACAACTTGATTAACCCCTTCGCTGCCGCCCACTACTTGTGCATGCACCGCCGGTTTGCCGCATGATTTTTTAACGCTGCAATATAGCGACTTAGTGGCGACGTATATATACGTCGGTGGCGAGTACTGAAACGCTATAGAGGACGTATATATACGTCGGTGGCGAGTACTGAAACGCTATAGAGGACTTATATATACGTCGGTGGCGAGTACTGAAACGCTATAGAGGACTTATATATATACGTCGGTGGCGAGTACTGAAACGCTATAGAGGACTTATATATATACGTCGGTGGCGAGTACTGAAACGCTATAGAGGACTTATATATACGTCGTGGGCAGCGAAAGGGTTAATGTACCGTATTTTTCTGACTATAAGGCGAGTGAGATCCCTTGCGCCTTATTATATGATGACTAATATAATGAGAAAATATGATGGTGCATGGGAAAAACCTACATAAGTCACTCAGAATGTTTTTAGCAAAAGCCAAAAATAGTCAACAACCCCCAAAATATAAGTTTTCTATTTAGGGCATATTTATATCTATGTTTATGTATTCTACCGGTATCCACAACATAACAGACCATTTTGAATGATTTCTTTGTTTATTTGATTGTTTTCTAAATCAAGTCAATAGAAACAAAGAGACAAAGTTGTATCTTCTATGCCCAATTTCTGAAAATGATCTATTTCGAATGCCAAGCTTCAAATCATTATAAAATTAAAACTAGACAAGATAACTCAATTCGATTTTCTGTGTATTAACAAGGAATCTTTGCACCACCATGAAGAATATAAATCTCAATTTATGCCAAAATTCCATTATGTCTTGTTTTCCCATGCACTGTCACAAATAATTATAATTTAAAAATGTTGAATTTTGTGTTACATTTTTGGGAGTGTGCCTTGTAATCGGGTACGCCTTGTCCGAAAAATACGGTAATATAACCAGCCACCTGTCATTTGAAAGATTGGAGAAACAATTCTGCTAAAAAGACTTTCCAATACAGACAAACCCCTATTTTACGACCCTCTGTTAAGCGACCACCTCTCATTTGAGACCGGATTTGTTGGCACGGATGCATTTTACTATGTAAACGACCTCTCTTAAACGACTTCCTCTAAAACGCGACTTACGACCGCCATTTTGTTGGTTTTTACGACCGTTGTTGTCGTCTGCATAGACTTCGAGCAAAGGGAAACAACCACGGTCAAGGGCCTGAAAGCGGAGTCGCTTCCCTTGTTGTAGAAAAGATGGCGGAAAGCGTAAGAAAAGCACGAAAACCACTGACTTTGAAAAAGAAAACCACTGACTTTGGACGAGAGTGGAGGTGATTAACAGAAGTCGGCGAAGTGAAACTGTAATACATCGATTGCACAATCCTATGGAGTTGGAAAGACCCAAATCCAGTTTTAATATGTCATATGTGTGCATGAAGAAGAGAGTATGAACTGTGCTGAACTTTTTCTTTCTATGGCTGCCAGTGAAAACCTCCGTCATACGACCCCTCCAATTTACGACCGATTTTTCCGGACATTTTGGAAGTCTTAAAATAGAGGTTTGTTTGTATATCAAATTATAAAAAAAATATTGGCAGATTTGGGCCCTCATGCAAGCACCTCCAAAATATAGTATTGAAAGATTTGAGAGAAAATTCTGCTAATGGACTTTGTAATATGTAAAGATGTGGAAAAGCTTTTGGTAGACTTAGGCCCTCATGCAAGCACCTCCAAAGCATAAATAGAAAATCCTACGTTGGTGTACTCTTCAACATAGCGGCTTCTTTCTTCTTTTTTTTATGTTCCCATTGTGCTATAATTTGACAGTTCAGTTGTTGCACAACCAGTTTTATTTTCCTTATTTGAAATGCATTACGGCGTGTGTAATCCTTGAGGCATTAAACATTTTCACTGTGACTTTGAGCAGATCTTCATCAATCGCTCAGATACTTTCCTATCAATTATGAGCGGAGATGCGTCATGCTGCCGCTATGTACCTAACTAAGAAATAATTAGGTCCAGCATGTCCGTCTTCGGCTGGAGAAAACCTTTGTAAGAAATTCTCGAAAAGCCGGGAGAATGGACCGGTTAGGCAGAAAGATAGTTGATGACAGTAAGCAAAGGGAAAAGACAGAGTCAAACAGATTGACAGATTAGAGGAAGTTACAAGCACAGAACTTCTGGAAAGTAGGGGAACTATTTGTATGAGAAAAAAAAAAGACTATCCCAACAGGGATACGGTATTGAGCAGATAGAATAGAATCTTGTGAGGTTTGTGTTGTGTGTGTGTCTGTGTGTGTGTCTGTGTGTGTGTGTCTGTCTGTCTGTGTCTGTGTTTATGTACATGGATACATCTGTGCATCTGTTACCGTGTGAGTGGTCCATACCTTACCTTTTTTTTTCTTCGTTTTCTTCTTCTTCCCACCCCACCCCCAGGGCGTCAAAGAGGTGGAGGAAACCTGGAACAACATCAAGTTCAACGTTCAGGCTTACATGAAGGGTACGTCAAACCGCGGCTACATCCTGGGGGCGGTGGACGACATCCTTCAGAACTTGGACGACTCCTCCATGAACCTGCAGAGCATGTCCGCCTCCCGCTACATCGGCCCCTTCCTCAACACTGTGCAGAACTGGGAGAAGTCGCTGTCGCACATCTCAGAAGTGCTCGATGTGAGTATTGTTACAGGCGTGAGATTTTCCAGCCGTTAGGCTGATTTCAGGCTTCTTTTTTTTATGGCCCCGGAGGTCTTTTTTTTTAATAAAAAAGAGACCAACTGTCGGTGTAGAAACACTTAATAATAATGAGGAATATTTTTATAGCGCCCATCCTATGCTTTACACAGAACAGAAATGGAATAAAAACATGAAACAAAAATCCAATAACATGAGCAGACAAAACAATACCGGTCAGACTTCGTTTGGCCGGTAAAAATGCACATAGCAATCAGCAAGTGATGTGACTACTACTACTACTACTACTACTACTACTACTACTACTACTACTACTACTTATAATAGGCCTAATACACATGCATTGTCACACAGTTTGCAAGCATGAAATAACAGTATATATTCACAACAACATAAACAACGCACCACACACAACCAGCACACACGCATGCACACACACACACACACACACACACCATGCATACATACGTTCATATAGAGTGAGTGAATAAAAACGAGCTAGATATATCAATTCTACTTTTAATGCTGTTTTTAACTCTCTTGTGCGGTGAACGGTCGTGAACGTTCAAAAAAAATCAGATCGGAAACATCTAGAACGTTCGGGAACGTACGGATTCCACGTGGCCGGTTAGGGCGCTTCCATTTTGTTTCTATCACATGGCAGTCACGTGAGCGCTTCAGCCTCGCTTTTGCTATGGATTACACTTCCGTCCTGTTGCTTGCAATGGCTTCTAGGCCGATTGGTTTGAAAGATATGAATTTTTGAAAATTAGTGACCGACTTCGGCATTTTCGCGATTTTTCCAATATGGATGACGAACAGTTATGGCGTCCATTGACTGAGGAAAGCAATGAATAGTCATATTTTTGTGAAATATGGGACTTATGAGATCGCGAAGTGATGAGTAAGGAGTGTATTCTGACCTATTTCGGCGGCGAGCTTGTGTTTGTTCGATCGATGCGAATTTTTGAAGTCGTGTTACCGACATCGGCATTTTCCCGACTTTTACATCATGGATGACGAGTCGTTATTGCATCCACCGAGTGATGACAGCGATGAAAATTCTTTTTTTGGTGAAAGATAGGAATTATAAGTTCGTGAAGTGAAAGGGTAAGTGAATGATTTTGATCTACATTTCCGTTTCAGTCGTCTTAGCCCAAGTTAGGGCGAGTTAGGCTTCAACACTGACAACAGTCTGTAAAAGTAGGCAGTGAATGACTAGTGAATGCAGTTTGCGACTACACTTTGGCAATTTGATTTTTTTTGTGGAGCCATGCATCCCCATAACATCTTGAAATTCATTTTGCATATCAGACAGACATCTCGGCAACACATTCAAAACAAAAAAACACACAAAATCTGGTAGGGTATATTTTATTTTATTATTTTTCTGACGCTACCCCCCCTTTTGTACGGAGTGACGTCCCTTGGGTTAGGATTTCAGAGGTGATTGAGAGCACAGAGCGTCAGGCACAAGAGGGTTAAGGCTTAGATGACAAAAGAAAGCCTCAGCTTCAGGGGTCTGCAGCGTTTTTTTTGCCTTTTTCAGTCGCTTTTCAGCATAAATCATAAGTTCTCAGTCTCATACCTGGTACAACTAGACTTTAGCTCATTCCTCCGTATATGATCAACAAACTGTCTGGTCCACTATGGTGCATCTACCCAGTACCTGTCAAATTATCATAAGTACCAACTTCAAGTTTTATTTAGAACTTCCAGCCCTGAGGCCTTCAAAGGGTAAAGGGAGCTTATTTTACTGCCATTTTCTTTCAAATGATTTGCTGAATTCGCGGCGGTTGATATGGTTGAGTACTAAACAAACAGGGGCATAACTCTCGCCAATAACCCTATTTGAGGCCACTGAGTGGCTGCCTTTTGCAAGAGTGAATGCCCTTTTGGATATTGATCGACAAGGGCCTCACTCTTGCCATCAAGGACATTAATAACCCTAGTTGCAGTGGCCAATAGAGCTTAACATCAGTGTTTGTTTTCTTCTCAGAAGTGGCTGTTTCGCAATCTCTGCACCCCACGATAGAGCTGAAATCAGTGCTTCCTATTTATAACTTCCTATTTCAAATCTCTTAAGTGTGTGTATTACGTACACATTTATATTACAGTTTTAAAAAACTTAACCCTTTCACCGCCAATGTCGCATTTATGCACCACAATGGTTTAACACCTATGTCACTAAAAGGCATCAAATCAGGGTCTGTTATCTGAAGACCCTATTTTCTTAATTTTGGGAGGTAAGGATAGGCCTAATGTGCTTGTCACAGAGGAACTCCCAATATTGCATATCATTTTCCTTCTCTACCCAGTTAAGTTTAATGGCATTTTTGGGTTGAAAAATGGCTGGCTGCAAAAGGGTTAATTTGGTGCTTTTGACTCAACACTACTAGTCTAATGTCAAAGACAAGCGACCCAAATACCCAGAGACGCAATTCTAAAATGCTCAATGTAAGTACACATACAGTGGAAATGAAAAGAGCAGAACTCAGTGCTTTCCGCTTTTCTAGCACCAATGTAATTGAAAAGCAAAAAGATAAGACAACATCAACAACAACATCAACAACAGAGACTCTATGTGGATACAGTGGAACCTCCCTCATAAGACCTTCAAAAATCATCCAACATGAGGTCTTATAAGGGAGGGGTCTTATAAGGGAGGTAATTTTAATACTTATGAAGAAGGGCAATGTCTCTCTCAGTGAAGTAGGTCTTATGTGGGAGGGAGTCTTATAATGGGAGGTCTTATAAGGGAGGCTCCACTGTAGTATGTAGGCCAAACCAAGTGAAATTCTCCATAGTGTGATTAGGGATATATTTGAATGGCATGAAGCCAGAAATTGTATTGGCCACTGCAACAACTGCTTTTTGCAAGAGTGAATGTCCTTGGTATATGCTTGGGAACAGACCAACAAGGGCATAACCCTCGCCAATAACCTTATTTGAGGCCATGCAACTACTGCCTTTTGTAAGAGTGAATGCCCTTTTCAGTACTGACCAGCAAGGACTTAACTCTTGCTGTCAGGGGCGTTAATAACCCTAGTTGCAGTGGCCAGTAGTGATGATGATGATGATAGACGGTGATGTTGTCAATAGCAGTAAGATAAACATAATATGAATGTGCTGCAGGTGTGGATGGTGGTGCAGAGGAAGTGGATGTACTTGGAAGGTATCTTCATCGGAGGGGACATTCGCTCGCAACTGCCAGAAGAAGCCAAGAAATTTGACGCCATTGACAAAACATTTAAAAAGGTAAGCATTTTCCGGTTTGAGTTTTTCAAGGCCCGCTATGTGTGTGGGGGGTAGGTAGGGGGGAGGGGGGTCCTGACTGTGTCGGTGTGTCTTTGTGTTCAAGGAGGCTCCATGGGGTCCCGCGCCGTGGCTGGTTGGTTAGAGTCACCACTCATAATCCAACGGGTTTGCGAGTGCGCTGGTTCGAACCCAGCTGGTCATGGTGTTTTATCCTTGGAAAAGATACTTTACTCCTATTTCCTTGTCCTTCGGATAAGACCTAAAACCGAGGTCCCGTGTGCGAACGCACGCACAAGATCTTGCGCGCATGTTAAAGCCCATTCCATTATTCGGTACGAGTAGGCCATGTGTGCCGGTGGAATGGATGGCACGAACTCACAAAACATGCATTCTGTGCGCCAATAGCAGTCTAAACGAAGACTTTGGGCGTGAGGCAGGATAAACATCCCCAATTGGAAGAAGAAGAAGAAGTGTCTGTATTTAACCCTTTGCGCCCTGACTGTTTTACAAGAGAAGAGCACTCCCAGCCTGGTTTTTTTAGAGAAAACTGCACTATTTAGGGGTGCCGCAATAAAAAAAATGTATCTAAAAAACTACTTGATGAAACTTACTGAAATTTTGTGTGCTTACTAATGTTGTGTTGTGTTGTGTGTGAATCTCAAGCCATTTTGGAAGTTTATTCTTTTTTAAAATTTTATGAAAAACTTAAAATAAAATAAAAACGGCTGATTTTTGTTGTCACATTTGTTTACAACCAAAGAGACACAACAAAATCACACTAAACACAAACAAACACAAATGAAAACATAACAGAACATATGTTCTTACCTTGAACATGTGGTAAATCCCATTACATCCACAGGAAATAAGTTTGAAACACTTCAACCGAGTCGCACAAAATACACAAAAACTCCACCAAGCCACACTTGTTCATATAAGTCACAGCCTGCTTTCATTTGTCACTACTATCACTTTCTGATCTGAATACACTTGCTGAACACACAATTATCCAACAGTTTATATTTTGTATACCAGAGTCACTGTCAGAATCACTTTCTTGCATTGCAATGGGTCGATCAATCACACAGGAAGCATGTGGGACACGCCCTCTTGATGTTGATGGTTGATTTTCATCATTTTGCACCTCAATTTCATCAGTTTCTGGTCTGTCGGCACTGTGCGAAGACTCATTGTCTACGAGTGGAGTGAAGTCTGACGAAGATTCACTCACTTCAGAGCCTAATTCGTCCGTTTCAGGGTCAAAATCGCTATCATCATCAAGGAAGATTTCATCCAAAACTTGTCTCACAGTGTATCAAACTCGTTTGCTCATTTTGACTCAAAATTTTTTAAAAACCCGGATAAAATCGCTTTAGATTTGCTTGTCGAAACTTTGCAAGTCAGTGGCAGGAAAATGCGACAGAATGAGCTCCTCTTACTACTTAATATTCATGTTGTTTGAACCGAAACTAAGTGCGTGTGTCTGCCCGACAATTTGTCGGGCGTAGGATTCGAGAGGCAGCTACTCACGCCCGACAATTTGTCGGGCACAGGGTTGAATGAGTTAACTGGGATGTTCATGTAATGTGTTTGATACTTTCTATTAAAAGAAAGTTGGTTATAGGGTGGTTATGTGTATATGTCTCTGCATTCGTTTTATGGATATATCTGCCCCCCTTGAACAATAAATAAGAAATGAAAAATCTCTCATAGGTTGTTTTAGGACATTTGACAGGCATTGACAAAGGGCAAGTGTTGCTCGAAATATTTGCTAAATAAATAATTAATTGCCATTTATTTGTTGTGTTTCTTCTTTTTTGAATGTTATAAGTTGTTCTAGGATAGACCATAGCAGACCTGTTTTCCCTACGGATTTGCCCGTAATTATTATGTTTTGAGACCTCCGATTACGCTATAACGGTCAGCAACAAGAAATTCTGCATTTCCGTTGAATGAGTGCGGAAAAAAAGAGAGAAGAAATCGATAGAAAGCATATTGTTTGAACGGTACTTGGCATTATCGTCAGCTATCAAAGCTAGTGATGTCCCTTGAATCGTTACTTCCAGTCGGTCCGCTTCCTGTTTACAAACCCTGGTCGCCATTTTCATAGGTGTGATCGCAAGTATGGCGATAAAACAACACATGTAAGCATTGTGTGAATATCGCCCCCCTTCCCCCCCCCCCCCCCCAACCAAAAAATTTGAGACGTAGAAGTTTGGTTTGGACGGCAAATTGTAATTGTATGCGTGTTGCCCCCCTGTGACTCTGTGTGAAGGCATGAAAGTATGGAGTCCACAATATATACAATGTCTTTTTTTTTATCATTTCAGATAATGACGGACACGCACAAGACGCCGCAGATCAAGCTGTCGTGCCACGCCCAGAACCGGCTGTCGGACCTGCAGAACCTGAGCGTGGGTCTGGAGAAGTGCCAGAAGTCGCTCAACGACTACCTGGATGCCAAGCGGAACGCCTTCCCCCGCTTCTTCTTCATCTCCGATGATGAGCTGCTGTCTATCCTGGGCAGCTCTGACCCTGAGTGCGTGCAGGAGCATATGATCAAAGTGAGTGACTCCATTTTGTGATTTGGAGGGATGGGTGAGGGGATGGTAGTTTTGGCAAGGTAGAGAGGGGCAATTTTTGGTATGACCGTGATGACCTCAGTTTCGATTTCCAATCCTGTCTATGCCTTGGTGCGTTCGGGTCAAAGTCATGGGGATGGACAGTCATGGTGGCGCCCTCAGAGCGGAGGAGGACTTCACTCACACTGGTTCCGCGAATAAGACATTATTGTCGTGAGTAAGGGGCTTAGTAGGTGGTGTCTTGCGTATGTTGGCTCAGAACAGGCTCCTCTGAACTCCACCAAAGTGACACAGCAGCATTGCAGTGTCTCCTTGGTTGGTTGCCTCCTGATGGCCAAATATACATTCGCTCCCTGTGGACCGCTGATCTCAGATTCTGCATCCTGACAAGCCAAGGTGTGGCTGTGAGTTGCGGTTTGGAATGAGCGCCACAGGAACAACACCACTGTACGGCCCAGAAGTTGGAACAGCCAAAAACCCCCACCCCAAAACAACTTTTTAGTTTGACATCCAAAATCATCAGTTAAAAGAAGATTCATTAGAGATGCCAAAACCTTCCGTAAATTTCAGGGATTTTTGCCTTTTGTTTGTGGGGCCCTGAACCTCTCTTATGTTTCCCCTTCCAGATGTTCGACAACATCGCCTCGCTGATCTTCGTCAAGGGCCCCAGCGGGGAGATGCTGGCCACGGGCATGAAGTCTGCGGAAGGGGAGATAATGGAGTTCCACACCAACATTGCGGCAGAGGGCCGGGTGGAGGACTGGATGACCAGCGTGCTGGGAGAGATGAGGAGCACCAACAGGCTCATCACCAAGGAGGCCGTCTTCTACTACAGCTACGAAAAGTCACGGTAACTGTCAGCATTATATTATTGATGGTTAAGAAGCTTGGGGCTGTGCCGGTCGGGGTTTGTCCGGGGGGGGGGGGGGGGGGGGGGGGGGGGGGGGGGGGGGGGGCTGCTACAGTAGCCGGATTGGCCTGACTAGAGCCATGAAACGCTGGGGAGATCTCTATATTTTTAGTTCATTTCAGATTGATGTTGATAACGATGATGAAAATAATAATAATGATGATGATGATGATGATAACAATGATGTTGATAACGATGATGATGATGATAATGATGACGACGATGATGATTATAATGATGAAGATGACGATTATGATGATGATGATGAAAATGATGATGACAATGATACTGATGCTGACGACTACAAAGAGAGTCTTGATGATGATAATGCTGCTGCTGATGATGATTGTGTTAATGATAATAACAATGACTTTGGTCTTTCTCACCGCCACAATTCCAGAGTGGACTGGATGCTGGAATACCAAGGCATGGTGTGTCTGGCGGGCAACCAGGTGTGGTGGACGTGATGATGATAGCGATGATGATGTTGATGACAATGATTGTGTTAACGATAATGATGATGCAATTCCAGAGTGGACTGGATGCTGGAATACCAGGGCATGGTGTGTCTGGCGGGCAACCAGGTGTGGTGGACGTGATGATGATAGCGATGATGATGTTGATGACAATGATTGTGTTAACGATAATGATGATGCAATTCCAGAGTGGACTGGATGCTGGAATACCAAGGCATGGTGTGTCTGGCGGGCAACCAGGTGTGGTGGACGTGATGATGATAGCGATGATGATGTTGATGACAATGATTGTGTTAACGATAATGATGATGCAATTCCAGAGTGGACTGGATGCTGGAATACCAAGGCATGGTGTGTCTGGCGGGCAACCAGGTGTGGTGGACGTGATGATGATAGCGATGATGATGTTGATGACAATGATTGTGTTAACGATAATGATGATGCAATTCCAGAGTGGACTGGATGCTGGAATACCAAGGCATGGTGTGTCTGGCGGGCAACCAGGTGTGGTGGACGTGATGATGATAGCGATGATGATGTTGATGACAATGATTGTGTTAACGATAATGATGATGCAATTCCAGAGTGGACTGGATGCTGGAATACCAAGGCATGGTGTGTCTGGCGGGCAACCAGGTGTGGTGGACGTGATGATGATAGCGATGATGATGTTGATGACAATGATTGTGTTAACGATAATGATGATGCAATTCCAGAGTGGACTGGATGCTGGAATACCAAGGCATGGTGTGTCTGGCGGGCAACCAGGTGTGGTGGATGTGATGATGATGATAACGATGATGATGATGATGACGATGATTGTGTCAACGATGATGATGATGCAATTTCAGGGTGGACTGGATGCTGGAGTACCAGGGCATGGTGTGTCTGGCGGGCAACCAGGTGTGGTGGACCTGGGAGGTGGAGGACGTGTTCCGCAAGGTGAAGAAGGGCATGAAAACCGCCCTCAAAGACTACGCCAAGAAGCTCCACAAGCAGATCGACGCCCTGGTCGTCAAGGTAACAGAAACAAAAATCAAGTGTTGTCATGTTAAATAAAAATTTGTTTTTAATTTGTCCTACAATTATTTTTTTTTAACTCTACCCTTCCAAGTCTTCTTCTTCTTATTTTTCACCTCAGGCAGCCAACTTCATCAGGCTGAAGATTCTGCTGCACTTTGGGGGATAGTAAGAAGACAAGAAATTAGAAAGCTGAGGAGACAGAAGTAGCCTAATGGAAAGAAAAGGAATCATAAAATTTACCTAGTGTGGATCTGATTTTTAATTTATTTTTTTTTAAAGAAGAAAAAAAGGTGCACCGTAGCCTTTATTTCGTAGTATCTGGGCAAGACCAATCCGGCTACCGTAGCAGTCCCCGGGGGTGAACCCCGACCGGCACAGCCTCATTAGCCCACCCCCCCCCATTTCCCTTCTCCCTCTCCCGCAATGTCTTATGTCATCACAGTTTGTTGTTGTCAAGCTTTACCTGCTGGTGGGGATGCAGGGGAGGGTGGAGGTGTGAGCACGGGCTGTTAACTCTTCTAGTCCCAAGTTATTTTGGGTTTTTTCTTTGAAACCTTCTCTGCCCAAGTTATGTTTCAAGAGAACTGAACACGATCACCTCCTTTTACTAAATGCGTTAAATCAACAGAAACAATCATATATATGAATGTTATTTGTAACTGTATGAAGAAGGAATAAAATGTTTAATACCAATAAAAAAAATAAAAAATAAACGCCTGGATACAAGCTCTAAAAATAGACACACCACGTGGAGGAGGTAGTAATGGTGGTATTTTGTTGAAAAATTATAGCGTATTGTACCGTTGTACATATTTAATTAAGGCTTTGAAACACCGTAACTGCTGTGCTCAAAGCTTTGCTGTGTACCGTGTCACAGGTGCGTTCTCCCCTGTCGAAGAACGACCGCTCCAAATACAACTCGGTGCTCATCATCGACGTTCACGCCAGAGACATCATCGATGGCTTTGTCAGAGACAGGTCAGTCAAAGCGACAATGACGATGATGATGAAGATGAAAGCTACGCATGAGTAGTAAACTTAATGGTTGAGTGAAAAGGTTATAATCTTCTTCATGATGATAAAGATGTTATAGAGAATGAAGACAAAGATAATTTCCATGATGTTGATGAAACATACACACACATATATGTGCACAGACGTGCATACACAGTCAGGCATACAATGATACATATGTATTTACTCACACACAATTATGTGCGCTCACATACATATGCATCAACACAAGCACACACACTCACACATGCACGCATACACATACATGCATACTTGCATGCACATTATAAAAAACACACTAAAAAAAACCTTCGATAGTATGACGCATCTCATCTGAATGGGTTTTAGAAGCGATCATTTTATCAGCGTTGATTCTTAGATTCTGAATGCAAACACTTGTAAGAACGGATGCTTGTCGCTGAATGTTAATTTTCTATTTCTGTGTTTACATCATTTGTTGGTTGTGATGGTTTCTGCAGTGTGATGGATGCTCGCGAGTTTGAGTGGGAGAGTCAGCTGAGGTTCTACTGGGAGAAGGAACCGGATGAGCTGGTCATCTCTCAGTGTACCGGAACCTTCGGTTACGGTTATGAGTACATGGGGCTCAACGGTCGACTGGTCATCACGCCTCTGACTGACCGAATCTACCTCACACTCACACAGGTAAGAGAGCGAATTATGCTCTTGTGTACCTCACAAACAAATACACAACAGGTGCAGAGTGACGTTATTTTGTTGACGATACAAAACAGAACGTGTAATATTTCAACAAAAATATATTTTTCAAACAACATAGACAACACAACAATACATCCCCTCTTCACAGTCGAGCAGTCTCCAAAATGGACACTGCTCTTGTGATTATTATGCAAGGTATCAGTGTTATAGTACTATTATTATTGGTATTATTTCGGCTGAGGATATGAATATATGAGGCCGAATATTTGGCGATCACGCCATTAACTGACCGAATCTATCTCATATTCACGCAGGCAAAACATTGTCGAAAATATCACTGCTTTTGTTGCTCTTATTGGACCGGTTAGGCAGAAAGATAGTAGATGACAGGAAGCAAAGGGAAAAGGCAGAGTCAAAGAGAGTGACAGTTGAGAGGAAGTTACAAGCACAGAACTTCAGAAGGTGGGGGAACTATTTGCACAAAAGACCCCCTTGTATCCCCACTGGTGTGTGTGTGCAAAGACTTAAAGCGTGGTTTTCTGCGGCAGCTTATACCAACCCTAACATTTTGACATGATGTACTATGCCTTACTGTCGCTGTTAACTCGTACCATCATGATTCTTCATATCGTCGGTGAAAATGAAAAACCTCGTATCTCAATTTTGGTAGTTTTGAGAAAAATGATGAAAAAAAAACGTTTTAAAAATTAACCGCGTTGACCACAACTGATTGACTATGATGAATATATTGTTCAAGACATTGCGAGTTTGGTCCTGTATTTTGTTAAAATTACTTTAAACAAAATTTGTTTTAGACTTGAAAAGAACAAAGACGTGAGGTTTTTGTCCTTAACTAGATCTGAATATCTATACTAACCATACTCACCAACACTCAAAACAATTGCATAAACACCAATCAACTGGAAACCACACATGCCACAGCACAAAAATGAAACTACTAAGGGGATGACCACTCCTTGTGACTCGCTATGGGTTACTTCCCTTAGCCCTATATGTCACGTGGTCCCAGTAGTCCAAGTCACTTTACAAATTACACCAAAATTTGTTTTAGACTTGAAAAGAACAAAGACGTGAGGTTTTTGTCCTTAACTAGATCTGAATTTTGGACTTACGAGTTTTTCTTCTATTTTCACAACCTCATTTACCCCAGATAGAAAGTCGTTAGAGATAATTGCTTTTGGTGGAAGGTGGCATGAAAAACTAGAAAAGTGACTATGTATCTAACTCAACCCCCCCAAGATTTGTATGATCTTCTTACTGTTTGTTTCTTTGTGGCGTTTTTTTTCTTTTCGATTGTTTATGTGTTACATTAATATATAAAACATATTTGAAAATTAAGATAGCGCTTCGTTACTCTGCTTAGCCGTCCGTCACTTTTATTGTCTGTGCACTTTTTTTCTTTAAGATAGGGCTTTGTATCAGTTTTCTTGTTGCCCTATCTAATGATCATTGTTGATTTTCATTTGTGACTTTCAGAAATAAAATGCTGTTTACCCCCCCCCCCCCCCACACACACACACACACACACAATCGAGATAGGAGGTTTTTTAATTCCACCGACGATGTGTTGTTATTGCAGGCTCTGTCTATGCAACTGGGAGGAGCGCCGGCCGGCCCTGCAGGCACAGGGAAGACGGAGACCACCAAAGATCTGGCCAAAGCCCTGGGTCTGCTGTGCGTGGTCACCAACTGTGGAGAGGGCATGGACTACAAGGTGTGCTGATCTACACTTTGTAGCGTTCTTTGTTGTTTATTCATATTGTTTGGACCATATTAAGGAAAAATGGAGAGCACTAAGGATCTGATTAAAGCTGAGGTCTGCTGTGTGTTGTCTACATCTGTGGAGAGGGCACAGCGACCTTTTAATACAAATTTGATGGCTTGGAGTCAAAATGGACTATCTTTAGATAGTCCATTGACGTATTATTGGATTTATTACAAAAACTAATAACTGGTATCAAACAATGACTGCAGAAATATAAAAAGGGGGTTATGCTTTTTATATTTCAGCAATTTTTTTTTTTTATGCAAGTTATTAGTTTTCGTAATAAGTTCAATAATGTGTCAATGGACTATCTAAAGATAGTTTGACTCCATACAGGTCATAAGACATGCTGGTTGGGTGGTTCTGGGGTTTCAGGGCATGCCTTGTAAGCAAGAATATCTAGATTTGATTCTGTTCAGCAGTAGATTTTTTCTGCTTATCTAATACAATGAGAATATTTTTTACATACATTCCTTTTTCAGATTTTGCTATGTATTATGTTATCCCTCAGTCAATGTAATTGTATGTCTAATTTTATGCCTTTGCAGGCTGTGGGGAAGATCTTCTCGGGGCTGTGTCAGTGCGGTGCTTGGGGCTGTTTCGATGAGTTCAACCGTATCGACGTCTCCGTGCTGTCCGTTATCTCCACCCAGCTGAAGACCATCCAGAACGCCCTCGTCCTCAATCTCAAGAGATTCCATGTGAGTGTGATTGCCTATTTTTTAAAATAATTGTTTTTGGGGGTGGGGGGGGATGTAAGCCAAAATAATATACTGTAATGTTCGCACTATGAGGCGCGCCCCCCAAATTTTACACAAAAATCATATTTTTTTTACTATATTATTAGTCATATTATAAGGTGAAGGGGTCTCACTCAGTCTGCGATAAAAGTGTCGCCTTGTAGTCCGGAAAATATGGTAGCTAATTTAGGTTTTGCGAGTGGAAAGATTTGTATGGAAACTTACATTATAACTTAGCCCCTTGACTGCCAAAGAAAATGAAAGAAACAAAAATCATTGTACAAATCATGCCATGAAAAAGACAACTGATAGAGCCAATGTGGCAAAATGGTCTGGGGATATAACTCTGGACTGTGTTAGAGTACTTAGACTGTGTTAGAGCTAAAGCCAGCATGTCAAAGTTATTCCTCTTCATCTGATGATGTCATCAGTGATGTCATCACATCAGTACGCAAAATGTTATAGAAGAAAAAGTATGCAGACCAGGGGGCCGTTTCACAAGGGCTAACGTTACGTAGCGTGAGCGCAAATCGGCAAAAACGGTCTATGCATGTTTTCAGTTTGAAGGGGCGGAAATCGACATGGACAGTCGTGTGGGCATCTTCATCACCATGAACCCTGGCTACGCCGGCAGGACGGAGCTGCCCGAATCCGTGAAGGCCTTGTTCCGCCCCGTGGTGGTGATCGTGCCGGACCTGCAGCAGATCTGTGAGATCATGCTGTTCTCTGAGGGATTCCTCCTGGCCAAGGTATGCAGTTTAGCACATCACTATCTATGTAAATGCACGCAGTGTTCACCTTGGTTTAAGGTGATTGTGCCAGACCTGCAGCAGATCTGTGAGATCATGCTGTTCTCTGAGGGATCCTCCTGGCCAAGGTAAAGAGTTTAGTATCGCTATCTATGTAAATGCATGCAGTATTCGCCTTGGCTTTAAGTGATCGTGCTGGACCTGCAGCATATCTGTGAGATCATGCTGTTCTCTGAGGGATTCCTCCTGGCCAAGTTAAAGAGTTTAGTATCGCTATCTATGTAAATGCACGCAGTGTTCGCCTTGGCTTAAGGTGATTGTGCCAGACCTGCAGCAGATCTGTGAGATCATGCTGTTCTCTGAGGGATTCCTCCTGGCCAAGTTAAAGAGTTTAGTATCGCTATCTATGTAAATGCATGCAGTGTTCGCCTTGGCTTTAGACGATCGTGCCAGACCTGCAGCAGATCTGTGAGATCATACTGTTCTCTGAGGGATTCCTCCTGGCCAAGGTAAAGAGTTTAGCACATCACTATCTACGTAAATGCACGCAGTGTTCGCCTTGGCTTAAGGTGATTGTGCTGGACCTGCAGCATATCTGTGAGATCATGCTGTTCTCTGAGGGATTCCTCCTGGCCAAGGTAAAGAGTTTAGCATCGCTATCTATATAAATGCATGCAGCATTCGCCTTGGCTTTAGGCTGTGTCAGACTTATTGACATAGAACACCAAATCTACATCAAAATGTTGTTATGCTATGTATAGTTGTGCAGGGATTGTCTCTAGCCATGACAAGCTTCTAGCTTAACCCTTTCGCCACCATTTTTCAACAAAAAATTTCCATTAAACTTAGACGGATAGAGAGAATAAAATATGTCTGTAATATTGGGGATTCCTGACATATTTAAAGTAAGGCCTATCCTTGCCTCCCAAAATTAAGAAAATAGGGTCTTTGGATAACAGACCCTGATTTGATGCCTTTTAGTGACATGTGTGTTAAACCATTGGTGCATTTAAATGCGACATTGGCGGCTAAAGGGTTAACATCATCAATCTCCAAAATCCCCCGAAGACGGAGTGTGGCTGCTCACGTGGCGGGGTAATAAAAACGGTCACACACACAATGTTCTCATCTGTAGCTGATGCACTTGTACCACAGTGTTCAAGTGCTTCCGCTGGTGGGATGATCCCTGGAGTCTTTTAGCCAGGGTACGACAACAACAACAACAACATTATAATATGTTTAAAATGCCAAGTCACCAAAGTTGTTGCATTTGCCGCGTGTCAGTGACCTTCAATTTCACTGAGTTGAATTAGAAAGGTCAGCGTAACTCGGGCAGAACGAGCGCGGGCAAATTGGTAGTCTAGCATAGAGAACGAACACTCGTGGTGGCAAATGCCCCCTATTTAATTTAAAATGAAATTAGCTTCGAATCCATTCCAAATGTTCATTTTGAACAGAATCAACGAATCGTTAATACATTTGTGGTGATGGGTGGAAGTGGATGGAATTGGGTGAGGGTGTGTGTGTTGGGGAGAGTGTGTATGTCTGTAACAATTGGGGTATTTATATGTGCAGTTCATAAGTATGCAAGTGGTGCTCACAAACGATGCGGAAGCGTGCGTGTGCATATGGATGCAGTTGTATGTGCGTGTTAGAGGGTGTGTGGACTGTATATGAGAGAGAGAGAGTGAGTGTGTGTTGTGCATGTATAAGCTTTACTCATAATCTTATATCTGTGATATGTTACTTCTCGTGTGCATTGTGTTTTATTGTATGTTTTAATGTGACAGCAAGCAAAATTTCCTTGTTCATTTTAATGGGGATAATAAATATTGATTGATTGATTGATTGATTGATTGATTCAGCCCAAAAATACCATTAAACTTAATGGGTGATTGAATTCCTCTGTGACATATATAACATTAGGCCTATCCTTACCTCCCAAAATTAAGGGATAACATGATTTGAATTTAGTGATTGATTGTTGCTAAAATTGATTGGGGATTGATTGATTGATTGAATCGTTAACAAATTGTTTCCAACGTTTCCCCCCACCAGGTACTGGCCAAGAAGATGACGGTGCTGTACAAGCTGGCCAAGGAGCAGCTGTCCAAGCAGTACCACTACGACTTTGGTCTGCGTGCCCTCAAGTCGGTGCTGGTCATGGCTGGGGAGTTGAAGCGTGGCTCGCCGGACCTCAACGAGGTCAGTGTTCTGTGTGCTGAAAATAAAAACGTTCTGTGTGCTGTATATGTATTACAGTATGGATAATAATGATAATACATACATACAATTTCTATAGCGCTATTCTCCTAACACAGCAGGACTCACCGCGCTTTGCATGAAAAAAAAAAAAAGAAGAAAATTTACCCCACGCACACAAAAGATATTCAAAATACATGTACTTCAAATTATTTAGAATTTTGTTTCACTTTATCGCACTCACACAACTCACATTTAAAATACCTACATAAAACACAAATTAATTATTTAAAAAAAAAAAATGTTTACAGGGTTGACTGACAGTGGATGGACAGACATAAATTAACAGAGATATTTTCTGAAAAGATGCGTCTTCGGGCCAGTTTTGAAAGAAGACAGAGATGGAGAGCTGCGGAGAGAGAAAGGGAGATTGTTCCAGATGTGTGGTGCTTGGAAACGAAAAGATCTGTTTCCAACTGTTTTGTACTTGGTGACAGGTTTGCAGAGAAGTTTTAGGTTGCTTGATCTGAGGTTGCGTTCTGGTATGTAGGCAGAGAGGAGGGAAAAGAGGTAGTCAGGAAGAATGTCTTTGAAATAACAATATGCCACCTTTCCTTTGTAGCAGTCTTAACAGACTTGAGACATTAGTTCTTTCAAAACTTTAATGTATCTCGTTCGACTGTTACTTTGTTATTTCAAATTAAATGTTTGTTAACCCTTTCGCCGTCAGCAATTTTTTAGCCAAAAAAATACCATTAAATTGACCTGGTTAGAAAAAAAAAATCTGCAATATTGCGAATTACTCTTATCTCCCCAAATCACGAAAATAGGGTCTTCAGATAACAGGCCCTGATTTGATGCTTTTTAGTGACATGGGTGGTGCCAATATATGCGACATTGGCGATGAAAGAGTTAAGCATTACTTGTCCACATGTCACGCTCTCAGGGCTCCCAATCGTCCAGCAAAACAAGGGGTCCCAGGGACTCCTTCACTTACAGTATAGAGGGTCCTAGAGGCGGGATAGAGGGTCCCAGTGGCATAGCGAACGCTAAAAAGATTTTTTTTAGTGTATCCCTGGGACCCCCTGCACATTCTTTTAGAGGGTCCTGTAGAATTTTAGTGCTTCATAGACCCCCAAATGGGGGTCCCTGGGAGCCCTGCGCTCTTTTTTTTTTTTAAGGGAGCATGTGGTGTAAAGTTTTCGAGTCTGCCAAGTTAGTAACGTTGCGCAACCCACCCACCCCCCATCACGCTACATCGTTCTTTCCCCTCGTCAGGACGTGGTGCTGATGTGAGCCCTGCGTGACATGAACCTGCCCAACTAACTGGGGAAAAAACCTGACAAGTCCGGAATTCGATCCTGAGAAACTCGTGCGTTGAGTTGGCAGGCGAATGAATGCCTTAACAATATATGCCACCCTTTCCTTAGTAGTAACAGTCTTTAACAGACTCGAGACATTAGTTCACGCTACATCGTTCTTTTCCCTCAGGACGTGGTGCTGATGCAAGCCCTGCGCGACATGAACCTGCCCAACTAACTGGGAAATAACCTGACAAGTCCGGAATTCGATCCTGAGAAACTCGTGCGTTGAGTTGGCAGGTGAATGAATGCCTTAGCAATATGCCACCCTTCCTTAGTAGCAGACTCGAGATGTTAGTTCACGCTACATCATTCTTTTCCCTCAGGACGTGGTGCTGATGCGAGCCCTGCGCGACATGAACCTGCCCAAGTTCATCTTCGAGGACGTGCCGCTCTTCCTGGGGCTGATCTCCGACCTGTTCCCCGGCCTGGACTGCCCCCGCGTGCGCTACCCCAACTTCAACGACGCCGTGGAGGAAGTGCTGCAGGACGGGGGATACATGCTGCTGCCTCAGCAGGTCGGTTTTCATTGACCATATGTTTCGGACTATAAGGCAATACTTTTTTCTCCAGACCCAGACCCATGCACCTTATTATACAGTGGAAGAACCTCCCTTATAAGACCTCCCATTATCAGGCATGGTAGACCTCCGCGAATCGCGGAAAATCCGCGAAAGTTTGAAACAAAATTATTTTTAAAATGCATTGAAATGGCATGAAAAAGTGAAAATTTCACTCTCATTTATTGAATTTTATTGAATTTTCTTCGGCCCCCTGGATCCCCGGCCATTTTCCTTGAAAACCACTTTGCCCCCACTACCGTGCCTGTATTATAAGACTCCCTCCCACTTAAGACCTACTTCTCCGAGACATTGTCATTCTTTGTAAAGTATTAACATTACCTCCCTTATAAGACCCCTCCCTTATAAGACCTCATTTTGGATGATTTTTGAAGGTCTTACAAGGGAAGTGCTGCAGGACGGGGGATATGTGCTGCTGCCTTAGCAGGTCTGTTTTTATTGACCGTATGTTTCGGACTATAAGGCGGAGTACTTTTTTCTCCAGACTCGGACCCCTGCGCCTGTTTTCATTTACCATTCATCGATTTGTTTGTATTCTTTTTATATTTTTAACTTTATTTAAATGACTTTGATTAAACCACCCTGCCTCAGTCATCTCGCCCCCCCCCCCCCCCCCCCCTCCTTGCCCCTATCCACACATTAAATTAGGGAACTAAAGGCCGTAGATCAAAGGAGTAGTAAATGAAGGGCAGGGGCTGTGCCGGTCGGGGTTCTCCCTTGGGGACCGCTACGGTAGCTGGACTGGTCTTGCCTGGATACTGCGAAATAAAGGTTTATGGCCCATGTCTGCTCTTTTCTTTTTCTTTTTTTTTAAGCTTTCATTCTTTCTTTCTTTTTTAAAGCAAAGCTCAGAAACACCTTACTTACCACTTCTGAAGTAGTTCTTCTTTCTTTTCTATACAATATTACTTTTATTTTTGCTCCCTACTGCTAAAACTCTTTTCCTCGTACTACCCCCTAAGTGCAGCGGAATCTTCAGCCTGTTGAAGTTGGCTGCCTAGTGGAAGAAGAAGAAGACATTGATATGACGAGATAAGGACATTAAAGATTATTTCAGGGATTTTGCATTGTTAAACAGAACTCGGTTGTCTTTTTTGGTCAAACAATAATTCTTCACTTTATTTGAAATTATGTTGGTAGGACGGAATAAGGACGCTTAAGATTGTTTTAGCACTTGTTTTTAAGAACTCAATTGGCTTTTTATGAAACTCTATTGACAGATTATGGTAACAGGTCTTGCTTTTGACGGTTTATATGAAATGCTTCCACAATGTCTCTGTTCTTTTCGCTGTTCTGTCAAAGTATACATGCTCTCAGTAATATCTAAGTAATAATAAGTCCCAAAGCGTTCTTCAAAGTCTGTTGCTGAGATCGCTGAATATTTGGAAATAAAAGTTTGTGTGTGTGTGTGTGTTTGTGCGCGCAAGCGTGTGTGTGTGTGTGTGTGTGTGTGTGTGTGGGGAGAGGTGGGTGGAGTGGCTTTTAGTTTCTGAGAAAATATACTGCCAGCATGTCATCAGATTAAAAACAGTTACCACAACTATATTATCTCTGTGTGTGTGTGTGTGTGTGTGTGCATGTTTTTAGGTGGATAAAGTGGTGCAGATGTACGAGACCATGCTGACCCGACACACCACCATGATCGTTGGGCCCACAGGGGGCGGGAAGTCTGTGGTCATCAACACCCTGTGTCAGGCACAGACCAAGTGAGTGAATATAATATGAACAGAGAGATGGAGAGAGGCTGAGAGAGAGAGAGAGAGAGAGCACCATGATCGTTGGGCCCACAGGGGTCGGGAAGTCCGTGGTCATCAACACCTTGTGTTAGGCACAGACCAAGTGAGTGCTCACAGGGATTTTCACAATAAGTTAGGTTGTAGGTTGGAGAACTCTGTCGTTATCTAAGTATTTCTGAGAAAGGCTATGAGCTTTTAGGGTAAGAGAAAATAAACCATCCAGACAAGCACAGTTCAGAGAGAAGAATGGAAATTTATGCCGGGAATTTGATTCATTTAGCCAACTTCCTTTGTTTGTCAGAAATGATTCTTGGGGAAGTTTAATAAAGCTTATAAGAAGTCAGAGTGAATTAGATAAGAAAGTTTGTATTTTGAGTTCAGAATCGTTTTGAATGTCATTGCCAAGATTGCAAGTATATTTATTCAGGCTGGTAAACTAATTAAAAATCTATGAAAAGCTGGATTCCATGCATTTCAGAAGCACTATTCGTATCGAGGCTTCAGACTATTTTTTTTTTCAGATAAAAATGTTACTGTTATTAGATTTTTTGCATTTAATTTAGATTCATGACAAGTCTAGTACATTCTCGTGTTTTTTTTTACTTTTGTAAGCCCAGCTCTGCTTTAGAAAAAAAAGGTAATGCTTAAGAAGATTAAGGGGAGATTTGATAAATGTGTATACAAATTGAAGGGAGGTGGGTGTTAGTGTGTTGTGTTATGATTGTATGCAATGCATTCTCTAATGTATTCATTTTCATAGAGATGTATGGTGAGGATACGTGAACCAGTCTGTTATAAATGTTTGTACAAATGGTGAGTGAAAAGCGCATTGAGTTGCTTAGCAAGATTACGCGCTATATAAGCAATATTAATTATTTATTATTATTGCTCAAAAAGCGTCACAATCAAAACAAAATCAATTAACAAACAAACAAAAGAAAGGGCACATGAATAGGCCACGATGCCTGGCTGCCCTGAAAGCCTGCCCTGACCTGACCTGACCTGACCCAAATGCTTTAATGCGCCAGGCTGGGCATCCAAACCAAGCAGTTCACCATCAACCCCAAGGACCGCAGCGTCATCGAGCTGTACGGCATCCTGGACCCCGCCACCAGGGACTGGACGGACGGGCTGCTGTCCAACATCTTCAGGGAGATGAACCGGCCCACGGACAAGAACGAGCGCAAGTATATCGTCTACGACGGGGACGTGGATGCCCTCTGGGTGGAGAACATGAACTCCGTGATGGACGACAACCGCCTGCTGACGCTGGCCAACGGGGAGCGCATCCGCCTGCAGAAACACTGCGCTATGTTGTTTGAGGTCAGTTTCTTGTTGTTGTTGTTGTTGTTGTTGTTGACTTACCCTGGCTAAAAGACTCCAGGGATCATCCCAACGGTGGAAGCACTTGAACACTATACTGGGGAGGGTCTTTTGTATAAATAGTTCCCCTGCCTTCTGGAAGTTCTGTGCTTGTAACTTCCTCTTATTTGTCACTCTCTTTGACTCTGCCTTTTCCCTTTGCTTGCTGTCATCTACTATCTTTCTGCCTTACCGGTGCAGTCTTCTCCTGACTTTTTTCATGAAACACTTTCAAAAACATTTCCTCCAGCCGAAGTCGGACTTGCTGGGCCTAACTGTTTCTTAATTAGGCGCATAACTGTCAATTGTCTCTTCTGTTAGGTTATAACAATGTCTTATTTTGTCTTCACTTGTTTGGAGACAATAAAATTATTGAATTGAATTGAATTGAATAACGGTAGCATGACGCATCTGCACTGATAATTGACAGGAAACTGTCTGAGCGATCAGAGAAGAAGAAGAAGAAGAAGACGGTGGTCAAGTGTATCAGGTACCAATGAGAACATCACGTGTGTGACCGTTTTTTTTATTACCCCAACACTCCGACTTCGGAGGATTTTGGAGACCGACAATGTTATGCCAGGAGCTTGTCATGGCTAAAGGCAATCCCTGCATAATTATGCATAGCATGACAACATTAAGATGTAGCCTTGGTGTTCTAGCCTATGTCAGTTGGTCTGACACAGCCTTGAGCCAAGGCGAGGTGAGTTTGTGTTTTGTGTTGTTTGAGGAAAGTTGTACAGAAATCATACTTCCAGAGTACAATGAAAAGAAAAGTCTGGATCTCTTTTGAAATTTGGCCCCTAGTGATGATTTTGGGTTTTTTGGAATTGCCCCTATCTGATAGTGTGTGTGTGCATGGCAGGTGTTTGACCTTCAGTTCGCCTCCCCGGCCACCATCTCCTAGTGCGGCATGATGTATTTGGAATGGGACCCAGCATAAGTTTCTTTCTGGAAAAAATCCATTGTGATTTTTGACACTTCAGACATTGTACTTCCAGAGTGCAAGGAAAGGTTAGGTTAGGTTAGGTACTTTATAGTCACAGAGGCGTCTCTGTGAAATTGGGGTTGCTCCCACTTGGAGAGCGCGTCACGGCCAGAGGCGCGCCACCTTTTTTTTTGTGAAGGTTAGGTCAGGTTAAGTACTTTATAGTCACAGAGATGTCTGTGAAATTCGGGTTGGTCCCACCTGGAGAGCACATTGCAGCCAGAGACGCGCCACCTTTTTATTTTTTTTGCATGCGATTTTTGTGTGAAGGTTAGGTTAGGTACTTTATAGTCACAGAAAAGAGCTCTCTTTTGAAATTAGGCTCCTAGTGATGATTTTGTTTTTGAATTGCCCCTTTCTGATATTTTGTCTGTGCATGACAGGTGTGTGACCTCCAGTACGCCCGACGCGGTATAGTGTACATGGAATGATACCCAGCATAAGTCTGGGATTGATTTTTGTGATCATCTTATCTGATTTTGTGCATGTGCATGGCAGGTGTTTGACCTTCAGTATGCCCAAACGCGGCATAATGTATTTGGAATGGTACCCAGCATATGTCTGGGATTGATTTTCACGATCATCTTATCTGATTTTGCGCGTGTGCGTGGCAGGTGTTTGACCTCCAGTACGCCTCCCCGGCGACCATCTCGCGGTGCGGCATGGTGTACGTGGACCCCAAGAACCTGGGCTACAAGCCCTTCTGGCAGAAGTGGGTGTCCGCCCGCAGCAACAAGCAGGAGCGGGAGGACCTCAACCGCCTCTACGAGAAGTACGTGCCCCCGCTCATCGACATGGTGGTGGAGGGCATTCAGGACGGGCGGCAGGGGGAGAAGATGAAGACCATCATCCCCCTGACCAACCTCAATATGGTGGGTGTTATTTGGACCTTTTTGTTTTAACCCTTTCACTGTCAGCCATTTTTTAGCAAAAAAATACCATTAAATTGAACAGGGTAGAAATAAAAATGTATCTGCAATATTGCGAATTCCTCTGTGACATGTATAACATTAGGCCTATCCTTACCTCCCTAAATTAAGAAAATAGGGTCTTCGGATAACAGGCCCTGATTTGATGCCTTTTAGTGACATGGGTGTTAAACCATTGTGGTGCATAAATGCGACATTGGCTGTGAAAGGGTTAATGGTTTGGATTCTAGGGGAGTGTGAAAGGGGGGGTGTGGGGGTGACGTCAATGTTTTCGTTTCGGGTTGTTCCTTTATGATAAGTGCGTTGTTTTGTTGTTGTTTTTGCTCAGATTTTTAACTTCTTTGTGAAGGGCTTAGAGCCCCGTAAGGAGAATAAGCGCTATATAAATTGTCATTATTATTATAGTTGTGTGTGTGCGTATGTATGTGTGTGCTTGTGTGCATGCGTACGTGTGTGTGTGCGTGCGTGCGTGAACGCGTTGCTGGTTGATGTAGCCTTGGTGTTCTAGCCCATGTCAATTGGTCTGACTTTAGCTATTAAATGTCTCTGTTTTTTTCAGGTGACCCAACTGTGCATGATGCTGAACGCGTTGCTGGTGAAAGAGATCTCTGAGCCGGACGAGCTGGAGGCCTACTTCCTGCAGGCCCTGTACTGGTCCATTGGGGGGGCCCTGTTGGAGGACGGGCGCAGCAAGTTCGACGGCTACACCAAGTATCTGGCCTCCGCCAACATGATTCAGGACGAGGGGGCCCCCGCCGGACCGGGTGAGCAAGGAGAGAAGATAGCGCATGGTTTAAACCCTTCGCTGCCCACGACGTATATATATACATCCTCTATAGCGCTTCAGTACTTGCCACCGACGTATATATACGTCCTCTATAGCGCTTCAGTACTTGCCACCGACGTATATATATAATAATAATAATAATAATAATGGTTATTTATAGAGCGCTTAACTCCCTTTGCAGAAAGGTAGCTCAAAGCGCTGAACAAAGGCCTAAACACATACAGAGTTTAAAGCACAAGCCAAGAATAATCAACATGAAGACAAGTATCAATGAATATAAACATTAAAAATAAGTGAGACTGTTCATACAAAATGCATGTATTAATCTCTCTCGTATCGTACCCTCCCCCCCCCCCCCCCCCCCTCTCCCCTACCCCCCCCCCCCATACAAACCACACGCACGCACGCACGCAAACACACACATACTGCAGGGTAATATCATCAAGGACTATGTGGATTAGAGGTGAGAGTATGAGGTTTCAAAAAGATGAGTTTTCAGAGAAGTTTTGAAAGACTGAACAGAGGAAGAGTGGCGAACACTGTGTGGTAAGCTATTCCAGACCGAGGGAGCAGAGTACGAGAAAGAAGATTCACCGAAGGATTTAGTTTTAATACGGGGAGTGGAGAGCAGGCATGAGTCGGAGGAAGATCTGAGATGTCGGGTGGGAGTGTAGACTTTGTACAATGTCAGTGAGATACTGAGGGGCAGTTCCATCCCGATAATAGAGTTGAAGGTGAGGCATGCGACCTTGTACTGAATTCGAGCAGAAATTGGAAGCCAGTGAAGAGTGTGAAGTAGCGGGGTGATATGCTGTGTCTTTTTTGCTTTGAAAATCAATCTTGCAGCTGCGTTCTGAACTTTCTGAAGTTTCTGGATTGAGGACTGCGGGCAACCAAATAACAGAGAGTTACAATAGTCTAGCCTAGACAAGACGAGAGAACAGACGAGAGTTTGTGTTGCCTGAGTGGTAAGGAGGTGGCGAATCAAGAACTTATCTTACGAATCTGTAGATAGGCTATTTTGCAGACATTGTTCACATGTGTTTTCATTGTAAGGTTGGAATCGATAGTGACGCCCAGGTTTTTGACAGAAGGAACAAAATCAATATCTGAGTCACCTATCCTTATGGAAGATGGAAGGGACCTGTCAACAGAGAGTCTTTTAGAAGTCATTATGATGGCTTCAGTTTTGCTGTCATTTAATTGGAGTTTGTTTTCATTCATCCATGTTTTGACATTACTGACACATCCTTGAAGACCTTGAACAGTGGAGTCGAAGTCAGAAAGAGTTGTTTCATATATATACTTTTCGCCGCTAAGGAGCTCAAAGGAGTAAAAATTTCTTGAGACAGATATCATTTTGTATGGTAAAAAAAGGCAGGAGAATGGGCCAATAAGTCAGAAAGATATCATTAATGTAGTAGATGACAGAAAGCATTAATGTATGGTAATGCAAAGGCAGAGTCAATGGTAAGATGTGAGCAGATTAATGAGGAAGTTTCAAGACACAGATATCTTCCAGAAGGTGAGGGGGATACTATGTATTTTTTACGAAAGGACATTAATGTATGGTATCCCCATGAGGGGATAAAATGCATGGTAATGCAAAGGGCCAGCCACACGTATCATTAAAATCGTAACGCACTGTTCATGAGATACGAATATCATTAATGTATGGTAATGCAATGTTCATGAGACAGGGATATCATTAATGTATGGTAATGCAATGTTCATGAGACAGGGATATCATTAATGTATGGTAATGCAATGTTCACGAGACAGGGATATCATTAATGTATGGTAATGCAATGTTCATGAGACAGGGATATCATTAATGTATGGTAATGCAATGTTCATGAGACAGGAATATCATTAATGTATGGTAATAATGTTCATGAGACAGGGATATCATTAATGTATGGTAATGCAATGTTCATGAGACAGGGATATCATTAATGTATGGTAATGCAATGTTCATGAGACAGGGGGATATCATTAATGTATGGTAATGCAATGTTCATGAGACAGGAATATCATTAATGTATGGTAATGCAATGTTCATGAGACAGGAATATCATTAATGTATGGTAATGCAATGTTCATGAGACAGGAATATCATTAATGTATGGTAATGCAATGTTCATGAGACAGGCTGATATCATTAATGTATGGTAATGCAATGTTCATGAGACAGGAATATCATTAATGTATGGTAATGCAATGTTTAGTCATTAAATGTTCAATGCGAAATATCATTAATGTATGGTAATGCAATGTTCATGAGACAAATATCATTAATGTATGGTAATGCAATGTTCATGAGACAGGGATATCATTAATGTATGGTAATGCAATGTTCATGAGACAATATCATTAATGTATGGTAATGCAATGTTCATGAGACAGGGAGATCAGAATGTATGGTAATGCAATGTTCATGAGACAGGGATATCATTAATGTATGGTAATGCAATGTTCATGAGACAGGGATATCATTAATGTATGGTAATGCAATGTTCATGAGACATTAATATCATTAATGTATGGTAATGCAATGTTCATTCTTGATTGCTATATCATTAATGTATGGTAATGCAATGTTCATGAGGTTTTATATCATTAATGTATGGTAATGCAATGTTCATGAGAAAGGGATATCATTAATGTATGGTAATGCAATGTTCAAGGATCATTAATGTATGGTAATGCAATGTGAGGGAATATCATTAATGTATGGTAATGCAATGTCTGAGACAGGGATATCATTAATGTATGTAATGCATGTTCATGAGACAGGGATACATTAATGTATGGTAATGCAATCATGAGACAGGGATATCATTATGTATGGTAATGCAATGTTCATGAGACAGGGATATCATTAATGTATGGTAATGCAATGTTCATGAGACCTGATATCATTAATGTATGGTAATGCAATGTTCCCGAGATAGGGATATCATTAATGTATGGTAATGCAATGTTCTGGGAGACAGAAATATCATTAATGTATGGTAATGCAATGTTCATGAGACAGGAATATCATTAATGTATGGTAATGCAATGTTCATGAGACAGGAATATCATTAATGTATGGTAATGCAATGCATGAATATCATTAATGTATGGTAATGCAATGTTCATCACAAGGGATATCATTAATGTATGGTAATGCAATGTTCATTTCATTAATGTATGGTAATGCAATGTTCATGAGACAGGGATATCATTAATGTATGGTAATGCAATGTTCATGAGACAGGGATATCATTAATGTATGGTAATGCAATGTTCATGAGACAGGGATATCATTAATGTATGGTAATGCAATGTTCATGAGACAGGGATATCATTAATGTATGGTAATGCAATGTTCACGAGACACGAAATATCATTAATGTATGGTAATGCAATGTTCATGAGACAGGGATATCATTAATGTATGGTAATGCAATGTTCATGAGAAAGGAATATCATTAATGTATGGTAATGCAATGTTCATGAGAAAGGAATATCATTAATGTATGGTAATGCAATGTTCATGAGACAAATATCATTAATGTATGGTAATGCAATGTTCATGAGAAAGGAATATCATTAATGTATGGTAATGCAATGTTCCCAAGGATTAATGTATGGTAATGCAATGTTCATGAGACAGGGATATCATTAATGTAAAGTAATGCAATGTTCGAGACGTTGATATCATTAATGTATGGTAATGCAATGTTCATGAGACAGATATCATTAATGTATGGTAATGCAATGTTCATATCATCACCGCAATTTCAGTTTAATGTATGGTAATGCAATGTTGTCGAGACAGGGATATCATTAATGTATGGTAATGCAATGTTCAAGAGACAGGGATATCATTAATGTATGGTAATGCAATGTTCATGAGACAGGAATATCATTAATGTATGGTAATGCAATGTTCATGAGACAGGGATATCATTAATGTATGGTAATGCAATGTTCATGAGACAGGGATATCATTAATGTATGGTAATTGACAGGGATATCATTAATGTATGGTAATGCAATGTTCATGAGACAGGGATATCATTAATGTATGGTAATGCAATGTTCATGAGACGGGGATTCATTAATGTATGGATGCAACACGAGAATATCATTAATGTATGGTAATGCAATGTTCACGAGAAAGGAATATCATTAATGTATGGTAATGCAATGTTCATGAGACAGGGATATCATTAATGTATGGTAATGCAATGTTCATGAGACAGGGATATCATTAATGTATGGTAATGCAATGTTCATGAGACAGGGATATCATTAATGTATGGTAATGCAATGTTCACGAGACAGGGATATCATTAATGTATGGTAATGCAATGTTCATGAGACAGGGATATCATTAATGTATGGTAATGCAATGTTCACGAGACAGGAATATCATTAATGTATGGTAATGCAATGTTCATGAGACAGGGATATCATTAATGTATGGTAATGCAATGTTCATGAGACAGGGATATCATTAATGTATGGTAATGCAATGTTCATGAGACAGGGGGATATCATTAATGTATGGTAATGCAATGTTCACGAGACAGGGATATCATTAATGTATAGTAATGCAATGTTCACGAGAAAGGAATATCATTAATGTATGGTAATGCAATGTTCACGAGAAAGGAATATCATTAATGTATGGTAATGCAATGTTCACGAGAAAGGAATATCATTAATGTATGGTAATGTAATGTTCACGAGAAAGGAATATCATTAATGTATAGTAATGCAATGTTCACGAGACAGGGATATCATTAATGTATAGTAATGCAATGTTCACGAGAAAGGAATATCATTAATGTATAGTAATGCAATGTTCACAAGACAGGGGGATATCATTAATGTATAGTAATGCAATGTTCACGAGACAGGAATATCATTAATGTATGGTAATGCAATGTTCACGAGACAGGAAAACATCAGACCTGTTTACTCTATTCTTTTCGAGTAGTATTCTACTCCATTTGGGCCTCTACTACTCTTCAAAACTGAAAATAATACTCTTTAATTCTTGATTACTACTCATTTTCAGTGAACATTGTTTGATGGTTTAATGAATAAAACTACATATTTTGCACCAAAGCTACTCATTTCAGCTATCCAGACTACTCCAGACTTGTGTAGGGGGTAAACAGGTCTGAAACATCATCAGTTGACACCCTGATGCATGAGATAGTCAACGTCCATTCATCACCAATTTCATTTTTTTCTTTTTTCTTTGTCACCTCTTTTCAATGAAACAAATAAAATCTGAAGTGCATTATGCATAGATGCATGCTTTCACTTTCAGGATTTTAGGATGCCGTTCATTTTTCTTTGCTTCATTGCACTGTGATAGTTAGTTGTGGCCTTTTGAAGACGTAGATATTTCACCCATTATCTTAATACATTGGTTATAAATATTGCATAGTTTAAATGAAGAGGTTAACTCATCTGAATGTGAAACTAATTTGTGGGGTGAATATACCGGGGGGCAAAAATTCACCCCACAAATTAGTTTCCCGAAAAGGAAAGATAGAAATAGTTTAGAAATAGTTTTTTTAAATTTGTATTGTTGTGAATGTTTTTTTCACATTAATTTTAGATAGATCACAATTGAAAGCAATCGTCACATTTTTTTTATTTTATAAAATCGTTGTTACATGTATTAGAAACTGTACATATTAGTGTGTGTGTGCAATCGTGCATGCGTGTGCGTGTGTGTGTGTTTGCGTGCATACGCGTGTGTGTGTATGCTTGTTTCTGGTAGTGAATGGGTTAGTGACTGATCATTCAAAAATAAATTGAAATGTATTGTTGAAAGTCTTATTGTTAGATCGTTAACCCCTCCCCTGCCTGCTAGGAGATAGTCTCCTAATGTATGATGTCATTGATGATGTCATAACTTTTGATGTCATAGTCCTGGGATGATGGATTTTGGTTTAGATAAGCCAGGAAAGATATATATTTAGACCATTTTCTCAGATTGCGTCTAGCAGATTTGTTTTGAATTTTATAATAAGAAAATCGATAATTTCTCAGTTTTCCTGTGGCAGTGAAGGGGTTAATGTTCACACCTCTGTTTACTCATGTCTTATTACTTTCTAAGTTTCAATGCTTCAGTGACTTGGAAGCAAAACGTTCAATATGATCATATGGAGTAAATATGGAGTCAAAAGTCTTTAGATTTGTTTTTGTAGTTTGCTGTCAAGTTGGCTAGAATGTTTCCGGTGAGCGATGGCTAAAGCTTTTCTCTCATAAAAAAAAAATTGTAGTCTTTATTACAATGGCTGTAACGAGGGGCCATTCTTTAACCACCTTGTTTATAATTTTGAACTGATGGTGTTTCTTGTTTTAACAAGAGAGCTACCGGACTAGGTTTGCTCTACAAATTCCTATGGGGATGTGGAGGTCAAAAATTAATTTCAGCTCTTCAGATCAGACTGTACTTACCACTTCATCATTGTTTTCCATCTTCATCACCTTGAACCAATGATGTCTTTGTCAACAAAGGGAGCTGAGCTGCCTGGTTACGCCTCGCTCTATGAGTTCCTGTGGGACATTCCGTCTTCTAATTGTACGAGTTCTTAGTCTCGCCATGGTCTCAATAGACTACGCTTTTACCTAGGGTTTTCGCTATGCATACAAACTTGATTTCATCTCTACAGATCAGACTTGCCTCTTGTTCCTTCAGTTTTTGCTTTGCATACAAACTTGATTTCGTCTCTACAGATCAGACTTGCCTCTTGTTCCTTCGGTTTTTGCTATGCATACAAACTGGATTTCATCTCTACAGATCAGACTTGCCTCTTTTCCTTCGGTTTTAACTATTACAAACTGGATTTCATCTCTACAGATCAGACTTGCCTCTTCTTCCTTCGGTTTTAACTATGCATACAAACTGGATTTCATCTCTACAGATCAGACTTGCCTCTTCTTCCTTCGGTTTTCGCTATGCATACAAACTCGATTTCATCTCTACAGATCAGACTTGCCTCTTCTTCCTTCGGTTTTAACTATGCATACAAACTGGATTTCATCTCTACAGATCAGACTTGCCTCTTGTTCCTTCGGTTTTTGCTTTGCATACAAACTCGATTTCATCTCTACAGATCAGACTTGCCTCTTGTTCCTTCGGTTTTTGCTATGCATACAAACTGATTTCATCTCTACAGATCAGACTTGCCTCTTGTTCCAAAAGTTTTAACTATGCATACAAAGATTTCATCTCTACAGATCAGACTTGCCTCTTCTTCCTTCGGTTTTTGCTTTGCAAACAAACTGGATTTCATCTCTACAGATCAGACTTGCCTCTTGTTCCTTCGGTTTTAACTATGCATACAAACTTGATTTCATCTCTACAGATCAGACTTGCCTCTTGTTCCTTCGGTTTTTGCTATGCATACAAAGATTTCATCTCTACAGATCAGACTTGCCTCTTGTTCCTTGGTTTTAACTATGCATACAAACTCGATTTCATCTCTACAGATCAGACTTGCCTCTTGTTCCTTCAGTTTTAACTATGCATACAAACTTGATTTCATCTCTACAGATCAGACTTGCCTCTTCTTCCTTCGGTTTTCGCTATGTACAAACTCGATTTCATCTCTACAGATCAGACTTGCCTCTTCTTCCTTCGGTTTTAACTATGCAAACAAACGATTTCATCTCTACAGATCAGACTTGCCTCTTGTTCCTTCGGTTTTTGCTTTGCATACAAACTCGATTTCATCTCTACAGATCAGACTTGCCTCTTCTTCCTTCGGTTTTTGCTATGCAAACAAACTCGATTTCATCTCTACAGATCAGACTTGCCTCTTGTTCCTTCGGTTTTTGCTTTGCATACAAACTCGATTTCATCTCTACAGATCAGACTTGCCTCTTCTTCCTTCGGTTTTAACTATGCAAACAAACTGGATTTCATCTCTACAGATCAGACTTGCCTCTTCTTCCTTCGGTTTTTGCTATGCAAACAAACTGGATTTCATCTCTACAGATCAGACTTGCCTCTTCTTCCTTCGGTTTTTGCTATGCAAACAAACTGGATTTCATCTCTACAGATCAGACTTGCCTCTTCTTCCTTCCTTTGTTTTGAACCCATGATGCCTTCTCCCAACAGGAGAGCTGCCGGGCTACGCCTCGCTGTATGAGTTCCTGTGGGACGGGGAGGCCAAGCGCTGGGTGCCCTGGTCCAAGCTGGTGCCCAAGTACGTGCACCGGCCCGAGGCCAAGTTCTACGAGATCCTGGTGCCCACGGTGGACACCGTGCGCGCCACCTGGCTGCTGCAGCTGATGGTGGGCATCAAGCGGCCCGTGGTGCTCATCGGGGAGACCGGCACCTCCAAGACGGCCACCACATCCAACTTCCTCAGGACCATGGACCAGGAGGCACATGTAAGAATTTATTTTACTGTCGTATTGTGAAATGGAGGGCGGGTGTTTGGGCATCAAGCGGCCCGTGGTGCTCATCGGGGAGACAGGAACCTCCAAGACCATGAAGACCATGGATCAGGAGGCTCATGTAAGAATTTATTGAATTTCAAATTTAGCTGTAAACTAACTAGGATAAGTGTGAGAGAGGAAGAGATATCTTAGAACAGCATGACCAAAAAGAATGTGCATTGCAAAATAGGTGCTCATTCCCGTTGCATTCCTATGGGCCACTACGTTGATGGGATGACTATGCTTTGCGTTTTTGTTCCACACGCTGTAGCCAACATAGGATGAAATGATCTCCTTTTAAAAAAAAAAAAAATAAAAAAAAATAAAAACCTAGGATAAGTGCTATATCAATAGCTGGATGTAGACAGTGGCTGCTCTTATGTTGGTAGGGTAGGGGGGGGGCAGTGTGTCTGGGTCCCATTGCCACCTTTCGGAAGTTTCTTTTTCATTCAAATGCACAGCACAGTTTCACAATATGGTGGGCATTAAGAGGCCTGTGGTACTCATTGGGGAAACTAGTACCTTCGAGATAACTATGATGTCCACCTTCTTGATGATCATTGACCAGGAGGCCATGTAAGATGTTATTGAGACCACTGAGGAGCCTGCATGTTTACTCCTGCATGGTGTATGTCGCCATGCGCAAGACATACAGATGTAAATCAAAATTGGTCAGCTTTGATGTGTTCGATTTGCCAGTTGATCAAGACAAGATGCATCATCTAACAAAGCTGTAAAACAGCAATGTGCAAAGATAAAACACAGATGGTGACACTAATTAACAAAAGAATGACGTCATTTGACCTGCAATGACCGAAATGTTGAGTTTTCCATTCCTCATTTGAAGTGACGTCTTTCGACTTACGTCTCAATGTTTTTGCACACGGTGATATGTAACATTGCAAGTTTACAAGGAAAACTTAAAGAAAACGGCTGAACTCAAGAATCTTGAGGTTGGGATTCTGGTAGCTCTTGACTGGAGTTCACGAGGAAAATGACAGGAAATTGCAGCGAGCATTTTCACAGATCCATGTTGTGCTGTGTTTTTTTCAGCTGCTGCTGAACATGAACTTCTCCAGTCGGACCACGTCTCTGGACGTGCAGCGCAACCTGGAGGCCAACGTGGAGAAGAGGACCAAGGACACCTACGGACCCCCGCCCGGCAAACGACTCATCATCTTCGTCGACGACATGAACATGCCCCAGGTCAGATATAATAATAATAATAATAATTTTATTTCATATAGCGCTAAGCTCCATACAGTAGTATGCTCAATGCGCTTTACAGTAGCAACATTAAAATCAACATTAAAAGCATGCATTAAAATCAACAAGATAGTCATACTACCAACATTCCAGTGCAAAGAAATAAAGTAACAAAAATAACATGATTCTCACTCACAAAGACATCCACCCTCATTCACCAGCACTGTCACTCTCTGATAACACCTCACCCTCGCTTCAGGGGCATAGATCCATATATATCCAGGGGCATACCAGGGGCTCTTTTGTACAAATAGTTCCCCCACTTTCTGAAAGTTCTGTGCTTGTAACATCCTCTACTTTATAAAACTGGTGCCACGCACACACATAAAATCGTATGGGAATGCGATCCGACAGGGCCACGTGAGTCATGATTCACGTGAAATTATTCTGTCTAAAAATAATTCTGAGGGGGGGGCAGACTTAGGAAACCCAGTCATCAATTTGGTCATACCAAGCAGCGGGATTTCTCTCTGCTGTTACCTACTTTTATCTACCGAGGGATTTTTACGCGCATAAAGCCACACGGGTCAGACTAGCTTTAAGTCCCCATCGGAAGGACTCGACATTCAGTTCAATTTTCCTGTCTAACTAGAAAGAAAGGGCGAGACTGGGATTTGAACATGGGTCAACTCACGCTGCGGTCACGCATTGAAATCGCCAGGCGAACGTCATAAAGACACAGTCGGAGTATAAAAAGGAGGGAAGCAAGGCGAGTGGCATCAGTTCGCGTCGCTGCCGCCGATAGGAGCGCTTCGCCCTTCTTTTTTCCCCTATTGTGCGAGGGGGCAAGTCTCGCGCGCCGCCTCACACGTGTTGGAGTAGCGTGACCCGATTCTATGGATCAGGCGTTTGGGGCTTTAACCCTTTCACCGCCAGCCATATTTCATCCAAACATTTCCATTAATTTTACCTGGGTAGAGAACAAAATCCATCTGCAGTATGGGAGATTCTTCTGTGACATATATAAAATAAGGTCTATCCTTACTTCCCAAATCTAAGACAATAGGGGGTCTTTGGATAATAGACCCCCAATTTGATGCCTTTTAGTGATGCCTTTTAGTTAACCCTTTCGCCGCCAGCCATTTTCAGCCACAGAATACCATTACAATTATCTGGGTAGAGGACAAATTTTATTTGCAATATTGTGAATTCCTCTGTAACATGTATAACATTAGGCCTATCCTTACCTCCCAAAATTAAGAAAATAGGGTCTTCAGATAACAGGCCCTTACTTGATGCCTTTTAATAACATGGGTGTTAAACCATTGTGGTGCATAAATGTGACATTGGCGGCGAAAGGGTTAAATCATTGTGGTGCTAAAATGCGACTTTGGCGGTGAAAGGGTTAACCACTTTGCCACCTTACCTTTCCTCCAGTTTGTGACTGGTTTGGGTGGTTTTTCCCCATCCAGGTGGACCATTCATGTGTTGAAGTAGCATGACCCGATTCTATGGATCGGGCGTTTTGGGTTTTAAACACTCTGCCACCTTTCCCTCAGTTTGTGACTGGTTTTGGGGGGTTTTCCCATCCAGGTGGACCATTCATGTGTTGAAGTAGCGTGACCCGATTCTATGGATCGGGCGTTTTGGGTTTTAACCACTCTGCCACCTTTCCCTCAGTTTGTGACTGGTTTTGGGTGGTTTCCATCCAGGTGGACCATTCATGTGTTTAAGTAGCATGACCCGATTCTATGGATCGGGCGTTTTGGGCTTTAACCACTCTGCCACCTTTCCTCCAGTTTGCGACTGGTTTTGGGGGGTTTTTCCATCCAGGTGGACCATTCATGTGTTGAAGTAGCATGACCCGATTCTATGGATCGGGCGTTTTGGGCTTTAACCACTCTGCCACCTTTCCCTCAGTTTGCGACTGGTTTGGGGGGTTTTTCCATTCAGGTGGACCATTCATGTGTTGAAGTAGCATGACCCGATTCTATGGATCGGGCGTTTTGGGCTTTAACCACTCTGCCACCTTTCCCTCAGTTTGTGACTGGTTTTGGGGTTTTTTTTCATTCAGGTGGACCATTCATGTGTTGAAGTAGCGTGACCCGATTCTATGGATCGGGCGTTTTGGGCTTTAACCACTCTGCCACCTTTCCCTCAGTTTGCGACTGGTTTGGGGGGTTTTTCCATTCAGGTGGACCATTCATGTGTTGAAGTAGCGTGACCCGATTCTATGGATCGGGCGTTTTGGGCTTTAACCACTCTGCCACCTTTCCCTCAGTTTGTGACTGGTTTTGGGCATGACCCGATTCTATGGATCGGGCGTTTTGGGCTTTAACCACTCTGCCACCTTTCCCTCAGTTTGTGACTGGTTTGGGGGGTTTTTCCATTCTGGTTTGGCGTTGGGTTGAAGTAGTTTTTTTTCGGGCGTTTTGGGCTTTAACCACTCTGCCACCTTTCCCTCAGTTTGCGACTGGTTTGGGGGGTTTTTCCATCCAGGTGGACCATTCATGTGTTGAAGTAGCATGACCCGATTCATGGATCAGGTGGACCATTCATGTGTTGAAGTAGTGTTGACCCGATTCTATGGATCGGGCGTTTTGGGCTTTAACCACTCTGCCACCTTTCCCTCAGTTTGTGACTGGTTTTGGGGGGTTTTTCCATTCAGGTGGACCATTCATGTGTTGAAGTAGCGTGACCCGATTCTATGGATCGGGCGTTTTGGGCTTTAACCACTCTGCCACCTTTCCCTCAGTTTGTGACTGGTTTGGGGGGTTTTCATCCAGGTGGACCATTCATGTGTTGAAGTAGCGTGACCCGATTCTATGGATCGGGCGTTTTGGGCTTTAACCACTCTGCCACCTTTCCCTCAGTTTGTGACTGGTTTGGGGGGTTTTTCCATTCAGGTGGACCATTCATGTGTTGAAGTAGCGTGACCCGATTCTATGGATCGGGCGTTTTGGGCTTTAACCACTCTGCCACCTTTCCCTCAGTTTGTGACTGGTTTTGGGGGGTTTTCCATGGACCATTCATGTGTTGAAGTAGCATGACCCGATTCTATGGATCGGGCGTTTTGGGCTTTAACCACTCTGCAGGTGGACCATTCATGTGTTGAAGTAGCGTGACCCGATTCTATGGATCGGGCGTTTTGGGCTTTAACCACTCTGCCACCTTTCCCTCAGTTTGTGACTGGTTTTGGGGGGTTTTCCCATCCAGGTGGACCATTCATGTGTTGAAGTAGCGTGACCCGATTCTATGGATCGGGCGTTTTGGGCTTTAACCACTCTGCCACCTTTCCCTCAGTTTGTGACTGGTTTTGGGGGGTTTTTCCATTCAGGTGGACCATTCATGTGTTGAAGTAGCATGACCCGATTCTATGGATCGGGCGTTTTGGGCTTTAACCACTCTGCCACCTTTCCTCCAGTTTGCGACTGGTTTGGGGGGTTTTCATTCAGGTGGACCATTCATGTGTTGAAGTAGCGTGACCCGATTCTATGGATCGGGCGTTTTGGGCTTTAACCACTCTGCCACCTTTCCTCCAGTTTGCGACTGGTTTTGGGGGTTTTCCATTCAGGTGGACCATTCATGTGTTGAAGTAGCATGACCCGATTCTATGGATCGGGCGTTTTGGGCTTTAACCACTCTGCCACCTTTCCTCCAGTTTGCGACTGGTTTTGGGGGGTTTTCCCATCCAGGTGGACCATTCATGTGTTGAAGTAGCGTGACCCGATTCTATGGATCGGGCGTTTTGGGCTTTAACCACTCTGCCACCTTTCCTCCAGTTTGCTGGTTTTGGGGACTGGTTTTGAAGTAGGGGGGTTTCCATCCAGGTGGACCATTCATGTGTTGAAGTAGCGTGACCCGATTCTATGGATCGGGCGTTTTGGGCTTTAACCACTCTGCCACCTTTCCTCCAGTTTGCGACTGGTTTTGGGGTTTTTTTCCATTCAGGTGGACCATTCATGTGTTGAAGTAGCGTGACCCGATTCTATGGATCGGGCGTTTTGGGCTTTAACCACTCTGCCACCTTTCCTCCAGTTTGCGACTGGTTTTGGGGGTTTTTCATTCAGGTGGACCATTCATGTGTTGAAGTAGCGTGACCCGATTCTATGGATCGGGCGTTTTGGGCTTTAACCACTCTGCCACCTTTCCTCCAGTTTGCGACTGGTTTTGGGGTTTTTCATTCAGGTGGACCATTCATGTGTTGAAGTAGCGTGACCCGATTCTATGGATCGGGCGTTTTGGGCTTTAACCACTCTGCCACCTTTCCTCCAGTTTGCGACTGGTTTTGGGGTTTTTCATTCAGGTGGACCATTCATGTGTTGAAGTAGCGTGACCCGATTCTATGGATCGGGCGTTTTGGGCTTTAACCACTCTGCCACCTTTCCTCCAGTTTGCGACTGGTTTTGGGGTTTTTCATTCAGGTGGACCATTCATGTGTTGAAGTAGCGTGACCCGATTCTATGGATCGGGCGTTTTGGGCTTTAACCACTCTGCCACCTTTCCTCCAGTTTGCGACTGGTTTTGGGGTTTTTCATTCAGGTGGACCATTCATGTGTTGAAGTAGCGTGACTCAATTCTATGGATCGGGCGTTTTGGGTTTTAACCACTCTGCCACCTTTCCCTCAGTTTGTGACTGGTTTTGGGGGGTTTCCATCCAGGTGGACCATTCATGTGTTGAAGTAGCGTGACTCAATTCTATGGATCGGGCGTTTTGGGCTTTAACCACTCTGCCACCTTTCCTCCAGTTTGCGACTGGTTTTGGGGGTTTTCATTCAGGTGGACCATTCATGTGTTGAAGTAGCATGACTCAATTCTATGGATCGGGCGTTTGGGTTTTAACCACTCTGCCACCTTTCCCTCAGTTTGTGACTGGTTTGGGGGGTTTCCATCCAGGTGGACCATTCATGTGTTGAAGTAGCATGACCCGATTCTATGGATCGGGCGTTTTGGGCTTTAACCACTCTTGCCACCTTTCCTCCAGTTTTTTGTGACCGTTTTTTGTTGTTTTTTCCCATCCAGGTGGACACGTACGGCACGCAGCAGCCCATCGCCCTGCTGAAGCTGCTTCTTGAGCGCGGCGGCGTGTACGACCGCGGCAAGGACCTCAACTGGAAGAACATGAAGGACATCGGCTACATTGCCGCCATGGGCAAGGCCGGTGGAGGACGCAACGAAACCGACCCACGCTTTGTCTCCCTCTTCTCCGTCTTCAACATGACCTTCCCCGACGACGAGTCCCTCTTCAAGATCTACAACTCCATCCTGACGGGACACCTGACTCCCTTCCCCACCGACGTGCAGAATCTGTCGTCCACCATCACTAAGATGACCATGGAGCTGTACAGGTGAGGGAGAATCTCTTCATTGTTTAACCCTTTTCGCCGCCAGCAATTTCTTAGCCAAAAAAATACGATTAAGCTTAACTATGAAGAGAACAAAAATGATCTGCAATATTTGGAATTCCTCTGTGACATACATAACATTATGCCTATCTTTGCCTCCCAAAATTCAGAAAATAGGGTCTTTGGATAACAGGCCCTGATTTGAGGCCTTTTAATGACATGTGTGTGAAACCGTTGTGGTGCATAAATGCGACATTGGCGATGAAAGGGTTAAACAACATTTTGTTTTGTCCAGTGCCCCACTGCAGTTCGTGGTAGATTGCTGTGATCGTTCGTGTCTGTTTGGTGTTTTCTTTGTGATTCTGTTCAACGTTTCCCAACTGAGATAGTTCTAGAACAGTCAGTTTTGGGAATGATCCTGAAACATGTTAGGGCTGCAGCACGGATTGAAATGAAGCATTTTCGTAGGCTCATATCCTTCTCAGAACACTTAAAGGTATGAAACGGTTTTCCATTCTGGTAGAAAATGTTGTACCATATTGTTTTGACTATAAGGTGTACCTTATTATAAGGTGCAACTCCCAAATTTCACACAAAATTCAGATTCTTTCTTTATTTTCTTACTGTTTTATTTCTCGCATTATAAGGCGTAGGGGTCTCAGCCTGGAGAAAAAAGTATCATCTTATAGTCTGAAAAATGCAGTAATTTTGATAACATTAGTTTTATTTTAAAAAAATTGAATTTCTTTGCTGATTTTGATCTTATTCATGTTTCATTAGTTTTATAATGTGCAGTTGAAGTTATTACTTACAGTGAAAGATTAAAATTCCTGGGATGACCTTCTCTGAAGGGAAGAAGAGTCAGGGGAGACCTGATACAAGTATATAAAATAATGAATAATATTGATGACATAGACTTTAACAACCTTTTTGTTAAAAGTATTACAACAATACAAGCACTATTGAACTAAAAAACATCAAAACGCTAAACTCACACAAGCACATGAAGGTGAAATAAACACTACACACGGCGAACAACAATACAAGCATGACACGAAATAGTACAGAGAAGTTATTTTTAAGACGATCAGTTACTAACATTCACAAGTTTTACTTTTCCGAGTTGTTCAATACCGGAATAATTTGTCAACTAACATTAAGGCTGCACCTAACATAAATATATGCAAAAATCTTGTGGACAAAGACACAATGATGTCAAATTTTTATAATACTTTCGATGAATAAAAAAAGAAAGAAAAAAAGTCCATTCCATATTTTTGTTAAGCTTTATAGTTTAGCTTAGCTGTAGAAAGCAAGCCACCTTGAAACAAATCAAAGTCATAAATGAGAAAGGGCGTAAAAGGGCCGCGAGGCCCACTTCTAGCCCTAATTACTACTACTACTACTACTACTACTTATTGAAATCTGTTCACTTTTTTCCCCACCAGCCTGACAGTGAAAGACCTGCCCCCCACCCCGTCCAAGTTCCACTACATCTTCAACCTGCGGGACCTGTCGCGCATCTACAACGGCCTGTGCCTGTCCACCCCGGACCGCTTCTCCAAGCCCGAGCACTTCCTGCGTCTGTGGCGTAACGAGGGCATGCGCGTCATCGCCGACCGCCTCATCAACGACACCGACAAGGAGTACATCGGTGTACGTGGGTTAACCTTTTCACAGACCGGTCTACTCTACTCTTTTCGAGTAGTATTTTACTCAGTTTGGATGTCTACTACTCTTCAAAATTGAAAATAATACTCTTTAATAACCAGTCGCGAAGCGAGACTGGTATTGTTTTCAGTTTGTCCGTCCGTGTTCAAATTTGCTCAAAATGCATATTTCGGTGTAAAATGGCCTCACATACAGTTAGTGTGTTTCAACGGGAAAAAAAAAGGTTTGTTTGTTTGTCTGTCTGTCTGTTTGTCTGTCTGTCTGTGACAGCGATAACTCGAGAACGCTTGGATATATCAACATGAAAATTTACAGGTGGATACTAGGGGTCAAAAGCTTGGACAAGTTCGAATTTGGGCAAAATCGGGTTAGAGTTTGGGTTATGATTAGGTTTAGTGTTAAGGTTAGGGGTGCAAGCGTGTGTCGCGACTGGGTCAGTTTACGCAAGTATTCTAGTTCTTGATTGCTACTCGTTGTCAGTGAACATTGTTTGATGATTTAATGAATAAAGCTACACGTTTTGCACCAAAGCTACTCATTTCAGCTATCCGGACTACTCAAGACTTGTGTAGGGGGTAAGCAGGTCTGCTTTCACTGCCAGCCATTTTTCAGTAAAAAAAATCCATTAAGCTTAACTGGGTAGAGAGAAAAAAGATATATTGCAATATTGCAAATATTGCAAATTCCTCTGTGACATGAAAATTGATAGTCAGAATATTGTTGTAAGTTATAGTTGCTTTGGAAAAAAAAAATTCTTTGTTTCTCCCTCTTCTGATTTGTTGTTTACTTGTTATGTAGATATTTTTTTTAAATTGGGGATAACAGCGTGTAGGTACTACTTACATCCTGCAACAAGGACAATAAAGTAATAGTAGGATGGTTATAAAAATTTGTATTTAATTTATTTATTGTCAAATCCTAATGACATTTATGGCATTTGAAAGAGCTCGGAAAGACCTTTAAAATGATACCCAAATTATCAAAATCGGTCACAAATTGAGAAAGTTACGACGTTTTAAAATGATAGCCTTTTTTACATGAGCGACATAAGAAAAAGTTGATCCACTCGATCGTCAGTGTGACGTGGCAAGAAGAAAAACAAAATGTCGGACATGGTCGAACTAGACTAACTCCTCCGATTAGATTAACCTCGCAAAGTACCTGATTATAAACTTACATGCACCAAATGTTGCACACTTGTAGCAAATTGGTTGAATCTATGGTGCTATTAATTTCATCAAGATCAGATATACCGTTCAGTTGTATGCGACGGAGGAATCAGACCCAAATATTGGAGCGCTTGTCTCTTGCGATCAGCCGTCTTCGCGTAAAAAAAAGATCGTTCCCGAATGACCGGGTTGGTGTCTGCTTCCAGAAAGAAAGAAACTGGGATGGTCAGCGCCAAGAATAACCACCAATAAAAACAAGCAAAGGAAGTGACCGTTTTGCACTTCGGCAAAATGGGGGTAAAACTTTTAGACAGGAAAGATAGCTGTGGTTTGACCCAGATTCTAACGTTCCTAGTAATAGGAATTGGATCTAGTTGTTATATTTTCCTGCTGTTTTGTTAGTCATTTTATTAGGCACAGGGGGTCTCAGTCTGGGAGAGAAAAAAGTATCGCCTTATAGAGTACCGACAGGTCTGCGCGTTGGTTGGGTCCGCGCGTGCACCCAGTTGAAATCGTAGAGATTGTAAAAAAAATCACGTCATGGTTGCGTCATTTTTTCCAATGCCTTAACTCATTCGCATCGCGGCGATTTTGATTTGTTAAAAAAACTCACAAATCACTCCAGCCATGCACACAAACAAAGCATACATAAACAAAAGGAGAAATGAAAGAAGATTACTACTTCAGGTTTAGACATAGGGAAGTGGTAGATCTGACTTTTTAAAATATATACTTTATATAGAAAAACTCTCTACACCGAATGGTTCCCCCACAACAAACCACTACAAAAGCAAAGTCAGAGGCAAAATTAGGGAGCGAAGCGAGTTTAGAAGTGACAAAGTTATGGTGTGCACACAGATTTACTTCCCTTGGAGCAAATGCATCAAATTGACAGCTATCTATTACTTCGGGACATATATGGCCGGCACGACTTGAATGAGTTAAGGGGTACGCATCCCCCTTCAGTACTCTAATTTGTAAAATACGGCAACACGGTTCCATTTTCTGGTGTTGCAGAAAACCCTCCACAATCTGGTGGAGGAGAACTTCAAGCAGCACATGGAGTATGTGGACCGCAACCCCATCCTGTTTGGGGACTTCCGCACAGCCCTGGAGGAGTCTGAACCCCGGCTGTACGAGGACGTGCAAGACTACGAGGCCACCAAGGCCCTCTTCCAGGAGGTTCGAATCTCTGAGCATTGTTAAAAATAATATCGGGGGGGGGGGGGGGGGGGGGGGGGGGGGGGGGGGGTGGGGGGGGGGGGGGGGGGGGGGGGGGGGGGGGGGGGGGGGGGGGGGGGGGTGTATATTTTAGTCACAGTGACTTGTCTCTGAGATTTATCTCTGTGAAATTCGGGTTGCTCCCACCTGGAGAGTGTGTCGCCGCAAGCGCAGCGCCACCCACAGGATGCTTGTGTGAGTTTGTGTCGTTCATTCCACCAGCACAATACGGCCTACTGTGCTCCTACCAAATAGTGCAATTAGTTTTAACCCCTTCAGAGCCAGAAAAAATGTGAGCAGGTTTCTTCTTTATTATTATTATAACATAAAAAAGAGACCTGTTGGACTCGATCTGGAAAAAAATGGCAGGGCTCCCAGGGACCCCCATTTGGGGGTCTATGAAGTTCTAGAATTCTAAGGGACCCTCTAAAAGAATGTGCAGGGGGTCCCAGGGATGCACTAGAAAAATTATTTTTAGCATTCGCAATGTCATTGGGACCTCTAGGACCCTCTATACTGTAAGTGAAGGAGTCCCTGGGACCCCTTGTTTTGCGGGACGATTGGGAGCCCTGAATGGTCTAGAGATATACCTTTCCTGACTTGTCTAAGGCAAAAACCATCATTCCACCAGGGCTATGACATCAAAAGTTATGGCATTATCAATAACATCACACTCCCCGTAGTAGACACAGGGCTAGGCAGGGAAGGGGTTAACCCATGCGCAAGATTTTGTGCATGCGTTTGCGCACGGGACCTCTGGGTTTTTTGGGTCTCATCTGAAGGATCAAACAAGATCTTTGTGTGTCTACTGTATTTTTCAAGCTCTTTAAAATAAGCATTTGTATAAATTGTGGAAAAAGCAGACTAAAATACCTTCATCAATCAATTTTTCTTCAGCTGCAGGGGGACATTACCCCTGGACTCCGGCCTTTCAGGGGTTTTTTTCATTTTGTGTAGTGTCACCCATGTGTGTGTCAAGACAAGTCAAGTCAAGTCAAAATGATGATGAAAGAATAAGCTTGAACAGCTTTTTTTTTGTCTTGTCCTTGTGAGTGTGTCTGTGTCTGTGCATGCGCGCACACACACTCACGCACACGTTTGGCACATTTTCCAAACAGATTCTGGAGGACTTCAACGAGAACCACATGCCCATGAACCCGGTCCTCTGTGTGTGTGTGCCTGTGCCTGTGTCTGTATCAATGTGTCTGCATGCGCACACCAGACCTGTTTACCCATAAGATTTCACCATATTTCGTACACATATTTGTCAAAAATATGATGAATATGGTACATGGGACAAAAATATGGTGAATATGGTACATGGGACAAAAATATGGTGAATATGGTACATGGGACAAACATATGGTGAATATGGTACATGGGACAAAAATATGGTGAATATGGTACATGGGACAAACATATGGTGAATATGGTACATGGGACAAACATATGGTGAATATGGTACATGGGACAAAAATATGGTGAATATGGTACATGGGACAAACATATGGTGAATATGGTACATGGGACAAAAATATGGTGAATATGGTACATGGGACAAAAATATGGTGAATATGGTACATGGGACAAACATATGGTGAATATGGTACATGGGACAAACATATGGTGAATATGGTACATGGGACAAAAATATGGTGAATATGGTACATGGGACAAAAATATGGTGAATATGGTACATGGGACAAAAATATGGTGAATATGGTACATGGGACAAAAATATGGTGAATATGGTACATGGGACAAAAATATGGTGAATATGGTACATGGGACAAACATATGGTGAATATGGTACATGGGACAAAAATATGGTGAATATGGTACATGGGACAAACATATGGTGAATATGGTACATGGGACAAAAATATGGTGAATATGGTACATGGGACAAAAATATGGTGAATATGGTACATGGGACAAACATATGGTGAATATGGTACATGGGACAAAAATATGGTGAATATGGTACATGGGACAAACATATGGTGAATATGGTACATGGGACAAAAATATGGTGAATATGGTACATGGGACAAACATATGATGAATATGGTACATGGGACAAACATATGGTGAATATGGTACATGGGACAAACATATGGTGAATATGGTACATGGGACAAAAATATGGTGAATATGGTACATGGGACAAACATATGGTGAATATGGTACATGGGACAAAAATATGGTGAATATGGTACATGGGACAAAAATATGGTGAATATGGTACATGGGACAAAAATATGGTGAAATGGTGAATTTTGTTTTTTTCATTTAGAACTGTATATTGCCTGATTCAGGAAACGGGTGTGCTCGCTCTGTGTGTGTGTGTGTGTGTGTGTTGTAAATTTAAATGGATGATACTTTTCACACAGTATTTCAACAAGTTATAAAAAATGTATGCATGTTTACACTCTGTTGTGGAAACTTTCCTGTTGGAGTACTATTTTTATGAAAAATACATTTATTTTGGATTTCAAATACCTGAAGCTCAATTTAAGGGTAAACAGGTCTGGCGCACACACACACACACACACAATCAATCACTCACGCACACATTTGGCGCATTTCCCAAACAGATTCTGGAAGACTACAATGAGAACAACACGCCCATGAACCTGGTCCTCTTCGACGACGCCCTGGAGCACCTGACCCGCATCCACCGCGTGCTGCGCATGGACCGGGGCCACGCCCTCCTGGTGGGCGTGGGGGGCTCCGGCAAGCAGTCCCTGTGCCGCCTAGCCTCCTACGCCGCGGGCTGCGAGGTCTTCGAGATCATGCTGAGCCGCGGCTACAATGAGAACTCATTCCGCGACGACCTGAAGATCCTGTACAACAAGCTGGGCATGGAGAACAAGAAGATGGTGTTCCTGTTCACCGACCAGCACGTGGTGGAGGAAGGTAGGCGCATGGATGCTCCTTCTTGCAGGATGTCCTGAATTGCAGGATTTTTAAATTGCCTAGAGCCGCTGTCGCCGGAGTATGAACATTTGAGAAGCAACAATTTTCTTACATACACACACTTGTACAATAAATAGGGCCTATATATATATATATATATAAGCATTTGCTATATTCATAGGAATGTAGCACTTGTACTAGTCTAGAGGGGTGAAAAAAGAGCAGTAAATGTGTGTGTGTGCGCTGCCCCTGCACTCCACCTGGGCAGATCGTTTTCATTTTACCTGAAACGTAACTTGCTTCTTTATTTTTAAATTGTCCGCCAAAAAGATGGGCAACTGCAGATCGACTACAAGCGATTCGGTGCGTTTTGAACATGGTCGCTCTAGCCCGGAAGTGCTTTCTCCCTCAAGTGATGCCATATGTTTTCAAATGCAACTAGGCAATGCTTATCGGACTGAAACAGGAAATTTGGGGAGATACGGTAAATCACCAAAGACCAAATGATGTGGGAAGACTGGTACTAAACCCTTTTTCTTGTATGCCATAAAAACTGGACTGTAAGCCGCATTTCTTAGATTGACAGAATATTAAGTATTTATTCGCATCAAAGCCGCAGCAGAGAAAATAATTCAAGCAAAAATATGACCCTTTGCTTGTTTTTGTTTTTTCAGGTTTTCTGGAGCTGATCAACAACATGCTGACCTCTGGAATGGTGCCAGCACTGTACCCAGATGATGAGAAAGAGGGCATCATTGGATCGGTCAGTGCAACTTTTGTCCCTTTTCATTTGTTTGTCTGTTTTCTTTTTTTTTCCTTCTTCGTTTTTGTTTTCTGTTTATTTGGTCAATTACTGCAACGTTTCTTTTCCTGTTATTGACCAAAGTTCTGGGGGTTTGTTTTCTTTTTTATAATTATTTTGAAGAGCTGGGGCAGTGGGTGGATGCCTCGTGCCTCCATACAGGGAGCTGGATGACCATGAGTCTCTCCCCGTGGGGATACCAGGGGGTCTTTTATAAAAATAGTTCCCCCACCTTCTGGAAGTTCTGGGCTTGTAACTGCCTCTAATCTGCCACTGTTTGACTCTGCCTTTTCCATTTGCTTTCGATAATCTACTATCTTTTTGTCTTATTGGCCCATTCTGCTGCCTTTTTTCAAAAACAATCTTGTAAATAATTTTTCTCCTTTAAGCTCCTCAGAAATCAGAATGTGTTGGCTGGACGCAGCGGGGACACCATTGAAAACTGAAAACTGGACACATACTTATCATATCCATTATGGCCATATGGCCTGGGAACACAGAATAATAATAATAATTTTGAATAGATTGAGAAATGCATTTAAAACATTTCAACATCCATTTAAATGGCACCAAGTGTGGAATGGTTTAACCCTTTTACCGCCAGCCATCTTTGAGCCAAAAATGTCCATTAACCCATTCACCGCCAATGTCGCATTTATGCACCACAATGGTTTAACACCCACATTACTAAAAGGCATCAAATCAGGGCCTGTTATTCGAAGACCCTATTTTCTTAATTCTGGGAGGTAAGGACAGGCCTAATGTTATAAATGTCACTGAGGAGCTGCCAATATTGCAGATAATTTTTGTTTCTCTACCCAGTCAAGTTTAATGGTATATTTGGGCTGAAAAATGGCTGGCGGCGAAAGGGTTAAACTCACTTGGCTGCAGAAAAGATTTCATCTGCAATATTGTGGGATTTCTTTGTGACACATTTAGAATATGGTCAATCCTTACTGCTCAAATGTAGGAACACAATATCATTGAATAACAGACCCTGATTTTGAGGGTTTTAAATCATTGTGGTGCAGACATGCGACATTGGCGGTGAAAGGGTTAATGATGAATAGCTGTAGCCAAAGCTTTTCAGTCTGTTACGTCTTTTTACTGTATAGCAGGGTTAAGTTTTCATTTAATTGAAGCAAAAGACAATTATGATAATGATAACAAAAAATTGTGCATAATATATACTGTGGGCAACTCGGTTAAAACCTTGATGCATTCAATAAGGAAACATGACACAACATATTGCAAGATTGCTCAAAAAGCATATCGGAAGAAACAGTCTCCTCCCAAATCGGAATGTGTCAGCTGTACGCAGTGGGGAGACCAGTGAAAACTGAAAACCGGACACGTACATACCTCACTCATTGTGTCACCCGTGTGACCTGGGAACGCAGAAGAAGAAGAAGGAACAGTAGGCACTGATGCAAAAATGCCACAAACGATCTTGTTTCAGATTCGCAATGAGGCGATCGCTGCAGGCTGTCCTTATGCCCGGGAGAGCGTGTGGCAGTTCTTCGTGAACAAGTGTGCCGTATGTGACATATTGTGATTTTTTTATATTTTTATTTTTGCTTCTTCAGATTCCCAACGAGGCGATCGCGGCAGGCAGCCCCCATGCCCAGGAGAGCGTGTGGCAGTTCTTTGTGAACAAGTGTGCCGTATGTGACATATTGTGATTTTTTTGCATTTTTATTTTTGCTTCTTCAGATTCGCAACGAGGCGATCGCAGCAGGCTGTCCCCACGCCCGGGAGAGCGTGTGGCAGTTCTTTGTGAACAAGTGTGCCGTATTGTGATTTTTCTTCTTTTTTTCCCTTTCAGATTCGCAACGAGGCGATCGCGGCAGACTGTCCCTATGCCCGGGAGAGCATGTGGCAGTTCTTCGTGAACAAGTGTGCCGTATGTGACATATTGTGATTTGCATTTTTATTTTTGCTTCTTCAGATTCGCAACGAGGCGATCGCAGCAGGCAGCCCCCACGCCAGGGAGAGCGTGTGGCAGTTCTTCGTGAACAAGTGTGCCAACAACCTGCACATCGTGCTGGCCATGTCGCCTGTAGGGGACACCCTGCGCACACGCTGCAGAAACTTCCCAGGTGGGTCCAGAATGTCGAGGGTGTTTGGAGAACTGATGCAATGTCATAGAAAATGGGTTGGGTACGATTGCTTGTTCACGGTCGTGGAATACAGTGGAACTCCCGCTTAATGGGCACCTCAGTATCGCGGACACCTCAGCAATCCGGACAGTTTTACCAAAGACACTGTAATGGGAATAAGACAGACAACTGGAGAGTTACGGCGAGCCGGGCTGATAGGGTTATCGTTCGTGATCCCATTCACAATGGCGGCTCTATCCAAAGACTGGAATTTGAGTCGACGTTTTAAAAAAAATACCAGATTCAGATTTGAGTGCTTGGGTAAACCTTTTTTTGTGTTCCTGAAGACAAAGAAAGGTAAGGAAGCTGCAAATGTGGCCAGAAAATCTATAAAACAGTAACAACCAGTTTCTGATTACTGCTGATGTTCATGGTTCAAGGGGGGCATAATCAGAGTTTCTGTCCTCACTACTCATTTAGGGGAAAATGGCCGCTTGTCTGTCTTATTCCCATTATAGTGTCTTTGGTTTTACTCTCTTCTCTTCTTATTCATTACTAAAAGCGACCACCTCTCAATTATGGACAGTTTGGGCCAGTGGTCGTAATACTGAGGTTCCACCGTAGTAGAGTAAAATGTTATAGAATGATTGTTCAGGGGCATAGAATTTTCCTTGGATAAAAAAGATTGTTGGAACAATAGTTTAGAGTCGGGAAATATGCATCACTGTTAACTAATGCAGGTAGAAAAGTCTTTGAAGTTCTTGTCGTTTGAAAAGAAACTGTCCAGTGCCGGAAGGTAATCAAAGTGCACTTAAAAATCATTCTGTTTCGTCCGTGTTTCATTTTCTACAAAGTTGAGCAGACATGAATGCTAGTCACGGCACAATTCCGAGTATTCTTGGAACAGCAATTTCTGAGTCTAAGACTTGTCTAAATCCATGTTTTTTTCAATCCAAACCATGTTTTTCGAGTCACTTCTCTTCATCACTCTTCCAGCTTTCATTTCACTGATGTTTGGCACTTACATATTTCACTTTTTAATGTTATAAATGTAAAAAATAAATATAAAATAATCAGCCCTACACGAGCCTAAAAAAAATTTCCAATGTTTTTAATTAACAGTGAGTGTAATAAGGAGGCTAATGATTCCGATTTTAATGCAAATAACCACAATTTAAAGGTGAAAAGTAAACTTGAATCAGCCGGTAATATTGTAAAAACTGGAACATTGACAGTGTCGAGTTTTGTTGCACTGTTTATTATTTGTTATAATTTTTTTCTAGGCAACCCCAGGCCAGTAATGATGTTTGTCGAAGGTAGTGATGTCTTACATCCTCTGGGCTGTACAGTGGCGTTGCTCCCACGCCGCTCATTCCGAATACCAATTCGCAGCCTGACCCCGGCTTGTTCAGGTCGCAGAATCCGAGACCAGCAGTCCAAGGGGAGCGAATCTATGTTAGGCCGTCTGGAGGCAACCAACCGAGGAGACACTGCACTGCTTGCTGAGTCACTTCGGTGGAGTTCAGTGGAGCCTGTTCAGGACACCACCTACTAAGCCCCCTATACTGACGACACTTATTCTCTTCGCGGAGCCAGCGTGAGTGAGGTCCTCCCCCGAGGGCGCCACCACGACCATCCACCGACAGCTCCCCAGAACACACTGATCCCCATTTAATCCATGTAAAGCACACTGAGCTCATGTGAGAAAGAGCGCTATATGTTGTTGTTGTTGTACCCTGGCTTAAAGACTCCAGGGATCATCCCAACAGCCGAAGCACTTGAATCTTATGGTACAAATGCATCAGCTACGGATGAGAACATTACGTGTGTGACCGTTTTTGATTACCGCGCCACGTGGGCAGCCACACTCCGACTTCGGAGGAAGCGCTATATAAATTCCCATTATTATTGAAGGGGTTAGGAAATACTTATGAATAGCATAGCAATATATAGCAATATGCTGGTCATCGAGTGGTTATATGATGTTGGTGTCTGTGTGTGTGTGTGTGTGTGTGTGTGCAGGTCTGGTGAACAACGCCAGCATCGACTGGTTCTTCCCCTGGCCCGAACAGGCCCTATACGCTGTGGCCAGCGTCTTCATCTCACCAGACGTAAGAACAACTCGCTCTCGCTTACTTACCTTTCAATACTGTACTTACCAGGGCTCCCAATCGTCCAGCAAAACAAGGGGTCCCAGGGACTCCTTCGCTTACAGTATAGAGGGTCCTAGAGGCAGGATAGAGGGTCCCAGGGCTCCCAATCGTCCCGCAAAACAAGGAGTCCCAGGGACTCCTTCGCTTACAGTATAGAGGGTCCTAGAGGCGGGACGGAGGGTCCCAGTGGCATTGCGAATGCTAAAAAGAATTATTTTAGTGCATCCCTGGGACCCCCTGCACATTCTTTTAGAGGGTCCTTTAGAATTTTAGTACTTCATAGACCCCCAAATGGGGGTCCCTGGGAGCCCTGCTGTACACACTTTGCTTCATTTCTGTGTGATACTGTGTGATAAATTATTGTCAGTGGACGGTGTTAATTAACCCTTTCACCGCCAAAGTCGCATTTTAGCACCACAATTATTTAACTTCTAGGTCATTAAAAGGCATCAAATTGGGGTCTATTATCCAAAGACCCCTATTGTCTTAGTTTTGGGTAGTAATGATAGACCTTATTTTACATATACCACAGAAGAATCCCCAATACTGCAGATGGATTTTGTTCTCTACCCAGGTATATTTAATGGAAGTTTTTGGCTGAAATATGGCTGGCGGTGAAAGGGTTAATTCTTGATGTGCGTCTTTGATGCTCAAATCTCCCATCTGCAAATTTTATTGCTCTCTCTGATTCCTGACGAGAAGCGTGATGTGGTGGTTAGCCACATTGTGCTGGTTTATCAGAGCTAGGTAGCCTACATCGAGACCTTCCTCATTTAAATTATGCAAATTTCGTTGTTCCCAGAACCCCCTGATTCCTGACGAGAAGCGTGAGGCGGTGGTTAGCCACATAGTTCTGGTTCACCAGAGCGTGGTGTCCTACAGCAAGACCTTCCTGCAACGTCTGAGGCGCAGCAACTACGTGACGCCCAAGAACTACCTGGACTTCATCAACACCTACCTCAAGCTGCTCGACGACAAGGACAAGTTCATCCAGGCTCAGGTACGCTGACCTGCCACTTGCTCCGATTTTAGAGGAGCAGCTCAGATATGTTGAGCATTGCTCCTAGCTCCTCTTGCAACCTCCCCAGCTCTTATGTTTTAAAATCTGTCTTGTATACATTTTCCACTCAATTTCACAACAAAGAGCATGCATTCAAAGCACCAGCTAATGGACATCTAAGGGTCAGCATGAGACCGTGAGGGCTACACGAAGCATAGGCCTATCTCAGGCTAAATGACCAACAAATATTGTAGATTGGTCAATATTTCTTTCTCTAAAATGGATCTCAAATTGACAATGATTAATATTTCTTACTCTAAAATGGATCTCAAACTGACAAAAACGACTGCATGTTTGAAGAACAAAAGAGAAGGCCGCACATTTCGAAGTGGCAATGGATTTTACTGGGGGGCCAGTGCCAGCCCCTAGATTCTCGCTCCTCTTTTTTATTCTCAGAATGTGGCAGGTCTGGGTACGTTATTTCACCTGTTCACTATGCTGCAGCTCTCAACATCATGTCCGCAAAACGGCACACAGCCCATAACAGACTTGCCTACCCATACGATTTGTCCGTATTTTGTACACGATTTTGAGCCCCAGTACTGCAGTACGGTAAATGGAAAATTAATACGGCAAAAATATGAACTTAAGGTCTTCTAAGATCGGTCAAAATCGAGTGTTTTTCGTCATTTCGCATGGCGGTTTAATGTTCTGTAATGTTCCGTTTTTGGGTCTCCTTGCAAAATACAGAATTGTCAGAAAAAGTACGGAATTTTATTTCGTGGAGTACCTAAAAAAGATTTTTTTAATTTATATTAGGTATTAGGTACTTTATAGTCACAGAGGCGTCTCTGTGAAATTCGGGTTGCTCCCACCTGGAGAGCGCGTCGCGATTTTTGTCACTGATGAGGGAGGGGGGGGGGGGTTAAATTTTGACCAAATGACAACTTTTTTGTTGCCACTGGGTTTAACGTATGCTAAGTGCATGGGCACACGGGACCTCGGTTTATCGTCTCATCCGAAAGACTCCACGTTCAGACCGTTAAGGCCTAGTGCAAAATGAGAGGAAAAAATCCCCTGTACCCAGGTTCGAACTCGGGTTTACTTGACACGAAGCGAACGCGATACCACTGTGCCACTCTACACCTTGGGGGTAGGCAGGTCTGCCATGATTGTTGTCATGGATCAATCGATACAAAATGCCGATCTGACAGACACCTCCTTTTGCCAGCCCCCACCAGATAGGAAAAGAAAGAAATTTAAACTATCCAATAAGTTTAAAATAAAGAACTAATGTGTGCACGCACAAACAATTTTTTTTCTTCCCCCGCGCAGCGATTTTTCTTTGAACCCCAATATATGTCAGTTACGGCAGGTGGACGTCGTTGGCAGAAGAAGAAGATAACTAAATCAGGTTATCCTTTTGTGTTAAAAGTGTTCAGAAATGCACCCTATAACATAAACAGGGTTTTTTTCTGTGCAGTGCGTCCATTTCGCAGGGAGGTCTGTATAAGATTGCAGATGCCAGCAAGAATTGAGGACATGCTGGGGCCTTACTATTTCATAGTTAGGCGCATAACGGCAGCATGATGCATCTGCACTCGTATCACAGCAGACGATCTGAGTGATCGACAAAGGAAGAAAAAGACAGCAAGAATTGAAACAACGGTCATTTTTATAAGCATACAAGAACAGCAAAACGCTCCTATCTATTCTAACCATACTGACCAATATTCTAAACAATTAGCAAAGCTCATTATCAGTTGGAAACCAAATGCTATAAGCACATACAAAATGAAAGTAGCAAAGAACCGCTACTCCTTTTTGTTATATTTTCGATTTATTGTTAACCCTTTCATCGCCACTGTCGCCTCTTGGCACCACAATGATTTAACACCCATGTCACTGAAAGGCATCAAATGAGGGTCTGGTATCCAGTGACCTTATGTTCTTCATTTTGGGAGGTAAGGCTAGGCCCTATTTTAGGCATGTCACACAGGAATCCCCAGTATTCCAGACAAAATCTTTTCTCTACCCAGGTAAGTTTAATGGTAGAGTTTGGCTGAGGAATGCCTAGCGATTAAATGTGACAGAGTATGGGAAAACCCGGCTAAAGTCGCTGAGAGACATTCTTAGCAATGCACAAAAAAAGGTAGCTTAGTTATACTTGATTCTGTGTATTTCGTCAACTTTAAAAAATTATAGAAAAAAGACTATGCCAGATAGATCAATTCTGTTTTTTGCTTTTCAGTCTGTAGAATTTAAACTTTCAGATTATATAAAAACGTCAAAAGTGATCATTTCCAACTTAAGCGTGGTTTTCCTATTCTCTGTCACAAAGGGTTAATCCTTTTTCTGACGTTTTTCTTTCCCCTCCCCCCAAAACACAGTGCGACCGTCTGGCGGGAGGCTTGCAGAAGATCGCCGACGCCAGTGAGATGCTGGCAGTGCTGAATGAGAAGCTGGCGGTGCAGAAGGTGGCCGTGACTGAGAAGACTGCGGCCTGCGAGGCTCTGCTGGAGGAAATCGCCGCCGGCACCAAGCAGGCCTCCGAGAAGAAGGTGGTGGCCGAGGCCAAGGGCAAGGAGATTGAGGAGCAGAGCGTGACCATTGTCAAGGAGAAGGTACGGTGTGTGTGTGTGTGTTTGTTTGTGTGTGTTGTGTTTGTGTGTGTGTTTGTTTGTGTGTGTGTGTGTTTGGTTGTTCATATGTGGGTGTGTTTGTTTGTTCATGTGTGTGTGTGTTTGGTTGTTCATGTGTGTGTGCGTGTGTGTGTTTGTTCATGTGTGTGTGTGTGTCTGTCTGTGTGTGTGTGTGTTTGTTCATGTGTGTGTGTGTGTGGTTTTTTCTCTCTCTCTATGCGTAGGGGGAGGAGGGAGGGGAACAGAAGTGTATGTGTGCAAAAATGCATCAGAAACTGAATTAGATTTCTTTTTAACTTGTAAGAAGTTTAGGGTTGATTGAGGGGGGGGGGGGGGGTTCTCTGAAGACCCTCTGTTAACCAGCTCTCCATAGAGTTTCTTTGCACCATTCTGCGCTGTGTTGCCATGTAGCCTAATTCCCCCCCCCCCCGCCCCCTGGGGATACCGTGGGATCTATTGTACAAATAGTTCCCTCACCTTCTGGAAGTTCTGTGCTTGTAATTTCCTCTAATCTGTCACTTTTGACTCTGCCTTTACCCTTTCCTTACTGTCAAATGTCATCTGCTATCTTTCTGACTTATTGGCCCATTCTCCTGCCTTTTGTTCCCGAAAAAATCTTCCAAATATTTTTTTCTCCTTTGAGCTCTTCCGAAATCAGAATGTGTCGGCTGAACGCAGCGAGGAGACCAGTGAAAACTAAAAAACGGACACATTTGTACCTTACCCATTATGGCCATATGGCCTGGGAACGCAGAAGAAGAAGAAGAAAGAAGAATTTCTTAGTTAGGCACATAATGGCAGCATGACGAATCTTGCCCTCACATGACAGGAAACTGTCTGAAGGATCGTAGAAGAGGAAGAAAAAGATCGGGTTCACATTAGACGTGTAAGTTCCGTACGGAAAACCATAAATAAGTGGAAGAAAGAAGGATAAAAGTGTACGCATATAGGGGAAATTCGGACACGTGTGCAAAAATCTTTCCCCTTCTTTGTTTCACTTATTTATGGATTGCGCACAGGATTCTGCATGGAATATCCGCTTATGTGTGTACATGGCCGAAGAATGAATATGAATGAATCATGCTTTCAGGATATCCTGAAATTCAGGATTTTGTTTGTCCAGGATGTCCTGAAGTTCAGGATTTTTGTTATTGCCTGGAGCTGGCATCGCCGGATCATGAGAATTTGAGAAGATGCATTTTGCTGGTTATAGAGGTCATGAAGTTTAACCAGAAGTGAAAATACAACAAGGGCCTGTGAATTACATTGGAAACTGTTGTTTCCCTTCAGCTTACAGGGTCATTGCCCCCCGGAACCCCCAGGAGGGGCGCTGTCCCTGCACTACGCCGGGGCCTAGACAGCCCCTGGTCCCCTGCCTGGCAGGATTTTTGAAATTTCCCAGGAGCACCCATGATGAGTGAATGCGTTTACTGTTGACAGAAAGAAGCAGAGGACGCACTGGCTGAGGCCCTCCCTGCCCTGGAAGCCGCTCGACTGGCCCTGGACGGTTTGGACAAGTCGGACGTCACAGAAATCAGGTACTGTTGACTTACGTCAATTAACCTTGACCCTTTCACCGGCAGCCATTTTTCAGCCAAAACTTACCTGGGTAGAGAAAAGATTTCATCTGCAAGGATTTCATCATCAGGAGGCAACATCCAGAAGAGGCACTGCACTGCTGCTGAGTCACTTCGGCGGAGTTTGTTCAGTTCTGAGCTAGTACATATGTGACCCAGGGAACGCAGAAGAAGAAGAAGAAGAATTTCTTAGTCAGGCACATAACGGCAGCATGACGCATCTCTTAGAAGACATTAAGAACATTTCTCACAACAGGCTCACAACAGGCTTGCAAAGTCAAAAATCTCTTTTTGGGGGTCAATTTTGAGTTACGGGTATTTTCAAGTTCTCTGAGTCTGACACCTTATCGTTCATATTTACAAAGGACAATATTTAATATAGTCTCTAAATGGTCTTATAAGTGCTTTAAAACGAGTAGGTCAATGCATTGTCTTCATCTAGGCTAGACTTTAGACTGTGTTTACTCAAAATGGATGACGCTGACCCTACTAACTTTAAATGCTCATAACTCTGGAACGGAAAAGGATACAAGAATGGTTCTTGTATCAGTAGAAAGAGAATTGTCTGAAGTTTTCTGACGTATACTTCTCTTTCTCAGAATGGTCAGTCTGACACTTAATGTCCCTTTGGTGGTGCGGGGTCACATATAATATTCTATGGCTGTTCACATTACTGTCTTGCTGAAGGCGTGTTGCGTGTGTCTCACTCCCAGGTCCTTTGCCAAGCCCCCCAAAGCGGTGCAGACAGTGTGCGAGTGCATCGTGGTGATGCGGGGGATCCGAGAGGTTTCCTGGAAGTCGGCCAAGGGAATGATGTCCGAGGCCAACTTCCTCAAGTCCCTGACTGAAATGGACGTGGACAACATCAACCCGAAGCAGACTCAGGCCGTCAAAGGTGATTGAAAGAGAGATTATAGGGAGAAAACGCTCTGCGCGAAACTTTTTTTGGTCTACGCAACGTACCCTGGTCCCTACGTTGTCTTGTTTAAGCACATCGGGGCACAAATTGTGTGTGTGTGTGTGCGTGCGCACACGAGTCGCAAGCGGCGCGCGTTCAATGGGTTTGGGTGATATTTTAACACTTGACAAGAAAGACATCAAAGTAAATTCATTAGTGTAGTGAGTGCAGTTCCTTAAATTAAAAAAATCGCCAACACACGAATAAAATATCTATTTACCTCCTTATCAAAAGTAAAAAACAAGAAAGAGAGATTAAGGAGTGAATGAACGAACGGATATCAGTAATAACGATAAATTTAACTTCAAAGGGTACTACTATTACCTTATTTTATGGAATACAAGGCGCACCTGATTATAAGGTGCACCCCCCAAATTTTACACAATTTCAGATTTTGTTATTATAGTTTCTTACTATATTATCAGTCACATTATAAGGCGCAGGGGTCTCAGTCTGGGGAAAAAAAGTATTGCCTTATAGTCCGTAAAATACGGTACTGTTTGTACGGTCGAACCCCACAGAATGGACACCTCAGTGTCACGCGGACACCTCTGTAAACTGGACAGTTTTACTCGGTCTCTGCTCTTCGTATTTATTACTAAAACTAAAAGAGTCTCCAGTATAGCGACCACCTCACAATTACGGACAGTTTGGTCAGTCTGTAAGTAGGGTGGTCGCACTATTGAGGTTCGACTGTACTTCAATGTTGACATGATCTTGAACATTTGACAATCAACAATGTCATGATGTGACCCAGCAACACGAACGGGACATTAACCCTCTTGTGCCTGACGCTCTGTGCTCTCTATCACCTCTGAAATCCTAACCCAAGGGACGTCACTCCGTACAAAAGTGGGGGTAGCGTCAGAAAAATAATAAAATAAAACATACCCTACCAGTTATTTTGGGTGTTTTTTTTGTTTTGAATGTGTTGCCGAGATGTCTGTCTGATTTGCAAAATGAATTTCAAGATGTTATGGGGATGCATGGCTCCACAAAAAAAATCAAAATGCCAAAGTGTATTCGCAAACTGCATTCACTAGTCATTCACTGCCTACTTTTGCAGACTGTTGAAGCCTAAGACGACTGAAATGGAAATGTAGATCAAAATCATTCACTTACCCTTTCACTTCACGATCTTATAATTCCTATCTTTCACAAAAAAAGGAATTTTCATCGCTGTCATCAGTCAGTGGATGCAATAACGACTCATCATCCATGATGTAAAAGTCGGGAAAATGCCGATGTCAGTAACATGACTTCAAAAATTTGCATTGATCGAACAAAAACAAGCTCGCGGCCGAAATAGATCAGAATACACTCCTTACTCATCACTTTGCGATCTCATAAGTCACATCTTTCACAAAAATAGGACTATTCATCGCTTTCCTCAGTCAATGGACGCCATAACTGTTCGTCATCCATATTGGAAAAATCGCGAAAATGCCGAAGTCGGTCACTAATTTTCAAAAATTCATATCTTTCAAACCAATCGGCCTAGAAGCCATTGAAAGCAACAGGACGGAAGTGTAATCTGTAGCGAAAGCGAGGCTGAAGCGCTCACGTGACTGCCATGTGATAGAAACAAAAAATGGAAGCGCCCAAACCGGCCACATGGAATCGGGTACGTTCCCGAACGTTCTAGACGTTTCCGATCCGATTTTTTTTATAGCGTTCCCGACCATTCATCACACAAGAGAGTTAAGTCGCTGGGCTAGTTTCTCACAACAGGCTTGCAAAGTCAAAAATCTCATTTATTATCAATTTTGAGTTAGGTGTATTTTCATGCTCTCTAACATGTCTCATATTTATAAAGGACCATCTTTGTTATGGTCTCTAAATGCTCTAAAAAGTGCTTTAAGATGAGTAGGTTGATGCCTTTTCTCCAGTTAGGCCAAACTTTAGACTTTGATTTTTCAAAATTTCCAACAATCACCCTACCAACTTTAAATGCTCATACCTCTAAAACAGAAAAAGTTATAAGAATGATTCTTATATCAGTTGAAAGAGAATTGTCTGAAGTTTCTAACTGTGCCATTTTCTCAGAATTGTCATTTTGACACTTAATGTCCCTTTCGTAGTGCTAGGTCACATACAAAAATACGTTTGTTATGTTGCAGCTGTGCTGAAGATCAGTGATATAATTTGTGTTGTTTTTTACTGTTTCAGCTTTGCTGAAGGACATCGACATGTCTCCAGACGACATGAAGAACATCAGCCGTGCTGGCGCCGGTCTGCTGAAGTTTGTTGAGGCTGTGATGGGCTACTGTGCTGTGGCCAGGGAGATCAAACCCAAGAGAGAGAAGGTGAGATGCTGTGACAGAGAGAGAGAGTGTGTTGAGGCTGTGAGAGAAGGTGAGATGCTGTGACAGAGAGAGAGAGTGTGTTGAGGCTGTGTGGGCTACTGTGCTGTGGCCAGGGAGATCAAACCCAAGAGAGAGAAGGTGAGATGCTGTGACAGAGAGAGAGAGTGTGTTGAGGCTGTGTTGGGCTACTGTGCTGTGGCCAGGGAGATCAAACCCAAGAGAGAGAGAAGGTGAGATGCTGTGACAGAGAGAGAGAGTGTGTTGAGGCTGTGATGGGCTACTGTGCTGTGGCCAGGGAGATCAAACCCAAGAGAGAGAAGGTGAGATGCTGTGACAGAGAGAGAGAGTGTGTTGAGGCTGTGTTGGGCTACTGTGCTGTGGCCAGGGAGATCAAACCCAAGAGAGAGAAGGTGAGATGCTGTGACAGAGAGAGAGAGTGTGTTGAGGCTGTGTTGGGCTACTGTGCTGTGGCCAGGGAGATCAAACCCAAGAGAGAAGGTGAGATGCTGTGACAGAGAGAGAGAGTGTGTTGAGGCTGTGATGGGCTACTGTGCTGTGGCCAGGGAGATCAAACCCAAGAGAGAGAAGGTGAGATGCTGTGACAGAGAGAGAGAGTGTGTTGAGGCTGTGATGGGCTACTGTGCTGTGGCCAGGGAGATCAAGCCCAAGAGAGAAGGTGAGAGACAGAGGGAGAGAGAGAGAGAGTTTGTTGAGGTAGTGAAGGGCTACTGTGCTGTGGCCAGGGAGATCAAGCCCAAGAGATAAGGTGAGACATTGAGAGAGAGAGAGAGAGAGAGTTTGTTGAGGTAGTGAAGGGCTACTGTGCTGTGGCCAGGGAGATCAAGCCCAAGAGATAAGGTGAGACATTGAGAGAGAGAGAGAGAGAGTTTGTTGAGGTAGTGAAGGGCTACTGTGCTGTGGCCAGGGAGATCAAACCCAAGAGAGAGAAGGTGAGATGCTGTGACAGATAGAGAAAGAGAGAGTTTGTTGAGGTAGTGAAGGGCTACTGTGCTGTGGCCAGAAAGATCAAGCCCAAGAGAGAGAAGGTGAGATATTGAGAGAAAGAGAGAGAGAGAGACAATTTCTTTAACCTTTAGGTGGCGCGACTAATAACAATGATTTCCTTAACCCTTTAGGTGGCGCGACTAATGACAATAATTTCTTTAACCCTTTAGGTGGCGCAGCTGGAGCGCACGTACCACCAGGCGAAGCGCGACCTGGACAAGATCACCAAGGAGATCAACTCCCTGGATCAGAAATAACGATAATTTCAGCAACAAAAGTAATAACGATGATTTCTTTAACCCTTTAGGTGGCGCGACTAATGACAATAATTTCTTTAACCCTTTAGGTGGCGCGGCTGGAGCGCACGTACCACCAGGCGAAGCGCAACCTGGACAAGATCACCAAGGAGATCAACTCCCTGGATCAGAAATAACAATAATTTCAACAACAAAAGTAATATCGATGATTTCTTTAACCCTTTAGGTGGCGCGACTAATGACAATGATTTCCTTAACCCTTTAGGTGGCGCGACTAATGACAATAATTTCTTTAACCCTTTAGGTGGCTAACAATGATTTCCTTAACCCTTAAGGTGGCGCGACTAATGACAATGATTTCCTTAACCCTTAAGGTGGCGCGACTAATAACAATGATTTCCTTAACCCTTTAGGTGGCGCGACTAATAACAATGATTTCCTTAACCCTTAAGGTGGCGCGACTAATGACAATGATTTCCTTAACCCTTTAGGTGGCGCGACTAATAACAATGATTTCCTTAACCCTTAAGGTGGCGCGACTAATAACAATGATTTCCTTAACCCTTTAGGTGGCGCGACTAATAACAATGATTTCCTTAACCCTTAAGGTGGCGCGACTAATGACAATGATTTCCTTAACCCTTTAGGTGGCGCGACTAATAACAATGATTTCCTTAACCCTTAAGGTGGCGCGACTAATGACAATGATTTCCTTAACCCTTAAGGTGGCGCGACTAATAACAATGATTTCCTTAACCCTTAAGGTGGCGCGACTAATAACAATGATTTCCTTAACCCTTAAGGTGGCGCGACTAATAACAATGATTTCCTTAACCCTTAAGGTGGCGCGACTAATAACAATGATTTCCTTAACCCTTTAGGTGGCGCGACTAATAACAATGATTTCCTTAACCCTTAAGGTGGCGCGACTAATGACAATGATTTCCTTAACCCTTAAGGTGGCGCGACTAATGACAATGATTTCCTTAACCCTTTAGGTGGCGCGACTAATAACAATGATTTCCTTAACCCTTAAGGTGGCGCGACTAATAACAATGATTTCCTTAACCCTTTAGGTGGCGCGACTAATAACAATGATTTCCTTAACCCTTTAGGTGGCGCGACTAATAACAATGATTTCCTTAACCCTTAAGGTGGCGCGACTAATAACAATGATTTCCTTAACCCTTAAGGTGGCGCGACTAATGACAATGATTTCCTTAACCCTTAAGGTGGCGCGACTAATGACAATGATTTCCTTAACCCTTAAGGTGGCGCGACTAATAACAATGATTTCCTTAACCCTTAAGGTGGCGCGACTAATGACAATGATTTCCTTAACCCTTAAGGTGGCGCGACTAATGACAATGATTTCCTTAACCCTTTAGGTGGCGCGACTAATAACAATGATTTCCTTAACCCTTAAGGTGGCGCGACTAATGACAATGATTTCCTTAACCCTTAAGGTGGCGCGACTAATAACAATGATTTCCTTAACCCTTAAGGTGGCGCGACTAATGACAATGATTTCCTTAACCCTTAAGGTGGCGCGACTAATGACAATGATTTCCTTAACCCTTTAGGTGGCGCGACTAATAACAATGATTTCCTTAACCCTTAAGGTGGCGCGACTAATGACAATGATTTCCTTAACCCTTAAGGTGGCGCGACTAATGACAATGATTTCCTTAACCCTTAAGGTGGCGCGACTAATGACAATAATTTCTTTAACCCTTTAGGTGGCGCGACTAATGACAATGATTTCCTTAACCCTTTAGGTGGCGCGACTAATAACAATGATTTCCTTAACCCTTAAGGTGGCGCGACTAATGACAATGATTTCCTTAACCCTTAAGGTGGCGCGACTAATGACAATGATTTCCTTAACCCTTAAGGTGGCGCGACTAATAACAATGATTTCCTTAACCCTTAAGGTGGCGCGACTAATGACAATGATTTCCTTAACCCTTAAGGTGGCGCGACTAATAACAATGATTTCCTTAACCCTTTAGGTGGCGCGACTAATAACAATGATTTCCTTAACCCTTAAGGTGGCGCGACTAATGACAATGATTTCCTTAACCCTTAAGGTGGCGCGACTAATAACAATGATTTCCTTAACCCTTAAGGTGGCGCGACTAATGACAATGATTTCCTTAACCCTTAAGGTGGCGCGACTAATGACAATGATTTCCTTAACCCTTTAGGTGGCGCGACTAATAACAATGATTTCCTTAACCCTTAAGGTGGCGCGACTAATGACAATGATTTCCTTAACCCTTAAGGTGGCGCGACTAATGACAATGATTTCCTTAACCCTTAAGGTGGCGCGACTAATGACAATAATTTCTTTAACCCTTTAGGTGGCGCGACTAATGACAATGATTTCCTTAACCCTTTAGGTGGCGCGACTAATAACAATGATTTCCTTAACCCTTAAGGTGGCGCGACTAATGACAATGATTTCCTTAACCCTTAAGGTGGCGCGACTAATGACAATGATTTCCTTAACCCTTAAGGTGGCGCGACTAATAACAATGATTTCCTTAACCCTTAAGGTGGCGCGACTAATAACAATGATTTCCTTAACCCTTTAGGTGGCGCGACTAATGACAATGATTTCCTTAACCCTTAAGGTGGCGCGACTAATGACAATGATTTCCTTAACCCTTAAGGTGGCGCGACTAATGACAATGATTTCCTTAACCCTTAAGGTGGCGCGACTAATGACAATGATTTCCTTAACCCTTAAGGTGGCGCGACTAATAACAATGATTTCCTTAACCCTTTAGGTGGCGCGACTAATAACAATGATTTCCTTAACCCTTTAGGTGGCGCGACTAATAACAATGATTTCCTTAACCCTTAAGGTGGCGCGACTAATAACAATGATTTCCTTAACCCTTAAGGTGGCGCGACTAATGACAATGATTTCCTTAACCCTTAAGGTGGCGCGACTAATGACAATGATTTCCTTAACCCTTAAGGTGGCGCGACTAATGACAATGATTTCCTTAACCCTTTAGGTGGCGCGACTAATGACAATGATTTCCTTAACCCTTAAGGTGGCGCGACTAATGACAATGATTTCCTTAACCCTTTAGGTGGCGCGACTAATAACAATGATTTCCTTAACCCTTAAGGTGGCGCGACTAATGACAATGATTTCCTTAACCCTTAAGGTGGCGCGACTAATGACAATGATTTCCTTAACCCTTTAGGTGGCGCGACTAATGACAATGATTTCCTTAACCCTTAAGGTGGCGCGACTAATGACAATGATTTCCTTAACCCTTTAGGTGGCGCGACTAATGACAATGATTTCCTTAACCCTTTAGGTGGCGCGACTAATTACAATGATTTCCTTAACCCTTAAGGTGGCGCGACTAATGACAATGATTTCCTTAACCCTTTAGGTGGCGCGACTAATAACAATGATTTCCTTAACCCTTAAGGTGGCGCGACTAATGACAATGATTTCCTTAACCCTTAAGGTGGCGCGACTAATGACAATGATTTCCTTAACCCTTAAGGTGGCGCGACTAATGACAATGATTTCCTTAACCCTTAAGGTGGCGCGACTAATGACAATGATTTCCTTAACCCTTAAGGTGGCGCGACTAATGACAATGATTTCCTTAACCCTTTAGGTGGCGCGACTAATAACAATGATTTCCTTAACCCTTAAGGTGGCGCGACTAATAACAATGATTTCCTTAACCCTTAAGGTGGCGCGACTAATAACAATGATTTCCTTAACCCTTAAGGTGGCGCGACTAATGACAATGATTTCCTTAACCCTTAAGGTGGCGCGACTAATGACAATGATTTCCTTAACCCTTAAGGTGGCGCGACTAATGACAATGATTTCCTTAACCCTTAAGGTGGCGCGACTAATGACAATGATTTCCTTAACCCTTAAGGTGGCGCGACTAATAACAATGATTTCCTTAACCCTTAAGGTGGCGCGACTAATAACAATGATTTCCTTAACCCTTAAGGTGGCGCGACTAATGACAATGATTTCCTTAACCCTTAAGGTGGCGCGACTAATGACAATGATTTCCTTAACCCTTAAGGTGGCGCGACTAATAACAATGATTTCCTTAACCCTTTAGGTGGCGCGACTAATGACAATGATTTCCTTAACCCTTAAGGTGGCGCGACTAATAACAATGATTTCCTTAACCCTTTAGGTGGCGCGACTAATGACAATGATTTCCTTAACCCTTTAGGTGGCGCGACTAATGACAATGATTTCCTTAACCCTTAAGGTGGCGCGACTAATGACAATGATTTCCTTAACCCTTAAGGTGGCGCGACTAATAACAATGATTTCCTTAACCCTTAAGGTGGCGCGACTAATAACAATGATTTCCTTAACCCTTAAGGTGGCGCGACTAATGACAATGATTTCCTTAACCCTTAAGGTGGCGCGACTAATGACAATGATTTCCTTAACCCTTAAGGTGGCGCGACTAATGACAATGATTTCCTTAACCCTTTAGGTGGCGCGACTAATGACAATGATTTCCTTAACCCTTAAGGTGGCGCGACTAATGACAATGATTTCCTTAACCCTTTAGGTGGCGCGACTAATGACAATGATTTCCTTAACCCTTAAGGTGGCGCGACTAATAACAATGATTTCCTTAACCCTTTAGGTGGCGCGACTAATGACAATGATTTCCTTAACCCTTAAGGTGGCGCGACTAATGACAATGATTTCCTTAACCCTTAAGGTGGCGCGACTAATAACAATGATTTCCTTAACCCTTTAGGTGGCGCGACTAATGACAATGATTTCCTTAACCCTTAAGGTGGCGCGACTAATAACAATGATTTCCTTAACCCTTAAGGTGGCGCGACTAATAACAATGATTTCCTTAACCCTTAAGGTGGCGCGACTAATAACAATGATTTCCTTAACCCTTAAGGTGGCGCGACTAATGACAATGATTTCCTTAACCCTTAAGGTGGCGCGACTAATGACAATGATTTCCTTAACCCTTAAGGTGGCGCGACTAATAACAATGATTTCCTTAACCCTTAAGGTGGCGCGACTAATAACAATGATTTCCTTAACCCTTAAGGTGGCGCGACTAATGACAATGATTTCCTTAACCCTTAAGGTGGCGCGACTAATGACAATGATTTCCTTAACCCTTAAGGTGGCGCGACTAATAACAATGATTTCCTTAACCCTTTAGGTGGCGCGACTAATGACAATGATTTCCTTAACCCTTAAGGTGGCGCGACTAATAACAATGATTTCCTTAACCCTTTAGGTGGCGCGACTAATGACAATGATTTCCTTAACCCTTAAGGTGGCGCGACTAATAACAATGATTTCCTTAACCCTTTAGGTGGCGCGACTAATGACAATGATTTCCTTAACCCTTAAGGTGGCGCGACTAATGACAATGATTTCCTTAACCCTTAAGGTGGCGCGACTAATAACAATGATTTCCTTAACCCTTAAGGTGGCGCGACTAATGACAATGATTTCCTTAACCCTTAAGGTGGCGCGACTAATAACAATGATTTCCTTAACCCTTTAGGTGGCGCGACTAATGACAATGATTTCCTTAACCCTTAAGGTGGCGCGACTAATGACAATGATTTCCTTAACCCTTAAGGTGGCGCGACTAATGACAATGATTTCCTTAACCCTTAAGGTGGCGCGACTAATGACAATAATTTCTTTAACCCTTTAGGTGGCGCGACTAATAACAATGATTTCCTTAACCCTTTAGGTGGCGCGACTAATGACAATGATTTCCTTAACCCTTAAGGTGGCGCGACTAATGACAATAATTTCTTTAACCCTTTAGGTGGCGCGACTAATAACAATGATTTCCTTAACCCTTAAGGTGGCGCGACTAATAACAATGATTTCCTTAACCCTTAAGGTGGCGCGACTAATGACAATAATTTCTTTAACCCTTTAGGTGGCGCGACTAATGACAATGATTTCCTTAACCCTTAAGGTGGCGCGACTAATGACAATGATTTCCTTAACCCTTAAGGTGGCGCGACTAATGACAATGATTTCCTTAACCCTTTAGGTGGCGCGACTAATGACAATGATTTCCTTAACCCTTAAGGTGGCGCGACTAATGACAATGATTTCCTTAACCCTTAAGGTGGCGCGACTAATAACAATGATTTCCTTAACCCTTAAGGTGGCGCGACTAATGACAATAATTTCTTTAACCCTTTAGGTGGCGCGGCTGGAGCGCACGTACCACCAGGCGAAGCGCAACCTGGACAAGATCACCAAGGAGATCAACTCCCTGGATCAGAAATAACGATAATTTCAGCAACAAAAGTAATAACGATGATTTCTTTAACCCTTTAGGTGGCGCGACTAATGACAATAATTTCTTTAACCCTTTAGGTGGCGCGGCTGGAGCGCACGTACCACCAGGCGAAGCGCGACCTTGACAAGATCACCAAGGAGATCAACTCCCTGGATCAGAAATAACGATAATTTCAGCAACAAAAGTAATAACGATGATTTCTTTAACCCTTTAGGTGGCGCGACTAATGACAATAATTTCTTTAACCCTTTAGGTGGCGCGGCTGGAGCGCACGTACCACCAGGCGAAGCGCAACCTGGACAAGATCACCAAGGAGATCAACTCCCTGGATCAGAAATAACAATAATTTCAACAACAAAAGTAATATCGATGATTTCTTTAACCCTTTAGGTGGCGCGACTAATGACAATAATTTCTTTAACCCTTTAGGTGGCGCGGCTGGAGCGCACGTACCACCAGGCGAAGCGCAACCTGGACAAGATCACCAAGGAGATCAACTCCCTGGATCAGAAATAACAATAATTTCAACAACAAAAGTAATATCGATGATTTCTTTAACCCTTTAGGTGGCGCGACTAATGACAATAATTTCTTTAACCCTTTAGGTGGCGCGGCTGGAGCGCACGTACCACCAGGCGAAGCGCGACCTTGACAAGATCACCAAGGAGATCAACTCCCTGGAGTCGGAGCTGGCGGAGCTGAACAGGAAGTACGAGGAGGCCATGGCGGAGCGGCAGGCGCTGGAGGAGGAAGCGCGCATCATGGAACGGCGACTGATCGCCGCCGACAAGCTCATCTCCGGTCTGGGCTCCGAGAATATCAGGTGGGGTTGGATGCCGCAGACCTGTTTACTCTACTCTTTTCGAGTAGTATTCTACTTCAATTTGGACCTCTACTACTCTTCAAAACTGAAAATAATGCTCTTTAATTCTTGATTGCTACTCATTTTCGGTGAACATTATTTTGATGGTTTAATGAATAAAACTACACAATCTACTTTAACCATACTGTACCAACACCTGAAACAACTGCATTAGCGTTAAGCGACCTGGAGCTATACCATAGCATATAGAAAAACGAAAGTAGGCATCTGGCCTTGACCCCTAGCCGGATGTGGGGCGGGAGTGATCCCCCCTTACCGGTCTAGCAGTGGCTAGGCCAATGAGCGCCTACTTCCGCCATTACAATTTTCCAGCGTTTCTTTGTTGACCTGGGCTGCCTGTCTTCTACCTTTTTTGGTTTACAACACTCTTAACTGGTGGGTTCGTTCCTGTTCCTCTCTATCATCAGTTTCAGTGTAATACTGAGTCTCGATTGACTCAGTTTCTATAGCCTAAGTTCTCTAGAACTTTCACAGTTTTAGTTTTTCTGTTCGTCACACGCATTGCTAGTAGTACTAGTAGTGCACGCGCGCGCGCGCGTCATTTGGTCTCTTCAACTCGAGTTCCTATTTATCAGTCAAGTTCTTTCGGACCCTACGGTTCGTTCTCTTCCACGATATTATTCTTATTGTTCCGATTCGGTCCTCTTGAGAAAAATTCATCCGTTCAAACTTTTTCTAAAAAGTCTAAACGGTCTGGGCCTCTATAGGCCTCTACGGTCGTAGTACTCCTGCGGCCTCTTCGGTTCTCGTCTCATTCAGCCATAAACTGGTCTTCACGGGTTGTTTATTTCGGCCCTCCTTCTGCTTCGGTTGTGCAGAAGGCCTCTAGGCCCATTTCGTCCGTGTGTTTTTCTGCCATGCCTTTCTGTTCCAGGAGGCCTCTCTTCACGGCCTCCACTTCTACACGGACGTCTGGACAAACTTCGTTGGATAAGTCGCAGCTGCGCATGTCTGTCGCTTTGAGTGGCAAGTTTGCACTCGGGGGCCCGCCTAGTCTCCCTAACCTCTCCGACCCTGTGTTGGAGGGAGGGCGAAGGAGGTCCCCATCCGACCATTGGTCGAGGTCTTTATGACTGGGGCCTCAGGCAGTCATCCCGGTGTCTCGATGGGAACTCGAGCCCGGAAGGCCGTAGGCCTCTCGACACCTCCACGGCCGGGGAGGCCGTGGCCTACCGGCAAACACCCCCTCGTCGTCGGGGACACTCCGACGGCGTGAAGGGTGTCACTCTCGGACGCTTCGCGCGGGCCTCTGTCCGAGAGTTTCTCCCGGTGTTCGCCCCATTGGGTTAACATCGGTTGAGTGTTTTTCCCGGCCAGGAGGCCGGTCGACACGTCTACGGACGGATGAGGCCTCCCCACCGACGAGAATGTCAGGTAGGGTTGGATGGGTGGGGTCGATCCTATTAGAAGAATAGGGTCAATACTTTTAGGAACGCAATGTCACAATGTCTGGTGTCATCTTCATCATCATCATCATCATCATCATCATTATTTATCGTCTGTTTTTCAGATGGAACAACGACTTAGAGGAGCTAAAGAAGAAGCGTGTTCGCCTGCTAGGTGACTGCCTGGTGTCCTCATCTTCATCTTCATCATCATCATTATTTATCGTCTCTTTTTCAGATAGAACAATGATCTATAGGAGCTTTAGAAGAAGCGTGTTCGCCTGTATCATCACTATTTATCATGGTGTTTTTTTCAGATGGACCAACGACTTAGAGGAGCTGAAGAAGAAGCGTGTCCGCCTGCTGGGTGACTGTCTGGTGTCCTCGGCCTTCCTGAGCTACGTGGGCGCCTTCAGCTGGGAGTTCCGCAAAGACCTCGTGTACGAGGACTGGGTCAACGATTTGAGGAACCGGGATGTGCCCATGTCCGACCCTTACCGCATCGAGGACATGCTGACCAACGATGTGGAGATTAGCAAGTGAGTTGTTGATTGTTAGATTCACAGATCTGTTTTCCCTACAGATTTGTCCGTAAATATTACATTTTGAGACCTCCGATTATGCTATTACGGTCAGCAACAAAATAATCTGCATTTCCGCTGAAGAGTGCGGGAGAAAAATTTTTCTAAAGAAGGCGTGGCGTTTGAGCCGTACTCGCTACTGTGTTGTCTGCTATCAAAGGTAACACTTCGAGTGATGTCCCTTGAATGAATACTTCCGGTTTATTTCTCCATGCCGCCATTTTTCTAGGTACGAAGTGCAATCTAAAGGCATGCTGAAAAAACAACACTTGGTAGTGGATGATTCCGACTCGGATCCTGATCGGACGCCAAAGAAAAAAGCGAGGCCCCGTCTATTCAACCAAAAGAAGGATTTCTCAGCAAGCAAAATTACTGACAGATGCCTGAAATTACTGACTTCAGAGCTTGGGAGTGAAGATTTTGGGTAAACAGGTCTGGATTCAGTGAGGTTTTGTTCAGTTGAACTGCTGACCAACGATGCAGAGATTAGTAAGTGAGTTGTTGATTGTTGGATTCAGTCAGGTTTTGTTCAGTTGAACTGCTCACGTTGATCGTTAGATTCAGTTAGGTTTTGTTCAGTTGAACTGCTCACCAACGATGCAGAGATTAGCAAGTGAGTTGTTGATTGTTAGATTCAGTGAGCGTTTGTTCCGTTAAATTCATTTTTCATGATTTGAGGAAGCAGGATGTGTTTTGTCCGACCCGTGCCGCATAGAGGACCTGCTCACCATTGCTGACCTGTGGACATTAGCAAATAAGACTTTTATCTAATTTAGTTCAAACTACTATAGTTTCATTCAATTGGGTCTAATTTAATTCAGTCTGTGTTAAGTAGTATGGCGCAGGCTGCAAATTTCATGAATCAAATTGAACAAAGGGGGAAACTCTTTCAAATTAACTCCCCTCCACCAAAGTTGATTTCATCAGTCAAAATGGGGTGCCAGATTTGCAAGTTTTTTTGCTTGGGACTCAGACCAAGCTTCCGTTCTTTTTAACAACTTGTAAACTTCATCGGGAAAAAACGTCCACGTCAGACATGTTTACTCGGCCAATGTGCTCGATTTTTTTTTCTTTCTAAAAAGCAATGGAATGAGGAAAGTACTTAGCTTTTAAATGTTGCTTTGTTATTTACAGGTGGACGTCTGAGGGCCTGCCCCCAGACGAGTTGTCCATCCAGAACGGTATTTTGACCACGCGGGCCTCACGCTTCCCCATGTGCATCGACCCGCAGCAGCAGGCCCTCAAGTGGATCAAGAACAAGGAGGAGGCCAACAACTTGAAAGTGAGACAACAGTTGGGTGTTGTTGTTTTTTTGTGGGTTTTTTTTTTTGTCGTCGCTTTGCTTGTACAGCAGAACTAACATTAGAAAGAATGGCTAATGTTAAGATCAGCTCCCTCTGCTGTTCCAGGGTGAAGTTGGCCAATCAGCTCCCTCCAATTTACCTTTTCCGTTAAGCTGATTGGCCAACTTCACCCTGGAACAGCGGAGGGAGCTGATCTTAACATTTGCCAAAAGAATTTGTTTAGTAACAGAGTCACTAAATACTGGAATTCTCTTCCAGCACATATAAAATTAGCACCTAACCTCAATCAGTTCAAAAACCTCTTCGATAAAGACCCCAAGATTCAACAATTGAAATGTGTATCTGATTAACACATCTAAAAGCGTCCTAGTCATGCCAATCATGAAAAAGAATACAAATAATCAGAAAGGACACATTAAGAGGCCGTGAGGCCTAGTTGTCCTCAATACCTGACCTGACCTGACCTGACCTGTATTGATTTCTTTCTATACCTTGCTTTGTTGACACCCCCCCCCCCCCCCCCCCCCTCCCCCCCTTCACTGCCAGAGGAAAACTGAGAAATTATCGATATTTTCTTCCTCAGAAGTTGGAGTGTGGCTGCCCACATGGCGGGGTAATCAAAAATGGTCACACACGTAATGTTCTCATCCCTAGCTGGTGCGTTTGTACCATAGTGTTCAAGTGCTTCGGCTGTTGGGATGATCCCTGGAGTCTTTAAACCAGGGTACAACAACAACCATTTGTACCATAGTGTTCAAGTGCTTCGGCTGTTGGGATGATCCCTGGAGTCTTTAAACCAGGGTACAACAACAACAACCATTTGTACCATAGTGTTCAAGTGCTTCGGCTGTTGGGATGATCCCCAGAGTCTTTAAACCAGGGTACAACAACAACAACCATTTGTACCATAGTGTTCAAGTGCTTCGGCTGTTGGGATGATCCCCAGAGTCTTTAAACCAGGGTACAACAACAACAACCATTTGTACCATAGTGTTCAAGTGCTTCGGCTGTTGGGATGATCCCCAGAGTCTGTAAACCAGGGTACAACAACAACAACCATTTGTACCATAGTGTTCAAGTGCTTCGGCTGTTGGGATGATCCCCAGAGTCTTTAAACCAGGGTACAACAACAACCATTTGTACCATAGTGTTCAAGTGCTTCGGCTGTTGGGATGATCCCCAGAGTCTTTAAACCAGGGTACAACAACAACAACCATTTGTACCATAGTGTTCAAGTGCTTCGGCTGTTGGGATGATCCCCAGAGTCTTTAAACCAGGGTACGACAACAACAACATCGATTTTCTTTTTATAAAATTTAAAAGAGACCTGCTAGACTCGATCTGAGAAAACGGTCTAGAGATATATCTTCCCCGAATTGTCTAAGCCCAAAACCATCATTCCAGGGCTTTGACATCAAAAGTTATGACATCCCACATCCCGTAGTAGACACTGGACTAGGCAGGGAAGGGTTTAATCCCGGAAGTATTTATTAGGCATGAGATGTTTCAGCCTTTAGTCTGACTGCATCAAGAGGGAGCTCAACAACTTGTCTTTCTGATCTCTGACTAGGGGGCCATAGATCAAAGTAGCAGTAAAAGAAGGGCAGGAGCTGTGCCGGTCTGGGTTTGGCCCCGGGGATCTCGAACCTCCCCGGTTCCGTGGCATAATAATCATCAAAGTGTTGATTGTGGCCACGTACAGTCAAGAAGAAGAAGAAGAAAGATTTTGAATAAGAAATGGAGCATTGCAATGAGAGTAGTTTTTATTTCTGCGTTGTGATGTTCTGTTGATCAGGTGTGCACATTCAACGACCCGGATTTCCTTAAGCAGTTGGAGCTGGCCATTAAGTACGGCTTCCCGTTCCTCTTCCAAGATGTCGATGAGTACATTGACCCCGTCATTGACAACGTGCTGGAGAAAAACATCAAAGGTCAGTTGACTGGTGATGACCAGTGATAAATGTTCACTGTTATAGTAGTAGTATGTGACTGTAAGATGGAAATATTTGGTCGACCAGTACATTGACCCCGTCATTGATAACGTGCTGGAGAAAAACATCAAAGGTCGGTTGACTGGTGATGGTCAGTGGTAAATGTTCACTGTTATAGTAGTATGTGACTGTAAGATGGAAATATTTGGTCGACCGGTACATTGACCCCGTCATTGATAACTTGCTGGAGGAAAACATCAAAGGTCGGTTGACTGGTGATGGTCAGTGGTAAATGTTCAATGTTAAAGACCCACTGACCCACTACGATTAAGTCCCTTGTTTTTTTTCTGGGTAGCTGTGACCCACATACTAATTCCCCCAACTTCAAATTGAGGCTTCTCTTTAAAATGATGTTTTGTTTTCAATTTGGGGGCATTTGTATGGGAGTCAAGTCTGGTCAAAACAAGATTTCTTACCAGCAATAAGAGGGAAAACACGTAAAACGTGTGATTTTGACACGTGATCTGGTGGGTCTTTTAGGTAGTATGTGACTGTAAGATGGAAATATTTGGTCATACGATGAAAACACCCGAACGCCCAATTTAAATCCGTAAATATTTCAAATTTTATTCATTCTTTGTTGCATGCACCCAACCACGGACATGGAAATATTTGGTGTGTGTGTGTGTCTGTGTAGTGTGTGTTTGTCTGTGTGTGTGTGTGTAGTGTGTGTTTGTCTGTGTGTAGTGTGTGTGTGTGTGTGTGTTTATATGTACTTATTAATTAGTGTATGTGCACACTTTAGAGTATTGTAAAATCCTTTATGAGAATCTTTTTCTGGTGTGTGGTTTTTTTGTACATGTATTTCATTTCGTCCAGCATGGATTACAGGGTGCGGCCTTACTGTTGCAAATTACTTCAAATCTGCTAAGCATTGATAATGGCAGAAAGTAAGCGAATAGGTGATGAAGAAGAAAGCTGAAGTAAAGTAAGGACTGTTCCAAGCTTCAGCTTCTCTTGATCTCTGATCAACAAGCTATTTATTTGGGCTACTAAAAGTGTTTGTATATGTTCGCCACCTGGTGTTCTCTAGGCGGTCAGGGGCGGGAGTTTGTGGTCCTGTGGGAGACAAGGAGGTGGACTATGACCCCAACTTCCGCCAACACTTAATTCAATGTAACTTATTACCTGTTGTATCTAGACTACTGGAAGTGCCTTGATGTGCATGCCACTTTGTTGTCCTTAGGCGATCAGGGGCGGGAGTTTGTGGTTCTGGGGGACAAGGAGGTAGACTATGACCCCAACTTCCGCCTGTACCTCAACACTTAATTCAATGTAACTTATTACCTGTTGTATCTAGACTACTGGAAGTGCCTTGATGTGCATGTCACCTTTGTTTTTTCTTTGTTCTCCTTAGGCGGTCAGGGGCGTGAGTTTGTGGTCCTGGGAGACAAGGAGGTGGACTATGACCCCAACTTCTGTTTGTACCTCAACACTTAACTCACTTTAAATTATTACTTGTTGTATTTGGACTACTGGAAGTGCCTATCACCTGTTGTATCTGGACTACTGGAAGTGCCTTGATGTGCATGCCACTTTGTTCTCCTTAGGTGGTCAGGGGCGTGAGTTTGTGGTCCTGGGAGACAAGGAGGTGGACTACGACCCCAACTTTCGCCTGTACCTCAACACCAAGCTGGCCAACCCCAAGTACGGCCCCAACGTGTTCGGCAAGTCCATGGTCATCAACTACACTGTCACCCTCAAGGTCAGCCTGAACTGCCTTGTGTGTTCTGTGCAGTAGAAGAATGTGTAAGATGTGTACAATGTGTGTGGAGTGTGGTCAACCTTGAATATGGATGGCCTCAATATCTTCGGCAAGTCCATAGTCGTCAACTACACTGTCACACTGAAGGTCAAGGTGAGCCTGCGGCCTGTGTAGAAATGCTGTGTGTGGATGTGTGTGTGTGTGTGTGTGCACATGCACAGGTTGGTGTGTGTGTGTGTGTGTGTACAAAATTAGAATTGAAAATGGACATTAGTGTTGTTTTTGTTTGTTTGTTTCCTTTAAAGTATGCCTTCTCTTCTTGTTCTTGTAAGTCTTCTGATCATGTTTATGATAATGCTGCTGCTGCTGATGATGATGACAGTGATGATAATATATATGATGGAGATGATGATGATGTTGATGAACTGGTGATGGAGATGATGATACTGGTGATGGAGATGATGATACTGGTGATGGAGATGATGATGATGATTGTATTTGTAGGGTCTGGAAGATCAGCTGCTCAGTGTCATCGTGAAGTACGAGCGTAAAGAACTGGAGGAGCAACGTGAACGACTGATCCAGGAAACCAGGTGAGAACTGTTCAATCAAATCAATACATGACGGAGGAGGTTGGGAGATTTTCACCACTGTTTTAAAATTATTATTATTATTCTTTGTCATCGATCACTCTCACAGATTCCTGTCATATGAGCGCAGATGCTTCATGCTGTCGTTAAGCGCTTAACTCAGAATTTGTTAGGCTTAGCATGTTTGTCTTCGACGGGAGAAAACCTCTGTAATTTTTTCATCTTCTCTGTAAGAGTGTCTTGAGAAACAAAAAGGCAGGAGAATGCACCAATAATGGGGGTGGGGTGGGGTGGGGGTGGGGTGGGGTGGGGTGGGGTGGGGTGGTATTTCATTTACTTTTGTTTATTATTGAAGTGCTTAGGGCGATTAAGGCTTGTTTAAGAATAAGCACATATAAATGCTCATTATTATTATTATTATTATGGTGATAGCAATGATGGTGTTGTGCAGTGTCAACAAGAAGCTACTCAAGGACCTTGAGGACTCGCTCTAAGAGAGCTTGCCACCTCTCAAGGCAACATGTGATGATGATGTTGATAACAATTATGATGTATGGTGTTGTGCAGCGTCAACAAGAAGCTACTGAAGGACCTCGAGGACTCGCTGCTAAGAGAGCTGGCCACCTCTCAAGGCAACATGTTGGACAATGTGGAGCTGGTGGAGACTCTGGAGGAAACCAAGACCAAGGCCACTGAGGTGATTAATATGTGACCCAGGCATGCACACAAACACATTTACCCTCACACTTAGATGGATAGACACACTCGTGAACGCATTCACTCCTAGGGCAACATGTTGGATCATGTAGAGGTGGTAGAGAGACTGGAGGAAACCAAGACCAAGGCCACTGAGGTGATTGATATGTGACCCAGGCATGCACACAAACACATCTACCCTCACACATAGTTGGATAGACACACTTGTGAACGCATTCACTCCTAGGGCAACATGTTGCATCATGTAGAGGTGGTAGAGAGACTGGAGGAAACCAAGACCAAGGCCACTGAGGTGATTAATATGTGGCCACCTCAAGGCCTGTGATGATGATGCATACAAACACATTTACCCTCTCACTTAGATGGATAGATACACTCGTGAACGCAGTCACTCCTAGGGCAACATGTTGCATCATGTAGAGGTGGTAGAGAGACTGGAGGAAACCAAGACCAAGGCCACTGAGGTGATTAATATGTGACCCAGGCATGCATACAAACACATTTACCCTCTCACTTAGATGGATAGATACACTCGTGAACGCATTCACTCCTAGGGCAACATGTTGGATCATGTGGAGCTGGTAAAGACCTTGGAAAAAAACAAGACCAAGGCCACTGAGATCAGTGAGCGACATGGATGCACTCACAAACACATGAACACTCATGCAGAGATGCCTACCATTACAGAGTGTCCATATTTTCCCCGGAAAATTAGAAAATCAATGTAAGGCTGTCAAAAGACAGCCACCAGAGGAGACACTGCACTGCTGCTGAGTCACTTCAGTGGAGTTCATAACGGACCCTATTCTGAGCTAATGTTCTCTCTCAAATTCCTTTTCAGGTCTGAAACTTGGTGCCAAAATGGCCATCAACATAGAGCAGCTGAGTGATAGGTATCGTCCAGTGGCTAAACTTGAGACCATCTTTTAACCCCCAAATCATCTTTTTTTGGTCCTTCTATCAAGTCTCGGACAAATGAAAAATCGGTGCCAAAATGCTTGACGGCTTCCATTTGTCAGCTAAGCATTAGGGTGAGGAAAGGATGAAGTGACAGGGAGGTGCACGACAGGTAGTGTCCTGCAGCCAAGCTTGAGACCATCTTTTAACCTAATAATCTCCTCCGAAATCGGAATGTGTCTGCTGAATGCAGCGAGAAGACCAGTGATAAATGAAAACCGGACATATACGTACTTCACCCATCATGGCCATATGGCCTGGGAACAAAGAAGAAGAAGAAGAACCTAATAATCACCTTTTTTGTCCTCAGGTGTCCGAAAAACAAACTCGGCACCAAAACGGCCATCGATATCGAAAAGCTGCCCAATGGGGCACCATCCAGCAGCTAAGCAGGGGGCCATCCTGTTAGCTTGTAATGATCGACTTAGCTGGCTCTTTTGCCCGCCAGGTGGCATAACACTCGAGTGGGGCTAATCATCTCTATATTCTTAGTTGGGGATAAAGAGAGAGAGAGATAGGGAGGAGTCCAACCCTCTCTCTCTCTCTCACTATGCCCAACTAAGAATATAGAGTGATAAGCCCCTAGTGGTTTGACTGCCCCCTGGCGGTCAAATAATCGCCATAAGTCGACCATTACTATTTGTTTTTTCCATCTCAGGTGTCTGAGAAACTGAAACTCGGCGCCAAGACGGCCATTGATATTGAGAAGCTGCGCGACGGCTACCGTCCGGCGGCTAAGCGGGGAGCCATCCTGTTCTTCGTGCTGGCGGAGATGTCCCTGGTGAACACCATGTACCAGTACTCTCTGGCCTCCTACCTGGAGGTGTTCCAGCTGTCCCTCAAGAAGTCCATGCCCGACTCCATCCTGGTCAAGAGGCTGCGCAACATCATGGACACCCTCACCCACAACATCTACAACTACGGGTGCACGGGTAAAACAATTTTTTATTATTTTTATTTTTTAAAGCTGTCCTATCTATTCTATCATCCTTACCATTCCACTACAAGTGCTTATTTGTCTAAGTTCAGCTTGGAAGACATAAATTTACTGTGTGTCTTATCACCCCAACTCCCAAAACATGCTTACTTCCTGTTTAAGCAGTGAGTCAAAGACTGTACAGGGGAAGATAAACATCCAGTCTCTTTTCCCTATATGAGTAGTGAGGACAGAAACACTGGTTATGTCCCTTTGAAACGTGACACATTTTACACATCGATAGGCCAGTTGAATTCTCCGTTCAAGTCCCAGTCCGAGTTTTTGGATAGCCTCCACTGTGAATAGTGTACACGTCCCCACTAACGATAACTCTTATCAGCCCGGTTCGCCGAGCTTTTAAGTAATCCATCTTACCCATTTAGAATATCTTTGAGTGAGTTCACTTTTCTTTCAAGCTCCTTGGAAGACGGATGTTTTTGTGTCATAGCAGAAATTTTCTTCAGTTTCTTCCTTCATTTTAGGACTTTGTTTTAGCTTATGCTTTTGGTCTTGTGTTGTGTTTGCCAACGGTATGCCTTGCCACGTTTGTGTTCTATGTTTGTTTATGTATCAAGGACAGATTGGAAGACTAGGCGTTGCCTAAAATCTTTATCCTTTGAAAATAAAGTTTAAGTTTTCAGACGAAGTGAGTCTAAGTTCTTATGACTATTCGTGTGTGTGCGCGCGCGCTCGTAAGTGTGTGTGTTGACTTTCCGTATCTTTGAGCACCACAAGCTGTTGTTCTCCTTCCAGATCAGTAATGTCACTGTATACACCCTGACTGTGTGTGTGTGTGTGTTGTTTTCCAGGTATCTTTGAGCACCACAAGCTGTTGTTCTCCTTCCAGATCAGTAATGTCACTGTATACACCCTGACTCTGTGTTGTGTGTGTGTTGTTTTCCAGGTATCTTTGAGCAGCACAAGCTGCTTGCTGTTCTTCTTCCAGATCAGTAATGTTACTCTATATACCCTGAATCTGTGTGTGTGTGTGTATGTCTGCAGGTATCTTTGAGCAGCACAAGCTGCTGTTCTCCTTCCAGATCACCATCAAGCTGGAACAGGACCTGGGCCATGTCAGGCAGGACGAGCTGGACTTCTTCATCAAGGTGACCCACATACGAAACAAATAAAATACAGTGGAACCTCCCTATTTAGACCTTGAAAAATCAGCCATATATTAGGTCTTAGTAGGTAAGGGGTCTTAATAGGGATACACTCAGAAATGGTAAAACCTCGGGTCACATCTAGAGGGGGTCTTTATTAGGACCAGGGAGGTTGTATTTCCCTCTGTAAAATGTGCCCTTCAGGTCAAGAGGACGTAACATTTCAAATTTCGTTTGGAGGTTCTGTAAATGACAGGGATGTGGAGCTATCGTAAATGCGCTTTTTCTATAATAGGGAGGTGTACGGTAGACTCACAGTGAAAACGAAAGTCAAGATGGCAATGCGATGTGTTCGGCTATGATTTCGAAGGGGGATGTTTTCAAAGGAAATAGGTAAAAACATTCCCAGGTCACATCTTAGAGGGTGTCTTTATAGGGTAGGTCTTAGCAGGGAGGTTCCACTGTATTTCCCTCTGTAATATCCCATATGTGCCCTTCACGTGGAGTCTTTCGGATGAGACGATAAACCGAGGTCCCGTGTGGTCAAGAGGACGTAACACCCCCCTTTCCTTCCTTTCAAATGCGACGAGCTTCCAGGTGGGAGCAACCCGTTTGAGACGCCTCTGTGGTAATACTACACTTTTTTGTTTGGGGGCCCCTCACATCCCTGAAATGAACAAGCTGTCATCAAGTATTGCAACATATAGCATCTGAGTTTGATTTCCCCACCCGCAGTTAGTTCTTCACTCTATACGTAAATAGAGCACTTATTCAAATTTGAAGTGATTCTGTGCAGTACTTCATGAGACAAACAGGAAAACAAGACAAAACACAACGCAACAAAAATCACGCACCCAAGCAAAAGTAACAGGGTGCTGAAATGTAACCCCTAAAGCTGGCAAACAAGAAGCAAATGAATTTGTTTGGGGAAAAAGCAGGAGATTGATATTCAATATATGCTTCTCTTCTTTTTGTTGTTGTTGATATTTATTGTTTGTGTTACGTGAATGATATATATTGTTTGTGTTACATGAATTATATTTTTTGTTTGTGTTACATGAATGATATTATATATTATCATATTGTTTGTGTTACATGAATGATATTACATATTGTTTGTGTTACATGAATGATATTACATATTGTTTGTGTTACGTGAATGAAATTACATATTGTTTGTGTTACATGAATGAAATTACGTATTGTTTGTGTTACATGAATGAAATTACGTATTGTTTGTGTTACATGAATGATATTACATATTGTTTGTGTTACATGAATGATATTACATATTGTTTGTGTTACATGAATGATATTACATATTGTTTGTGTTACATGAATGATATTACATATTGTTTGTGTTACATGAATGAAATTACATATTGTTTGTGTTACATGATTGATATTACATATTGTTTGTGTTACATGATTGATATTATATATTGTTTGTGTTACATGAATTATATTATATATTGTTTGTATTACATGAATTATATTATATATTGTTTGTATTACATGAATTATATTATATATTGTTTGTATTACATGAATTATATTATATATTGTTTGTATTACATGAATTATATTATATATTGTTTGTATTACATGAACATTGCAGGGTAACATTGCTCTGGAGAAGAGCAAGCGGCGCAAGCCGTACGGCTGGATGCCGGACGAGGGATGGGAGGACTGCACCCGTTTGGCCACGGACTTTTCCGACACGTTCGGATCGCTGCTGGATGATGTGGAGAGAAACGAGAAAGTCTGGAAGGCGGTGAGTCAATAGCAGCGGAACATTTTGTCATGTATATAGCGTAATTGTTAAGTCAATTTCCGCAGACTTTTCTGAAATGTTCGGATCGCTCCTGAATGATGTGGAGAGAAATCAGAAAGTCTGGAAGGCGGTGAGTCAATAGCGGCGGATCAATGGAACTTGTTGTCATGCTTATAGCGTAATTGTTAAATCAATTAGACACAGACTTTTCCAAAATGTTCGGATCGCTCCTGGATGATGTGGAGAGAAATAAGAAAGTCTGGAAGGCGGTGAGTGAATAGCGGCAGATCAGTCAAAGACTGTACAGGGGAAGATAAACATCCGGTCTCTTTTCCCTATATGAGTAGTGAGGACAGAAACACTGGTTATGTCCCTTTCATTGAAACGTGACACATTTTACACATCGATAGGCCAGTTGAATTCTCCGTTCAAGTTCCAGTCCGAGTTTTTGGATAGCCTCCACTGTGAATAGTGTACACGTCCCCACTAACGATAACTCTATCAGCCCGGTTCGCCGAGCTTTTAAGTAATCCATCTTACCCTTTTAGAATATCTTTGGATCAGTGGAACATGTTGTCATGGTTATAACGTAATTAAGTCAATTGGCCATGGACTTTTCTGACACGTTTAAACTGCTTCTTACTGATGCGGAGAGAAATGAGGAAGTCTTGAAAGTGGTGAGTCAATAACGGCAGATCAGTGGAACATTTTGTCATGTATACAGCGTAATTGTTAAGTGAACTGGCCGAGGACTTTCTCCGAAACGTTTAGATCGCTTCTTAATGATGTGGGGAAAGTCTTGAAAGCGGTGAGTCAGTAGTGCCAGAACAGTGAAGCATTTTGTTATGCCTATAGGCTATGTAATTAACTAAATTGGCTGAGGACTTTCTTTGAAAAGTTTATATCGCTTCTTAATGAACGAATGAACGAACAAAATTTTATTTATACAGGGTAATGAAATAAGTATATATTCTTTTTTACACCCAGCCCTGATGCAGAGAGGGACAGGAAAGTCTGGAAAGCAGTGGGTCAACAGCAGCGAAACAATGAAACATTTTGCAAAGCTTGTAGCGTTGTTGCCTAAGTCAGTTGGCTGCAGATGTTTCTGAAGTGTTTTGGGATCGCATCTCAACGATATGGAGAGAAACGAGAATGTTTGGAAAGCTATGATGGAATAACAGCATTTGTTTAATTACACGTTCGTGCCTGTTACGCATTAGGTCAATTATGTAGAGCATGCTCATTGTAGAAATAATTATAATTTTGATTATGGCCGCAAACAGGCAACATTTATTCCATTATGCATGGGTTATTCCTTTTGCTTTTGATATTTATGCATTTGTTTACATGGTTCAAAAATGTTATTGTAGCAAACGCTAGATGGAGCATAAGAAACAAAATGCTGATGATATGAACATGTATTTTGCGAAGGACCTTTTTTTTTTTTTTACAAAAGACACAAAATCTCATCCTAAGCTATCAAGCTTTCCTGTACGTACCTTTTCTGTTATTTTTATTTGAACTGCAAAACTTTTACTTCTGTACCATTTTCTTGAACCCTTTCACCGCCGATGTCGTATTTTAGCACCACACTGATTTAACACCCACGCTACTAAAAGCCATGAAAGTTGGATCAGTTATCCAATATCCTTATGTTGTTAATTTTGGGAGATAAGGAAAGGATTTATTTGATGCATGTCATTGGAGGATTCACAGTACTGCAGATGCCAACTTTTCGTTACCCAGCTAAGTTTGGTAAAAATTAAAAAAATGGCTGGCAATGAAAGGGTTAAACAAAATTGGTAACTGATTGAAAAATTATTACGGTTTTTTTGTCCTATTTTTTTTTTTCCTTCGACAGTGGTTTGAGTGTGGATTTTTTTCTTTACTCGTTTTTTAATTTTCCCCCTTCGACAGTGGTTCGACCACGACACCCCAGAAGCGGAGCCCTTCCCCATGCAGTACAACGACAAGCTGACCAACTTCCAAAGGCTGATGCTCCTCCGCTGCTTCCGCGTGGACCGCATCTACCGCGCCGTCATGGAGTTCGTCACCAAGGTGATGGGCGAGAAGTACGTCACGCCCCCTATCATCAGCTTTGAGGCCGTCTACGAGCAGAGCACCCCGACGTCGCCTATTGTCTTCATTCTCAGCCCCGGTTCGGACCCCGCCTCCGACCTGATAAAGCTGGCCGAGCGGCTCGACTTCGGCACCAACAAGCTCAAGTTTCTGTCCATGGGGCAGGGGCAGGAAAAGGTGAGAAGGGGATGGTTGGTGGGGTGGGGTTCGGGGGTAAGTGGTGTTGTGTGTGTAAGAGAGACAGACAGAGATAGAGAGAGGTGAAGTTTGTTGGAAATGGCCATTGCTCGCTGAAGCTACAGAACTGTGCACATGTACAATCTCCCTCTGTCTCTGTCTCTGTCTCCCCCCCTCTCTCTCTCTCTCTCTCACTCACACACATGCACACAAATACACACACACACACACACACACACACACGCAAAGGTGAGAGGGGGTTTGGTTGGTGGGGTGGGGTTCAGGGTTATGTGGTGTGTGTGTGTGTGTGTGAGAGAGAGAGACAGACAGACATAGATAGAGAGAGGTGAAGTTTGTTGGAAATGGCCTTTGCTCGCTGAACCTACAGAACTATGCATATGTACAATCTCCCTCTGTCTCTGTCTCTCTCTCTCTCCCCCCCCCTCTCTCTCTCACTCACACACATGCACAAACACACACACACATACACACAAGGAGTGCATCATGCATGTACACAAAATACATCCATTAATGCTGATAACCTTTTTGCATTTTGCTCAATCATCAAAGATGCCCATCCTGGTATTGGTATTCCTTTGATTCTTTAGTTTTAACCCCTTCCCTGCCTGCCACCTATCTACTAAGGGGTGGGTGTTGTTATTGATGATGTCATAGTCTTGGAATGCTGGTTTGTATCTTAGACAAGTCAGGAAATATATCTTTTAGACCATTTTGTCAGATTGAGTCTAACAGGTCTCGTTTGAATTTCATAATAAAGAAAATGATTATTTTGTCCATTTTTCTCCCACAGTGAAGGGGTTAAATGTGATGCCTTGAAAAAAAAAAAAGAGAAGAGACCATTCGCTTGCACTTCTGTACCATTGCCTAATCTGAGGAATGTTCATTGCATGCCTGAAGTGAAATCCGGCACCACATGTGCAGTCTGGCATGGCCAGTGGGATGGGTTTTCCGTAGCCTAGGTGGGACAAACTAGAGCATTGTGAATTCAAACTTTTTAAAAAAATTTATTAAACTTTTTTGGGGCATGTTTTTCATAAACAAATTACAAATACACAATTAAGTAAATGACTCAATACATGTATGAGTATATAAACAAATAAATACATAAAAAGTATAATAAAATAGAGAAATAAATGAGAAAAGAAAGAGACAAAGGAACAGTGATGGTAAATAAACAATTTACAGTTAAGGAGTTAATTCATATAAATTTAAAAAAAATTAAAAAAGAAGAAAAAAGTCAACACCCGTTCGAAACAATGACCAATCGACACGAGTTGAAAATCATGAGCAATACACAATTATGCACGACATATACTCATACACACAAGCATATATATTTAAACATCGTCGTTCTCTTCTGGGCCTTTCTGGTGGTGGAAGTCCAACAGAAAAATGATGCTTGGCAGGCAGTGTGTGCTCTCCGCAAAGAGCAACATTTTAACATGTGAAAGAATCTGAACACTAGAAGAAGGGGTTTTTTCTGTAACATGTGTGAATGCAAGAGGGTTAAAACTATATCAGCGTTTGATCTTTTTAACCCTTTCACCGCCAAAGTCGCATTTTAGCACCACAGTGATTTAACACCTATGTCACTAAAAGGCATCAAAATGGGGTCTATTATCCAAAGACCCTATTGTCTTAGTTTTGGGCAGTAAGAATAGACCTTATTTTATTCATTTCACAGAAAGAATCCCCAATACTGCAGATGGATTTTGTTCTCTACCCAGGTAAATGTAATGGAATGTTTTGGCTGAAATGTGGCTGGCGGCGAAAGGGTTAATTTCTAGCAGATGAGGCTTGGTGGCTGATGTCAATGCCTCGAAGGTCAGTTCCGAACACTTCTTGGCAGGTGGTTTCTGTTAGGGAAAAGGAAAGGCGCAGGACCGCGTGGTCCATTCAGCCAGGGTTATCTGGAGCGTCTTGAAAGCGAGAAAGTCTATCACTGCATTTTTGTGTGTGTGTTTACAGGTGGCCTTGCAGCTGCTGGAGACGGCCATCGCGCGCGGCCAGTGGCTGATGCTGCAGAACTGCCACCTGCTGGTGCGCTGGCTGAAGGAGCTGGAGAAGCAGCTGGAGAAGCTGGTCAAGCCCCACCCCGACTTCCGCCTGTGGCTCACCACCGAGCCCACGCCATCCTTCCCCATCGGCATCCTGCAGAGGTCGCTCAAGGTGAGGAGAAAGACGGGGGCGTGTGTGTGTGTATCGTTCGTTCTTTAATTTAATGTCTATCCACATAGCTTCTTCTTCTTCTTCTGCGATCCCAAGTCATGCTTAAATCTAACATAGCAATGATCTGTGTGTGTGTGTGTGTCCTAAACCCCTCCTTCCCTAGCGGCATCCTGCAGAGGTCGCTCAAGGTTAGTGTGTGTTTATCGTTCATTCTTTAATTTAATGTCTATCTACATAACAGTGATCTGTGTGAGTGTATCGCATGTGTGTGTGTGTGCGCGCATGCGCACAAGTGTAGATTAATTTATAGAGAAAATGTATCTTATTAACCACTATTCTCTTTAATTTCCTCGTCAGTATTCTTCAGCCGTTGATGGAGATTAGGGGAAAAGTTCATTCTGTCTCAGAATTTTAGCTCTTTACATGTTGGTTTCAGGGAGTAGCTACACCACAAGGTTTACTTGCATCCCTTTAATTAGAGGATCACCTCAGTGGTCGGCTCTTTCTACCCACATGTATTACATTTTTCAAATCGCAATTTCCCATCTTAATAACTTGTCTATTTTTATTTTTACCCAAAATGTTCTTCATTCACCTTGTGCTGGTTTGCTTAAATTGTGGACTTTTCGGCCTAGTGCAGAGAAGACACCATTCTTTTATTAGAAATGTCTTCTTGTTGGGGTTGATCCACAAGATGGTGTTTGTTAGCAGATATACATACTGACGAGAATTCCATAATTCAAAAGAGATCTCTCTATATACCATGCTCATACACTGTCTGTCCCCCATTGGGACAGAAAGTAAACCAGCACAATCTTTTACTTTTATTTTATTCTTTTGACAGCACATAGTTAATTTCAAAAAGTATACACAGTTAGTGGTGTTTGTGGTTTCTTTGATCAAATGCAATTTCTATGCAGAATATTTGTAGGTGACACCAATTAAGCATGCTCTGTTCCTCCTAATCTGTATATTGCATCGATGGAGGTTAGGGAGGAGGGTCGTGTTTGTCTTGGATGTGTAGGTCTTTGTGAATGTGTCTTTTGAGGATGAGAAGCCATTCATCTAGGCTGCACAGGTCTTCTGATTTCCTTTACAGCAAAGAGTTGCAGACAAATTCAGAGACTCTGATAGCTTTTCTATTACAAAAACTGTCCCTTCCTCCACAAAAAGGCATACTGCGTAATGTGTGTTCGCGCAATAATAATGCTCAAATCAGTGATCACATTTACTGGTAAATGTATCAGTAAAATACCGATTGCAAAACAAAAATACTGAAAAACAATTGACCTGTCAGTCCCGGGTACTGATAAAATTTTGCTACAATTGATAACATTCTTTCAACAGAGGCTTTGATATTGTGGTTTTTCTCCAGTTTTTGTTTCCCTGGGACTGGTTTTGACACTGGTTGTTGGGGGGCAGTGTCGCTGATGGAACTGGTTTTCAAAATTCCTAGCGCGATCATTGGCTCGAATAAGAATGCTTCTCAAAATATGCATGTGCATGTAATGTGCATAATAAATTATGCCTCGCAAATGTGTGAATGTATTTTTTTTTGGGTAGGTGCTTTACAATAACACCTCACAAAGATATATATGAGCATAATAATGTTTTCCAAGTGTGTGTGTGCATGAGCATTATGATAACACTTCACAAATGTGTGTATGTAGCCTTTGTTTTGTAGGTGCTTTACGAAAATAACACTTCACAAATGTGTGTATGTAGCCTTTTTTTGGTAGGTGCTTTATAAAAATAACACTTCACGAATGTGTGTATGTAGCCTTTTTTTGGTAGGTGCTTTTTCACAAATGTGTGTAACTGTATGTAGCCTTTTTTGGTAGGTGTTTTACAAAAATAACATTTCTCAAATGTGTGTATGTAGCCTTTTTTGGTAGGTGCTTTACAAAAATAACACTTCACAAATGTGTGTATGTAGCCTTTAACACTTCACAAATGTGCATATGCATTATGCATACAGGTGGTGACCGAGCCTCCCAACGGGCTGAAGCTCAACCTTCGCTCCACCTACCACAAGATCCCGGCCACTGCCTTGGCCGACTGCAAGCACCCGGCCTTCTCCTCCCTGGTGTTCGTGCTGGCCTTTTTCCACGCCGTGGTCCAGGAGAGGAGGAAGTATGGCAAGATCGGCTGGAACGTGCCCTACGACTTCAACGAGTCCGACTTCAGGGTGTGCATGCAGATCCTCAACACGTACCTCACCAAGGCCCAGGAGCAAGGGGACAACAAGATTCCCTGGAGCAGCTTGAAGTACCTGATTGGAGAGGTGAGCGACGAACAAAAAAAAAAATTTTTTGTTTTTTTTTTTTGCTGTCCCATCTTTTGGAGCCGTACAGTGGCGTTGCTCACACGCCGCTCATTCCGAGTCCCAACTCGCAGCCACACCTCCGCACGTTCAGGTCGCAGAATCCGAAACCAGCAGTCCAAGGGGATTTTTTTGCTATTGGTATTGATGTCGCTTTTTTAAATGTTGCTGCTACCTGGAGAGCGAGTCATTGCTAGTGCATGTGTTTTTGTGTGTGTGCATGTATGTGTATACGTATACATATATGTGTGTATGTATGAATGTATGTATGTGTGTGTGTATATGTGCGTGGGTGCATGCATAAGAGTGCGCATACGTGCATATGTATGTATGGCTGGAGGAATGGTGCCAGCAGTAAGCTGAGATTTTTTCATATGTATGTATGTATGCATTTATGTTGATTGATATGTATGTATATCTTTGATTATGTATGTGTGAGTGCATGCATGTATGTATGTGTGTGTGTGTGCATGCGTGGGTATGTAAATCTTATGTTCATGTTAGTCAGTGTGTGTGCTTACATGCGCGTGATAGAGGTTATGAAAAAATATGGCCAACGAATTCTCTCAGGTGATGTACGGTGGGCGAGCCATCGACAACTTCGATCGTCGCATCCTGAACACCTACATGGACGAGTACATGGGCGACTTCATCTTCGACACCTTCCAGCCTTTCCACTTCTACAACGACGAGAGCATCGACTACTACATCCCGGAGGACGGGCCCAGGGACGTATACGTGGGTGAGTTCCCTTGCCAGTCGCTGCTTAATATTTTCAGCGATTGCTTTTTTCTTTCTTTCTCTCTTGCTAAAGCTAACAGAGAGCAGGCACGCGTTTCCGATCGGCTAGCCGAGCTAGTAATGTGAACCGAGTAAAGATAAGCAAAGATAGGCGAAAATGGTCATTTGAAACAGCCGAACAATTGACGGCGTGGTATTAATGGTGATCAACTTTGAATTCGTCAAAAATCCCTCTAGTTGTTGGATTACTAAACAATGTTCAAGTGCAGATGGATTCGAACAGGAGCTCAGCCGCCATTTTATTTAGCCGTCATAGCTACCCATGAGGCAGCCATGTAGCGAACCTAGTTACATAACTTTGCTAAGAAGTAGCAGCGTCCAATGAAACGCCTTCCTCGCTTCGCTGCGTAGTGGCTAGCTTTCCCTACGCTTCTGAAATGCAACTCAGCATTTAGGGCAGTTAGGGCAGACAGTATGTTTAACCCTTTCACTGCCAATGTCGCATTTAAGCATCACAATGGTTCGACACCCATGTCACTAAAACTAAAAGGCATCAAGTCACGACCCGTTATTTCAATATCTTATTTTCTTAATTTTGGGAGATAAGGATAGGCCTAATGTTATGCATGTCACAGAGGAATTCCCAATAATGCAGATTTTTTTGTTCTCTACCCCATTAAGTTTAATGGTATTTTTTAGCTGAAATATGGCTGGCAGCGAAAGGGTTAAAATTCCTGATTTAAACAAAGAGATGCCGAGGTTAACTCTTTCTATACTAACCTGCGCTCTCGTCGCAGGGCATGCGCACAACGCCTCGTTACTACAGTAACGGGATATCGCATGTGAACTTTAAAAATTCATAGTTCATAGGTTAACAGTCATGCGTGCTTCAAAGTGGCTCGGAGGGCTACTACTACGTTTCATTCATGCCTCTAACACTGATTGGCTGGCTGCCGGTTATTTTGGGACCTTAAAATTATATTTTCGCTATTATGAGTGCCTGGCTTGACAAAACATGCATTTATTTTAAAATATCACAAATAAAAACTAATCAAGTGGATGCTTTGAAACTGTTGCAGGTGTTAGTACTGTATATTGTGTACATATTGCCTAAATGTCACGTTTGTATCTGTTACCATTATTTAGAAAATAATTTTTTTGCAACCTATGCAAATCGGCCAGTACAGAACGCTTGCAAAGGGAAGCAACTGGCCAGCATGGAATGAGTTAAGTGCGTAAATCCATAATCCCAAAGATGGCATTTCACCGGTTCAAATCCTGTTCGGCTTTGTGTTGTGTCCTTGGGAAAGGCGCTTTGCTTCTAAATTTCCTGACTCCACCAAGGTGTAACACATGACCACGTGACCTTGATGAAGTAAGGTTAAGTCAGTGGAAAAAAAGGGATGGGCGTATCCTTCAACAATCTAACAGCGGTTTAGTCTTTGCTCAAAGATAGAACATTGTTGCTTAGAAAAGGCTTAGAAGAGGGCGTTATTTTCTTTTCAGACCAGGGCTCCCAGGGACCCCCATTTGGGCGTCTATGAAGCACTAATATTCTCAAGGACTCTTTAAAAGAATGTGGATGGGGTCCCAGGGATGCATTAGAAAAATTGTTTTTAGCATTTGCAAAGCCACTGGGACCCTCTGTGAAGGAGTGAAGGAGTCCCTAGGACCCCTTGTTTTGCGGGACGATTGGGAGCCCTGCAGACTTCACAGAGACATTGCCACTAGCCAACGCTTCTGTAGTGTTTGGGTGCTATCTCATCACAGAGGTCGCCTACTAAGAAATTGTTGCCATGTTATTTCAATTACATAGATATCTTGCTAATACTATAGTAATAGCCAACACCCCAGAAGTGTTTGGTCTTCACTCAGACAAGATAACTACTAAGAAGGCTTTTACTGTGGTTTTCCTTTTTTTTTATTATTCCTGCTTCACAAAGATCTTGCTAGTATCCAACACCCCAGAAGTGTTTGCCCATTTACTCAGACAGGCTTTTTAAGAAGGCTTTTACTGTGGTTTTTCTTCCTTTTTTCCAGACTACATAGAGATCCTGCCTCTGGCCAACACCCCGGAGGTGTTTGGGCTTCACCCCAACGCGGAGATCGGCTACTACACGCAGGCGGCCCGGGACATGTGGAGCCACCTGGTGGAGCTGCAGCCTCAGACCGGAGACACCGGCGTCGGCATCAGTCGAGAGGAGTTCATTGACAAGGTCAGTTCCATCTGCATGTATTTTGGTATTTGGTATATTCTAGTCACAGAGACTTATCTCTGTGAAATTCAGGCTGCTCTCCCCCGGAGAGCGCGTCGCCGCAAGTGCAGCGCCTACCCAATTTTTTTTACATTTGGGGGGGGGGGGGGGGGGGGGGGGCACACTTGGAAAACCTAGCTATTAATTTGGCCATACCAGGCAGCGGAATTTATCCCTGCTCTTGCCGACTTTCAACTGCCGTGGGATGTTTACGTGCGTAAAGCGCACGGGTCAGACTAGCTTTAAGTCTCCATCTGAAGGACTCGACGTTCAGTTCGATTTTCCTGTCAAACTAGAGAGAAAGGGCGAGACCGGGATTCGAACCCGGGTCACATTGCATTTGGCATGCGAGCGTCTTAACCGCTCTGCCACCTTTCTCTGTGTGCGTGCTTGTGGTGTTCCCTCATCTTCTAATGAACTGGGAGGTTACTGGTATACTTGTCCAGGAGGTGATGGTCAGACTCACCACCCCCCCCCCCCCCCCCCCAAGGGGGAGTTAAGACCTTTCTTCTTATCTACACACAAGCAAACAGCTACACAAGTGTAAAGTGACGTTGTTTTATTCGCAAGAGACAAAACAATAGGTGTCTCAATAGAAGGCATTTGTGAATAGAATAATGTTACTTTACACTTGTATTAGGTATTAGGTACTTTATAGTCACAGAGGCGTCTGTGTGAAATTCGGGTTGCTCCCACCTGGAGAGCGCGTCGCAGCCAGAGGTGCGCCACCCAATTTTTTTTTTTTTTTTGCCTGCGATTTTTGTCACTGATGGGGGGGGTAAATTTTGACCAAATGACAACTTTTTCGTTGCCACAGGGTTTAACGTATGCTAAGTGCATGGGCACATGGGACCTCGGTTTATCGTCTCATCCGAAAGACTCCACGTTCAGACCGTTAAGGCCTAGTGCAGAATGAGAGGAAAAAATCCCCTGTACCCAGGTTCGAACTCGGGTTTACTTGACACGAAGCGAACGCGCTACCACTGTGCCACTCTGCACCAGTTGTAGTGTACTCGGCAGTTGTTTGTTTGTTGTATGTTCCAGTGACGTTGCAGTCTGTTTCAGGGTGTTTTTTTCCTGTAGGTGAAGGTAATCATGTGGTAGGCAAAGCATTCTGTTGAGCTCTTTTCTGTCGTTGAATTATCTTTCTTTTCCGACTAAGTTTAAAAATAATCAAACTTTTTTGTTGTTGTCTCCATTGACAGAGCAACTAATTATTGCTATGGTTCTTCTATAGAAAAGTGGTCGTTGCTCATAATTTTATGAAATGTGGAAGGAAATGAGCGCTTGAGATGGACTTATCCCCCTTTTGCATAGGTGTCGCAATAGAAGGCATTTGGCGAGAAGGAGCAAGCTTTCTGTCTCTGTCTCTCTCTCTCTGTCTCTGTCTCTCTCTCTCTCTGTCCCTCTCTCTCTCTCTCTCTCTGTCTCTCTCTCTCTCTCTCTCTCTCTCTCTCTGTCTCCCTGTCTCTCTCTCTCTCTCTCTCTCTCTCTCTCTCTCTGTGTCTCCCTGTCTGTCTCTCTCTCTCTCTCTCTCTCTCTCTCTCTCTCTCTCTCTCTCTCTCTCTCTCTCTCTCTCTCTCTCTCTCTCTCACCACATGCAGTAAAAATAGATTTTATGCCTTGTGTTTGATCAAGGGAAGGTACAATAAGTCGGGAGAATCATCTCCCGTCGAGCCACCAGAGGAGCTCTTTCGTAACTGGGATGTATTTGTTAGCAGACGTGTCGAATAAGCTTCCAGAGCTAGACAAAATCCACAAGAAAAAACGACAACACAATAAACAGAACAGATCTGACTAATAATTATAATAATAGTGTTCAATAAGGGCTATGACTGTGGTAATGGTGTGACCAGATCGCGACGGACGTGCTGAACAAGCTTCCGGCGGAGTTTGAGCTGGACAAGATCCGCAAGAAGTACGGCTTGGAGATCAGCCCGACCACCGTGGTGCTGCTGCAGGAACTGGAGAGGTTCAACAACCTCATCGGCCGCATGCGCCGCTCCCTGGCCACGCTGAAGAGGGTGAGAGCACAAAGGATGGATTGTGGTGTGTTGTGATGGATTGTACTGTGTTGTGATGGATTGTGTTGTGTTGTGATGGATTGTGGCGTGTTGTGATGGATTGTGCTGTGTTGTGATGGATTGTGCTGTGTTGTGATGGATTGTGGCGTGTTGTGATGGATTGTGCTGTGTTGTGATGGATTGTGCTGTGTTGTGATGGATTGTAGCGTATTGTGATGGATTGTACTGTGTTGTGATGGATTGTACTGTGTTGTGCTGTGTTGTGATGGATTGTAGTTTTGTACTGTGTTGTGATGGATTGTACTGTGTTGTGATGGATTGTACTGTGTTGTGATGGATTATATCGTGTGAGATTGCCTTTCTGATCAAGAGCTGGAGAGATTCAACAGGTTCATAATGTGCCGATCCCTGGCCACACTGAAGAGGGTGAGAGCAGAACGGATGGATTGTAGCGTATTGTGATGGATTGTACTGTGTTGTGATGGATTGTACTGTGATGGATTGTGCTGTGTTGTGCTGTGTTGTGATGGATTGTGCTGTGTTTTGATGGATTGTACTGTATTGTGATGGATTGTACTGTCTTGTGATGGATTGTACTGTCTTGTGATGGATTGTACTGTCTTGTGATGGATTATATCGTGTGATATTGTCTCTTTGATCAAGAGTAAGAGAGGTTCAACAGCTTCATCGGCCGCATGCGCCACTCCCTGTCTCAAGAGGGCGAGAGCAGAATTAACAGATTTTGTTAGATTGTTTTGTGACAAAAATTCTAGTCCTTTTTAACTGTTAAAAGTCAGTGGAGATGATGTGCAAACTGCAACAAGGAGAGGTGAAAGAAAATGGACTCCTTGAAACAAAAGCTAATTCCACCACCAGCACGACAGCGATGCATGCACCTGCGGCAGATTTATCCAATCTACTACAAAGCGCAATATAGAAACTCAGGAAAGGTAGCTATTCATTTGTTTGTTTCCAGGCAGCAGGATTTCTCCTTGCTCTTATAGACTTTTAACTGCTGTGGGTTTTTCACCTGCGTAAAGCGCACAGGTCAGACTTGCTCTAACTCCCCCCCCATCTGAAGGACTTGACGTTCAGTTTGATTTTCCCGTCGAACTGGGAAGAACGGCAAGTGAATGTCTTAGCCACTCTGCCACCTTTCTGCTCCATCAATGCTCGTTCTACATGCTAATCTCTCTCTCTCTCTCTCTCTCTCTCTCTCTCTCTCTCTCTCTCTCTCTCTCACTCTCTCTCTTTCTCTCTCTTTCTCGTATACCTTTTTATTATTTTTATTTTCTATAACTTATTTTTTATATTTATGACACTTTTGATATTGTTCTATTTTATATGTGAAATGCGATGAGATTTTCTCTCTCTCTCTCTCTCTCTCTCTCTCTCTCTCTCTCTCTCTCTCTCTCTCTCTCTCTCTCTCTCTCTCTCTCTCTCTCTCTCTCTCTCTCTCTCTCTCTCTCTCTCTCTCTCTCTCTCTCTCTCTCTCTCTCTCTCTCAATTTTTTCCGAGTTTATTTTTATCTTCATGTTTATATGCTTATGATACCTTGGGGGGGTGGGGGGGGGGGAGGTGTGTGTGTGTGTGTGTGTGTGTGTGTGTGTGCCTAAAAGAAGGATGGGGCAGACAATTGTTTAGTTTAATTCTTTTGGTTGTTCTTTGTATTTATGTTTGGTTTCTTTTCTTCATTTTCTATTTATTTATTTTTTTTGCATGAGGACTGGACGAAAAAAAGCAATGTTGCTTAATCTATTATCCTCAAAAAAGAAAACTTATTCATTCATTCATTCATTCACTCTCTCTCCCTCTCCCTCTCCCTCTCTCTCTCTCTCTCTCTCTCTCTCTCTCTCTCTCTCTCTCCCACCGCAGGCTCTGGCAGGCGAGGTGGGCATGAGCAGTGAGCTGGACGATGTGGCGCGCTCTCTCTTCAACGGCATCATCCCCAGCATCTGGCGTCGCCTGGCGCCAGACACCCTCAAGACCCTGGGCAACTGGATGCTGCACTTTGATAGACGCTTCCAGCAGTACAACAACTGGGTAAGGCTGCTCTGCTTTGTGTGTGTGTCAGGATGGTAGACCTCCGTGAATCGCGGAAAACCCGCGAAAGTGAAAATTTGACAAACAAACAAACAAACAAACAAAAAAAGCCGGAGTAAAAATTCACTCGGGTGCCTAAAAATTACGTGCGTTAAAACCTATGCAATCGCTTCATGGAACCGAATGTGAATGACTGAACAAGCAACTTCCCGCCGAAGTTAGCAGTCGTGCGCGGCCTAGCTCACGCCACACGTTTCCAGATTTGTGATCCTAGTGCTTCTTTTTCTTCTTCTTCTTCTTCATTTTGACGCCCAACTTCATCATTTTAGTTTGAGTCAACATCTTTCAAATGAAATGCAGAATCGGTTGGATATTCTTCCGCGAAACTCACTTTGCCCCCTCTACCATGCCTGGTGTGTTGAGGAATGCATATGTGTGTGTGTGGGCGGGTTATGGGAAAATGGTAGAAATCGCCATTGCGCAAACCGTAGTCAAAATTGGTCAACTTTGATGAGTTGGACTTACCAGTTGATCAAAACATGCTGCATCATCTAACAAAGCTGTAAAACCACAATATTTGCAAAGACAAAAACACCTATGGTGACACTAAATGAATAAAATATAACATCATATTAAGTAATAAGTTTTCCTTTCCTCACAAGAAGTGGGATCTTTCCTCTTACGTCTCTTTGTTTTGCCCACGGCCACACTCGGAGGTCACACTCGTAGGTCACACTCGCTATTAATGACGTTATGAACTGTTTGCACACTGTTATCTTTGAATTTGATATTGGCAGTTGGCTTTATTTCACACCTGTTTTTGACACCCATTTCTTTTGTTGCTCAGTATCCTGAGATTGAGATGAATCTCCTCTGTGATTGACTCAGTTTCACTTTCATAAAATGTTGAAGATGAAATCACAACAGTAAAAACTTATTATCAAAGCAAATTATTCTGCATTACAAATGCACCAACCTTTTAGTCCTTCAGATTAGGGGAATGGAGCTCAGCTAATCACTGAGATTTTTCATTCATACTATATTTATCCTTTAACAGTAAAAAAACCCACCTTACCTACGAATTTATGATTAAAGTGAATTTGCAGTGAGAAGTTTTGTTGCTTGACTTTTTGTGAGTATATTATGTAATGATGTTTGTCCATCCCGAGGGATGAAGACCATCCATCAACAGTTCCAATGTCAAAGGGTTCAGGATGTGGGGTGGGTACGAAGATGACTGATGAGTCCGATGCGGGCCTTGAAGGTTTTGTGACAGTGGGGACAGGAAAGAGAGTTGAGGGGATCTGTTGGAGTTGGAGAATTGCTGCTTTTTTGGGCTTCTCGACAAGCCTGGGCTGTCTCGATTCAGTGAGCCTCGAACTTGGCAGCTCCCTTGGTGACTGCATTATGTAGTACAGTGGAACCTCCCTTATAAGACTCCCTCCCATATAAGACCTATTTTCTGAGACATTTCCCTTCTTTGTAAGTATTACAATTACCTCCCTTATAAGACCTCATTTTGGATGATTTTTGAAGGTCTTATAAGGGAGGTTCTCCCCCCGTGGGGATACCGGGGGTCTTCCGTACAAATAGTTCCCCCACCTTCTGGAAATTCTGTGCTTGTAACTTCCTCTAATCTGCCACTCTCTTTGACTCTGCCTTTTCCCTTTGCTTTCTGTCATCTGCTGTCTTTCTAACTTATCGGCCCCATTCTCCTGCCTTTTTTCCCAATAAAATCTTCCTGAAATCGGACTGTGTCGGCTGTGCGCAGCGGGGAGACCAGTGAAAACTGAAAGGCGGACACTTACATACCTTAGTCTTTACCCATTATGGCCATATGGCCTGGGAACGTAGAAGAAGAAGAAGAATAAGGGAGGTTCCACTGTGCATGTATTCTGAAAAGCATGGTTGCTGCGTGCAGGTGAACGAGGCTGAGCCGTCGGTGATGTGGCTGTCTGGGCTGCACATCCCGGAGTCCTACCTGACGGCCCTGGTGCAGGCCACCTGCCGCAAGAACGGCTGGCCCCTGGACAAGTCCACGCTGTACACCAACGTCACGTCCTACAGCGCAGCGGAGGACGTCACCGAGAGGACCTCGCAAGGTCATTCACCTTCATCATCATCACTCTCATCATCACCTTCCTCCCTTCCTTCCTCATCAGTCACACAAATTTTTTTTTTTAATTGGGTTGCGCGCCTCTGGCTGAGACGCGCTCTCCAGGTGGGAGCAACCCGAATTTCGTAGAGACACCTCTGTGACTGTAATGTACCTAACCTAATTATCGTCATTATTGTTATTGTCATCATTCCAGAGTGCAATGTACTGGAGGATATCACCGAGAGGACCTCGCAAGGTCATTTAGCTTCATCATCATCACCACTCTCATTATCGTCATTACTGATCAACTAGTTTCAGCTTGGAAGTTCACTTCGCATTTGTGTGTGCACATAGTTCGTAAAGATCGACACGATCGCGACTGTTTTTCAGTTCAAACTTTGATCGTAAACTGCTCAGTGATGACACATGTGCATAAAAGTGGTGAAATTTAGTGGTCAGATCATGATATCGCCGATTAAATTCTTCAGTTTTGGCATGAGAATTGTTCGTTTTTACCGAGATTGACGATGTCAACACGCACAGGCTGGAGTTGACGGCCAGCCTAAAATACGGAAGGGGAAATATTCACAAAATTCTGAATTTTCCTGGATTCCACATTTTCCTGGATTCCACATTTTCCCGTGACACACACATACAGTGAAAATTACTTAAAGTCAAAATTTAAGGGACTGAAATTTTATTTTGAGATAGACAATATTTTGAGTTAAAAGGACCTTTTAGTGTAGAGATTATTAACCCTTTCTCCACCAATGTCGCATTTTTGCACCACAATGATTCAACACCCAAGTCATTAAAACTCTTGAAATCAGGGTCTGTTATTCAATGATATTGTGTTCCTATATTTGGGCAGTAAGGAACGACCCTATTCTAAATGTGTCACAGAGAATCCCACAACATTGCAGACACATTTTTTTCTGTAGCCAAGTAAGTTTAATGAAGATTTTTGGCTCAATGGATGGCAGTGAAAGGGTTAGACTGGGACCAGAAAATTATTGTAATTTATCCCGTGTTTTTTTTTTTTAGTTATCCGTTTTTGAGTTAGCGGGAATCCACTGTACATACTTATCTAACTGTACTGCCTGTGTGTGTGTGTGTGTGTTGCAGGGTGCTTCGTGCACGGTCTGTACCTGGAGGGGGCAGGCTGGGACAAGAAGGAGAACTGCCTCATCAAGCAGAAACCCAAGCAGTTGATCCAGGAGCTGCCCATCCTCAAGATCATCCCCATCGAGGCTCACCGCCTCAAACTGCAGGTACGTTGTGTGTTACCCCCCCCCCCCCACCCCTGTGGGAAACCGCATGGAATTATGCAAGCATAATGAAAAAAAAAGATATTTTTATAATTAAAAAATTTTTTTAAATGTTCTTTTGCATGCCTGCATTCACACACATCAAGCAGTCTGAACTCGGAACTTTTAATTGTGAGGCCAATGACCTGTACACAAAGGAGCTGCCCAACATAATACAAACAATATGAATTGAATAACAACATCAAAAAGCTAAACTCACACAAGCACAAAGAAACTAAAGTATGATATGTATTCACTGAGCTAGCAATTGTACACGTAATTTTAAAGCATAGAAACTAAGCATTGCAACGTCTCTCAAAGAGTTAGTATCTTCAAGCTGAAACAAAAAACAAATGGCTTGTTGATGTGGATTTAGACAATGTTTCATAATGTATTTCTCTCTTAAAGACTGATAACATGGACAAATAAAGAAAAAGTGATGTTCATTCTACACATCAAGCAGTCGAGAGAGAGAGAGGGGTGGGCAATGATATGCACATAGAAACATGAAGATTTAAATAAAACAACAGGTTGATGTTTCTTGTGTGTGTGTGTGTTTTGATTCAAATATTGGTACCAGTTTCCGACTTGCCCAAATTATTCATGCCCTTTCTCTTTCTTTCTCCAGAACACATTCCGCACGCCGGTGTACGTGACGTCGCAGCGGCGTAACGCCATGGGCGTGGGTCTGGTGTTTGAGGCCGACCTGGCCACCACTGAGCACATCAGCCACTGGGTCTTGCAAGGCGTCTGCCTCATCCTCAACACAGACAGCTTTTAGCAGCACTGGTCGTCGGTGATAGGATACGGATAGAGCAGGATAGGGTCTTACTTGATCCTCAACACAGACAACTTTAAGCAATCCTGGTCGTGTCATGATAGGATAGGGATAGAGCAGGATAGGATAGGCTTGGATAGGATAGGGCCTGGCCATCATAGAAAACACACCCACTGGGTCTTGCTTCATCCTCAACACTGACTGAGCTTTTCAGCAGCACTGGTCGCGTCATGATAGGATAGGGATAGAGCAGGATAGGATAGGCTTGGATAGGATAGGGCCTGGCCATCATAGAAAACACACCCACTGGGTCTTGCAAGGCGTCTGCCTCATCCTCAACACAGACAGCTTTTAGCAGCACTGGTCGCATCGTGATTGGATAGGGATAGAGCAGGATAGGAATGGATTGGATAGGATTCAGGGTAGGGCCTGGTCACCACAAAGCACATGAGGCATTGGTTTAAACGACATTTATTTGGAAACAATCATATTATATAGTAGCAACAGCACACAAAAGCTGATAGGCTGAAAGCAGGGTAGGCAGGGTACAGGGGCAGAGCCCATTGGGGCTTTCAGGGTGTCTGCCTTATTGGAGACTGCAGAGAACACCTTTTGCAAGAGTGAATGACAGTTTGAGTCTGATAAGCCTTGTAAAATTATTAAGATGCATTGAGTAAACTTCCAAGATAAAACAACCAAATTCAAAACGTCCCAAATCTTTTGTGGTCAATTTTAATGGCTGCCTTTTGCAAGAGTGAATGAAGTTCAGTTTTTGGATACTGAAATCAGTGTAAAAATGAAAGAGTAGCACCTCTTGCCGTCAAGGGCGTTAAAATAAGCACCTATCTTATACATCGGCCATTGGGTTTTTCAGGGTGTCTCTTCACCGACTGAGCATAGCAGATTGTTTTTCGGACTGTCTCTGCTTTTTGCCACTTTGACCAACAGATCCATTAATTGTCAAAGTAGAATTTCGACCTGAGGAGTTTCTAGTTTGTGAATGCAATCAATCACAAATCATTTCAACTGTGACTTATAGTATTACTATAAAGTAAACTTTTAAACTTTTTATTACGGGATGTGAGTTTTGTTTGACACAGACTGAAAAACAGTGTTCATTTTTATTTTATCTGAAGAAAAAAAAATCAAGACTTATGCAATGTCATTGGACTAATATAATGAAATTTGTTTGATTGAAGAAATCATGTTTTTAGTATGATTAAAGCATATTTGCTTTTAGCATTCCGTCCATTTTACAGAGAGCTATCTAGTGATAAAGAATTTAAATCTATTATTTTATATTTTTGAAGGTGTAAATATGTTTTGATCATGTACAGTTTGTTTTATTTATGTGTGTGTGTGTATAAACTGTTGCTTTATGCATATCTTGTGTGAAAGGGATTTGTTTCTGAATTGTATAAGTGCTGAATGAAAAATCGTGAAAGTATTGGAGGAAAAAAAAGAAACAAGAAAAAAAATGTGAAACTGGAAGTGTGTGTCACTGTGCGATGATGGAGAAAATGCAATGTTTATGATGAAGAATTATGATTTACAAAATTGTAAATGTCTATGCAATACTTTAAAAAAAAAAAAAAAAAAAAAAAATATTGAACAAAAATTGTTTCTTACTGTGATATGACTTTAATAAAAAAACAAATGAAATAACTTATTTATTGAAGTTTTATGTGTGTTAAGATGTGTGTTAAGATGTGTGTTGGATGTCTTTCTTACAATTAAGAAATGAGACGACAACTGTGTTCAAGGATCTATTTGACTTTACAGAGAGCTTTATCTTCTTCTTCTTCTTTTTCTTCTGCGTTCCTGGGATGCGAGTCAGACGGTTGTGTTCAAGGATTGATTTGACTTTACAGAGAGCTTCATCTTCTTCTTCATTCTTGGGATGCGAGTCAGACGGTTGTGTTCAAGGATTGATTTGACTTTACAGAGAGCTTCATCTTCTTCTTCATTCTTGGGATGCGAGTCAGACGGTTGTGTTCAAGGATTGATTTGACTTTACAGAGAGCTTCATCATCTTCTTCATTCCTGGGATGCGAGTCAGACGGTTGTGTTCAAGGATTGATTTGACTTTACAGAGAGCTTCATCTTCTTCTTCATTCTTGGGATGCGAGTCAGACGGTTGTGTTCAAGGATTGATTTGACTTTACAGAGAGCTTCATCTTCTTCTTCATTCTTGGGATGCGAGTCAGACGGTTGTGTTCAAAGAAAGACTTTACAGAGAGCTTCATCTTCTTCTTCATTTTGGACGAGTCAAACGGTTGTGTTACAGAGACTTTACAGAGAGCTTCATCTTCTTCTTCTGCGTTCCTGGGATGTGAGTCAGACGGTTGTATTCAAGGATCTATTTGACTTTAGTTATAGAGAGCTTCATCTTCTTCTTCTGCGTTCCTGGAATGCGTGTCCGACAGTTGTATTCAAGGATTTATTTGACTTTACCATGGATGCAACCTTGCATCGGATACGTAGTGGCGCCTGTTTCACCAGGCAGCACCTGTTTTTCAAAAGTTTGACTCCCAAAAAAAATTGATTCAAGGGGAAAAAGGTGTTGAGTTCTCACTTTACAGCCTGGAATAAGCTTCAAATTGAGTATGATTTTGCTTTTTCTTCAGCTTCAGGGGGGCAACGCCTCCCTGCCCCTGTCCCTGTACCCTGCCAGGGGCCTTGGCGGCCCCTGGACCCCTGCCTTGCCTGTTTTTGGATTTTCTCCAGTTGCATCCATGCTTTACAGAGAGCTTGATCTTCTGTGTTCCTGCATGGGATGTGAGTGAGACGGTTGTGTTTGTGACGATGATGTACTGGGCTGTAGTGGACAGGGTTTTTTTTTGGGCCTCCCCCCCCCCCCCCCCCCCCACAGCTTCTCTTCCATTGTGGCACCCTCGGGCAAAAATGAATTATGAACAAAAAAGATTTGAACTATGGCATCTTTAGATGAACGTAAGCTCAGCAGGGGTGCATGTGGGTGTGCCTGAAGCCTGAATTCAGGCAATTTGATGCTGGTTCAGGCAGTGGTCTGTCTGAAAATAGGGCTCTTCTCATGCTATTTTTGCTCTTAAATAGATCGTTATAGCAAGGGTTATGATGGAAAGTTTGGTTGAAGTAAGAGCAAAAGAAGAAACGGAAAGAAAGACGAGATAAAAGAAGAGGAAAACCACGCATTCCACATTACGCAGCAGCAGGATTTGCTTTGGAATATTACACTTTTTTCTCTCTCCGAATAACCTATTAATTGCTTTAAGGAATAAAATGACTAGCGGACCAAAACACAAAAGTACTCGTTCATGCACGCAAAATACAGACATAGACAGAAAAACACAAACACATAAACGTACACTTTTTTGTTGTTGTCTAAGATCACAGTAAGGTGGGTAGATTAAATACACGATTTTCGGTATAAAACAAAAACTAGGGAAGAGCACTTTGTGAAAATTAGAGTTGTTTACCTCGATTACTCGGTCAAATACCATAGCAACAATGTCGTCGAAGATTGAAGCCGCAGGATTCGAGTCAGCGACTTGCAAACATTTTTTTGTTATAGAAAAAATGAGTTGTGGCCAGTGGCCACAAACTGATAGAACTTGCAAAATGTGACGTAAAAATAGAAATGACATCAATTTTAGAATGACGCTGTATGTCTACTGAAACACACGAGGCGAGAGCTGGGGATCTACCTGATGTTAGAGCAACTTCCCCTGTTCGACCGATTGAATTAGGTAAGATCACTCCCACGCACCATTAAATTACTCCCCTTAATTATTTCTGAACAATCATATAGTAAAAAGCCAAGTGTCCGTGCGTGTGTCTGTCTGTCTGAAACACAAAACGGGCCTTATAACTCCGCCGTTTTTCGACCGAATCGCTTCACATTTGCTGTGAGCCCTAACGGGGCGATGGCAACACAACAGCAACGGCAACCGAGGCGGCCGTGTCATTTGCACGGTTCGGCAAATGCGCGAAACGCGCATCCGCCGGCCTCTCAGCGCCCGTATCTCCGGTGTGGACCGATTGCATTCGAATTTGGCAGGAAGATGACTGGGGACGGTGACTATCCGTGTACCAAACCGGAAGCGAATCGGTTCAGAAACGCGCTCGCTATACGCCGCTTCACATTTTCACGAATAACTCCGCCGTTTCTTAACCGAATCGCCTCAAATTTGCTGTCAGGCTTGCTATGGCCCGGGCAAAGCCTGGCAGCAAATTTGAAGAGAATCGGGAGAGAGCGTCACTCAGAGCAGCGCCAACGGGAAACGGGGCCTTATAACTAAACCGTTTCTTAACCGAATCGCTTCAAATTTGCTGTACTCAGCGTTACCAGTACTTGGCGTTACCGTTACTAGGCATTGCCAGTACGGTGCATTGCCAATACTAGGCGTTGCGCTAGTTCCTATTAAAGAACGACCGAACAGAAAAACACCACAGTAAGACTGAGGGAGAGACAGAGACAGACATACAGAGAAATAGACGCGAAGCTGACAGAAAGAGAGACAGACAGACAGATGATGACAGAGGGCAGACAGACTAACAGACAGAGCAAAAGACTAAAGAGCTAGAGAGATATCCTACACAGATTAAAAACAACCATAGAAAACAACTTCAAAACTACACGTTGCACATATTTAAAGTTTAAAAAAACAAATCTAACAAAAACATCACTGATTTTGAAAAACAACATTATTTCAACACTCTTTTCTCGTTCAATTTTTTTCAGTTTGTTTAATTTCAGAATTGTATTGATCAAAATAATAATTAAAAAATTATGAACAGTTACTATAGGCTACATGTCATTAAACGCAATGAAGCATGGACAATTAAAGGCATCAACCTTTTTGGCTCACTCGTTTCAACAAATGTCGGGATACCGGGGCTGCGGTGGGGGGTGTGTCTAATATACAAATAGTTCCCCCACCTTCTGGAAGTTCAGTGTCTGTAGCTTCCTCTAATCTGTCACTCTCTTTGATCGACTCTACCAGCCCTTTCCCTTTGCTTATACTATCTTCTCACTCTTTCTGTCTTACTGGTCCAATGTCTCCTGCCTGCCTTATTAAAAACAACTATCGCACAGATTTTCTCCAGCCGAAGACGTACGGACATGCTGAGCCTGACGTACTAATTCTTAACCCCTTGCCTGCCAGAGAAAATTAAAGAAAAAAATAATTGGGCAAATCATGACATGAAAAAGACAACTGATAGAGCCAATCTGGCAAAATGGTATGGGGGTGTTCCTCTCTTGACTATGTTAGATCAAAAGCCAGCATATCACGATTATTCCTCTCCATCCGATGACATCACCAGTTATGTCACCAGGTCAGTACGTAATACGTTGGTGGCAGTCAAGGGGTTAATTAGGCGCATATAACAGCAGCAGGACTGCATGATCGCTACCCCCCCCCCCCCCCCCCCCCCCCAATCACCCCGACCACCACTAAGCAGACAAGACAACCAGGTGCTGTAGGGGTGCTGCGAGTAGGGCTCACAGGGCCGCTACCCCCCTAGCAACCTGGTTCAAGATCACCGGACCTGACCCAAGGAAGATCAGATGCTGTGCGGTCTCAGGGCCGCTACCCTCCAAGCATACTGATTCACCGGATCAGACCACATCCAGGAGCCAGCCTAGCCGCCGAAGCCACCACCGATCAAGACTTCACCAACGACGATACCTCAACCTGAACCTTCAGCACCGATGATGACCACCGAACAAACGCCAAAGACACCAACACCATCACGACGACACCCAGCGTCCTCCACGAATTCACCCCCAGACCCTCTTCCTCATGACCATCAACCGCTTTGCGGCCATCTCGATCCACATCGACCCAGCACCAGAACAACTTGTCCCTAAGGGCTTTCCGCCATGAGGACGTCAAACCTCCACTCAACAACAACAATCTGCGCTCATTTAACAGGAAACTGATCGATCAACGAAGAAGAAGAAGAAGACTGAACACACTCTGATCGATCAACGAAGAAGAAGAAGAAGACTGAACACACTCTGATCGATCAACGAAGAAGAAGAAGAAGACTGAACACCGAAATATTTTAATTAATGCATTTTGGGGCCAAGAGCCACAGTAGGCGCCTACATAATAGAGGGAAAGGGTAACCAAAATACACGATGAAAATAACTGACGATTAAGAAAATAAGAATTAGGCCTCGTACACAGTTCATGCGGAAATCCCATGCGCAATCCGTCAATAAGTGGGGGAAAAGAATTCGGACACGTGCGCACATCTTTTCCCTTCTTTCTGTTACTTATTTGCGGATTGCGCACGGGTTTCCGCACGGAATCTCCGCATATATATATATATATATGTACACGGCCTTAGTATTCTAAGGTTCGTCAGGGTAATCTTTCCAAGGGACCTCGGTGTAGCTCGCGAAGACTGGACAGAAGATGGACAGAGCCGTGGCCGTGATGGCCAGGACATAGCTCCAGCCCACGTGGCAATGACCAAGGCTGTAGGGTCCGGTAGCAGAAGCACCAGCAGCAGTAGCAGCAGCTGTAGTAGTAGAACCGAACTGCCCACTGCAGTAATAGCGGAACGTGTCCGTGGAGAAGCCCAGTGGGAAAGTCAGCAGGCCCGAGGTGGACAGCAACACTGGAACGACAGACAGACACGAAGAAAATTAGGGTAAGACGGGGTAAAAAGCCCATGGGCGGGTAAGAAGCCCATGCCAATTATCTCATGAAATGAAGCAAATTTCAGTCAAATTTGCCCATGAGACGAACGCTAAACATTAACACACTGGCGGTGTTGAGGAAGGTACCAAAAGGCCAGCTCATCCCTTTGGCTGCAGCACCAGAGCCGGTGCAAGGGCCCCTCTCGTGCGAGAGTCATAGTCTTCCACAAGAGACTAACTGTACTATGATTTTTTCCATTGCTGTAGAAAATCATCTATTGTACAGCTCTCATGTTACTGTTGGCCCCTACTACAGGCTAATGTCAACCAATGATAAAAGCCATTTGAGTAAAGGGCAAATGAAGCATTATATAGAACATATGCGCGCAGCGGAGTACACACGCACTGTACGTGCGTGAGCACACAAACATCATTGACTACACACACAAGACCCTAAGTGCGTACGTTTACTTCTGTAAATAGAAGTTGGTCGCCACCACAGAAGAAGAAGAAGTACACACAGACGCGCGCGCGCACGCGCACACGTCTTAACATATTTATTCAGGGAAACAAGACGAGCATGATAAACACCACACAATTCATCTCCTGAAGACTAAGAATGAAATATCAGACAACTACACGCAAAACCAGCATAGATAGGCTTAGCTTAAAAAGTGACGGGCAAAAATTAGTGACAATGTAAACCAACACACACACACACACACACACACACACTACAGTTTAGTAGTTTGGAATGTTTTGTTTTGCATGTTGAGTTATTTTTCGAGTTGCTTTCGTATTACTTTTCATTCTGAGGACAGGATGAAAAAAAGCTGTCAAGCTTACTCCTTTATCCTCAATAAAGATCATTTTGACTTGACTTGACTTGACTTGACACACACACACACACACACACACACACACACACAGAGATGGTGTGGGGCGGGAGTGAGATAGATTCTTACTCTCTCTGATATTAATTTTGTTGTATCATTCAGAGCCAATCGACCCACAGACTCCAATTTTTAAAAGCCATTGCTATTGAGCCATTTCAATTTCATTGCTCTTAAAGACCCACCACGTCACGCGTCAAAATCATGGTTTTCACGTGTTTCCCCTCTTGTAGCTGGTAGGAAATCTTAAGAAGTCTTCCAAGCATAAGAGAGAATGTGACACGTGACGTGGGGGGTCTTTATGGGTAACTGGTATAGTGCTCCGCTTGAGTTTTTGTATCTGGGTTTCAGGAAGCGATTCGATCTTTCTACATAGAGCAACTGAGATGGGGAAAAAGGAGAAAGAAAAGAGAGAAGGAAACGAGATTGAGAAATTTCAGATGAATTCTCGTTACAGGTTGGGAAACTGAAAAAAAAAGTGACGGGCAGTCAGATCGAGAGGGAGAGGGAGAGACGAAAACGAAAACGAAATTTTATTTAACCAGGGAACATGAGATAAGCGAGAGAGAGAGAGAGAGAGAGAGAGAGAGAGAGAGAGAGAGAGAGAATACGAATACGAATGTTTAATGAGGGTAAACGGATAAGCTCAAGCTTCTTTACACCATGCCCTCGAGGGGAAAAAAGAAAAGCCAAATAACAAGAAAAGGAAAACAAAAAGAAAGTATAAAATGCATAAAAAGAATAGAAAATAACAACAGGTCTGTTCACAGTAAATTGAAGAACATGGACAAAAAAAGTCAAGCTCGAGAGAGAGAGAGAGAGAGAGAGAGAGAGAGAGAGAGAGAGAGAGAGAGAGAGAGAGAGAGAGAGAGAGAGAGAGGATGACAGAAAAAAACCCACAAAGATAGACAGACAGAGACAGAGAAACAGACAGATTATTATTATGTGCAATCATTGTCGGTCTCATAGTCAATTAATAAAACTAGATATTATAGTAGAAAGTCAAAAATCTTCTTCTTCTTCTTCTGTGTTCCCAGGCCATATGGCCATAATGGGTAAGGTACGTATGTGTCTGAGAGCCGATGCATTTCCGATTTCTGAGGAGCTCAAAGGAAAACAAATATTTGGAAGATTTTTTTGAAAAAAAGCAGGAGAATGGACCAATAAGTCAGAAATATAGTAGATGACAGAAAGCAAATGGAAAAGGCAGAGTCAAAGAGAGTGGCAGATTAGAGGAAGTTATAAGCACAGATCTTTCAGAAGGTGGAGGGACTATTTTCACGAAAGACCCCCCCCCCCCCGGTATCCCCACAGGGGAGAGACTCGTGGAGGAGGGGGGCGGGGTCGTCGAGCTCCCCATATGGAGGCACGAGGCATCCACCCAATGCCCCTGTTAAAGATCTGAATAATGGGCTTTAAATGTCAAGGAGCTTTCTTTTCTTTGTTTTGGTGGGAGTTTTTGTTTTCAAATCGACGTCAGCCGAGCCATCACTGACTCTAGATCTGAGACAAAATGGATGGTTTCCTATGGGAATTAAATGGGGTTTTGTTTCAGTCTGAGCTTCATTAATCACCCTGATGATGCTTTATTGATGTCCTTAATTGATCTCCATTGCGACGC
>CM065702.1:16211997-16221997 GCA_017654935.2 Phymorhynchus buccinoides | reverse complement strand
GAGAGAGAGAGAGAGAGAGAGAGAGAGAGAGAGAGAGAGGGAGAGAGAGAGAGAGAGAGAGAGAGAGAGGAGAGAGAGAGAGAGAGAGAGAGAGAGAGAGAGAGAGAGAGAGAGAGAGATATAGAGACATACAGAGACAGACAGACATATACAGTAAGGCTGAGAAACAGTACAACACTATGAGAGACAATGAGAAGCAGAGAGGGAAACAACGAGAAAAACAAAGAGCAACAAATAAACAGAGACTGAAAAACAAACAAACCACGTGTCTGTTAAATGCTGTTCAATTTCCAGGACGACTAGTAGACAAATAGAGATAGTAAGAGAGGGTAAAAAGCGCAACGGGTAAGAAGCCCACCCCAATTAGAAATGAAACAAATAAACAGATTTTGCCCATGAGACGAGCGTTAATGTCCATTCGTGTCATGTTAAATGACTGAAATTTTCTTTATTTCATGAAAGGAATTGGGGTGGGCTTAGTAGATCTTTTTAAATTAGATATATATTGGCATCCTCCGAAAACGGAGTGTGGCTGCCCAACGTGGCGGAGTAATCAAAAACGGTCACACACGTAATGTTCTCATCCCTAGCTGGTGCACTTCTACCATGTCATATATTATACTATACAGTATTCAAGTGCTTCGGCTGTTGGGATGATCCCTGGAGTCTTTTAGCCATATGGGTGCGTCAATAACAACATATAATATTACTATGGTAAAGGAAGACGGCGCGAACATAAGATTATAATTATCGGGACTAATATAATATATATGATAGGGGAAGACGGGGTAAAAAGCGCATGGGCGGGTAAGAAGCCCACCCCGATTATCTCATGAAATGAAGCAAATTTCAGTCTCATGTTGCCCATGAGACGAGTGTTAATGTCTAGCATTCGTCTCATGGGCAAATTTGACTGAAATTTTCTTTATTTCATGAGATAATTGGGGTGGGCGTCTTACCCGCCCATGCGCTTTTTACCCCGTCTTCCCCTATATAATATACATTGTTGTTGGGTTTTATAATGCGCACCAAGGGAAACAGATAGAACAAGTGCAACCCCGAGCGGCTGCAAAGTCCCCTCGCAGCATCGTCGAGCTACTCCGAAATCGGAATGTGTCGGCTGTACACATACATAAAAACGCATCAAAACAGCACGTAACTACATCATCAAAACAGCACGTAACTGAATAGTTTTTTTATATATAGCCTTGGGGTTCGGACCCGTGATTTGAGCGCGCGCGATCATGCGCACACGCGCGCACAGAAAAATTCATGACAACCGCGTTATAGACCATTGATCAAGAAATGTTGTGAAAAAAAACTGCATTGAAATACATGCAAAACTTCGCGAGATATTAGCGATTATGTGTTTCGGGGTTTGAACCCCGTAACTGGCGCGACCTTGACCTTAATGTAAAACTAAATACATCAGTGGATAGCTTGCATCTTGGCAAACTAGTATGCCAAATTTGATGATGATAGACTGAATAGTTTTTGATAAAAACGGACGAATAGCCGGACGGAGGCACGCCGGACGCCGCCGGACGGACCAGACAGAAACAATAGTTCCCGAACCTTCGGCTCGGGGACTAAAAACAATGACAGTAATGCTAACAATGTTATTCATATTCCAATGTGTGGTCCGGTTGAGGGAAAAAAAGAAAACGACTTGAAAAAGGAGGAGGAGGAGGAGGAGGAGGAGGAGGAGGAGGAGGATCTTCTAGGAGGAGGAAGACGAGGAGGACGAGGACAAGGATAGAAAAAAAAGGATGATGATAATAACGAGGATGAGGATGAAAGTTCGTTTAACGTCCTCCGGCCTGGAACAGGCACATATGGGACATAAATAACTATAAATATTTTGGGACGATCCTGGAGGTACTGCAATACCAGGAAAGTCGGGAAGATGTTTTTAATTAATCAAGATAGTTTGGATAAAAACATTTTTAAAAAGATACACAAAAATAAAAGAAGAGGAGGAGGAGGAGGAGGAAAAATAAGAGAAAGACCTAAGATGGTGATCACAGCAGCGAATGGTGTTGTGTTCATAACGCGACGTTTGTTAAGTCCTATCGCGGACTTTTTGTCCTTATGTGCACATTAGTCAAAATGATCCTGTTTCTGCTTTTTTAACTTTTATTGCAAGTATTTAGTTCATTACTCGCCATGTCACATTACCACACAAAATGTGAAGCCATTCTACCCACTGGCTCATGAGATACAGCTCGGACACGAAGGAAGGAAATTTCGGTTTTGTGAGTCTTCCTTGGCGGAGGTTTGCCCTGGCGGTTCAAAATTCAGGATCTGATTAGGTTGTGACATGATGATCAAGAATATAATTATGTGGTTGTGGGTGACCCTAGGCTTATTGAACATCGTGGTATCCGCGAGAGGACAAAATGTACGCGAAAGGACTTAACACAAGGGTAGGCCTATCCCGTCTTTCCACTATGTTCCTTTAGTCTTATGCTCGGTGTCCACCTGTATTCTACCGAGGACCCAGCATGTTTGACAATCGTGTGACAGGTAGCACACGCCTTGTTGCTTTTGACTCGCTGACAGGTTATACACACAAGCAGGTCTGCTTCTTTTGGTCTCCCTTCCCCAAGACCCAAACAACATGGGCGATAGCGGACCAAATGCGTACACAACGCACAGCCAGTCGGTGCGAATGACATGGCAGCAGGTGTGAGAAAAACACAGAATGAAACAAAACAGATGCTTTGTATTAGCCAGGACACAAGATGTACACCCAGCCTTACGTGTTCATTGGAAAACACATTCCTAGTAGGATAACAAAAAGAAGAAGAAAAAGAACAAGCATTCACTTTGTCGGGCTACAGAGAAAGAAGAGAACATTGTTATATCCACGTACGTACATTAGTTCACATCTGTATTGCTACACATTCGGGACTTTCCTGGTGTTTCACTGCCTCCGGGCATTGCCTCCAGGATCGTTCCCACCATCTTTATAACTACTGATGTCCCATATGTGTCTGTTCCAGACCGCGGAGGACCTGAAACAGATTTTCTTTTATCCACGTGCATTTTAACCCTTTCACCGCCAAAGTCGCAATTTAGCACACACTGATTTAAGACCTATGTCATTAAAAGGCATCAAATTGGGGTCTATTAATTATGCAACACCCTATTGTCTTAGTTTTAGGAAGTACGGGTAGACCCTATTTTAAATGTCACAGAATAATCTCCAATACTGCAGATGGATTTTGTTCTCTACGCAGATTTGTGGATGAACAAGCGCGAAATCGCCATAGTTTGTAGCACGCGGTCTATTTTTACCACTCCAATCATGAGTTACCTTCCCTGGCTTTTCAATAATTTTAATCTGTAAACCAGAATGTTATCTCTGCACCATTTCGTAACTTTTTATATCTTTTGGAAAACATTTAAAACTATGTATCCTACTTATACTCATCAAAAGAAGCACTGCATACTCGTCGTGTCTGTTGTAGTGTCTGTATTACGTATGTTTATTATTTTGTACGCTTTTAAAATACATCATTTTAAAGAGCGGCCTCAATTAATTTTGAAGTGTAGCCTCGATTAATCGCATATTCTATACAATTGTGGCGGTGTAGCCGATGAGGTTTAACCGAGGCGTGGTTACCGCTACACCTATCTGTATTGTTAAAAAAAATCGGGACTTTACTGGAGTTGCACGCCTCCGGGCATTGCCTCCAGCATTGTTCCCACCATCTTTGTATTTACAAATGTCCCATATGTCCCATATGTGTCTGTTCCAGACCGAGAGGACGTAAAGCACCATTTTTCATTCATTCGTGTAGCCTCGATTTGAAGTGCGACATTTTGTCAAAAATGGCTGGCGGTGAAAGGGCTAAATTAATTGCTGTCTTTCATTAAGCCTACAATTAAAAAAGTTTGATGCGTGAAGGTAATGTTGGTGTTAGTTCGTTATAGTAAAGTATGATGTGTGAAGGTAAAAAAAAAAAAGTCTTCGCACACAAACAAGAGAAAATGGATATATATCCATGAAAAATTTAAGCTAATTATTGCTGTTCGTTCGTTCGTTCGTTCGGGGGAGCAAGAAACGATCCTGGTCCGCCATTGCTTTTCACGGAGAAGAAAGGGCGACAACTTTGTAATGACGGAAGGCAAAGGGTGGATTATGGTACTTAGGGGAAAAAAAGGGGGAGGTTGAAATATTCATATCTCCATCAGAAACAAGCGTGGAATGACACTTTGTTTTGGGAGGGAAATTGTTTCAGTGGTAGAGGGAATGGGGGGTGTGAGTGCTGGGTGGGGGGGGGGGGGGGGGGGAGAAGGAGGAGGGTGTCGTTAGTGGATAAGTGGTAGGCTTACTCTCTCTCTCTCTCTCTCTCTCTCTCTCTCTCTCTCTCTCTCTCTCTCTCTCTTCGTCTCTTTCACACCCCGCACAGAGAGAGAGAGAGAGAGAGAGAGAGAGAGAGAGAGAGAGAGAGAGAGAGAGAGAGAGAGAGAGAGAGAGAGAGATGAGAACACACTGACTGAGCGAGAGAGAGAGAGAGAGAGAGAGAGAGAGAGAGAGAGAGAGAGAAGAGAGAGAGAGAGAGAGAGAGAGAAACACACTGAACACACTGAGCGAGAGAGAGAGAGAGAGAGAGAGAGAGAGCGAGAGAGAGAGAGAGAGAGAGACAGACAGAGACAGACAGACAGAGACAGACAGACAAACAGACAGATACGGTCATACACAGACTGAGAGACAAACGAGACGACGGAGAAAAGGGCAAATATGGACAAGCTAAATGTCAGCCCGGTGTCACGATAAATAAGTAGTCGTATGAAATATTTACCTCTGCGCATGCGCATTAGAACAGTTACTTATCTCACGTGATTACTACTAACCCTAACCCTATCCCTAACCCTAACCCTATCCCTAACGAAGTTGAAAGAACGGAAAGAACCAAGAAATAGAGCAGGAGAGTGTAAATCTACATATTTGCAGAGAAATCGATGTACAAAGCCATGCACTTAGTTTCGTAATACTTCACAATGGCGGACAAACAAACGATTCTGATTGGCTACGCGGTTAGAGGTAAATATCTCATAGAGGTAAAAATACACCACCACACCGGTAAATCAAACACTCGACAACCGACAACCGTCTCTTGAGAGCTTATGATTGCATATTATACTGGGAGCTACTCTAGATCTAGTCCATCTCTTCAGCACCCCCACCCCACCCCCCCCCCCTCACCCCCTCTTCGTATATGGCTTGATATCTTACACTCCGTGCATGTATGCCGATATGCCCGTCTGTCGTTTCTCGGACGACTGATGACTGCCATGACAGGGTAAGACGGGGTAAAAAGCCCATGGGCGGGTAAGAAGCCCATGCCAATTATCTCATGAAATGAAGCAAATTTCAGTCACATTTTGCCCATGAGACGAGTGTTAATGTTTAGCGTTCGTCTCATGGGCACAATTTGACTGAAATTTGCTTTATTTCATGAGATTATTGGCATGGGCTTCTTACCCGCCCATGGGCTTTTCACCCCGTCTTCCCCTAATGTTGGAGTTAGTTTGTTATAGTAAAGTATGATGTGTGAAGGTAAAAAAGTACTAAAAAAAAAGTCTTCGCACAGAAAGAAGAGAAAATTGTTATATTCACAGCCACAAAAAAAAATTTAAGCTAATTATGGCTGTTCGTGAGAACACGTTCGTTTCGTTCGTTCGTTCGCTCGTTCGGGGGGGAGCAAGACACGATCCTGGTCCGCCATTGCTTTTCACGGAGAAGAAAGGGCGACAACGTTGTAATGACGGAAGGCAAATGGTGGATTATGGTACTTAGGGGAAAAAAGGGGGAGGTTGAAATATTCATATCTCCATCAGAAACAAGCGTGGAATGACACTTTGTTTTGGGAGGGAAATTGTTTCAGTGGTAGAGGGAATGGGGTGTGAGTGAGTGATGAGGGGGGTGGGGGAGAAGGAGGAGGGTGTCGTTAGTGGATAAGTGGTACAGTCTCTCATAATTCTCTCTCTATCTCTGTCTCTCTCTCTCTCTCAGAAACAGAGACAAAGTCTCTTTCACACCCAGCGCCACGAGAGAGAGAGAGAGAGACGAGAGAAGAGAGACGAGAGAGAGAGAGAGAGAGAGAGAGAGAGAGAAATACGAGAGAGAGAGAGGAAGAACACACTGAACATACTGAGCGAGAGGGGGGGAGAGAGAGAGAGAGAGAGAGAGAGAGAGAGAGAGAGAGAGAGAGAGAGAGAGAGAGAGAGAGAGAGACAGACAGACATAGCCAGACAGACAAACAGACAGACACGGTCATACACAGACTGAGAGACAAACGAGACGACGGAGAAAATGGGAACTATGGACAAGTTAAATGTCAGCCCGGTAAATCAAACACTCGACAGCCGTCTCTTGAGAAATCAAATACTCGACAACCGTCTCTTGAGAGCTTATGATTGCATATTATACTGGGAGCTACTCTAGATCTAGTCCATCTCTTCAGCACCCCCACCCCACCCCACCCCCCTCACCCCCTCTTCGTATATGCCTATATGCCCGTCTGTCGTTTCTCGGACGACTGATGACTGCCATGACAGGGTAAGACGGGGTAAAAAGCCCATGGGCGGGTAAGAAGCCCATGCCAATTATCTCATGAAATGAAGCAAATTTCAGTCACATTTTGCCCATGAGACGAGTGTTAATGTTTAGCGTTCGTCTCATGGGCACAATTTGACTGAAATTTGCTTTATTTTATGAGATTATTGGCATGGGCTTCTTACCCGCCAATGGGCTTTTTCACCACGTCTTCCCCTAATGTTGGTGTTAGTTTGTTATAGTAAAGTATGATGTGTGAAGGTAAAAACAACTAACTAAAAAAAAGTCTTTGCACAGAAACAAGAGAACATTGTTATATTCAACAACAAAAATTGAAGCTAATTATTGCTGTTCGTTCGTTCCTTCCTTCGCTCGTTCGCTCGTTCGGGGGGGAGCAAGACACGATCCTGGTCCGCCATTGCTTTTCACGGAGAAGAAAGGGCGACAACGTTGTAATGACGGATGGCAAATGGTGGATTATGGTACTTAGGGGAAAAAAAGGGGGAGGTTGAAATATTCATATCTCCATCAGAAACAAGCGTGGAATGACACTTTGTTTTAGGAGGGAAATTGTTTCAGTGGTAGAGGGAATGGGGTGTGAGTGCTGAGGGGTGGGGGGGAGAAGGAGGAGGGTGTCAGTTAGTGGATAAGTGGTACAGTCTCTCTATCCTCTCTCTAAGATCTCTCTCTCTCTCTCTCTCTCTCTCTCTCTCTTCATCTCTATTCACAGAGAGAAGCAGCAGAGAGAAAGAGAGAGAGAGAGAGAAGACGAGAGAGAGAGAAGAGAGAGAGCCTGAAGAATGAGAGAGAGAGAGAGAGAGAGAGAGAAGAAAGAGAGAGAGAGAGAAGACACAGGAGAACACAGAAGAGCGAGAGGGGGAGAGAGAGAGAGAGAGAGAGAGAACACAGAGCGAGAGAGAGAGAGGACTGAGCAGGGGGGAGAGAGAGAGAGAGAGAGAGAGAGATAGAGAGAGAGAGAGAGAGAGAGAGAGAGAGACAGACATACATAGCCAGACAGACAAACAGACAGACACGGTCATACACAGACTGAGAGACAAACGAGACGACGGAGAAAATGGGAACTATGGACAAGTTAAATGTCAGCCCGGTAAATCAAACACTCGACAGCCGTCTCTTGAGAAATCAAATACTCGACAACCGTCTCTTGAGAGCTTATGATTGCATATTATACTGGGAGCTACTCTAGATCTAGTCCATCTCTTCAGCACCCCCACCCCACCCCACCCCCCTCACCCCCCCTCTTCGTATATATGGCCTATATGCCCGTCTGTCGTTTCTCGGACGACTGATGACTGCCATGACAGGGTAAGACGGGGTAAAAAGCCCATGGGCGGGTAAGAAGCCCATGCTAATTATTTCATGACATTAAGCAAATATCAGTCACATTTTGCCCATGAGACGAGTGTTAATGTTTAGCATTCGTCTCATGGGCAAATTTGACTGAAATTTTCTTTATTTCATGAGATAATTGGCATGGGCTTCTTACCCGCCCATGGGCTTTTTTCCCCGTCTTACCCCTATTGGCCACTGCAAAGAACACCTTTTGCAAGAGTGAATGCCCTTGGTGGGTGGGGGGAAAGATGGTTGAGTACTGACCAAACAAGGGAATAACTCTCGCCAACAACTCTATTTGAGACCACTTAATGGCTGCCTTTTGCAAGAGTGAATGCCATTTTGAATACTGATCAACAAGGGCTTAGCTCTTGCCGTCAAGGGCGTTAATAACCCTACTTGCAGTGGCCAATAGCAGAGGAAAACCGTTGCTATTCGAGAACGCTGGGTTGGAATGTGTCTATGTTGTTGAGTGTTGATTGATGTTGATGTAGTTAGGTAGGTATTAGGTACTTAATTGTAGTCACAGAGGCGTCTCTGTGAAATTCTCACCTGGAGAGCGCGTCGCAGCCAGAGGCGTGTCACCCATTTTTTTGCATGCGATTTTTGTGTGACTGATGAGGAAGGAAGGGGTGTGTGTGTGTGTTAAATTTTGACCAAATGACAACTTTTTCGTTGCCACTCGCTCCGTTTAACGTGTGCTAAGTGCATGGGCACACGGGACCTCGGTTTATTGTCTCATCCGAAAGACTCCACGTTCAGACCGTAAGGCCTAGTGCAAAGTGAGAGGAAAAAATCCCGTACCCAGGTTCGAACTCGGGTTTACTTGATACCAGGCGAACGCGTTACCTCTGTGCTACTTTAAACCTTTATTGTTGACGTACCCCTGGCTTAAAGACTCCAGGGATCACCCTAACAGCCAAAACACTTGAACACTATGGTACAAAAGCACCAGCTAGGGATGAGAACATTACGTGTGTAGTGACCGTTTTTGATTACCCTCGCCACGTGGGCAGCCACACTCCGTCTTCGGGGGATTTTTGGAGACGGCTGATGTCATGCTAGGAGCTTGTCATGGCTAAAAGCAATCCCCGCATACACTAAAACAATAACAACATAGATCTTGGTGTTCTAGTCTATGTCAATTGGTCTGACCATAGACTTGGAATTTGTTATAGTAGAGATGGGGTTTTTTCCCCCCCAGAGTACATTTCTACTCTCTCAGCTCTCTCAGCTTAAAGACCCACCAGGTCCGTGAGTGAAAATCACGGGTTTCGCGTGTTTCCCTCTCTCGCTGGTAAGAAATCTTATTTTGACCAAGTGTGGCTCCCATACAAATTTCCCCATGCACGAAAACGAGACATCACTTTAAAGAGCAGCCTCGATCGTATAACGAAAGTCTGTATGTGGGCCACACCGACCCAGAAAACCCAAGGGACTTAATCCAGCCGGGTCAGTGGGTCTTTAAGGAAAGTGAGAACAGTTGGCGTTGGGGAAGCCCCTCCCCCCTAAAAGGCCAACCAATCTCTTTAGCTGAGGCACTAAGAGCTAGACGTGCAAGTTTTAGTTTCAGAGTCATTTAATTTCTTTCACTATTCCCTTGCTTTTCCTTCATAGTAGACGGGGTAAAAAGCGCATGGGCGGGTAAGAAGCCCACCCCAATTATCTCATGAAATGAAGCAAATTTTAGTCTCACTTTGCCCATGAGACGAGCGTTAATGTGTAGCATTCGTCTCATGGGCAAATTTGACTGAAATTTTCTTTATTTCATGAGATAATTGGGGTGGGCTTCTTACCCGCCCATGCGCTTTTTACCCCGTCTTCCCCTATCACCCTTCCATTCTTTCCAAAAGAATTGCATACAATTGTGCACGTCTTCGTCTCTGGTTTGTGTTCACTTTAGTTTGTGATATGGGTCTATAATTATGGCTTAATCATTATAAAAAAAAGTCAAGTGCCAAGTGTCAAGTGTCATATCTTTTCAAAGCATATCCACCCCAAAAACCCCACACCATCTTCTCCCTCCTTTTTATTACTACCACCACCACACCCACACCCTCCCATCTCCCCCGCCCCCCC
>CM065702.1:16194497-16204497 GCA_017654935.2 Phymorhynchus buccinoides | reverse complement strand
AGAGAGAGAGAGAGAGAGAGAGAGAGAGAGAGAGAGAGAGAGAGAGAGAGAGAGAGAGAGAGAGAGAAGAGAGGATAGAGAATGATAATTTTATTTTACAACGGTAAGAGAGAGAGAGAGAGAGAGAGAGAGAGAGAGAGAGAGAGAGAGAGAGAGAGAGAGAGAGAGAGAGAGAGAGAGAGAGAGAGAGAGAGAGAGAGAGGGGGGGGGAGAGATGAGAATGAATGAACCTTTATTTTACAACGGTGAGAGAGAGAGAGAGAGGAGAGAGAGAGAGAGAGAGAGAGAGAAGAGAGAGAGAGAGAGAGAGAGAGAGAGAGAGAGAGAGAGAGAGAGAGAGAGAGAGAGATACAGATATACATACAGATAGACAAACAGACAGAGACTTAGAGAAAGACAAAGAGAGAAAGGCGGATTGGTGGGGGAACAGGGACAAACACAGAGTGACAGAGATGCAAAGATAGAGGCACAGACAAACACTGACAGACAAACAAACAAACAAACAAACAAGCATATGAATAGATGACTACCACAAAGGCAAGGTAAGCCAATGCACGTCTAGAGTAGACAATTGATTGGCACTTCCTACACACCAACGCACGGCCGGAAAAGGGTGACTTGACCCTACTACTTCAACCAAGAGTCGATTGGCGCTAAAAAACACACCTAAAAAACCCCGAAAGGCCTTCACTTGCCAAACTATCCAGCTTAGCCGAAAGAAAGAGGTTGCGAGTTTCATTTCATCGAACTTTGGCTATCATGTACCTCACGCATTTTCGCCTCCCCCATCCTTCTCAAATGTTGGCATTGAAAATGTCGGCAAACAACCTGGGATTATTTCCACAAAACCGAAAGAAGCAGACTTTGAGATTGAGGGTCGTAAACATGAGGGCTGCGACGAATCTACATGTTTCCCACGGAGAAGCAACACTGCCATTCTCGGGAAAGGGATAAGGTTAGGTTCAGCCTAAGGTTATTTTGTTTTCATAAAACTTAAAGAATCAGACTTTGAGATTGAGGGTCGTAAACATGAGAGATGTCTAAACTACAACTTTGCATGAACTTCTTCTGCAAGTTTCCTAGGTAAAAAAACCCTATTCAGGTGAGTGATATAATTCATAATCTTCCTCCGAAGTCGGAGTGTGGCTGCCCATGTAAAAGGCGGGGTAATCAAAAACGACCATACACGTAAATATATTTACGATGGCTTGGAGTCAAACTATCTTTAGATAGTCCATTGACATATTATTGAACTTATTACGAAAACTAATAACTTGTATAAAAAAAAAAAGACTGCAGAAATATAAAAAGCAAAACCCCCTTTATATATTTCTGCAGTCATTGTTTGATACGAGTTATTAGTTTTTGTAATAGGTTCAATAATAGGGGAAGACGGGGTAAAAAGCGCATGGGCGGGTAAGAAGCCCACCCCAATTATCTCATGAAATGAAGCAAATTTCAGTCTCATTTTGCCCATGAGACGAGCGTTAATGTCTAGCATTCGTCTCATGGGCAAATTTGACTGAAATTCGCTTTATTTCATGAGATAATTGGGGTGGGCTTCTTACCCGCCCATGCGCTTTTTACCCCGTCTTCCCCTACGTCAATTGACTATCTAAAGATAGTCCGTTTTGACTCCAAGCCATCGTAATGTTCTCATCCCTAGCTGGTGCATTTGTACGCTAGTGTTCAAGTGCTTTGGCTGTTGGGATGATCCCTGGAGTCTTTAAGCCAGGGTACGACAACAACAACAACAACAACAACAACAACAACAACATCTGTTTTGCCTGAGCAAATTTGACAGTTGTTTTATTTCTTTGCATGTAGTGGGCTTATTGTTTTGAAATGGTAGAAAATATAATTTTAAGTTGTAAAATAAACATTTTCTTGTACGCAAAATGTTCGTGAAAATCTTTTCCTAAACTTTGCTGATAGATCAAGCAAAACACCAACAACAATGCATTGAAATTATAGCGGTAAAACAACAATTCTGGAATGACAAACACATTCTTCCGATTCTATTTATAACGTTTACAGTAATTTCACTATTTTGTTGTTGTTGATTGACAAAAGGAAACTGACAAAAACAATACTGAATTTATGATAAAATTCCTGCATCTGAATGGGGGGGGGGGGGGGGGGAGGGGGGGAACTTTAAAAATTAAAACACAATGTTTTTTCGACGACATTCTTAACCCTTTCACTGCCAAAGGTCGCATTTTAGCACCACAAGTGATTTAACACCTATGTCACTAAAAGGCATCAAATTGGGGTCTATTACCCAAAGACCCTATTGTCTTAGTTTTGGGAAGTAAGGATAGACCTTATTTCTTATATATATGTCACAGAAGAATCCCCAATACTGCAAATGGATTTTATTCTCTACCCAGGTAAATTTTATGGACATTTTTGGCTGAAGTATGGCTGGCGGTGAAAGGGTTAACCTTTACAAAATTCAATTAAAATCCACTAAGAGCTGAAAGAATGAAACCATAGTGTTCACAGACAGACAGACAGACAGACAGACAGCCAAGCATAGGCAAAATCATAACCCCTTTGGTCCAGGAAAAAAACCCTATTAAAACATCTAAGTAAAACAATGATAAAATAAAACTAAAGAAACAAGAATAAAGCAAACGACAAACAAACAACTACACGACAAGTGTAACGTGACGTTATTTGATTAAAACTCCTGGATATTTCGGCGAATGCGCCTTTATGTGCGCGCGCGCACGTGTGTGTCAATGACCTCTTACTTGCTTCTGATGCTGGTCAAATCTCTCTTTTGACACTTCTTGATCTCTCTGCTGCCTTTGATACCATAGACCACTCCATTCTTCTGTCTCGTCTTGAACATACTTTTGGAATTAAGGGCCCAATTGGTTTTCCTCTTACCTTTCTGATCGTTTTCAATCAGTTCTGGTCAATGGTCGTCAGTCTTTAGGCATCGCCAATGGGTCTCGCATTGTTTACTTTGCACTCACATGTGATCGATCAACAACCTGAAACATCACTTCTATGCAAATGACTCACAACTCCAAAACAGTCAACCCCTGGGGATCTATTCCATTCCAGAAAGTAACAACTGCTATATTGTCTTCAAAATTGGATGGTTCAAAATAAACTTCAATTTGTGGAAGCAATGCTTGAGGACAAAACAAACTAGCCTCTGTTTCCATAGAGTCAATCCAACAGAAGTAACAATAATTCCCCTCTCAGACTCAGTCAAAAACTGTCACTTTGGATTTTACTCTTTTGCTCTGACTCAGACCTGTCAGTCTGCTACTGGAAATTTTTGGCATTGGCTATATTCGCCTCTCAGATGAAGTGAAAGGGTTACTTCCTTTATCAAAATTCAATTAAAATCCACTAAGAGCTGAAAGAATGAAACCATAGTGTTCACAGACAGACAGTCAAGCATAGGCAAAATCATAACCTCTTTGGTCCAGGTAAACAAATATTTAAAAACAAGGTAAAACAATGATAAAATAAAACTAAATAAACAAGAATAAAGCAAACAACAAACAAACAACTACACGACAAGTGTAAAGTGACGTTGGTCGGCGCTCTTTTATGTCACAAGAGACTCCTGGAACAAAACTACTGGATATTCTCTGCTTTCAAAGCTAACCTCAAAACCCATGTTCCCCCGTCATTAAAGCTCCTCTCTCTTTATCTTCTCTCTCTTGCCATTAGGTCTGTTTCTGCTATATTCCCTGTTATCTGTGTGTGTTCGCGTTGTATTGCATTTGTGTTTGAATGCGCTTTGAATGCTAACGTGTGTGTGCGCTTTGATTTGATTTCTGTGTGCGTGTGTGTGTTGTTGTTGTGTTGTGTGTGTGTGTGTGTGTGTGTGTGTGTGTGTGTGTGTGTGTGTGTGTGTGTGTGTGTGTGTGTGTTAGAGAGAGAGAGAGTTGCTTTGTATATGCGCTGTTGCTGGTTGGTGTCACTCTTGAATGTTGTTTTTGTTGTCTGTTGATGAATAATTGATTGTAAAGCGCTTTGGGCTCATCTGAGGTAAAGCGCTATATAAATGTACTATTATTATTATTATTATTATTATTATATCTTATGCCCCACATGGCCGAAAGGCCCAAGAGGGCGTAAAACTTTATTTTCTCTCTCTCTATATTATTATTATTATTATTATTATTTATTTATATTATTATTATTATTATTATTATTATTATTATTATTATTATTATCATTATTATTATATATTATTATTATTATATATTATTATTATTATTATCAATTATTATTATTAACATTATTATTATTATTATTATTATTATTATCATCATTACAAAAAAACAGCAAACAAGCAAATATAGCAAAAAGCAGGCAACAACAAAAAGGAGCAAAAAACCAAGAAGATCAAAATCAAAAAGCAATACTTCCCCTCTACAGTCCAATGCGTAAATGATCATATGTGACCAGGCACCACAAAAGGGACATTAAGTCGCTGGGCTAGTTTCTCACAACAGGCTTGCAAAGTCAAAAATCTAATTTTTGTCAATTTTGAGTTCTGGGTATTTTCGTCTTCTCTAATATCTTATCTTTCATATGAATAAAGAACAAATCTTTAATATGATTTCTACATGGTCTTATAAATGCTTTAAAACGAGCCGGTCAATGCATTTTCTTCAGCTAGGCTAGACTTTAGACCGTGTTTTCTCAAAATGGCCGACACTCGCCCTACTAACTTTAAATGTTCATATCTCTGGAACGGAAAAAGATACAAGAATGGTTCTTTCTCATCAGAAAGAGAATGGTCTGAAGTTTCCAAATGTATAATGTTCGCAGAATAGTCAGTTTGACACTTAATGTCCCTTTCGTGGTGCGGGGTCACATATAAGAATAAAGCAAACAAAAAGAAAGAAAGACAACAACAACAGCAAACAAATAAACAAATGAACTAACAAACAGAAAGCGAAGAACAGCCCAAACAAAACAAACAAACGCTAAAAGCGTGAGCTAGGGAAAACAAAATTTATTGTAATTTATTGCTTGTATGTGTTGCTGATAGAAACAGATTGAAAAACAATAACCCCAAAACAGTTGTAAAAATCATTGTACAAAATTTAATTACAAACTAACTCTCTCTCTCTCTCTCTCTCTCTCTCTCTCTCTCTCTCTCTCTCTCTCTCTCTCTCTCTCTCTCTCTCTCTCTCTCTCTCTCTCTCTCTCTCTCTCTCTCTCTCTCTCTCTCTCTCTCTCTCTCTCTCTCTCTCTCTCTCTCTCTCTCTCTCTCACCTGACTCCAGCAGCTGACAGACCGATACTCGAAGAATTTGAAAGAAAAAAAAATAATCACAACAAACAAACAAACAACTAACAGTTGAACGATGTGACCACTCGCAATTAACTGCTTTATGATCCAGTTCCCACCACCAGACTACGAGGCTTAAAAACACAAGACCCACATAGCACCGAGAAAGGTCTGCGAGTCTGTTATGGCATTGCTTCTTTGCTGTCTAAAGCCTATAGGCCTACTAGGCCTACTACTGCCTGCCTCCTGTTGGCTTTGCCTGCTGCTGCTGCTGCTGCTGCTGCTACCGCTAAGCGCTGCCGTGCGTATCGCTAGGTGTACTATATTATAAGCCTAGACTGGGCGATGAAATGTGTATTTTTAAATACATAAAGCATATTGAGAGAACAATACCGATTTGAAAAACACACAGCAAGTGTATATATCTGTCGCAATATTTCGTGCTGGGTATTTACTGTACTTTATCAAGGTCTCAGATGACAGAGGAATGACAGAGGAACTGATGAGCCGCAAAACATATTTATAGTTGTGCAATGTAGAATGTCTTCTTGCTCAAGTTGACAACCACTGGACAGTCAAATTGCAGGCCGATATGCAGACTAAGCAGACCTTCACTACTCGGGTCGAAACAGCTGTCTCTGTATGGGCACTGCACTGCCCTCTGCCCCCATCGGGAGAAGCAGTAAATCAGCACATTTAACTGGGTTATGTTCTTTTCAGAACGCAGAACAATTAAAAAAGTTACTGATAACTGAGTTTGTTTATGAGGTTCACGAATAAAGACGTTGGACACAAATTTTTTTATCAAAGCAAATTAGAAAATGTTTATATATGTATTAAAAATCGGGACTTTCTTGGTATTGCAGTGCCTCCGTACCTCCAGGATCGTCCCACCATTCATACATTTGAAAACGTCCCTCATGCAGGGCCTACCTGTTCCAGGTCGGAGGACGTTAAACGGATTTTCACTCACGAAATTAATGTGTAGCTATCAGGGAAATGAAGTCAACTTCACTGGCTAGAAACAAATAAGTGTCGTGTAATGGTTATGTAGCATGTTTAGAAGATATCCAGATGGGATCGGCCAAATTGCTGTGTTTCTGGAATCCAAGATCAGGCGGACGTCCAAAATGACTGGCCTACAGCTCATTGGAGGTGTAGAGTGTCAAATACACCCGAGTTCGAATCTGGGTACAGGGGATTTTTCCTCTCACTTTGCACTAGGCCTTACGGTCTGAACGTGGAGTCTTTCGGATGAGGCGATAAACCGAGGTCCCGTGTACCCATGCACTTAGCACACGTTAAACCCAGCGACAACGAAAAAATTGTCATTTGGTGAAAATTTTACTTTAAAAAAAATGGGTGGCGCGCCTCTGGCTGCGACGCGCTCTACAGGTGGGAGCAACCCGAATTTCATAGAGATACCTCTGTGACTATAAAGTACCTGATAATACCTAATACCTGCATACTGTATCATTCTTCTCGGGTGAAAGCCAGAAGGTACTATCATTCTTCTTTATTGGGGCAGTGGGTGGAAAACTCGTGCCTCCATACGGGGAGCTGGACGATCCCGCCCCCTCCACGGGTCCCTCCCTGACAAGGAACGAGGTTTAAAGTTCGTTCGTGGATTCAATCGCCTGTTCTGGTCCTCCAGACACACGCAGTGCGTAGCAGGGACCTAAAGCCTCCTTCATCATCAATCACCTGCATAGGGTGAAGTAGACAGCAAAACAAAGGGTTGATTTAATTAAGTGCCCATCGAAATATAACCAGTCTGCGAACAACAAAAAGTTAAATTGCACGTGCGATTTCAAGCGCCAGTTGCGCAAACTCAAGTGCAAAAACATGAGGTTAAAAATCTGGATGAGCCTGTTTTCAAGGAGGAAGGTGGCAGGAGAGGAGCGCTCGTCTGCCTGTGTGAGTGGACAGGGTGAGTTTCTCTAGATAACGGTCGCCGAGCGAATAACGCTTACGCCAAACGGGGCCTAAGAAACACTTTAGAAAGCGTATGCGGAAGAATATTTCAAGCTCATGTCTGATTGGTCAAATTTTTTAAAATTATTTTAACCAAACTTTAATGGACCAATCAAAAACAAGAAATGTATTCACCCCATGCTAGTCACGTGATAGTTCGCGAAAAGCTACCTTGATGACAGCCACAAAACGTTTTTGGCAAACGTCGGCGAAAGAGGTGTTTCTTAGTACCGTCTTTGCCGATTTGCGCTCACGCTACGTAACGTTAGCCCTTGTGAAACGGCCCCTAGATGTCCAACGTGAGGCCTCGGGGCCGGTTCACAAGGGCTAACGTTACGTAGCGTGAGCGCAAATCGGCAAAAACGGTCTAAGAAACACCATTCGTTTGCCGATAGTTCGCGTGGCGTTTTGTTCTTGCCAAACACCGACCCACGCGCAGTCATGATTATGTTTAAAATAAACATTTTTTTTGGACCAATCAGACAAGAGCTTGCAATATTCTTCCGCAAACGTTTTCTAAAGTGTTTCTTAGGCCCCGTTTGGCGTAAGCGTTATTCGCGCGGCGACCGTTATCTAGAGAAACTAAACCCTGGTCTCGCCCTTTCTCCCCAGTCTGGCCGGGGACCGGTCTGAGCGCCTGGTTACCCACAAGCTGCTGATGGTCATGTGTGTGTGTGTGTGTGTGTGTGTGTGTGTGTGTGTGAATGTGTTGTTGTTGTTGTTCTTTAATTTAACGTCTTTTCACTTAAAAGTGATATTAGACATGAAAGTGTGTGTGTGAGTGTGCGCGCGCGGGCATGTGCATGTGCATCTGTGTGTGCTTAAAGTGCATATTTATATGAAACATTAGGGAATATATGCTAAATTAAAGCATTTAAAAAACCACTCCAGAATTGAACTATTATAAAATCAAAATGTAAACATTCTAAAAAAACACAGCAATCATAGAAACGAGCCAAATGGACTTAACATTAAAGTTTGTACAAAATTCAAAAGAGATACGGCATCTTGGAATATACATTTGGATTCATCTTTTCTGAATTCTGATAGGGCCGATTCAAAATAAGGGCAATAATAGGCCTATAGAATGTGTGTTGTACAAGTATCAATAGCACCGCATACACATTGAAGATTTTTTTAATGAATTTAGTTTTAAAAGCATTTAGCTTAAGTCTATAAAGTAGTGTGTGTGTGTGTGTGTGTGTGTGTGTGTGTGTGTGTGTGTGTGTGTGTGTGTGTGGTGTGTGTGTGTGTGTGTGTGTGTGTGTGTGTGTGTGTGTGTGTAGGCTATGTTTGTGTGTGTGTGTGTGTGTGTGTGTGTGTGTGTGTGTGTGTGTGTGTGTGTGTGTGTGTGCCATGTAGGCTATGTGTGTGTGTGTGTGTGTGTGTGTGTGTCATGTTGAGTCATATATTTCTTTTTGAAAAGTAAAAAGAAAAAGTTGAAATAAAAAGAAAATAAAAGATTGAGAGATAAAGTAATGGTCTGATTACAGTTGACATACATGTTTATTTCGTGCAAGACATAGCACGTGCAAAGCACCGTATGTTTGTAACATAATATGAATATTGAGTGAATGGGAATCAGGCTGTTGCAGTAGTTAACTTTGTAGAAATTCATTCTCTCTCTGAAAGGCAATAGGGACAGCGGGTCCTGCTTTAGCTTAGGCTAATAATGCGAATGTTAACCCTTGGGGTGTTATTTTGGAAAACAAAGTATTGATTGTGTAACAGACAAAAGTCTGATAGTACTCAGGCTTGTATTGTTCTCTTAAGAGAGGAGACACACGGCGCGTTTTGTGGGCCAAGGGCAGCGGGTTTGTTGAAACTCAGAGAAGGAGAAGAAAAGCTGCAAAGAAGAATGAAAAGAAGAAGAATAGTGAGACGATAGAAGAAGATGAAAAGGTGGCCTGAAAGACAGAAAGAAAGAAGAAATATTCAGAAACAAATGAAGGAAACCAAGAAACCAACAGAGAGGAGAAGAAACGGTGACGACGCTGGGAACCGAAACTTCAGTGAACTGGAAATGATAAAAGGGATGTCTCAACGACGAGTGTGACTAGATAGTGTTAGATAAGATATTGAAGGTATTGTGAATATTGATTTGTATGTTTAAATAACTTGTTTTATTGTTCAAATATTAAGTTATAATAAAAGAGAGTGGGGTACGATACGCAATCTTGGATTGAATTGAATGAGGGCTAGAGTTAGATGTATGCGTTGTGTGCGAAGTCTGCAGGTTCATGTTTGTGTGTGTGTGTGCGTAAATTTGACCCTGTGACAGTGTGTGTGTGTGTGTGTGTGTGTGTGTGTGTGTGTGTGTGTGTGTGTGTGTGTGTGTGTGTGTGTGTGCCGGTGTGTATGTGTGTGTGTGCTTTCGTGCGTGCTTGCGTGCGTGTGTGCGTGCGTGCGTGTGCGCGCGCGCGTGTTGATGCCCCTTACATTACCTAGCCTATGACTAGACAAGTAATCGGGACATTTCCTACCCCAGGTATCATATAGTAAAAAGGCAAAGGTGTGTGTCGTGTGTGTGTGTGTGTGTGTGTGTGTGTGTGTGTGTGTGTGTGTGTGTGTGTGTGTGTGTGTGTGTGTGTGTGTGTGTGTGTGTGTGTGTGTGTGTGTGTGTGTGTGTGTGTGTCTGTGTGTGTCTGTGTGTGTCTGTGTGTGTGTGTGTGAAACACAAAACGGGCCTTATAACTCCGCCGTTTTTTGACCGAATCGCTTCCAATTTGCTGTGAGCCCTGACGGGGCGATGGCA
>CM065702.1:16164497-16171997 GCA_017654935.2 Phymorhynchus buccinoides | reverse complement strand
ATAAAGCTTTTCTGTGTCCAATGTCTTTATTTGTGAACCTCAGAAACAAAACCAGTTAAGGTTAAAAAAAAAAAATAAAAAAAAATTACATAAATTATGCTGATTTACTTTTTCTCCCAATGGGGGAGGGACAGTGCCTTATGCAAAGACAGCTGTTTCGACCTAAGAGAAGGTCTCATCAGTTTGCATGATCGGCCTGCAATTTGACTGTCCAGTGGATGCCAACCTGAGCAAAAAAGACATTCTACAAGAGAATGGTGTCCTCTTTGCATCAAATCGAAAATCCATAATAAAAGCAAACCAGCACAAAGTTAAACCAGAAATAGTAAAAATCTTATGAAAATCTTATGTAAATCTTATATATATATATATATATATATATATATATATATAACCGAGCTGTGTGTGTGTGTGTGTGTGTGTGTGTGTGTGTGTGTGTGTGTGTGTGTGTGTGTGTGTGTGTGTGTGTGTGTGTGTGTGTGTGTTCGGGATAAAACCATATTTAGCGTGGTTTCATCGCCGCCAAACTTTCACAGTATCCAGATGGATGATCCCGGGTTAACATAGGGTACATTACATTTTGCAACACGCTCCGTAATACAGTGGATTCTTAATACAGTTGACTACGCTTATATCCGCGAAGCGGGTAGTAACCAGCTAGTTATTTAATATAAATTAATCTCCTCATCGTCAACAACATCACCATGAACATTTATATCTAAATGGGTAACAACCGTTACATTCAGATTTTTTCCCCAATGGGCATAAATGGGTAGAGCTCCTTACCCCCCCCCCCCCCCCCCCCCTCCCCCTATTTCATTGAAAATGAAAGACAAAACTCATGGTGATCATCAGCAACTTCATCTTGAGCACTTGGCCCTACAAACATACTTTCAAAGACCCACCAGATCACGTGTCATAATCACGGGTTTCACGTGTTTTTCCTCTTATAGCTGGAAAGAAATCTTGTTTTGACCAGGTCTCACTCCCATACAAATGCCCCCAAATTCAAAGCGAAACATCATTTTTAAGAGCAGCCTCAATTTGAAGTTGGGGGAATACACTGACGCACCACGATTAAGTCCCTTGTTGTTGTTTTTCTGGGTAGCTGTGACCCACATACAGATGTCCCCAACTTCAAATTGAGGCTGCTCTTTAAAATGATGTTTCGGTTTTAATTGGGGGGCATTTGTATGGGAGTGAGACCTGGTCAAAACAAGATTTCTTACCAGCTTTATAAGAGGGAACACACGTGAAACCCGTGATTTTGACACGTGCTCTGGAGGGTCTTTAAAGACCTGTAGAAATCTGTTGCGGTATTCATGAGTACGTATTAACCAGTTAACACTGGTAGTAACATGTACATGAGCATATACAGCCAATCTTACTTGGCAGTTTCTTCTAACTTACACGTTACTACCCGTGTTAACTGGTTAATACGCAGTCATGATTACCGTACCTGGATGTAAGAAGCGTTAATTGTTTTGTATTTTGTTCGGAGTCTGGAGGGGTAATTTTCCCCACAACCGATTGGTTCGCTAACTGCTCTCTGACCCCAACGACCTCAGCACTTGCGCCGCCTAGCGGTTATAATTAGCGCAACTCAAGTCAGGCGAAAGATAACTCCCCACTCTACTGCCGAAAGGATTCGAACGAACGGCCTGCCAAGGGCGATAATTCAATCACGTAACTGGCAGAAAGAGAGGGGACGAGGCGGAACTAAACTGTTTTTCTAACTGGACACTACAAGTTTAGTTTAGCCAAAGACTGTACAGGGGAAGATAAACATCCGGTCTCTTTTCCCTATATGAGTAGTGAGGACAGAAACACTGGTTATGTCCCTTTGAAACGTGACACATTTTACACATTGATAGGCCAGTTGAATTCTCCGTTCAAGTTCCAGTCCGAGTTTTTGGATAGCCTCCACTGTGAATAGTGTACACGTCCGCACTAACGATAACTCTATCAGCCCGGTTCGCCGAGCTTTTAAGTAATCCATCTTACCCTTTCAGAATATCTTTGGTTTAGCGTCCACTGATGCCGCGCGCGCTTAAAGGCCCCATCACACATGGTCATGTCATGTCAGGTAGTTAGGACATTGGGCCTCGCGGCCTCTTCACTGTCCTGTCATTTTTGTTTGAACTTTTGCATAGCTGAGAGGTTTTTATATTTTGTTTTCGGCAAATCTGTCTTTTAGTCATGCTCATATTGCAGTTTTGATATGTTATGACATATTGTAGTTTTAATATGATATGACATGATCCTTCTTCTTCTTCTTCTTCTTCTTTTTCTTCTTCTTCTTCTTCGATCGATCAGACAGTTTCCTGTCATTTATGACAGCAGATGCGTCATGCTGCCGTTATGCGCCTAACTAAGAAAATAGTTAGGCCCAGCAGCAAGTCCAATTTCGGCGGGAGGGAATCTTTTTCAAAGTGTTTCTTCAACAAAAAAAAGGCAGCGCGGGAGAATGGATCGGAAGCAAGAACTCAGCCCGCTACCACGCCCTCGATCCACGCTCTTTCCAAGACCCCACCACGCTCTTACTGTACGCAACAAACAAACAACTACACGACAAGTGTAAAGTGACGTTATTTTATTCACAAGAGACAAAACAAAACTACTGGATATCTCGGCGAATGCGCCTTCATCAACATAGACAAACAATTAAACAGCAGAGAGAAAATGGAGTTGTACGTCCTCTTGGTCTGAATCAGACACATATGGGACATTTGTAAATACAAATATGGTTGGAACAATACTGGAGGCAATGCCCGGAGGCAGTACGAAACCAGTAAAGTCCCGATTTTTTTAATTTATTAATACAGATAGCTGTAGCGGTGACCACGCCTCGGTTAAACCTCATCAGCTATGGCACCGCCACAAGTATTGAACTAATGATACAATTAAACAGCAAACAGCAACAGTTTCTTAAGTACTGTATACGTTACCCCCGTAGGCCTACTCATACACTGCGCCACGACCATGCTACGATCAGACACGTGGAGTGCGGAGCGAGAACGAGGCCTGTGTGTGATGGGGGCGTTAGTTAGTAAGGCCTAAGTTAGTTAATAGGCTGAACTAATGCGGAATAACTGCCGTTCAATTATGGTAAAACGCTTGATGTGTTCGGGATTAGTCAGTTCATCTCACTGCATTAAAAAGCGCATGGGCTGGCAATTATCTCATGAAATGAAAATTTCAGTCAAATTTGCCCATGAGACGAATGCTACACATTAACGCTCGTCTCATGGGCAAAATGAGACTGAAATTTGCTTCATTTCATGAGATAATTGGGGTGGGCTTCTTACCCGCCCATGCGCTTTTTACCCCGTCTTCCCCTAGTAGTAGTAGGCCTGTTACATTATTAGTTGCCAGAACTGCGCTGTTGCCCGGAAAATCCGTTATAGAAGAACGAAGTTGATGTTAGAACACGCTTCGCTGCCTATGACTGTCACTGTTGTTTTTGGTTTGTTTATTTGTTGTTGTTGTTGTGGGTTTTTTTTCATTTCTTGTTTCGTTGGACTTTTGTTTGCTCTTTACATAGTGTTCGGTTGTTTAATTAAGGTCGGCATGCACGTTGTTAAGTTTCCACTCTTTCTCTATAGCAGCATAGTGATAGCTACCACCCCCCCCCCCCCCCCCCCACCCCCACCCCACCCCATGCACCCACCCAAGTTTCCTTACCCCTGATTGATAATGATGCTGGGTTCGCTTCCCTTTGACTCTTCTTGCTCATGTAGGGCTAGGCGGAAGGGTGTCGTAAGCACTTTTGGTGGAAGGGAGTTAATTTGAGGAGAGTTCTCTACCTTTGCATATTTTCACCTTCTCCTAGTTCCTATTCCCTGTAAATACCCCCCCCCCCCATCCCTCCTTTTACTTTGTAGGGTCTAGATGGGGCAGTGGGTGGATGCCTCGTGCCTCCATACGGGGAGCTGGACGACCTCGCCCCCCCTCCACGAGTCTCTCCCCGTGGGGATACCGGAGGGGCTTTCGTAAAAAATAGTTCCCCCACCTTCTGGAAGTTTTGTGCTTGCAACTTCCTCTAATCTGTCACTCTCTTTGACTCTGCCTTTTCCCTTTGCTTTCTATCATCTTCTATCTTTCTGACTTATTGGCCCATTCTCCTGTCTTTTTTTCCCAAAAACAAATCTTCCAAATAATTTTTCTCCTTTGAGCTCCTCCGAAATCGGAATGTGTCTACTGTACGCTGCGGGGAGACCAGTTGTTGTTGTTGTTGTATTACTCTGGCTTAAAGACTCCAGGGATAATCCCAACAGCCAAAACACTTGAACACTACGGTACAAATGCAACAGCTAGGGATGAGAACATTACGTGTGTGACCGTTTTTGATTACCCCGCCACGTGAGCAGCCACAGTCCGACTTCCGAGGGGAGACCAGTGAAGGATGGGGAGACATTATGGGAACGCAGACGAAGAAGTGAAAACTAGAAACCGGAAGAATACTTACCTTACCCAAGAAGAAGAAGAAGACGAAGAAGAAGAAGAAGAAGAAGAAGAAGAAGAAGAAGAAGAAGAAGAAGAAGAAGAAGAAGAAGAAGAAGAAGAAGAAGAAGAAGTAGGGCCTGGAACCAACTCCAACTCGTGGTGTCTTATCTCCACCCGTATCACGGCAATCTGACCATTTTCCAATTTCATAGCCCATTGATCATCCCCTTCACACACATACACACACGCACACACGCGCACACGCACGCACACGCACGCACACGCACGCACACGCACACACGCACACACACACACGCACACGCACGCACACGCACACACACACGCACACACACACACACACACACGGGCGCGCCTTCAGATAGAGACAGAGAACACAGACACAAAACATGTAATAGAAAGGGGAACAGAAAAAAAGAGACACGGGCGCGCCTTCAGATAGAGACAGAGAGGACAGACAGAAAACGTATGTAATAGAAAGGGGAAGAGAAAAAAAGAGAGAACGATAGAGTTTGATAACTAGAGAGATGGCGAGAGAGAGAGGGGGGAAAGAGAGAGACACAGAGAGAGAGAGAGAGAGAGAGAGAGAGAGAGAGAGAGAGAGAGAGAGGTGGGTGGGGTGGGAGACAGAGAGAGAGAGAGAGAGGTGAGAGGAGAGAGAGAGAGAGAGAGAGAGAGAGAGAGAGAGAGAGAGAGAGAGAGAGAGACAGAGAGAGAGAGAGAGAGAGAAGAGAAAGACAGAGAGAGAGAGAGAGAGAGAGAGAGAGAAAGAGAGAGAGAGGGTGAGAGAGAGAGAGGGTGAGAGAGAACAGAGAGAGAGAGAGAGAGAGAAGAGAGAGAGAGAGAGAGAGAGAGAGAGAGAGAGAGGAGTAGTGGGTGGGAGAGAGAGAGAGAGAGAGAGAGAGAGAGACAGAGACAGAGAGAGAGAGAGAGACAGACAGAGACAGAGAGAGACAGAGATAGAGAGACAGACAGACAGAGACAGACAGACAGACATCAAAAAGATAAAAAAACCAAATAGGGACTATCTTTCCTCCTAAGTGAGTTTGGACTTGATGGTTCTATTCCTACCCCGCTTCTCGTTTGATGGCGTGTGAAATTTTCCCCCTTTTATCTTTTGTTTTTCTTCCTTGTCTTCTTTTTCTTTTTCTTCTTTCCCTCAGTTATTCATCCATTCTTGCTGAGATACCAATCTTCAGGAAAATGGAAATCGCTCACTCTTAGGCCTATAATCCAACTGTATTAGTATCCGTTCCTTGTCCGCGTGAAGGTCTCTGTACGTGTAAACATTTTTCACTCTTTCTTCATGGCAACACAGTGAAGAAGGCCCAACACGTTAAAAGTATTCACAAAATATGAGTCTATTTCCCCTAGGCAACACAGTGGTGGAAGTTCAGCTTAGCGTCGCGTAGGCTTTCGCCATGTGTAACACAGGGTTAAAATCATAAATTCACAAAGTATTCACAAAATATGTCTAGTCTATTTCCCCTAGGCAACACAGTGGTGGAAGTTCAGCTTAACGTCGCGTATCGGCTTTCGCCATGTACGACGGGCTGAACAAACCAACCAGGGTATAGATAACCACTAATAAAGGCCCGTGTAACACGTTAAAAGTATTCCTGAATCACTATTTCCCCTAGGCAACACAGTGGTGGAAGAGAAACGCGATCGGCTTTCGCCATGTACGACGGCTGGCTAAACCAACCAGGGTATGTTAGGCTACTCACTGTCTTAGCCAAAAGGCCGAGAAGCGATCAGGATCAGGATTAAACACAGTGTGAGGCTACTCATTATATGACTTAAGGTCTGTGTGTACGTAGACGTTAACCCCTTGACTGCCACCAACGTATTACATACTGACCTGATGACATCACTGATGACGTCATCAGATGAAGAGGAATAACCCCGATATGTTGGCTTTTTCTCTAACACAGTCAAGAGAGTAATACCCCCAGACCATTTTGCCAGATTGGCTCTAAAAGTTGTGTTTTTCGTGGCATGGTTTGCCCAATGTTTTTGTTTTCGTTTTTTTCTGTCAGTCAAGGGGTTAAACATATTCACAAAATATCTCTATATCCCCAAGGCAACACAGTGCTAGGCTAGTCGGTATATATGACTTACGACTCACTGTGTTGCCATGGGGAAATAGTAATATTTTGTGAATGATGTTAACGAGTACACAGACCTTATTAACCCTTTCACCGCCAGCCATATTTCAGCCAAAAGTTTCCATTAAATTTACCTGTGTAGAGAACAAAATCCATCTGCAGTATTGTGGATTCTTCTGTGACATATGTATAAAATAAGGTCTAACCTTACTTCCCAAAACTAAGACAATAGGGTCTTTGTATAATAGACCCCAATTTGATGCCTTTTAGTGAAATAGGTGTTAAATCGCCGTGGTGCGAAAATGCGACTTTGGCGGTGAAAGGGTTAAGCTTACTTGCTTATCACTGTCTTGCCATGGGGAAAGAATGAAAAATGTTCACGTGAGCAGAGACCTTTTCTAAGCTGAAGATAAGACTTGACTTCGCAGACAGAAAAACAACAACAAGTGCAACGCCGAGCGACTGCAAAGTCCCCACGCAGCATCGCCGAGCTACTCCGAAATCGGAATGTGTCGGTTGTACACATACATAAAAACGCATCAAAACAGCACGTAAATACATAAAAACGCATCAAAACAGCACGTAACTGAATAGTTTTTTTTATATATAGCCTTGGGGTTCGGACCCGTGATTTGAGCGCGCGCGATCACGCACACACGAGCGCACAGAACAATTCATGACAACTGTGTTATAGACCATGCATCAAGAAATGTTGTGAAAAAACTGCATTGAAATACATGCAAAACGTCGCGAAATATTAGCGATTATGTGTTTCGGGGTTTGAACCCCGTAACTGGCGCGACCTTGACCTTAATGTAAAACTAAATACATCAGTGGATAGATTGCATCTTGGCAAACTAGTATACTAAATTTGATGATGATACACTGAATAGTTTTTGAGAAAAACGGACGAATAGCCGGACGGACG
>CM065702.1:16136997-16139497 GCA_017654935.2 Phymorhynchus buccinoides | reverse complement strand
AAAATATAAAACTTATAGGATTTCATCAGATTCAACCCCTTGACTGCCACCAACATATCACGTACTGACCAGCTGATGACATCACTGATGATGTCACCAGATATGAAGAGGAATAACCCTGATATGCTGGCCTTTGCTGCAACACAGTCAAGAGAGTTATATCCCCAGACCATTTTGCCAGATTGGCTCTACCAGGGGGCCGTTTCACAAGGCCTAACGTTACGTAGCGTGAGGGCAAATCGGCAAAACGGTACTAAAAAACACCTCTTTCGCCGACGTTTGCCAAAAACGTTTTGTGGCTACTCCCAAGGTATCTTTTCGCGAACTATCACGTGACTAGCATGGGGTGAATAAATTTCTTGTTGTTGATTGGTTCATTAAAGTTTGGTTACAAAAAATTGACCAATCAGACAAGAGCTTGTAATATTCTTCCGCAAACGATTTCTAAAGTGTTTCTTAGGCCCCGTTTGGCGTAAGCGTTATTCGCGCGGCGACAGTTATCTAGAGAAACTGGACCCAGTTGTCTTTTTCATGGCATGATTTGCCCAATGATTTTTGTTTTTGTTTGTGGCACAAGCCACAAACCTATAACTCACTTTGTCGGTCTGTCTGTCGGTCGGTCGGTCCAAAATTGTTGCACGCCACAAACGATTGCGAATCCGCACTTGTTTCTTTATTTTTTTTCTGGCAGTCAAAGGGTTCTTAATAAGAATTTCACGGGAATCAGGCCTCACAAAATATGCACTGTCGGCTCGCGGCTGGATTGAATCCTATGCAGTGGGCCTGTCCCTTTTAGGCTCGGTGTGCATCTTGTGTCCTGGCTAATACAAAGCATCTGTTTTGTTTCAGTCTGTGTTTTTCTCACACCTGCTGCCATGTCATTCACACCGACTGGCGTGCGGTTGTGTACGCATTTGGTCCGCTGTCGCCCATGTTGTTTGGGTCTTGGGGAAGGGAGACCAAAAGGCCTTTTTACACTTTTAGTAAAGCTTTATACTTGTGGCGGTACCATAGCCGATGAGGTTTAACCGAGGCGTGGTTACTGCTACACATTATCTGTATTGTTAAAAAAAATCGGGACTTTACTGGTGTTGCACTGCCTCTGGGCATTGCCTCCAGTATTGTTTCCACCATCTTCGTATTTACAAATGTCCCATAATGTGTCTATGACCAGGAGGACGTAAAACACCATTTTTCTTCTTAGGGACACCAAAAGAAGCAGGCCTGCTTGTGTGTATAATAAGTTAATAACATGTCAGCGAGTCAAAAAGGAACAAGGCGTGTGCTACCTGTCACACGATTGTCAAACATGCTGGGTCCTCGGTAGAATACAGATGGACACCGAGCATTAGACGTAGCCCCCCCCCCCTATCCCCACCCACCCCCCTCCACCCCCACTCCAAAATAAAGCCAAACAAAGCCAAACAACTTGAGAGTGCCACTCATGGTGAAGCACTATACGAACATAAAAGTAAACCACAGTTGACAGTGAACAGAAAGCGGGGGAATTAAACTTCACTGTCTGTTAACCTAGCTACATCGCCCTATATTGGCTTCTCTTATTGGCTGTCTGGCTGTCTGTCTGTTTCTCTCTCACTAATTTCTGTGTCCCAGTCTGTTTGTCTGTCTGTCTGCCTCTCTCCTCTCTGAATGCGCGCGCCTCTCTCTCTCTCTCTCTCTCTCTCTCTCTCTCTCTCTCTCTCTCTCTCTCTCTCTCTCTCTCTCTCTCTCTCTCTCTTCTCTCCCTCTCTCTCTCTCTCTCTCTCTCTCTCTCTCTCTCTCTCTCTCTCTCTCTCTCTCTCTCTCTCTCTCTCTCTCTCTCTCTCTCTCTCTCCCCTCTCTCTCTCTCTCTCTCTCTCTTTTTTCCAAAATTAAAAAAAGATTCGTTCGTTCGTTCGTCTACAACAATACCTGGTAAGAAATTACCTTTTCTTCATCTAAGTTAATATGGCTTGCCCCACTTTTGTGTAATATACTCGTCTTTTGTGTAATATACATAATTTTTTTCATAGGTGCAAACTAAGTAAGCGTATATGTCATTAATTATTATCAACCCATCGTCTTTACTTCGTCTGATGCGTCATAGGCTGTTGATGAGTGGAGATATTTATCAGGGCATCCAATTATATCAATTTAGTTATTTCCATATTATCAAAGAGTTCATGTTCAACAGTGCTGGCGAGATCACAGACAGTGATAGGACACCCCTTTAAATGTGTTTTTCAGGGGTGGATCAGTTAGTTATGTAGGGGGGGGGGGGGGGGTACAAGCACTCGGCTGGGGGGGTCCAGAAATTGACGATGATTTGAATAGAAAAAAAAACACACGCAAAGGCCTCTCTTGGGAGAGTACGCTAAAACTATGGCATGGAATTATATGTATCCGTCTTTTTCTTTTCTTTCGTTTTTCTTTTTGTTCGTTTTGGAAGGGTGGGAGCCCGGAACCCCTGTAACACCCCCCCCCCCCCCCAATCCGCCTCTGTATTTAATATATTTAATGT
>CM065702.1:16034497-16126997 GCA_017654935.2 Phymorhynchus buccinoides | reverse complement strand
GCACACGCACGCACACGTACACACGCACGCCACACACACAGTGAACACGCACACGAACGCACGCACGCACGCGCACACACGCACACACACACGCACACAAGCACACACACACACACACACACACACACACACACACACACACACACACACACACACACACACACAGACACAGACACACACACACACACACACACACACACACACACACACACACACACACACACACACACACACACACACACACACACACACACAACCACTTTGGGGTTGTCATCATCATTATGATCAATGTTGTATTGTCATTAATTTTATAAACAAAATAATTACAGCTTATAATTTTATTATATAAGTAATTGTTTAAAATTTCTTGCTCGTCTGAGGCATGTTATCGACCGATGAAGGGGCAGTAATGAAGGGGGGGGGGGGGGCGGGCAAGGGAAACATATAGTAATGACCATCTGCAGCTTGTGGATAACCAGGCGGGATACAGACGTTTTGTACCCTGGACGTTTCGTCTTAGACGTTTCGTCTGGTCACGGTGTTATATCCTTGGGAAAGATACTTTACTCCTATTTCCTGGTCCTTCGGATGAGACCTGAAAACGAGGTCCCGTGTGCGCGGCGAACGCACGCAGGCACAAGATCTTGCGCGCGCGTTAAAGCCCATTCCACTATTCGGTACGAGTAGGCCGTGTGTGCAGGTGGAATGGATGACACAAACTCACAAAGCATGCATCCTGTGCGCCAATAGCAGTCTAAACGAAGACTTTGGGCGTGGGGCAGGATAAACATCCCCAATCGGAAGAGGAAGAATGTCCACCTGCCGTTTATCAGCAATCATTGACATACACAGGGGTTCAAAGACGAAGATGCCCAGCACAGGATAAGATGGGATCATTTTAGAAAGATATTAGATAATAGATAAGCATTATGTTGTTTAGAACAATATTTAAATGATGAATTTGGCTGGGTATTTTATAAGTTCAGATCGCTATTAATATCAGATAAGCGTTTAATTTGTTGTTTTGAATTATGCTAAACGATATGAAGAGAGGGATTTGGCTGGGTATATGTTGTCTATTTCAATGTACAGGCGCCCCCCCCCCTCCCCCCCCTGAAATCACTTCTTGTCGAGGCCCTTGAAATGACAGATCAAGTGACATATTTTTTGTTTTCTTGATTTCTTCATTGCGCTTGTTGTGGTCAACTTTGCTGTACTAGAACGAGAAAGATGATTGTAATTTGCTAATGAAGTTGAAACTTTTCTTTGTTTAAGCTATCCCGGATACTGACTTCACAAATGCTTGAAATTAAAACTGATATTCTAGTTAAAGAAATGAAGTTAGGCCTAAACATTGATTATTATAATTATAAAGAGAGAACGAGCTAGAGAACTACACCAGCTGACAGAGTGACACACACACACACACACACACACACACACACACACACACACACACACACACACACACACACACACACACACACACACACACACACACACACACACACACACATTCAATTTAAATTTAAATTTAAATTTAAATTTAATAATAATCCTTTGACCCCTCTTGTCAGACACAGACAAAGGCAGACGCACACACACACACACACACCAAAACGAAACTACAAGCAGCTGATGACTTTAACCTTTGCACTCCAACATAACAAGGTGAAGGTCATAATTGTTGAAAATATAAAGTTTCTACTGGAATATTTCAACTTTCGCCAATGACTCTATCTGTTAGATATAATCAATAATATTTTTATTATGTGTGCTTATTTTCACAAAACATTTTTATGTTATTTACACAACACTGGATTATTTCAAATGAAATTATTTGTTTTGTTCTTTTTACACTATTTTTGATGCAACAAAAGAAGAATTGTGAAGTATTATTTTTGTTGATGTGAACTTGAATATTATATTAAATAACAAACAAATAAAATATTATATAACAATAATTGATGTAAACTTAGAAAAAAAATCAATGTAACTTTCGTTTTTAACTTGTTACGAGATTTTGCCAACACGTACAAACAAACATGGCCGAAACGGGAAGTTTGTGGGAAGGTAAATTTGATTGTGGTCGTCGCAAGTGTTTACAGAACAGGGGAAAAGAATAATGTGTTACTTTAATGACAAGTTCAAGCGTGAACTTGGCAGCTCCAAATCATTGGGGCTCATTTTCCGTACACTGTGGATCAAATGTCATTGATATATTGTTTTTTCGCTTGAGAATCAGAATGAGTCTGAAAACAGAAAAGTAGGCTATGTCGCAGCTCGTGCAAATCTAGACTTCTTAGCAGTGAGACTACAGTCATAAAGACTGAAAGCTATCTTCTTCTTCTTCGCTGTACGTGGTCACAATCAACACTTTGATTATTTGCCACTTATGCCGGAAGAAAAGGCTCAAAGCCTGAGACGAAACTGAAAATCTAGGCCTTAGAGTTAGACAGAAGAGGGACAGGTAAAAAGATAAAGGATTGAGTGCTTGCACTGGGTTAAGACCATTAAACCCCCCAGTTCAGCCGGGAAGGAACAGGCCCCACTTCCAGCAACAAGCAAAAGCAGAAGAGAGGGGGGGGGGGGGAATCTATCTGCAGTATCGACGCCAATGAGAAAAGTAGGCTAGACTACAGTCATAAAGACTGAAAGCTATCTGCAGTATCGACGCTAATGATTTTTTTTTCAAGGCAGGAACTCGCTGCTACTCCTCTATTCCTTTATCCAGGTTGGGATAGGGTTAAGCCACTTAGAGTTAGGATAGAACGCCGGGGAAGGGTTGGGATTAGGGTTAGAAATGAAAAAAAGGTCAGACAATGACCACTTGCCGTTGCCGTTATCCAATGAAATTGCAAGTAGCTGGAGTCGATACTGCAGATAGCTTACAAAACTGAAAAAGAAAGCTGTACCTAGAGTCTACAAATCTGTACCTTCTTCTACTAGGTATGGGGACCAAAATAGGCAGTGAAGCATTTCAAGCGTCCCATAGTTCATGCTTTATTCTTTTGCTTTAGTTTATTCTTCATTCTTTCTTTATGCAAAATGCCAGACTCTACATGTGTTGAGGACAGAAAAAAGATCATTCAACCTGACTTCTAGTACTACCATTTTCATGGCTAGACCCTACAGACAGTTCAAGAAACTATCTGGGTGTCACCATCTCCAAAGATCTTTCGTGGGACACCCACATCAACAACACTGTCAACAAGGCCAACAAGACCCTAGGCTTCCTTCGGTGCAACCTGAAAGTGGGCTACATCGCCGTCAAGGAAACAGCATACAAGGCCTTGGTTCGTCCAACTCTTGAGTATGCCTCACCTGTCTGGGCCGCACACTGCCAAAAACATCAGCAAGATAGAAAAGGTCCAACGCCGTGCAGCTCACTGGGTCATCAACCGCCACCGTCAGTCATCAAGTGTGGACAACATGCTGACCGAGCTGCACGGCCTTCACTCCAAGACAGACGATGTTTGGCAAGGCTGGCCACCTTCAAATACCACCATGGAGAGGTGACCATCAACACCCACTTTTTAGCACAGGCCTGTTCCCCATCTACCTTCACGCCAGATGTGACTATCACACACAGCAGCCTACCTCCTCCCAGCTACAAAAACATACTACAGGGAAGTTGTCTTTCTTCATAAGAGCTGTGTGTGAGTGGAACAACCTTTCCACCTGAGGCAGTGTCATCAGCCTGAGTGGAGTTCAAAGCTCAGATTTAAACTGCTTCCCTTTCCCCCCTTCTTTTGCTCCCATCCTCCCACCCCCTTCCCCCTCCCAGCCTTTTCTACCTCCACCACCACCCATCCTACCCACCCAACCCATACCCCTCCTGTTCCTGAGCTGATCATCTGGGCAGCAACCACTTCTACTCCTTTCCTTCCCGGAATCCCCCATTTGTACAACATCAGAATCATCACTACGCTGATGGAGGATGTTTCAAGCAAGAACAAGGGGGTATTCTTCATCGTCAGCAAGATGAAGGATGTTTTAAGAAAGAACAACAAGAACTGAAGAAGGGTTTACTGCATTCTTTGCGTCTCATGAGTCACATGTATTATAAATAAATATGTAAACATTTCTTTTGTCTTCTTGTTCATTTCAGCACTATTGAACTAGTATACTAATGTAAATTTATTCACTTTAAATAAGGATATATTTAATATTAGAATTATTATTATTTAGATAGCACCATTGTCTGCACATATATTGTACACTTTGTAAACTCACAAAGAATCAGATTCATAAAAAAAGAAAAAAAGAATAGAATCAGATTAACTAAAAATGGCTGCTTTTTTTCAAAAGGTGGAATAGGATTTGATTAGGAAGGGGGAACAGGCATGTACTGTAGTGGTTCTTAGTTTAGAAATATATTGCTAAAAATGTTGAATGTGTTTGATATGCAGATTTGCGGAAGCAAGCTCGTCAGCTAGAAAATGAAATCGATCTCAAACTGGTTTCCTTCAGTAAGCTGGGGACCAGCTACTCCGGAGAGAGGGGCGACAGGTATGCAAATCGCTAATTCACTAATTCAATTATACGGTTTTACTAGTGATGTCCACATTTTATCCCTGTAGTGTAAGTGAAGTGTAATTGTAAGGATGAAAATTCATTGATTTATTAACCCTTTCAGTTTTACCGTCAATGTCGCATTTATGCACCACAATGGTTTGACACCCATGTTACTAATGGGATCAAATCAGGGTCTGTTATTCAAAGGCCCTATCTTCTTAATTATGGGATGTAAGGATAGGCCTAATGTTATACATGTCACAGAGGAATCCACAATATTGCTGACAATTTCTTTTCCTCTACCCAGTTAAGTTTAATGGTATTTTTTGGCTGAAAAATGGCTGGCAGCGAAAGGGTTAATGGATGAAGCTTGACCTCTCTAGGCATAGTGGAACATCTTTGGTTATTGAACTTGTTCTGATGGGTACATATTGTTGACATTGCCATCAATTTTATCTTTATTTCTTAAGTGTTTGGTTAATAATAATGGGAATTTATATAGCGCTCTTTCTTACATGATAACAAGAACATTAAAGGCAAACAAATAATGAATCATTAGAAAGTAAAATAAACACGATGCTTGCACGCAACGTTCTCTTTCTACAGACGTTCATATTCCCATAGTCCAGTTAGAATTAAAATTAAACTCTGATGAGTGTTTAAGATTGGGTTCTTTTTGTTTACATACAGTATGTAATGATGTTGTACCTTGCTGGTTTTCTTACGCGCGGTCACTTTTTTTGTTTTTTGGTCAATCAATTTATTAACCATTTTTACTGCTGTCCATTTTTCAGCCAAAGAATAGAACTGTCAAACTTACCTTGATACAGAAAAGATGACAGAGACCTGCAGTGCTGGGGAATCCCCTATGTCATGTGTAAAATATGGCCTTTCCTTATCCTTAATTAACCCTTTCACCGCCAGCTATTTTTTCAGCAAAAACATTCCATTAAACTTACCTGGGTTGAGAAAAAAATCTGTCTGTAATATTGGGGATTCCTCTGTGACATATTTATATCAAAGGCCTGTCTTTACCTCGCAACATTAAGAGAATAGGGTCTTTGGATAACAGACCCTGATTTGATGCCTTTTAGTGACATGGGTGTTCAATCATTGTGGTGCAAAAATGCGACGTTGGCAGTGAAAGGGTTAAGGAGATAAGATCATTTGATAACATATTGATTTGATGCCTTTAGTTTTAGTGACATGAGAGTTAACCCCTTCACTGCCTTCCTCGTGTCATGGATGCTCCTTCTTTCAGGATGTCCTGAATTGCAGGATTTTTATATATTATATATTCAAAGGAATAGCACTTGTACTAGTCTAGAGGGGTCAAAAAAGAGCAGTAAATGTCTGTGTGTGTGTGCACGCTGCTCCTGCACTCCGCCCGGGCCACCCCCTTGCAGGATTTTTTTAATTTCCCAGGATCACCCATGCATTGATGATATAACTTTTGATGTCATAGTCCTAGAATGCTGGTTTTAGGTTTAGACAAATCAGGAAAGATATATATCTGTAGACTATTTTTTTTCTAAAAGGTCTCTTTTAAATTTTATCGTGAGAAAATCAATAATTTCTCCATTTTTCTGTGGCAGTGAAGAGGTGAAATCAATGTGGTGCAAAAAGGTATCTTTGGTAGCGAAAGGGTTATAATTTGTTTAATTCATTGATTGATTGTGGTTTTTTTGGTGCAGAGGTCCCTTGCTGACCGCTAGCAGCAGCGAACACATGTTTGACACCATGGCCATGGAGATGGAACAGCTGCTGACCAGGGTGAGAAGGAACAATTACACTACAATACAAATGCATTACAACCAGGGGTCGCGCTAGTGTTTTTGAAAACGCGTTTTGCTTACGCGACGTCGGCAAAAAAATGCGTAAGGGAAGCAAAAAATCGCGTCAAAGAACAAAATGATAAATCTAAGCTAAAAACAATGAAAACAAGACCAGCAACAAAAACATGCATTTTTATTCACTAACCAGTCATTTTCGGCGATCACGCCGATACAGTGATTTTCCCGCCACACTGCACTGCGCCTACTTTCCTCTGAAAGCAGTGGCACTTTTCTATAGTCTGTTCCAATGTTTGGTGTAGCAGAACCACTATACGTGTAGAGACTGTAGGACTTCTAGTCTGATTCACCATCTAGACTCGGATGCGATTTTGAGCGGACGTCATTTTGCGTACGGGTTACGCGTAAACGCCGTAAAAATGCGTCAGCGATTTTTTAAACGCGTCAAATACGCAAGAAACATGCGTTAGCGCGACCCCTGACTACACAATGCAGTGCAACGCAACATAATACAGTAGGACCTCCCTTAGCCCTTTCGCCGCCAGCCATTTTTCAGCCCCCCAAATACCATTAAACTTACCTGGGTAGACAAAAAACACCCTGCTATTTTGCAAATTCCTCTGTATGTATAACATTAGGCCTATTTTTACCTCCCAAAATTACGAAAACAGGGTCTTCAAATAACAGGCCCTGATTTGATGGGTTTTTTTTTTTTACATGAATGTTAAACCATAGTGGTGCCAAAAAATCAGTGAAAGGGTTAAAGGCCTCCATTATGAAAGACTCCCTTCCTTTTAAGACCTACTTCTCTTGAGAGTGAGACATTGCCCTTATTAATGTAAGTATTAAAATTACCTCCCTTATACAACTCCCTCCCAATTGGATATTTTTTTAAGGTCTTATAAGGGAGGTTCCACTGTACAACACTTTACAACAAAGGTCTTATAAGGGAGGTTCAACTGTACAACAAAGGTCTTATAAGGGAGGTTCAACTGTACAACAAAGGTCTTATAAGGGAGGTTCCACTATACAACACTGTACAACAAAGGTCTTATAAGGGAGGTTCCACTGTACAACAAAGGTCTTATAAAGGTTCTACTGTACAACACTGTACAACAAAGGTCTTTTAAGGGAGGTTCCACTGTGCAACACTTTACAACAAAGGTCTTATAAGGGAGGTACCACTGTACAACACTTTACAACAAAGGTCTTATAAGGGAGGTTCCACTATACAACACTGTGCAACAAAGGTCTTATAAGGGAGGTTCCACTTTGCAGCACTTTACAACAAAGGTCTTATAAGGGAGGTTCCATTATACAACACTTTACAACAAAGGTCTTATAAGGGAGGTTCCACTGTACAACAAAGGTCTTATAAGGGAGGTTCCACTGTACAACAAAGGTCTTATAAGGGAGGTTCCACTATGCAACACTTTACAACAAAGGTCTTATAAGGGAGGTTCCACTATACAACACTTTACAACAAAGGTCTTATAAGGGAGGTTCCACTGTACAACAAAGGTCTTATAAGGGAGGTTCCACTGTGCAACACTTTACAACAAAGGTCTTTTAATGGAGGTTCCACTGTACAACACTTTACAACAAAGGTCTTATAAGGGAGGTTCTACTGTACAACAAAGGTCTTTAAGGGAGGTTCCACTGTACAACAAAGGTCTTATAAGGGAGGTTCCACTGTACAACAAAGGTCTTATAAGGGAGGTTCCACTGTACAACAAAGGTCTTATTGGGAGGTTCTACTGTACAACACTTTACAACAAAGATCTTATAAGGGAGGTTCCATTTTACAACAAAGGTCTTATAAGGGAGGTTCCACAGTACAACACTTCACAACAAAGATCTTATAAGGGAGGTTCCATTTTACAACAAAGGTCTTATAAGGGAGGTTCCACAGTACAACACTTCACAACAAAGGTCTTATAAGGGAGGTTCCATTTTACAACAAAGGTCTTATAAGGGAGGTTCCACAGTACAACACTGTACAACAAAGGTCTTATAAGGGAGGTTCCACAGTACAACACTTCACAACAAAGATCTTATAAGGGAGGTTCCATTTTACAACAAAGGTCTTATAAAGGAGGTTCCACAGTTTTACAACAAAGGTCTTAAAGGGAGGTTCCACTGTACAACACTTTACAACAAAGGTCTTATAAGGGAGGTTCCACTGTACAACACTTTACAACAAAGGTCTTATAAGGGAGGTTGCACGGTTGCACTGTACAACACTTTACAACAAAGGTCTTATAAGGGAGGTTCCATTTTACAACAAAGGTCTTGAAGGGAGGTTGCACTGTACAACACTTTACAACAAAGGTCTTATAAGGGAGGTTCCACTGTACAACACTTTACAACAAAGGTCTTAAGGGAGGTTCCATTTTACAACAAAGGTCTTATAAGGGAGGTTCCACTGTACAACACTTTACAACAAAGGTCTTATAAGGGAGGTTCCACTGTACAACACTTTACAACAAAGGTCTTATAAGGGAGGTTGCACAGTACAACACTTTACAACAAAGGTCTTAAGGGAGGTTCCATTTTACAACAAAGGTCTTATAAGGGAGGTTCCACTGTACAACACTTTGCAACACCATGCAGTGGGACTCCATTACAAGTGTTATTGTGAAGTTGCCTCTAAGGCCTTGTCCGACGATGCTTCCTCTGGCATGCACCTGGTAGCTCTGTCACACTGTGAAAATGGGTGAACACTCTTTGCGAAAGAGCGAGTGATTGCATCATCAGACTTTGCCTTAAAGGGAAAACAACCAATCCCAGGGATCGGGTCTTTTTCGCCAGAAAAGCTCTGCCTCGCGGTGGCTCGCACAACAGGGAACAAAGAAGGGCAAACCGTCTCTCTCGCCAGCTGTGATTCAAAATTTGAATCAAATGCGGCGCGCGCTCAGCGTCTCCCCTCTTTTATAGTCCGGTCGTGCCTTTTAGTGTGACTTGGCCAGTTTATTACGACCAGCAATCTTGACTTGGGCAATTATGCTTTGAGGGTGACGGAACGTTCGCGTTTGCAGCTGACGCAGGTGAACGACCGCATGGTGGAGTACACGCAGAGCATCGCACACAGCTCACCCACAGCGGCCCTGCTGCACACGCTCCAGCGGCACCGCGCCATCCTTCAGGACTACAGCCAGGAGTACAGCAAGACCCACGCCAACATCGCCGCCATCCGGGAGAGGGAGGATCTGCTGGGCTCCGTCCACAGGGAAATCAAGTGAGTTTTGTGCGTGGAAGATACACCTTTACCTCAAGGAAACATGCACATATATGCATCCTTTAGGACTAGTCTACAGTCAGAAGTACAGCAAGACCCAAGCGAGCATCGCCGCCATCCGGGAGAGGGAGGATCTGCTGGGCTCCGTCCACAGGGAAATCAAGTGAGTTTTGTGTGTGGAAGATACACATGCATGCATGTGAGCACATAGATACATCCTACAGGACTAGTCTACAGTCAGGAGTACAGCAAGACCAACGCCAACATCGCCGCCATCCGGGAGAGGGAGGATCTGCTGGGCTCTGTCCACAGGGAAATCAAGTGAGTTTTGTGTGTGGAAGATACACATGCATGCATGTGAGCACATAGATACATCCTACAGGACTAGTCTATAGTCAGGAGTACAGCAAGACCCACACCAACATCGCAGCTATCAGGGAAAGGGAGGACCTGCTGGGCTCCGTCCACAGGGAAATCAAGTGAGTTTTGTGTGTGGAAGATACACATGCATGCATGTGAGCACATAGATACATCCTACAGGACTAGTCTATAGTCAGGAGTACAGCAAGACCCACACCAACATCGCAGCTATCAGGGAAAGGGAGGACCTGCTGGGCTCCGTCCACAGGGAAATCAAGTGAGTTTTGTGTGTGGAAGATACACATGCATGCATGTGAGCACATAGATACATCCTACAGGACTAGTCTATAGTCAGGAGTACAGCAAGACCCACACCAACATCGCAGCTATCAGGGAAAGGGAGGACCTGCTGGGCTCCGTCCACAGGGAAATCAAGTGAGTTTTGTGCGTAAAAGATACACCTTTACCTCAAGGAAACATGCACATATATGCATCCTTTAGGACTAGTCTACAGTCAGAAGTACAGCAAGACCCAAGCGAGCATCGCCGCCATCCGGGAGAGGGAGGATCTGCTGGGCTCCGTCCACAGGGAAATCAAGTGAGTTTTGTGTGTAAAAGATACACATGCATGCATGTAAACATTATGTACATGCAGAGTGACGGTGCAGCTGGAACATCTGACCTTGACCTTTGACCAATGACCATCTTCGAACTTGGCCTAGATATCCTAGCTACCTATGTCCTAGGTCCCTCCGTTCAAACGTTATTGTGGTAACATAGCCAGCCAGATAGGAACAGAATGCTCTGAAAACAGTAACCATCTTTCGCTTTGCGGCTGTTTAACCAGTCCTAGGGAAACAAGAACCAGTGAAAGTAGACCTACAGAAAACCACAATATCTGAGCCTCTGTTGAAACCATTTATCAGTCCCAACAACAATTTATCAGTCCATGGGACTGACAGGTCAATGTTTTTCAGTATTTTGGTTTTGCAATCAGTATTTTACTGATAATTACCAGTTAACGCGATCACTGCTTAACCCCTTCACCGCCAGCCATATTTCAGCCCAAAATGTCCATTATATTTACCTGGGTAGAGAACAACATCCATCTGTAGTATTGGGGATTCTTCTGTGAAATATATAAAATAAGGTCTATCCTTACTTCCCAAAACTAAGACAATGAGGTCTTTGGATAATAGACCTCAATTTGATGCCTTTTAGTGACATAGGTGTTAAATCACTGTGGTGCTAAAATGCGACTTTGGCGGTGAAAGGGTTAATGACATGATCATGATTTGTTGATTGAATGTTTTCATGTCATGATGTGTTAGTCGCTTTGTGTCCTTTTTCAGCACTTACAAGAACAACACAGGGTTGAACAGACGCACAGAGCTCTACCTCAAGGAAAGCGATCATTTAAGAAAGTAAGTAGGTTTTTTTGTACAATTTTTTTTTCACATGCACTCTTTTGAGATCTAAACCTTTCTGTAATAAATCTTTACATTATACATTGAAACGTTTATACGACAAGGAAAGCGATCACTTGAGAAAGTAAGTTTTTTGTTAGATTTAATTTAAAAAACCCCACTCTTTTGAGATCTAAGCCTTTCTGTAATAAATCTTTACATTGTACATTGAAACGTTTATCTGACAAGGAAAGCGATCACTTATGAAAGCAAGTAGGTTTTTTGTTAGATTTTTTTTTCACATGCATTCTTTTGAGATCTAAGCCTTTCTGTAATAAATCTTTACATTATACATTGAAACGTTTATCCGACAAGGAAAATAATCACTTAAGAAAGTAAGTTTTTTTGTTAGATTTAATTTTAAAAAACCCACTCTTTTGAGATCTAAGCCTTTCTGTAATAAATCTTTACATTATACATTGAAACGTTTATCCAACAAGGAAAATGATTCACTTAAGAAGGTAAGTAGGTTTTTTTGTTAGATTTTTTTTCTAAATGCACTCTTTTGAGATCTAAACCTTTCTGTAATAAATCTTTACATTATACATTGAAACGTTTATCCGACAAGGAAAGCGATCACTTAAGAAAGTACCGGTAAGTTGTTTTTTTTGTTTGATTTTTTTTTCAAATGCACTCTTTTGAGATCTAGACCTTTCTGTAATAAAGCTTTACATTATACATTGAAACGTTTATATGACAAGTCGGAAATGAAAGGAAGAAAATTGTTAGCAGTTGTTTGTCCTTTATCTTTTCTTTACGTTTTCCTTCCTTTTTTCATATTTTGATTTGTTACAGTTAATTATGGCAAGACTTTACAATTTTGTTAAACCGATTGACTATTTAAAACAAAAAAAGTATGGTATGATAGAGCAAGTGTACAATCCATTCATGTTGTTCCCTGCTGAAGAATAATAGGTTTAGAGATAAGAGGGGACACAGCTGTTCCGTCCCACACAAAATCAAGCTATTTAGTTAAAGGACCGAATCTAGAAATCTTAGATAAAAACTGCACCAAACTTTTGCTTGCAAAAATATTTTGACTGTATGTTCTTCGTTGTATTTTTAATTTATTTCATACGTCAGATTTATGGTAAAAACTTATTTTTGTTGAGCAGTATCATGCAACATACTTAGTAGAAAATGTTCTTGAATAATATACACTTAGTATCGCAAACGTAAAGAAAATTGCCCATCGGTGAAAATCTAGCAATATCCACTGATTACAACTAATATAGTCACATACTACAACATATTCGTGATTGTAATTTATGAAAAGTTACTTATGGTAAACTAAAGTTGGCTTGAAAAAACTTCTGATAATATAGATGAACTAATTCCTTCCGAAACAGCTGTGGGGAGTGAGAAAGAATTCTCTTGTTATTACAAGATATTGAAGGGAGTGAAATCAGGCGGAATGCGTCTCTTTCTTCTGATAATATAGATGAACTAATTCCTTCCGAAACAGCTGTGGGGAGTGAGAAAGAATTCTCATGTTATTACAGGATATTGAAGAGAATGAAATCAGGCGGAATGCGTCTCTTTCTTCTGATAATATAGATGAACTAATTCCTTCCGAAACAGCTGTGGGGAGTGAGAAAGAATTCTCATGTTATTACAGGATATTGAAGAGAGTGAAATCAGGCGGAATGCATCTCTTTCTTCTGATGCTTTAACCCCTTCGCCGCCAGCCACTTTTCAGCTAGAAAATACCATTAAACTTTAACTGGGTCGAGTAAAAAATGTATCTGCAATATTGGAAATTCCTCTGTGACATGTATAACATTAGGCCTATCCTTACCTCCCAAAATCAAGAAAATAGGGTCTTCAGATAACAGGCCCTGATTTGATGCCTTTTAGTGACATTGGTGTTAAGCCATTGTGGTGCATAAATGCGACATTGGCGGCGAAAGGGTTAACTCTTCTATCATGTATTTTTTAGACGTTCTTGTTTTTCTGTTGCATACTCAGAGGGGAGTAACTTTTTTAGAGTGCGCATGCGTTGCTTAATGGAAGAAACAGTGACATAAGCTCCCAAAAACAAACACATGGCAGGGTGCTTGGCAGTGAATGTCTTTGCATTTGTTGCAGAATGTAGAGTGATGTCTTGAACATTTGCCATGGTGCTAGAAGATTAATTCTCAATATTTTTAAGCACTTTGTTCAAAGAACAAGGAATGCTTATAATTTTCGAGGCTTTTTCATTTCTGTGACACAATGAAGAATCTTGATAATCAATATCTACACATGCTTATTTACTTATTTATTTATTTTCAGTTCAGAACGTTTGGTGGACGAACAAATCAGGTGAGAATTACTTAGTTGTTTAAACTGTGGCTCTTTAGTACTAGCAACATTGAGAAAGAGTCTGTTTTAGTTTTTGTTTGTTTGTTTATTAATAATAATAATGATGATGGGCATTTCTAGCGCTTAATCTTAAATAAGCCTGAAGCGCTTACAATAATAAATAAGTTATTAATAAATTAATAAACCTTCATCATACCAAGCAATAGAAACAAATGAGCGTCAAAAATATGTTAAACATACGCACAAACACACACACACGTGTGCGCGCACACACGCATGCACGCGCACACATACGCATGCACACACAAACGTGCGTGCGCGCAAACGCACGCATGCACGCACACGCACACACAACACGCACACACACTAACACACATGCATGGAAGGGACAAAGTACTTTGCCAGGAAATGAAGCCGACTATGATTTGAAGAGAGTAGTTTTGAGAGAAGACTTTTAAAATGAAGAGAGGGAGTTGGATGGGTGAAAGTAAAACATTCTCAGGGGTGCATGTGGGTCTGCCTGAAGCCTGAATTCAGGCAATTTGATGCAGGTTCAGAGATAGGGCTCTTCTCGTGCTCGTTGTGCTCTTAAATTGACCAATATAGCAAGGGCTATGATGGAATGTTCAGGCAAACTCTTTGGTCACCGCATGCACCCAAGCATTCTCTCATTCCTGAAATGACACATTTCAATGTTCTCTGAATCTTCCCAGTCCTGAAGTGGTGACCGCATTAGAAATAACTTCCAATGTGCGTACGTCTGAATGCAGGATGGGTGGGGATAGTGTTGGAATTGTGTATCTATTTTGTTTTAATCTGCCATCAATTTGGCAGAAACGTTTGATTTTATAAGACCGTGGTTCCGGATGACAAGATGGCCAATCCTGAAGAGACTATCAGCTTTGAAGTCCTGATTTCATGAGCACGCCTGAACTTTCTTTCACCCATGTATTTGCATGGGTGATACTCTTTTATTTTTACACTGATTTAAATATTTTTAATTTGACCAGAAACTGAACTTCAGTTTTTTGTAATTCATCCACAAAAAAAAAAAAAAGGACCACAAGCGATTTGGGGCGTTTTGAACTTGGTACTATCTTGGAAGTTTACCAAGGCAATGTAATAATTTACAAACTGTCTCTGTCTATCATTTTAACTGTCTGTCTCATTATCTCTCTCTCTTTACTTGCCCGCCCTAAATCGTCTGACGGGGCTCTGCCCCTGTACACTGCCGGGGCCATGGGTCCCTGGACCCCAGCCTTTCAGGGTTTTTTTCATTTTGGGGAGTTGCACCCATGTATTTGTGATGTGTTGAAAGCAAAGCAATTTCACAAACTAGGTATGGTGAGTGTGTGTGTGGTAGGTCAGTGTAAAGTGTAATTTTCTCTTTTTCGTATCCATTGAAAAATGGTAACTTTTGCTGACTGGCTGATTTCTTTTTGATCCCTTCACTGCCAGAGGAAAACTGAAAAAAATATTGATTTTCTTTTTATAAAATTTAAAAGAGACCCCCGGTAGACTCAATCTGAGAAAACGGTCAAGAGATATATCTTTCCTGACTTGTCTAAGCCAAAGACCATCATTCCAGGACTATGACATCAATAGTCGCAGGGCTCCCAATCATCCCACAAAACAAGGGGTCCCAGGGACTCCTTCACTTACAGTATAGAGGGTCCTAGAGGCGGGATAGAGGGTCCCAGTGGCATTGCGAATGCTAAAAATAATTTTTTTAGTGCATCCCTGGGACCCCCTGCACATACTTTTAGAGGGTCCTTTAGAATTTTAGTACTTCATAGACCCCCAATGGGGGTCCTTGGGAGCCCTGAAAAGTTATGACATCATCAATGACATCACACACCCTGTAGTAGACACAGGGACTGGGCAGGGAAGGGGTTAATCAATGCAGTGTTGTTGTTTTTTATTTCAGCATAGCCATCGCCACCAAGGAAAACCTAACCAGTCAAAACAGGCTGCTTCATTCTATAACTCACCGCATCAACTCTATGGCCAGTATCCTTTTTGTGTGAGTGTCACTGTGTGTGTGTGTGTGTGTGTGTGTGTGTGTGTGTGTGTGTGTGTGTGTGTGTGTGTGTGTGTGTGTGTGTGTCTGTCTCTGTGTACCATAATCTGCGCATGTGCGTCGAGTTTACCACAGTTTGTTTCTCAGTATAGAGAACAATTTCCCATCCAACGATGTGTCCCAAAAAGAGTATAGTTACACTTTCTGCACAGTGTTCCTCATCTTCTTATTCTTTAGAAATAATTTCGTTAATTGTCATCATCATCATCATCTCCCACGCGGGCTTCTACCTTGTGGTGGGGGAGCTTTGAACTAAGAGTAGCCCCTCATCCCCATTTTTCATTCTCTCCATCCTCATTTACAATTCATGATATGCCGTTTCTTTTTAAATTGTTCATTGGCTTTTACGCGTGATACCTTACGCACTTGAGTGGGCACATGTTGCCCATTCTGCAGTGCATATTTGCCAATATGGCCTTTTTTATATACTATTTTTGACTAGGATGTGTTTTTTATCCTTTTTTTACTGTTTTCTTAACCTGGATCTGATAAGTAGAGTAGAGTGGCTCAACGTTTCCAGCACTGTGTGAAATTATGAGCTATAGGGTACAATGATGAAGATGCCATGTCGTGAATTGTACTGTTTATTTTTTTTTTAAATTCAGGTTTTGGGACGTTGTTAAGAATCATTGATGTGTGTTTTGTTATACGTGGTCGAACTTTACGCGGTGACAGTCCTGAGATGACCATAGCTGTTGACGGGACTGTAACAGACTAGCTAACTAACTAAATCATCATGATCATCATTGCTTACACGGATGTTGAAAAACCCTTAACCTGGCATCAGATCGGTTCCCAGTCATCAACAGCTTGGTTCAGCGGATCAACCTGCGGAAGAGACGCGACTCCCTCATTCTGGGCGGAGTCATAGCCCTCTGCATCGTTCTCCTCTTCCTCTATGCATTCCACTAGCGGGTTTTCTTAGGGGGGGGGGGGGGGGAATAAACAACAGGCCGTTTGCCGCCTTTGGGTGGGCGACCTCGAGTTTCACTGAAGGCCTTGGAAAAGTTGAACAAGAGTGTTCACCATGGATGCCGACAACGCGTGCGGGCAGTGGTGTGTGATCTAGTTCATTGTATGACCATCCGCGGCGAATGCCCTATTGAGGAAGGGTGTGGGGGAGATTGTTCGAGCTATGAGAACCAGGAGGACGAGGATGGAAGGCGGTAAGTGAATGAGGGCTTTATACCGAAAATTCTCTGCCCCTGTCTCGTGCCTTGAGATGCGAACGCCACCTACTTAAGATTATCGCCCTTACCTGTCAGGAACTAGTAGTATATAGCAGAAAATTATCTGCTTCTGACTCGTCACCAGGGGGCATCGGCAGTTCGGGCCTAAGATTATCGCCCTTTCGTGTCCGCAAGGAGCCTCATTGTGAGGTGGGAAACTGAGGTATGGATTGTGTTGAAAGGGGAAAGATTTTGATAGAGATGGATTGATATGACAACAGAACCATTGAGTGGGACGTGACTTGAGTTGTTGGGGGGGGGGGGGACCAAACGAGTGGTCCTTTTTGGTTGTATTATGGTTGAAAGTTTGAAAATGTTTGTTGATGTTTGAAGGCTGAAGAAAAAAGAAAACAAGTGTGTTGCCAATGTAACAAAAGCGTGAGTGTTTCAAATGTGAAATAGCGAAAGATTGACTGAACTTAATACATTACTGATGTGAAATGGTGAACAAAGTTTACTGCTTAATAATATTCTACCTCCCCTAGTGTGCGTGCGTATCTCTCTGTCCATCCGTTTGTTTTTCTGTATAATGTGTGTGTGTGTGTGTGTGCTTGCGCATGAACCAACGATTTTGTTTCTGCAAATGCAAGAACTTCAAAGACTGAGAGATGGTTTGAAATCGGGTGTGGACAGAAAACAAAAAGGCCGCAACTGTGATTGAATCTCCTACACTATTAGAATGATAGTCATTTTTTTTTGCTTTGTTGCCATTTCTTTTTCCTCCCCCCACCCCCCCACCCCTTTTCATTGTGAATCAAAACTCTAAAGTGTAGTACTGTGAAATTCAGGGGACAAAGATTTGTGTGTGTATATTTTAACAGTATTTTGTGTTAAGCATTAAGTGTTTGTTGTTGTTGTTGTCGTACCCTGGCTTAAAGACTCCAGGGATCATCCCAACAGCCGCAACCAACCAATTGAACACTGTGGTAAAAGTGCACCAGCTAGGGATGAGAACATTACGTGTGCGACCGTTATCGATTACCCCGCCCGCCATGTGGGGCAGCTACACTCCGACTTCAGAGGATAAAGCATTAAGTAATAATAAAGAGGGGTTTTGGCAGTTCAAACGAGTTTTGTGGCATTAACCAATACTTCATGTTATCAGTTTTGTGTTAAAAGTACTCCACTGCAGTTGTTGAGGTGCTTGAGTGTTTGTTTTGTTTCTCATACCTAATACAGTGGAACCTCCCTTATAAGACCTTCAAAAATCATCCATAATGAGGTCTTATAAGGGAAGGGTCTTATAATGGAGGTACTTTTAGCCCCTTCCCTGCCTTGCTACGAGATAGTCTCGTAGTGTATGACATGTCATTGATGAACGTTTGATGTCATAGTCCTGGGATGATGGTTTTTGGTTAAGATAAGCCAGGAAAGATATATATCTCTAGACCATTTTCTCAGATTTGTTTTAAACTTTATAATAAGAAAATCGATAATTTCTATGTTTTCCTGTGGCAGTGAAGGGGTTAATGCTTACAAAGAAGGGCGATGTCTCAGAGAAGTAGGTCTTATGTGGAAGGGAGTCTTATAAGGGAGGTTCCACTGTACATTGATCATTTTGATCCGAATCTAGGAAGGGCAGATTTTTAAGCGAGAGGGAATGGCATGAGAAGTAGGAATTAAAACGGTAATCTCGTTAAAAAAAGAAAAGAGAAAGGTATAAAAGTAATTACCTGCATAGCGAGTGATAATGTGAAATAATGTAAGCAGCTTTAATTCATGCGCATCACAATGATGTTTTAATTATTAAAACAACCTCACAAATCACTCCAGTCTTACACACGCGAACAAAACATGCATAAGCAAAATGAGGAATGAAAGAAGATTACGTGTTTTTACTTCAGGTTTAGACATAGGGAGGTGGTAGATCAGACTTTATATAGAAAAACTCCCTACAGCGCCTTGTTACCTCACTTCAAACCACTACAAATGCATAGTAAGAGGCAAAAGTGTGGTCTAAGGGAGCAAAGCGAGTTTAGAAGTGACCAAAGTGTGGTGTGCACACAGATATACCTCCCTTGAAACAAATTCATCAAATAAATTGACAGCTGGTATTACTTTTTTTCAAAGCCTGGGCTATTTCACAAGTCAATTTCTACTACCCCATAATTCTGGGTAGGTTATGACCACAAGATTGTTGTTTGTTTGAAATAAGAGTTTAGGCAGGCTTTTGTACGATCATTGATTTTTTAAAATGTATACGTTTTTAACGACCCATTCTTATTGTTCTTACACATTTTTGTTTAAAAATTGCATCATCAACTGTTGATCTCTCCTTAGGTCAGTTTCATGCCTAGGAGTGTGATTCATATCAAATAACACAGCTGGTTGAAATGAAAGATGTTAATTTTTGTGTGTGTGTTGAAAGAATGGTGTTTTGTTTAATTTTCATTTGTGATCACATAATTTTGTCCACATGTCATGTACCATATTTTTCGGACTATAAGGCGAAACTTTTTTTCGCCCAGACTGAGACCCCTGCGCCTTATAGTATGACTAATAATACAGTAAGAAAATAGAACAAAATCTGAATTTTGTGTAAAATTTGTTGGTGCGCCTTATAATCTGAAAAATATGGTAATTTAAATTTTTTTTTTTTATTTTTTTATTTTTTTTTTTTTTAAAAGGAGATCAGAGTTATATATCATCATATGGTAATTTGTTTTGAACTGGAATGGGATTTATCATTTAACCCTTTCGCTGCCGCCTACTACTTGCGCATGTGCCGCCGGTTTGCCGGGCGATTTTTGAACGCGGCAATATCGCTACTTAGCGGCGACGTATAGATACGTCGGTGGCAAGTACTGAAGCCCTATAGACAGGCATGGTAGACCTCTGCGAATCGGGGAAAATCCGCGAAACAGTTTGAAACAAAATTATTAAAAAATGCATTGAAATTGCATGAAAAAGTGAAAATTTCACTCATTTATTGAATTTTCTTCGGCCCCCTGGACCCCCGGCCATTTTCCTTGAAAACCATTTTGCCCCCACTACCATGCCTGTATAGAGGACGTATATATACGTCATGGGCAGCGAAGAGGTTAAATAAATGATGGGATAAAGGGGATAAGGCCTTGTAATCTGAAAAATATGGTAATTTGTTTTGAACCGGGATTTATCATTTTTTTAAATGAGGGATAAGGGGAGGGGATACACTCTTTAGTGTTGATCAGCACTCAAAAGCAAATTAAGAAAAGAATAAACAAGAAAGAAATCTTGAAGGGCACACACACACATATATGCGCAAGTTCCACACAAGTGTGTGTGTGTGTGAAAACACCTCTCGAATCTCTCGATTTTGTTCTGCCCATGAACGCTGATGTTGCTGCATTTCTAGCCCTGTCGACCTCCACTAAGCCAAGTGCATGGTTGGTTTGTTGGGTTCATTGTTACTGGTTTATCACTGGTACTTATCTGCCTTAATACAAAAATAAATGACAAGAAGTTCAACTGTGTATGAATGTAAAGGCGTGGAGCATTTTGTGATAATCATAATGTACAGAACGGATTGTTGGAAGTGGGCTTGTTTGGAATGAATTGTTGGTATTGTTAGTTTGTCTGGAAATGTATGCTTGATTATTAATTTGTTGTTGTGGCATACATGTCAGATTTCTTTTCAAGAACCTTTAAAAGAATTGTAGGTGTGCATAAAAGTTGTGCAACTTTTCCTGGAATACAAGGATTTCCTGTTTTTGAATTTTACCGGAAAAGGAAGTTCCTTTTTTTAAAATTTGTGAAACAAGATCTTTGTGTGTCTACTGTATTTTTCAAACACTTTAAAATAAGCATTTGTATAAATTGTGGAAAAAGTAAACTAAAATACTTTCATAAATCAAAATTTTCTTCAGCTGCAGGGGGACATTACCCCTGGACCCCGGCCTTTCAGTTTTTTCATTTTGTGTAGTTGCACCCCTGTTAATGTCATGTAAATGGGGAAAAAAGAGAAGATAAGAAAGAAAATGGAGCAACTAACTTAGAGAGAGAACCCGGTATATCACTATATGTAACAAAGAGATGTCATCAAAAGAATGTTGCATTCTTTTTGACTGAAATTGTTCTCAAAGTTTTTGACAAAGAGGCACACCAGCAATGAGAAAGTCAATCAAATCTTTTATTTTCTTAGCAGGATGTTTGAATGAAACACGCTCAACGCCGAGTGGAAGAGATGCGAATAAAATGTATCAGCTTTTTTTATGTGACCGCATTTCATTATATCCCTGTCGATGGAATGGATTAATGCTGCATTAATTTTGTACAGGTGGGAGATAAAATAGATCAGTTTGTGATTTTTAGTTTGCTTTACTGCAATGTGGGAGCATATCGTCGGTGAAAGTCAGAAACCTCGTAACTCGATTTTTTTTTTTGAGTTAGATACATAGTCAGCTCTCTAATTTTTACCGCCACATTCCACCAAAAGCTCGTATCTCTAACGACTTTCAACTTTTAGTGAGGTGGTGTAAATTGAAGAAAAACTCGTAAGTCCCAAATTCAGATCTATTTGTATCTTCGTTCTTTTTAAGTATAAAAAAAAAAAAGAAGTAATTTTAACAAAATGCAGGACTGAACTTGCAATGTCTTGAACAGCATATTCATCATAGTTAATAACTTGTGGTAAACGCGGTTAATTTTTTTTTCATTTTTCTCAAAACTACCAAAATTGAGTTACGAGTATTCTGACTTTCACCGATGATATCCAGTATTCAGGTTTTGCCGTTACTTAACAGCGTTTATTTTCCATCCATATAGTAGTTATGCAGTGTGTGTGCATCTGTATGTGTCTGCGCGTATGTGTGTGTGTGCGAATGTGTAAAATCTGCTTTGTTGGGGCTTGTTTTAACCGTTTTGCCGCCAGCCATAATTCAGCTAAAACAATTCCATTAATGTTTCCTTTGTAGAAAAAAATTGTCTGCAATATTTGGGATTCTTCTGTTACATGTATAAAGCAAGACTTATCCCTACCTCCCAAAATAAGAAAAATGTCTTTGTATAGGCCTAACAGGCCCTGATTTGATGTCTTTTAGTGACATAGGTGTTAAATCATTGTGTTGCAAAAATGCGACATTGGCGGTGAAAGGGTTAATTTTGTTTTTATGGAGTAGTTTAAATTGTTTTGCTTTTGTTTGCATTGATTATTACAATGGTATATCTCACGTAGACTTCTTAATCTGTCTTGATTAGTTTTTGTTTTGGAAGGTTCTGCCACTTTGGTTTCTCTTGTCCTAGCTTGAGAATGGAGCTTACGATAGTCAAACCTCTATTATAAGACCCTCTGTTAAGAGACCTCCTCTCGTTTGGGCATGAATTTAATGTATTTTACTATAATTTATGTATAAAACCGTTGAAGACCCCTCCAATTTAAGACCGATACTTTTTTGAAGTCTTAAGCTAGAGGTATGACTGTATTGGAAGCTTTTGAATTTCATGTTGCCTTTCCATTTTGGGGGTTCAGTTCAGGGAACATTATAGGTAAAAAGGGTTAAACCCTTTTTTGATGGAAATGGCAATGAGATTTCCATTGATTTTAAAAATTTTATTATTTTTTTCAAATTAATTACCGTATTTTTCGGATTATAAGGCGATACGGTGAAAATTTTTTCCAAAGGTTGTTTCTTTATAAGACTCCCACAGACCCCTGCGCCTTATAATGTGACTGATAATACAGTTAGAACATATAACAAAATCTGATTTTTTTGTAAAATTTGCGGGGTGCACCTTATAGAATAGAAAATACGGTAATGCCGAAGGATGTTTCTTTATAACGACCATTCATCAACTCCCACAGAAACAGCATCGCTTTCAGGAATGTGCAGCAAACATCTACGGTGAAAATATGGTACAATGTAATGCCAAAGGTTGTTTCTTTATAACGACCATTCATCAACTCCCACAGAAACAGCATCACTTTCAGGAATGTGCAGCAAACATCTACGGTGAAAATATGGTACAATGTAATGCCAAAGGTTGTTTCTTTATAACGACCATTCATCAACTCCCACAGAAACAGCACCGCTTTCAGGAATGTGCAGCAAACATCTACGGTGAAAATATGGTACAATGTAATGCCAAAGGATGTTTCTTTATAACGACCATTCATCAACTCCCACAGAAACAGCACCGCTTTCAGGAATGTGCAGCAAACATCTACGGTGAAAATATGGTACAATGTAATGCCAAAGGTTGTTTCTTTATAACGACCATTCATCAACTCCCACAGAAACAGCACCGCTTTCAGGAATGTGCAGCAAACATCTACGGTGAAAATATGGTACAATGTAATGCCAAAGGATGTTTCTTTATAACGACCATTCATCAACTCCCACAGAAACAGCACCGCTTTCAGGAATGTGCAGCAAACATCTACGGTGAAAATATGGTACAATGTAATGCCAAAGGTTGTTTCTTTATAACGACCATTCATCAACTCCCACAGAAACAGCATCACTTTCAGGAATGTGCAGCAAACATCTACGGTGAAAATATGGTACAATGTAATGCCAAAGGTTGTTTCCATAACTTTATAACGACCATTCATCAACTCCCACAGAAACAGCACCGCTTTCAGGAATGTGCAGCAAACATCTACGGTGAAAATATGGTACAATGTAATGCCAAAGGATGTTTCTTTATAACGACCATTCATCAACTCCCACAGAAACAGCATCACTTTCAGGAATGTGCAGCAAACATCTACGGTGAAATCTGTCATTATAATGTGGAATCTGGCAGGGCCATTACAATGTTATTTCCCCGAGTAAACATATGGGGGGTGTGGTGCGTTATGAATACACAACAAACAGCACAACTGGCCAGGCAAAAGGGCTCAAGAGAAAATCAAGGTGGCTTAGATTGAATAGCCATTCCCCCCCTCCACCACCCCATGGGGATACCAGGGGATCTTTGGTATAAATAGTCCCCCCACCTTCTGGAAGTTCTGTGCTTGTAACTTCCTCTAATCTCACTCTATGACTCTGCCTTTTCCCTTTGCTTACTGTCATCTACTATCTTTCTGTCAGGAATGTGCAGCAAACATCTACGGTGAAAATATGTACCTTCCCGGTCCATTCTCCTCATCAACTCCCACAGAAACCAGTCCATTCTCCTGGTTGTTTTCTCTCCAAGAAACACTTTCAAAATGATTTCCTGCAGCCGAAGTTGGCAGCATGATGCATCTGCGCTCATAATTGACAGGCAACTGTCCGAGTGATCGAAGAAGAAGAAGACTAGCCATTCTCCTTCGAAATTGAAATGTCGACTCGATGCCGCAAGGAAAACTGAAAAAAAGACACTTACTTTTCCCATTATGGCCTGGAAACGCAAAAGAAGACATTCATATCTGTCTGTTGTTGCATGCTGCTTTAAAATGGTACCGTTTCCCCGACACATATATCTCAGCTCGTGCAAGCTTTCATAGAACGTTACTATGCGCACGCCACGTTGCGAATCACTTATTCAAGGCTTTAGTTTGAGGGGCCATTGTTTTATTACAGAATGCTGATCAAGTTGTTGGCATGGTTACATGTATGCCGTTTTCATGCCCATGGCGTAGTGAGCTGTTGATGCCGAGAGAATACGCGTCTCTGTGATGAAAAATCTCGGTAAAGGTAAAGATGTGCCCCCCCCCCCCCCCCCCCTGCATTTCTCGGTTAATTGTATTTTTCCGTGTTTGCCTTTCTTACCATACATAAAGCTGTATTTTAGGAACATTTTGAGCTAATTACCTTTTTGGAATACTAACCCTAACCCTAACCCTAACCCTACCCCCCACTATGTACTGCAGTACACCGCGATTTGTCACAGTTGTGGTTCGTTGCGTTTTTCTGTCTTATAGGGTGGGGGGTAGGGTTAGGTTTAGGGATAGGGTTAGTATTCCAAAAAGGTTATTAGCTAAAAATGTTCCTAAAATACAGCTTTATGTATGGTAAGAAAGGCAATAACGGAAAAATACAATTAACCGAGAAATGTAGGGGGGGTGGCACATCTTGACCTTTACCAAAATCTCTATGGTTGTGTGTTGTGCTGAGAGTATGAGGGAGAAAGAGGCAGGAAGCGAGAGAGTATGCTAGTTCATTTACAAGGGCTCAGTGATATGTTGCTGTGGAAGAGAAAATGTTGATGTACATGTGTGGTGGATACAATGGATACATTGTGCAAAAGAAGGCTGCATAGAGGTGTTTACATATACCATATTTTTCTGACTATAACAGTATAAGGCTCAACTGATTATAAGGCGCACCCCCCAAATTTAACCCAAAATTCAGGTTTTGTTACTCTATTTTTTCGCTATATTATCAGTCATATTATAAGGCGAGGGGGTCTCAGTCTTGGAAAAAAAGTATCGCCTAATAGTCAGAAAAATATGGTATGTCACAATGTGTGATATATGGATGAGTGTGTCACTGTGTGTGTGTGTGTGAGAAGTTCCAAGTACTTCATGTTTCACAGTTCCTTTTGTTAGATATTATACTGCCTAAATTAATAAAGGCTGTAGCTCAGTTGGTAAGTCCGAGTCGCTAGCTCGTAATCCGTCAGGTTTGCGAGTGCGCGGGTTCGAACCCAGCTCGGTTCACAGTGGTTTGTCCTTGGGAAAGGCACTTTACTCCTATTTCCCTCACTCCACCCAGGTGTAAATGGGTACCTGACGTCAGTTGGGGGAAAAAGTCCTTCGGATGAGACTTTTCAAAAACCGAGGTCCCATGAGCGAACTCATGCACAAGATCTTGCACACACGTTAAAGCCCATCCCACTATTCGGTACGAGTAGGCTGTGTGTGCCCGGTGGGATGGATGATACGAATTCACATAGCACGCATCCTGTGCGCTATTAATGGTCTGAATGAAGACCAGGGAGCGCGAGGCAGGATAAACATCCCCAACTCGAAGAAGAAGGCTAATGTCAGTCAGTTACAAAACAGCTCTGTTTAAACAGCAAAGCTATGGTTATCATTTATGAAAGCACTAATTCATTCATTTCTTACCGGTAAATGGTCAGCTTTTGATCATTGATGTAAATTTATAAATGAGAGCATGAATGCTTAGTTTTTACCGTTTGGTGGTTAAGTACTGTATATGTGACAGGAATTACTTTTTTTTTTTAAAAGAGACATAAAAAAAACCTAGCTATAAACGAGCAAAATACAAGCAGTGCCATTGTTTTGTTGGATATCCAGAAATTCCTCGATAGCCGAAGCAACAAGGACTTGAACAAGAGAGAAAAGATTTGGAGACTGCGTGTGTGTGTGTGTGTGTATCATTGTGGATCAGATTTTAAAGAGTGCCAGTGGTTGTGCAATGTTGAATGTGATGCTACATGTATTATTGTATTGTACATTACTTGCTTTTTGCCACAAAATAAAAAAACAAAATAAATGAGCAGTTTTGTTCAAAGTAATTTTCCGTTTTACCATCTCTGGTTATTTGTGTGTGTGTGTGTGTGCACACGCGTGCACACGCGTGCGTGCATGTGGATACTCTAATGTGTATGAATAGTATCATATCTTGAGTATGACGTTGTTGTCGTACCCTGGCTAAAAGACTCCAGGGATCACCCCAACAGCCGAAGCACTTGAACACTATGGTACAAAATGCACCAGCTAGGGATGAGAACATTATGTGTGTGACCGGTTTTGATTACCCTGCCACGAGGGCAGCCACACTCCGACTCGGAGGAGTTGAGTATGATTTTATTACACAGTGGAACCTCCCTTATAAGACCTTCAAAAGTCATCCACAATGAGGTCTTATTAGGGAGGGTTCTTATAAGGGAGGTAATTTTAATACTTACAAAGAACGGCAATGTCTCAGAGAAGCAGGTCTTATATGGGAGGGAGTCTTATAAGGGAGGTTCCACTGTATATTCTAGATTGCTAATGATAAATGTCATTACCTTGTCTTATTATGTTTTAAAAAGCTGTGTTCATTAGGGGTATGAATGAGTTGGCGTCAATAATTGTGTGCGTGTGTGTGTGTGTGTGTGTGTGTGTGTGTGTGCGTGTGTGTGTGCGTGCGTGTGTGTTAAAGAGAGAGAGAGAGTTGCTTTGCATATGCGCTGTTGGTGGTTGGTGTCACTCTTGAATCTTGTTTTTTGTTATCTGTTGATGAATAATTGATTGTAAAGCGCTTTGGGCTCATCTGAGGTAAAGCGCTATATAAATGTACTGTTATTATTATTATTAGTTTGAAGAAATGTTTTTCATAAAGTGATGGCTATTTTATTGCCCATAAAAATAATCAAAACATTGTTTAAAGGAGTGAGAATTCCTCCAAAGCAGATTTTTTTCATAACGCATGCATGCACACACATAAATGTGCATAAACGTACACGCACACACAAAGTCGCATGCGCACACGCACACACACTTTCGTCATGCACACACACACATAAATGTGCATAAACGTACACGCACACACAAAGTCGCATGCGCACACGCACACACACTTTCGTCATGCACACACACACATAAATGTGCATAAACGTACACGCACACACAAAGTCGCATGCGCACACAAAGTCGCACGCGCACACGCACACACACTTTCGTCATGCACATACAAAAACAAAAATTGCAAGGAAAAAGCAAACACAACAAAACTGAAAATCGACTTGTTTTTAAGAACATGGCAATTGTACTCACAGCAGAACAAAACTTGTTGGAATAATATTTAATAACACTTAGTTCATTATTATGTTAGTGTACACAGCTTCAATACAAACCACCATGAAAAGCGATTCATAACACTGACCCAAAAAATATATAGAAAAAGATGCCGGTAATGGGGTTTGTAGTTGGACATCTTTCCAACGAGGCTTTATACCGAACATTCTCTGCCCCTGTCTCGTGCCCCAAGATGCGAACGCCACCTACTTAAGATTATCGCCCTTGCCTGTCATGACTCCCCCCAAAATGAAAAATAACTGAAAGGCAGGGGTCCAGGGACCCATGGCCCTGTCGGGGTCACAGGGGCAGAGCCCCGTCGGACGATTTAGGGGGGGAAGTTAAGAGAGAGGTAACGAGACAGACGGTTAAAATGATAGACAAAGACAGTTTGTCCGATAAGCCTTGTAAAATTATTACATTGCCTTTGTAAACTTCCAAGATAGAACCACCAAGTTCAAAACGCCCCAAATCGCTTGTCAATTTTTTGTTGTTGATGAATTAAAAAAAACTGAAGTTCAGTTTCTGGTAAAATTAAAAATACTGAAATCAGTGTAAAAATGAAAGAGTAGCACCCATGCATGAAGTAGTAGTCTCTAGCCACAGAAAATGATCTGCACCTGACTCGTCGCCAGGTGGCATGAACAGTTTGGGCCTAAAATTATCGCCCTTCCGTGTCGGCAAGAAGTAGTATAAAGCCCCATTCAAGAACACGAGTGCAAGCATGACATTTACTGCTAACTCTTTACAAACTCTTCATCATCTATATATTCAAAGCTGCATGATGCTTATTTAGCTGAATTTGGCTTTCTTGAATCTAGTATTTGATAACAATTTTTTTTTAAATGTATGATTTAACGTGGTGACAGCCCTGACATAGCCTTAGTTGTCAATGGGGCTATAACTTTAATAATATAATAATTAATAAATGAGTAATCATATTTAGATTTCTTTAATCTTGTATCAGGTCAAAAAATGCACACAATCACTAAACTAAGGCGACTTGCTGAGACGTGGTGGCGCCCTCGGGGGGAGGACCTCGGTCACGTTGGCTCTGCGACTAAGACATTACCGTCATCAGTAGGGGGCTTAGTAGGTGGTGTCCTGCATACAGGCTCCACTGAACTCCACCGAGGTGACTCAGCAGCAGTGCAGTGTCTCCTTGGATGGTAGCCTGCTGATGGCCTAACACTGAATAGATTTGCTCAGCTTGGACTGCTGATTTCAAATTTTGCAACCTGACAAGAGGAACTGGCTTGGAACTCGGAACGAGCAGTGTGGGAGCAACGCCACTGTACGGCCCAGAAGATGGGACAGCAAAAAAAGTAGATAGATGACCTACTGATGCGCTGATCTTATGGAAGTACTGTTGTGACTACTTAGATCAGCTAGACACCCCATAAAGCTGAACTAAACTGATGAAGAAAAACACAAAAGCTGTAGGTTCGGTATAGGTCCTTTACTGAAGATACCACAGACATTTCAGAGCTTAGCTCTTTTTTCAATGTGATGAAAAAGTGACAAAAAATGAGGAATAAGGGTGAAGACACTGAGTAGAAATCAGAACAAGGAACCTGAAAGAGAGAGAATATAAAAAGTGAAGAGTGAACACATATTCAGAACAAAAGAAAAAGGGAAAATCATTTAAGTGTAAATTGATAAAGGATATCAGTAATTTCATTAAATATTTTTTTGCTTGCTTTTTTTTTAATTATAGGGGATTTCTGCTATTCCTCTGCGGGAAATGGGGTGTCGCCGTGTATAGATTCGTTTAAAAGATCCAAACCATAAGCAGATGCAAGAACAAATCCAGAAACTGTTCAACTGGATAAAACAAAACATATACACACGCTAACAATCTCTGAGAGAGTAATTTGAATGTTTTCTGTTTTAAGTAAAGTGTATGAACACCATATACAAACAGCTGGTTATTGTTTTCCATGGCATATATTATATGGTATCTGTAATGCAGATCAGAAGCGAGTTATCATTATGTTGAGCATTCAGTTATATTTCTGCGTTTACACTGTAAATTGCAGAAAGCATCCACCCAAGAAACCCCGCAATGCTGACACAGTGATAACTACACTGGCCAAGAAAGAATAGCAAAGCTGATAAAGAATGGACGAACACCGACAGTGTTGCGTAAATTTGACCAGCAAGAACCAAACTGACCTTCCTAATACAAATAAACTGACCTTCCAAAGGGGCTGTCCACAGTACACGCTTATCCGCAAATAAGTAAAAGAAAGCAAGAAATAAGTGCACTTATTTCATCCGCTTACAGACCTGTTTACCACCTACACAAGTCTTGAGTAGTCTGGATAGCTGAAATGAGTAGTTTTGGTGCGAATTTTGTAGTCCTATTCATTAAACCATCAAACACTGTGCACTCATTTTCAGCATTATTTTCAATTTTGAATAGTAGAGATCCAAATTGAGTAGAATACTACTCGAAAAGAGTAGAGTAAACAGGTCTGCGCTTATTCCTTACTTTCTTTTACTTATTTGCTAAGCACGTGAGGTTTTCGCGTGTAATGTGGACAGAATGATGTAATGCAAGTAAGAGGCGAGTAGAATTTCGGCGGAACAAACTAAAACCTGAAGAAAATGCCATAAACAAGACGGATGACTTAGAAATTATGATTGTTAAAACAAAACCCCACATCAACAACAAGACTTGGCTTCACATTGGCAATATACATTTCATTCCAAATCAACTTTTCTACTCAAGGCTCTCTTGTTAAAATACAAATGACCACACTGCAAGAGTTTAGCTTAGAATGCCATGCATTTTGGGCGAATATAATCAACATCAATACATATGTATTAAATAGCTGCACATGAATACAAAAATCTTCTAAAACAACAAGTAACAGTCAAGGGATAGGACTACAATGAATGCTGGGGTATGGACACAAATTGATATCTACCAAACCAACAAATTCTAGCCTCAAAACATTTAGACGTGTTAGTTGCATGTGAATACAAATATGCTTATTACTCACTCCAAATCTTAATGAATCCTAACCTTCAAAACATTCAACTTTCATCAACAATGTCATGAAACAAAACCCCACTGAAAACTTGCTGGCTCTAAAATATCCTGATCTGCATACCTTCCATTAGATTCAGATGACTACTTCAAAGAATACAAACGCAGATACAGATTGATATATGCTACCGTAATTTTCGGGTTATAAGGCGATATTTTTTTTCTTGAATTTCAACCTATGCGCCTAATAAACGAGGGCGCCCTATTAGTGAACAAAATCATGAGAAGAGAGGCAACGATTGCCGTGTTTAGTTCAGTCTACCGAGTCGGACATCGAAAGTGGTCACGAGTCGCCAATACGACGAATACTCACGTTAAAATGCTTCAAAATCCCTATTATCATCCGAGATACCATCCAACAGATGCCATAACCTTTCATTGGATGTAAAAAGCATTGTTGTAGAGCTTAAAATGCCATAATAGTATCAGTTTTCACGAAGAATTGTCCAAACACAACAACAGGAAGCAGCTCAAACAGAAGTTTGATTATTTGAAATGGGAGCCAACTCTCGTTTATGACAGCAGTAATGGCGGTCGGTAAGCGTTTACAGGACGCGTATGGGCTTCAAACTTTGACTTTCTTTTGCGAGGTTCGTATGTATCGCCTTATAAACGAGGGCGCCTTTGGCTTTATTTTTTTCAGATTTTTCTTTAAAATTGCCCTATTCGCCTTATACACAGCTGCACCTAATGATCCGAAAAATACGGTACATAACACACAGTGTATATACTCAGAAATTTGTGTCAAGCAAGAAACACGATATAATCCAGCTGCCTAAAAACAACTACTGGTGCAACAGATCAACAAATGTGTACATTTGCTATTCATCCAAAGTGCACTTCTTCTAAATGTAGCACAAAAAACCCACACCTAATTAAAAACAAATGTACATATTGATACTAATCTTAGACAAAGATACGACAGTCAAAGTCTCAAACTACAGATACATTTTTGTTACAAAACGAGCATAGTGTAACAAAGTTGCGTCCCATGCATTTCTTATTCGCAATTATTTTTTACGCAAATATACTATATAAAAAAAGAGCATTCTTGACTGTTAATCTAAAGTATTTAATTATCCTGTACCCAAGGCAAATTGCCCTACAGCGCTTAGTATTTGCAGAACTGGACATTCCAGTATGGTTATGCTTGCATTGAGTATTATATTGAACATAACATGTTCCCTGTGAGCATATTACTCAGTTAAGGAAAAACAGGAAATCAGTGGGGGGAAAATAGCATGCAGATGCAATCACGGGACTCGCACCCTAGTGCTTTTGGAAAAAGATAAAAACACGAAACAAAAGGTTTAATGAATGCTCAGCTACTATAATCAAACATCCCTTTTCCATAATACGGCCTTACCATAACAACATTGACACAAGACCAAAAATGTCACATTAATGCACATTTTCTTCCAGCCCAAAATCTCGAGTTTGAATCCCAAGTCATAATAGAGTTTAAAAAAACAACTATCAAATAAAAATACACAATAATCAAATGACAAAACAATCATGAGTTATTAAAGACCAACAAATAGACAGTTTTAAATGTACTAGATTCAGAAAGGAATAAACAGCATAGAACTATAGAACACAGATTTTATTTTGTGTGTGTGTGCTTCATTGCAAGGCAGACCTCAGGCAACAGTCTAACCCAACCAAATAAAAACAACTTCTACAAAATCATATGCACAAATAACAGAAACCCAGTAAGCATCTCTACAAACAAATGAATAACTTGGATGGCAGTATGATCACACACACACACACACACATGCATGCACACACACATACACACACACACAGGATGGAGGGCAGGATGACAAAAAGCCTTGTTAGCTTATTCTTTAACACTCAAAAAAGATCATTTTGACTAGACTTGACACACACACACACACAAAACCATTGAAATTTGCATCCACACATGTACAGTATCTCAACAAGTTCTAAGCAGCAAAATGTTAACATGTTCTTCTTCTTCAGCGTTCGATGTAGCTGGCAGCGTCAGACTTTCAAATTGGTCACCATGACGATGTCCAGTCTTCTCCAGGTCGGTGTGGCTGCCCCAAAGCTGCACCTGCAGCTCCCCCCTGGCCAGGTTTGGCGTCGTAAAGCATCGTGTTGGGCAGTGTTGTAGTATGTGTTCAGGGGTCTGGGATCCTGAACCACACGGACATTCATCGGTACGAGTGATTTTGAGTCGATTGAGGTGGCTCAGCAGTCTGCAGTGGCCAGTCCTCAGGCGGAAGAGGGTTGTTTGCTGGTGTCTGTTGAGCTGGTGGATTGCATCAACACCACTGTCTTCACCCTGCCTTCTCTTCCACTGGGACCGGTAGTGGTTGTGGATGATTGTTTTTGCTTCTCTGTAGGTCAATACATTTTCTCCACATTTTTGTTCGTTTGTTAAAAGGTTCCATAAAATAGATTCTGAAAAGCTGCACTGTTTTTGGTTTAAACACCTTTTTGTATAAAAAAACACAAACTTTTGAGATACATATATTTAGGCAAGCAGCACATAAAAGCATAACTTTTAGTAAAAGTAATTGGTAAAAGTTTTACCAATTATTTCTTCACTTTTCTTTTGTTTATGGTTACAAAAACGTATGTAAAGGATAGACTGCTCTTATTCGTCCCAAACAGTGAAATTTTTTTTTACCTCAATGTTGCGAAATACAACAAATTAATCTGGTTCGCATTAATAATTATCACCCCCAAACAAGTATTATACAGGGAATTTGCAGGGGTGCTAATACACAAAATGAAAAAAATCTGAAAGGCCGGGGTCTAGGGGTAATGTCCCCCTGCAGCTGAAGCAAAAATTGATTTATGAAGGCATTTTAGTTTGCTTTTTCCACAATTTATACAATTGCTTACTTTAAAGTGTTTCAAAAATACAGTAAATGAACAAAGATCTTGTTTGACAAATTAAAAAAAAAAGGAACTTCCTTTTCTGGTAACATTCAAAAACAGGAAATCCTTGTATACCAGGAGAAGCTGCACCCATGAATTTGTTGAAAAAAATATGCGCATATATATAATGATAAAATAAATAAATAAAACAATAAAACTATCCCCAGGGGGTTAGGTTAAGACCTGTCTTGAGTATCACAACGTTTGAATATAAGATATAAAAAAAAGCCCTTTAGGACTGTTATGGCTCTCCTTCATTCTTCATAAGTGCTCACGTACATGTGCACTAAAACCACACACACATGGAAAGATTACGCCTACAAACACACTCCACCCCCTCCACTCCACCCTACCACCCTCTGTATCTCTCTTTCTCAAGATATCTCTCTCTCTCTCTCTCATGTATATTAAACAGGCATCAGAATAGTCTGAAGTCCAATCCTCTGAAATCCGCAGTAAAAGGGCCATCAAGGCCCCAGACTAAAGAGGGACAACACTGAAATGAGTTCCCAACACCACCAAAAAGGCTCAATATAGTGAAAAATCGCTTTAAATGCTATTTAACACAAAGGATAACACTAAAAAAAAAGGCAAAACCTTTGACAAGAGAAGCCAATCCTCTGTCAGAAATTCTAAATCCTCTGAAATCCTCCGACAATTCTGATGCCTGATATACAAAACATGAAAAGATATGAATGCTTTAGAAGAACATGAAGCAGCTTCCAAATGCCTTCACAACAAAACCTCCTTCAGTTCTGCAACGCAACAAAAGCAAGCAAACAAAAATATGATAAAACTGCGTAGCAGAAAAGAAGGATAATACACATTGGCTAAAAAAAAAAAAATGGCACTGAGGAAATTGCAAATCATCGCTACATTGGAATGAATACAATACACTCACATGCGCGTTCGTACGAACATGCGATGCACACACCTATTTGTGACTGGAAAAACAAATAAATATTGCTTTATCGTTACACGGATACTCCTTCTTGCAGGATGTCCTGAATTACAGGATTTTTAAATTGCCTAGAGCCGGCGTCGCCGGACTGTGAGAATTTGAGAATCAACGATTTTCTTACACACACACACATTTATACAAGAAAAAGGGTTAAGGGCCTATATAAGCATTTGCTATATTCAAAGGAATGTAGCACTTGTACTAGTCTAGAGGGGTGAAAAAAGAGCAGTAAATGTGTGTGTGTGCACTGCCCATGCACTCTGCGAAGGCCGCCCCCTTGCAGGATTTTTGAAAATTTCCCAGGAGCACCCATGTACTTGCTGTAGTGTACAGTACAAAGATTTAAAAATAACAATCTACTAATACCATCCCTCGAGATTTTTGCCTCCAAATCCGTTATTCTTTCTTTAGCACTACCGGGACTGCTTCAATATAGCATATTTCAGATCCATGTGAACAATTAAAAAAAAATAATTAAAAAAAATGGTTTAATCTTCTTCTTTTACACAAGCAATAATACTACAAAGGCTAAAAAATCTGCAACTATCAATAAACACAACCCTTAAAGGCACAACTGGGCTATAAAAGAGCCGATCCCAGGAATCGGGTAGTCAGTTGTGAGTGGGAGAGAGAGAGAGAGNAGAAACAAGCCAGCGACTCTCCTAGCTGCGGGCTTTCGCCTGCGCCAGTTTAGTTTTTCCCTCCTTTTTCGTTTGAAAAAGGATGCTTTCGCTGCCAAGGCCAAGCAGAAACTGACATCTTTCAGGTTAATTATGCTTTTCGTCCTCTCGGCCAAAGCCATATGGGACATTACGTTCTACTTTTAGTTATTTGGAAATGGGGGGAAGGGGAAGAGAAAAAAAGCTGTTTTTATTTTACTTTAGATATTTATTTTATTATTTATAGTTGTTTATCTCTTGAATAAAGGTCAAGGTTTTTACATTTAATGAGCCATGGCCCGTACGAGACTACTGTCTAGTTAAAACTTGACTTTTTAGATTTAAAATTATATTTTTAGAGCTGCACCCCTCCTGGCGAGAGCCTAGTGATTAAAACTTCAGGACCACAATAATGTTTAAAAGAACGGGTATTTAATGAAAATATTAAAAAATTCAATTTTAAGGTCGAAGAAAAAACGATATTTACATGTTTTGTGTCTTAGAGACTTTATTTTTGAGAAAAATTCATTGTTAAAAAGTTATCGCTACAAGTGGACAACTATTTATACATATTATTTTTTTTTTTAAAAGAATGTGTCAATCTATTTCTCACATAGTGAGAAAAGATTGTATGAAAAAAATAATTAGACTGGGGTCTCAAGAAAAAAATATTTACAAACTTAACTCTACCTCGGACTCAAAAAAAAGGCACTAACAAATTGGGCCGAGCCCGGGCAGAAAAAAGTTGCTTCTGGACCCCCAGTCTTCAATTGTTAAGATTTTTAAAGAAATTTTGTTATTTTAATAGTTTATTAAAAACCAGCTATGTTTAAGATATTTTTAAAACCAAGGTATAAAACTAGTACTTTATGACGGGGATAGTTAACGATTCCTACTTGTTTAGGTCGGAGGGAGGGAGGTAGAGGGACCCCTCCTCTCCGGCCAAAACAGTGGTAGGGCGTCGTTATATAGGTCCAGCATTAAGTGCGGGGGGACCTATTGGGATAACCCTGACCGTAATTTCACGTTCACGACTACGAAGGCACCCCCCCGGAGGTCGGGCCGCGCACCCATCTACTAGGGGAGGGGGAGTAAAATATCCTCGGAATCAAAAGAATCCTACCGGTCATGTAATCCATGCCGTAAGTTAAAAAAAGGGAAAACTAAAATTTGTATGGGTTTGGGAGTGGACTGTGGGTAGGTACGCAGCCCGCTGTCCGGAGGGACCCTATACCCGTCATTAAAATCATTTATTTAAAAGTTTACAGTTAAATCTTATTTTGGTTTTTTTGTCCCTTCTTGATCAGAAATGCTGACCAAAGGACGTAATGACTAAGGCTTCGGCCAGCCAGACCAACGGGGCCCATCCCTCTGTCGTATGTTTATGAATTATTAGTTTAGAATACATTATGTTATATAGTTTAAGTTTTTGAATAAGTGGAGTTAATTCTTTTGTTATATTTATACACGGATTAAAAAGGTGTTCCATGTTGAGGGTTTTCCCACATTCACAGATTACTTCAATATAAGTACATGGATTTGAACTAGTTCTTAATCTAAAAATTAATGATTGTAAGGTTGGTTTAATGGGCAGAAAAAGGCCGCCTTTTACTATTATATGGTCCCAAGAGTGGGCTTTGGCATAGCTTTCAAGCTCTCTGCTCCACTCTTGGAATGCTGCTCTTTTTAATTTACTTTTGGCTTCTTTTATAGATAATTTGATATTAATTAGGGTACCTGATCTTTCTTCAGCGGCACTTTTGCCGCCCTGTCGGCTCGGTCATTGCCCAATATCCCACAATGGGAGGGTATCCAGGTTATGACTATAGAGGTTCCCTTAAGTATAATTTGATGTATTAACATTCTGATTTCATTTATAATTTCTAGTCTGTTGTTTGTTTCTCCCTGAAGGGCCTGGATATAGTGAATCTGTGTAGATAACTACATTTATTGGAGGATTAGTTAGATTATTTAGGAAAGAGCATACTTCGAGTATTGCCCATAACTCAGCACTGAAAATTGAAAGATGGTCATTTAGTTGAAAAGATTTTGTTATATCTAAGGTGGGGATGGTAAACGCACACCCTACCTTATGGTCAATTTTAGAACCGTCAGTATAGATTTGTAAATGATATTTTGCTGCTTCAATTTTTTCTTTCGCTATACTTATTAGATTAACCTCTTCTTTCGAAAATTTACTATTTAAAGTTGTATCATATTGAATTTCTTCTCTTTCCCATGGAGGAAAACACGCTGAAGGGTGTATTGAGACTTCTTGTAAGTCCAGGTTAGCCTCTTTAAACAGGTTATCTGAGAAATGAATTATATTGGTGTTCTTATCACTTGCTGTGGGATTCTTTTTCTTTTTCTTCTCATAGTTCAAAAAGGGGTCTATTATATTCATTTTAAATTCTTTAAATGAGTCCGTCTTGGCTGCATACCAGCGCACCAGAAAATTGGCACAGTTTACTCTCATCAAATTTTCTAATGGCAACCACCCGATGTCCCTGTACACTAACTTGTTTACTGCGTACACAGGGACACCGAGTGCAATCTTAAGTGCCTTAGTCTCTATAATTTGTAGTTTTGAAAACTGACTTGTGGTTAATGAGTGGAAAGCTTCCATTCCGTAGGTCAATCGGCTGCGCACCAGGGCCCTAACCAGGTTAACCAAGAATTTTGGGTCCTTAGCCCATCTTTCTTTGGAGATTACTTTAATGAAATTTAAGGCTTGCGAAGCCTTTTTTGCTGTATGTTCCATATGTGGTGTCCAATTTAACGTAGGAGTAAGAATAACTCCCAAGAATTTAACTTTTGTGCTCTGTTTCCGTACCTAATATATCTATTGTAAAATCCATTTTGTCTCTTTTGTTAGAAAAAACCATAAACTCGCATTTGTCCTGTGACAATGAGAAGCCATTATCCTGGAGGTATGTAGCTATGGCTGTTATATGGCGTTGATGTTCTTTGTGCATTAATGAGTATTTTTTGGTATTTGGGGGTGTCCATATCGCAATATCATCGGCATACATAGAAATTTTTGAATTGCCTAATGATACGTTCTGTATATCGTGGAGCATGATGTTGAACAATGTTGGTGCGATCATGCTCCCTTGTGGGACGCCCATGTCCAAAGTGTAAACTCTGGACAGGGACTGTCCCACGTTGACTCTCATTTTTCTGTTTTCTAAAAAAGCTTTAATAAAATTAAATGTGTTGCCCGCAATACCGAGCCTGCTAATTTTTTGAAGTAACCTCCCATGCCAAACTGAGTCGTACGCCCCTTTGATATCGAAGAACGTGGCCAATATTATTCTACGGCGATTAAACGCTCTTTTGACATGGGAGGTCAGTTTAACTACTTGTTCCATACAGGATCGATTTTTTCGAAAACCTGCTTGGAAGGGGGGCAAGATGTTATTTTTTTGTAAAAAGTAATCTAATCGTGTTCTCACGATTCTTTCATAGACTTTACCCAGATGAGGGGTGAGGGAGATGGGCCGGTAACTTTTGGGATCCCTCTTCGGTTTTCCGGGTTTAGGGATCCCTATTACTTGGGCTGACATCTTTAGCCTACTGCTTGCTTATATAGTACCGTGCTAGTTTTAAATACACAGCTTTTCTTTCTTTTCTTTACAGGAGAGCCATCGATTCAAACACAAATAGCTATAACCCCAAAAAAACTGGAATGCAGATATTATTTTTTTTTTAAAGAGTACCAAGCTTGCAACAAATCTTGGTTCAATACTAGCTATATTTAACACAAATAAGGTCCGCTAATAGAACGCCGCCTTTTCTTCCAGAAAGAAACCTACCCATGTCACTTGCCAGTACAATAGATAATTTGGGCAATCATGTAAATTAACCCATTCCCGCATGTGACATCACTGTCATGTGATTATCCCCTGTCTTTGTGCGCACAGCTGTTCCGCCCCACACAAAATCAAGCTATTTAGTTAAAAGCCTGAATCTAGAAATCTTAGATAAAAACTGTACCAAGCTGTTGTCTGTAAAGATATTTTGGCTGTATGCTCTACATAGTATTGCAAATATATTTCTTCCCTCAGATTTATGGTAAAAACTTATTTTTGTGAGCAGTATCAATCAACATATCTAGTAGAAATAATATACTTAACAAATAAGATTGCCTATGAGTGAAAATCTACCAATATCCACTGACTATAAGTAATCTTGTCACATACTACAACATATTCTCGCCTGTTATTTATGAAAAGTTACTTATAGTTAACTCAAGTTTGCTTGAAAAAACTTATGAAAATATAGATAAACTAAATGTTCCTCCCGAAACAGCTGTGTGCGACTAGCTATACACTGGATCAGGAAAATCTGTTCGCTGTTCCATAAACCCCCCACTATTTTTGTGATGTTATCAAATGCATATTTTCTTGAAAATGAAAATATTGCTATGCTAATTCACAAGGTGTAGAGTGGCACAGTGGTAGCGCGTTCGCTTCGTGTCAAGTAAACCCGAGTTCGAACCTGGGTACAGGGGATTTTTCCTCTCACTTTGCACTAGGCCTTGCGGTCTGAACGTGGAGTCTTTCGGATGAGACGATAAACCGAGGTCCCGTGTGCTCATGCACTTAGCACACGTTAAACCCAGTGGCAACAAAAAAGTTGTCATTTGGTCAACATTTACCCCCCTCCCTTCCTTCCTTATCAGTCACACAAAAATCGCATGCCAAAAAAAAATACCCCCCAAAATTGGATGGCGCGCCTCTAGCTGCGACGCGCTCTCCAGGTGGGAGCAACCCGAATTTCACAGAGACGCCTCTGTGACTATAATGTACCTAACCTAACCTAACCTAAGGGCAAAGTTCACAAAATGTAGGAAAATCGATCTTTTGCTTTCTTCCCTAGCTTGTTGAACAGCCCTTTTGCATGTCTGGGATCGTTTGACAGTAACATTCTCCTTTTGCCCCCCCCCCCCCTCCCCCCAAAAGTGAGTTATCCAGTAAAAGTTTGCTTTCATTTTAGCATTGATCGCCATTTCTAAAGGTATTCTGCACATCGGAAGTGACGTCAGCCACTCCAGAACTTCAAAAATGGTTCCAATCCACAATTTTAGCGATTTTATTCTACCGGAAAAGGCGACAGAAAGTAATGTTTTCGGAAAACTGTGACCGATTTTCTTATTTTCTGGAACATATACGTAATGGTAGGCATCTCTGGATTTGGATGTATATTGCCGAAATGTTATGAGGAGTAAAATACGACCGAACAAGAAGGCAACATGAGGCAAAGAACAGGTTGAAAGGAAAGGAAATCTCCTGAACACTTTTTGCATATATCTCAGAGAACCTAGGCGTGATCACTTTTTCAGGATAAGTTTTAAGCAGAATATTCCATAAGCAACGGAAACAAAGAAAAGAGGGGATTGGATAAGGATGTCAATAACAAGAATTCTGAGGAAAGTGATAACAGTCTAAGTGTCATAACGTCGTAAGCGTCATAATCATCAAATTGTTGATGGAGGATGCTATATGCAAGAAGAAGAAGACAGTTCCAATGTGTTTGGTTTGTTCAAACCATGACGGACGATTGACTGATAATGCTTGTCTGTAAAAACTTTTTTCTTCAAAACAAAACTTTACACCAAAAATGTTAACATACATGTTTTGGTTACATGAGATAAATACATGGCACGTTTTCTATCCTTTACTCAAGGTCCCCTAACCCACATCACTACGTAACTAACCCACATCACTACGTAACTAACCCACATCACTACGTAACGCATTACCGTAAATACTGGACTATAAGACGCACCTGTATATAAGCCGCATCCCTTAAATTGACAAAATATTAGGTATGTATTCACATGTAAGCCGCACCAGTCTATAAGCCGCAGAGAAAATTGTATGTGCACAAACCAACACAAATGTAAAAATTCTCATATCAGAACATAGGTATTTAATGTTCTCAGACACTTTAATCTCTTGACTGCCAGAGAAAATTAAAGACAAAATCATTGGGCAAATCATGACATAAAAAAGACAACTGATAGAGCCAATCTGAGAAAATGGTCTGGGGATATAACTCTCTTGATTATGTTAGAGCAAAAGCCAGCATATCAGGGTTATTCCTCTTCATCTGATGACATCATCAGGTCAGTATGTAATATGTTGGTGGCAGTCAAGGGGTTAACATTAATGTGGCAATGCTACTGACACAAAAATCGGTTATTAAGTAACCATTAATAAACAAGCACAACAACGACGCTACTCCATTTATCACTACAAACACTACTACTGCTTAACATTCGTGTCACAAAAATGAGACTACTCCATTAATAACACCCAATATTTTACTGTGTTACAGTCACATCGTGACAATAACCTTTGTTTGCGTGCATCACAATTTTTTTAAAAAGAAAGAAAATAAGTTTAAGATGATTTTGCTGTTACCGAAATTGGTGATATCCTGAACCGAAAATAATTTTTCATCTTTGCTTGATGACAATCATCTAAGATTACAAAGAAAAAGGGGCAAAGGTAAAGATGTGCCACCCCCCATGCATTTCTCGGTTAATTGTATTTTTCCGTTTTTGCCTTTCTTACCATACATAAAGCTGTATTTTAGGAACATTTTTAGCTAATTACCTTTTTGGAATACTAACCCTAGCCCTAAACCTAACCCTACCCCCCACTATGTACTGCAGTACACCGCGATTTGTCACAGTTGTGGTTCGTTGCGTTTTTCCGTCTTATACGGTGGGGGTAGGGTTAGGGTTAGGGCTAGGGTTAGGGTTAGGGTTAGTATTCCAAAAAGGTTATTAGCTAAAAATGTTCCTAAAATACAGCTTTATGTATGGTAAGAAAGGCAATAACGGAAAAATGCAATTAACCGAGATAGGTAGGGGGGGTGGCACATCTCGACCTTTACCGAAAAAGGTGTTTTTTTCAGCTCTTGATTACAGAATTCTGCATCTCATTTTCACTTGCAGTTTGAAAACGTTCTTCTTCTTGGTCGAGAAAGTGAAATCAATATTCTTTTTTTTGTGGCTTTTCTTTCTTCTTTTTTTCTTAGAAGCTGGGGGACAAAAAATATGATTGAATCCAGGTTTCCAATCTGGATGTTGATAATTTCCCTAACCATTTATAGACGCTTCCTGTGAGCGATTCCATCTTGATCTTGATTCATGATGAAACTCGGTCTGGGGCAGTCAGCCAATCTTTCTGTCTTGCCTCATATCATGGATGCTCCGGGAATCTTGCCCATCACCTGTGTCAAAACATCAATCAATCTATAATTAGCATCTATAGCGCCTAATCTTAAAAAAGCCCTAAGCGCTTACAATCATAAATGAATAAACCCAAAAAATATAAAAAGCATAAAAATTAAAAAAATAAATAAACAACAAAAATATATTATACACACAGATGCACGCGCACGCACTCACACATACACGCACTAAACAAACACATGCACGCACTAAACACAGACACACACACAAACACACTACACACACACACACAAACAGCAAGCATGCACACAAACACACACACACACACACACACACACACAAACAGCAAGCATGCACACAAACACACACACACACACACACACAAGACACACGCACAAACAGCAAGCATGCACACAAACACACTACACACACACAAGACACACGCACAAACAGCAAGCATGCACACAAACACACTACACACACACACGACACACACACAAGCAGCAAGCATGCACACAAACACACACACACACACACACACACAAGACACACACACAACACAGCAAGCATGCACACAAACACACACTACACACACACAAGACACACGCACAAACAGCAAGCATGCACACAAACACACTACACACACACACAAGACACACGTACAAACAGCAAGCATGCACACAAACACACACACACACACAAGACACACACAAACAGCAAGCATGCACACAAACACACACTACACACACACACACGACACACGCACAAGCATGCACACAAACACACAAACACACACACACACACGACACACGCACAAGCAGCAAGCATGCACACAAACACACGCGGATGGAAGGGGCACAGCATTTTGAAAATAAATACAGCAGGCTATGTTTGAAAAGAGTAGTTTTGAGAGAAGACTTAAATGAAGAAAGGGAGTTGGCAGAACGGAGAGGTAAAGGGAGTTTATTCCAAGTGGAGGGGGCCTGGAAAGAGAAGGAGCGTTCGCCAAGGGTCCTGGTTCGGTAACGAGGGATCTGGAGGAGAGAAGTGTCAGAAGAGGAGCGCAACTGTCTAAGAGGTGTGTAAAGGTTCAGAAGATCAGCGAGATAAGGAGCCAGACCATTCAGGGATTTGTAACAGAGCAGAGAGAGCTTGTATTCGATACGCCTTCATTATCAATCATACTTTATTATCTCAAGACTGAGAAATTTACACAAGGTGCAATAACAGAAACACAAGACGTTAAAATGCATTAATAGAAAACATGATACTAACATTAACTCAGATGAAGGTTCATGAAATCAGCTAGGAAACATTTTTCAATCAACAAAACTACTGCAAAACAAAGAAACACAAAAAACCAGTATCACTCAAAAATTCAGGCGATGAATGGACCATAGAATGAAAGGTTTTTTGCGCTCATGATCTAAGTTCAAGTATCCTGAACCTATGTCCTGATTTCAAACTTAGAATAGGAAAAAAACTAGGGGAGAGCACTTTGTGAAAATTAGAGTTATTTACCTGCATTACTCGGTCAAATACTATTGCAACAATGGCGTCAAAGCTTGAAACCGCAGGATGCCAGTCAGCGACTTGCAAAAATAAGGGGTGACCAGTTGCTACAAAGTGATAGAACTTGCAAACTGTGACGTAAACATATGAATTACATCAATTTCAGAATGACGCACTGCGTTCTACATGCTGTGTGTCTCCCCAAACACAAGAAGCGAGGGCTGGGGATTTACCTGATGGCAGAAACTTCCCCTGTTTGACCGATTGAATTAGGCAAGATAACTCCTACACACCATGAAATTACTGCCCATAATTATTTCCGAACAAATCTTATTAACACTGAGATTTTCAAATGGTAATGAAATACCAGCTCCCAACATCACCTACCTTGGTCAGTTCGAGCGCACACACACACACAACTATCATCAAGTCCTTTGTGTATATTGAAGATGTTGGCAAGTCTTTCTTCAATACGCGCACACACATATCTATCATCAAGTCCTTTGTGTATATTGAAGATGTTGGCGAGTCTTTCTTCAATACGCGCACACACATATCTATCATCAAGTCCTTTGTGTATATTGAAGATGTTGGCGAGTCTTTCTTCAATACGCGCACACACATATCTATCATCAAGTCCTTTGTGTATATTGAAGATGTTGGCGAGTCTTTCTTCAATACGCGCACACACATATCTATCATCAAGTCCTTTGTGTATATTGAAGATGTTGGCGAGTCTTTCTTCAATACGCGCACACACATATCTATCATCAAGTCCTTTGTGTATATTGAAGATGTTGGCGAGTCTTTCTTCAATACGTGCACACATGCGAGCGCACACACACACACACATCTATCATCAAGGCCTTTGTGCATATTGAAGATGTTGGCGAGTCTTTCTTAAATAACGCGCACACACGCGAGCGCACACACACACACACACACATCTATCATCATTTACAACGAACAGACGTTAAATAAAAGATCCAACAAACGCAAAAAGAACTACTTGCCTTGGACAGCTCCACCCCAGTGAGAGCCTGGATAGCCGGGGGCATCTGGCTAAGAAGGGCCGTGACCTCCGACGTGACACGGTCATCCCCAACCAGGACAATTTCCTCTGTCTTGCTCAACGGAGCCGACACCTCCGCGGCTATCTGCGTAGTGTGTCAATTGGAAGAAGATTAAACTTTTGAAGAAAATGCGTTTAAGCCTTTTGCCGCCAGCTAATTTTTTGTAACCCACAAATTTCCATTAACTCTCTCAATACTATTGTACGCTATAGCGTACATGACGTGCACAAAAGTTTCATACTAGGCGGGTTTGCATCATTACATAAAAATTATTAAAAAAATAATGCTTAACCGCACAGTTTTGAAAATTTGCGGTATTGTTTATAATAATAAAAGCTAGCATATGTTAGAATTCCAAAGTAAATTTTTTATTATTAGCAGATTTTAAAAAAAGCATGACAAAGAAGACGAAGAGAGGGGTAGTGACTCGTTTTCATTCATTGCAGTACTGAAAATAGACGGAAAGTGATTTAATTGGTTGAAAACTATTACGGGACTGTAGAGGAACACTTCTATACCAGTTTGGGTTGCCAGGCTTTGCGGAGTTGTGAATTGTGAATGGTTAAACGCTATGTACGCTATAGCGTACATAAGTATTGAACGGTTGTAAAGGGAAGCAATCGGCCAGTAAAAAGTGAGTTAAACTTACATGGGTAAATACAACAAACAAACAACTACACGACAAGTGTAAAGTGACGTTATTTCATTCACAAGAGACAAGAGAGTTTTGCTTTGTCTCTTGTGAATAAAATAACGTCACTTTACACTTGTCGTGTAGTTGTTTGTTTGTTGTATGTTCCAGTGATGTTGCAGTCTGTTTCAGCTTTTTTATTTATTTTTTACATGGGTAAAGAAAAAATGTTTCTCCAATATTGGGGATTCCTCTCTGATGTGCTTAAAATGACTTAAAATTTATCAACCCAAAAAAGGAATGGTTCCAGCAAAACAATAGTATAAGTGCACGGCTTTGTACATCGATTTCTCAGCAAATATGTAGATTTACACCCTCCTGCTCTATTTCTTGGTTCTTTCCGTGGTTAGGGATAGGGTTAGGGCTAGGGTTAGGGTTAGATGGTCTTTTCTTTTGCCACAAGCATCTGTTTTTTTGGGTCAAAATCATCTATTTTTTGGGAGCATTAAATCGCTGGTTTTATCCTTTTATCACAAAATTAAGAAAAGTAGATCATTGGCTAACAGTGTGTTAATAATGAAAGAAAGTAAACTGTGTTATTAGTGGAAAAAAAAAGAAGAAAAAAGATCATTGATAACAGGCCCTGATTTCAAGGCATTTCACGACATCATCGTGCTGCAGAAATGCGACACTGGCGGTGAAAGGATTAACGTCCTCTGACCAGGTACAGGTACAATAGGGGACATTTACAAAAGTACAGACAGTGGGTCGATCCTGGAGGTACTGCAATACCGGGGAAGTCCCGTTTTATGGTAAAATGATGACGGGATTGAAGACAAACTTTTGATTGGACTGTTTTAGGTGATGGTTCCATTTTAAAGACTCCCATGCTTTATCGTCGCTGTCCGACGCTAACCGTGTATCTACAAAATTTGACAAAAATAGATTTTTTACTGAAACTCCTTCCAGTGACCTCACGCAGGTCTTCTATAAATATCTTGTGTCTGCGACCAATGAAAATGCTCAAATTTGTCACATGATACCATGGAAATAATCGTGTATGTGGCGGGTTGTTGCTGGTTTTGATGCGATAAGCGTGTAACTGGTCACGCTAAGCGTGTAACTGCCGGCAGCTGTCGTATCTCCCATTGTGAGAACAATGCACTAACTTTGTGACTAACCGTGTAACTGAATTATCACGAACATTTTGGGTGTTAATGCAACTTTTATTGTGTCACATGTTTACTCATCGGTAAAGAAGAAGGGTCAAGCGTATATCAAATGGGGATTGACTTTGTAGCAGGCGACAATATGTTTTTTGATGCTCCTGTAAAATCACTGATTGTGTAAATACACGGTTAGCGTCGGACAGTGACATTATCTTCTATGAGTGTTTTTCATTTACAAAAAAAAAAAGACCAAAAAAAATTTGAATGTTTTTTGTTATCATTTACACTTCTACTTCGGCACAGTATCTTCTTTCCACTCTCTCTAACACACACACACATACGCAGAACACAACACACCTTAGGCAAAGTCTCCAGCACGAGGTTCAACATTGCAGCCTCCCCATACTGTTTGTAGGCGGCGGCCTACAGCCTCATGCGTTCAGACTCCGCTATACCACTATTACCAGCCTCAAAACACACTCACATTCACAAACCAACACACTCTCTCTCAACACACACACACACACACACACTTGAAACACCTTAGGCAGTGTCTCAAAGACCAGGTTCAACATGGCAGCCTCCCCGTACTGTTTGTAGGCGGCGACTTTCAGCCTCATGCACTCAGTCTCCGCTTTACCATTATTACCAGCCTCAAAACACACTCACATTCACATACCAACACACTCGCATTCACATACCAACACACTCACATTCCCATAGTAAGGCATACTAACACACTCGCATTCCCATACCAACACACTCACATTCACATACCAACACACTCACATTCACATACCAACACACTCACATTCACATACCAACACACTCACATTCACATACACACTCACATTCACATACCAACACACTCACATTCACATACCAACACACTCACATTCACATACCAACACACTCACATTCACATACCAACACACTCACATTCACATACCAACACACTCACATTCACATACCAACACACTCACATTCACATACCAACACACTCACATTCACATACCAACACACTCACATACCAACACACTCACATTCACATACCAACACACTCACATTCACATACCAACACACTCACATACCAACACTCATATTCACATACCAACACACTCTCATTCAGTGATTCACATACCAACACACTCACATTCACATACCAACACACTCACATTCACATACCAACACACTCACATTCACATACCAACACACTCACATTCACAAACCAACACACTCTCTCTCAAACACACACACACACTTGACACACCTTAGGCAGTGTCTCGAAGACTAGATTCAATATGGCAGCCTCCCCGTAGAGTTTGTGGGCGGCGACTTCAGCCTCATGAGTTCAGCCTCCACTTCACCAGCCTCAAAACACACTCACATTCACATACCAACACACTCTCTCTCAAACACACACACACACACTTGACTCTGCTCAGAATCTTCCCTGTCCGCACCGCTGCCACAGGCAGTTCAAGGCGAGGATCGGCCTCACCAGCCATCTTGGAACTCACACGAGGGAAGAGGTTTTGTGGACCCTCCCTGCCAAGCGAGGGTCGAACATAGAGCAATACACATTACGAACCTCAACACACATACACTCATTGCCACCCATAAACACTCTCTCTTTCTCATCTCCCTCTCAACACACCTTAGGCAGTGTCTCCAGCACCAGGTTCAGCATGGCAGCCTCCCCGTACTGTTTGTAGGCGGCGGCCTTCAGCCTCATGCGTTCAGCCTCCGCTTTGCCCACAGCCTCGATGGCCGCGGCCTCCGATCCTCCCAGCAGCTTGATCTTCTCCGCCTCTGCACGCGCCACCTCCACCGTCTGAAACCTGGACAGGAAACCATGGTGGTGAATTTGAGGGCATTAACCCCTTTGCCGCCAGCTATTTTTCAGCTCAAAAATATTAAACTGAACTGAGTCACAGAGAAAAAATAAATCTGCAATATTGCAAATTCTGCTGTGACATGCATAACATTAGGCCTACCCTTACCTCCTAAAATTAAAAAAATAGGGCCTTCAGATAACAGGCCCTGATTTGATGCTTTTTAGTGACATGGGTGTTTAAACCATTGCGGTGCTAAAATGCGACTTTGGCGGTGAAAGGGTTAACTTTTTTTGCAACACGTTGCGAGCATAGTCGCAACACCGTTGAGTTTTACCGTTGCCAACGTGCTTCGAGAACGAGAGCGACAGCCAAATCTTCCCTAAGGATGCCAGTCACGCGTTGCGAACATACTCCCAGCGGCTCATAAAAAATAACACAAAATTGCACATTACTAATCTGACTTTCGAAGTTTAACACTTTCAATGCCAGCCATTTTCCAGCTAAAACTTTCCATTACACTTACCTGGGTGGAGAAAAGATTCTGTCTGCAATATTGGGGATTCCTCTGTGACATGCATAAAATAGGACATATCCTTACCTCCCAAAATTAAGAACATAAGGTCACTGGATACCAGATCCTCATTTGATGCTTTTCAGTGACATGGGTGGGTGTTCAATCATTGTGGTGCTAAGAGGCGACAGTGGCGATGAAAGGGTTAAATCTTTGGAAAGGTGAAAAGGATAAATATAAATCATTGTATAAGAACAAGCGCGAAATCGCAATAGTTTGTGGCACGCGGTCTATTTTTACCACTCCAATCATGAGTAACCTCCCCTGGCTTTTCAATAATTTTAATCTGTAAACCAGAATGTTATCTCTGCACCATTTCGTAACTTTTTATATCTTTTGGAAAACATTTAAAACTATGTATCCTACTTATACTCATCGAAAGAAGCACAGCATACTCGTCGTGTCTGTTGTAGTGTCTGTATTACGTATGTTTATTATTTTGTACGCTTTTAAAATACATCATTTTAAAGAGCGGCCTCAATTTGAAGTGTAGCCTCGATTTGAAGTGCAACAATTTTGTCAAAATGTGCGACAATTTTGGACCGACCGACCGACAGACAGACCGACCGACCGACAAAGTGAGTTATAGGTTTGTGGCTTGAGCCATAAACAATAAAGTCACTGCAATCTCCACATTTTTATGAATAATTTATTGAAAAGTGGCCAAAATCGGGTGTCCTGAGGGAATTTTCATGCCTTGACTGCAGTGTGCGGTGGGCACACGGGGAAGCGAGAGGGGTTGTGTTGAAAATGTTAAATCGGGTTAAGTCTAAGACATTTTAAAGATCCCCCAAAGTGTAATCTCTAAAAGGCAGATTAATACTATCACAATCCAGATGATCATAAGTTGATCTACAAAACTACACTTTTGCCAGCTAAGTTGCAGTTTCGACACACACACACCATCAAATGTTCGCAATAACAATTTTCACTGAGAAGCAACATTGTGACATTCTCGGGAGAGGGATAGGATCAGCCTAGGGTTATTGTCATGAAAGAACCAGAATTTGAGAATGAGAGTCGTAAACATGAGGAAGGTGTATAAACTACAACTATGCTCCTCTACCAAAATTCATGTTCTTCACCTCCGACCCTCAGCGATCTGGGTTATATTGTAGGTGGAGGCCTCGGCGGGCCTTTTGACCTACTGACCTTTGGCTCTGACCCACTGACCTTTGACCCTCGGTGATCTGGGTCATCTTGTAGGCGGAGGCTTCTTGACCTACTGACCTTTGGCTCTGACCTTCGACCCTTGGCGATCTGGGTCATCTTGTAGGCAGAGGCCTCGGCAGGCCTCTTAACCATTGACTGGCTCTGACCCACTGACCTTTGACCCTCAGTGATCTGGGTCATAATATAGGCAGAGACCTCTTGACCTCTGACCCACAGACCTTTGACCCTCGGCGATCTGGGTCATAATGTAGGCGGAGGCCTCGGCAGGCCTCTTGACTTCTGGCTCTGACTCACTGACCTTTGACCCTCTGCGATCTGGGTCATCTTGTAGGCGGAGGTCTCGGTGGGCCTCTTGACCTATGGACCTCTGACCTTTGACCCTCGGCAATCTGGGTCATCTTGTAGGCGGAGGCCTCGGCGGGCCTCTTGACCTATTGATCTCTGGCTCTGACCCACTGACCTTTGACCCTCGGCGATCTGGGTCATCTTGTAGGCGGAGGCCTCTGCGGGCCTCTTGACGGTGGCGATGAGTTCCTTCTCCTTGCGGATGATCTCCTTCTCTTCCACGTCGATCTGCTTCCGCCGCTCCACCACCTCGATCTCCATCTCCTCGCTCCTGATGCGCTGCTTCTCCTTCGCCGCCTGCAGTTCATAGGCCAGCTCTGCCTCTGCGCGCTGTGGAACAGCAAGAAGCATAGCCTGACTGTTGCATCACAGCGTTCCATAGATACTGCATAATATCAACATTTTCATCTCCAAACCTCACTGTGGATGCGCTGCTTCTCCTTCGCCGCCTGCAGTTCGTAGGCCAGCTCTGCCTCTGCGTGCTGTGGAACAGCAAGAAGCATAGCCTGACTGTTGCATCACAGCGTTCCATAGATACTGCATAATATCAACATTTTCATCTCCAAACCTCACTGTGGATGCGCTGCTTCTCCTTCGCCGCCTGCAGTTCGTAGGCCAGCTCTGCCTCTGCGTGCTGTGGAACAGCAAGCATAGCCTAACTGTTGCATCACAGCGTTCCATAGATACTGCATAATATAACATCAACATTTTCATCTCCATCTCCTCGCTCCGGATTCGCTGCTTCTCTTTCGCCACCTGCAGTTCGCAAGCCAGCTCTGCCTCTGCACGCTACCAGACAAATATATCAAGTTAATAGATTTAGTATTGTAAGGTACTGTTTCTGTAGTACCATATTTTTCAAACTATAACCATAGACGCACCTGACCAAATTTAACAGATTTTTCAATTTTTTTAAATTTTATACAATATTATATTAGTATCACAAAGCCACTCAAGTTTTGATAGACTTGGTTTAGCATAAAAAAGAAAAAAGAATAATATACAATATAAACTTAAAAAATTGTTCATTTAATGTTTGAATAAAGTGAGCTATATGGTCGCCGCCATATTGAATGAAGCAGATACAAAGATGATGAGTAGTTCAAATTACAAAAGTAAAAAACGAAAATAGAACACACTGGAGACGGTCTAAGGGAAGCAACTACAAGGGGAAGGTTCCAGGATTAATAGGAAAAGCAAGTTATTTCCCTTTTATTGGGTTACACAAGTCAACTGTTGAAATATATCGTAATGTCGGAGAAAAACCCCTCAGACGTGACTCCAAAAGATGGGAACAGTGTCGGAATGACGTCTCCGACATGACTCCATTGAGTTAACCCTTTCCCCACCAGCCATTTTTTAGCCCCAAAATACCATTAAACTTAACTGTGAAGAGAAAAAAAAAATCTGCAATATTGGGAATTCCTCTGTGACATATATAACATTAGGCCTGTCTTTACCTACCAAAATTAAGAAAATAGGGTCTTCGGATAACAGGTCCTGATTTGATGCCTTTTAGTGACATGGGTGTTGAACCATTGCGGTGCATAAATGCGACGTTGGCAGTGAAAGGGTTAAGGAGCTCCCAAATCACCTTGGTGTTGACTTCGCTGTTAAAGTTGGCCTTCTGCATCTGGAACTCTCTGGAGGAATCGGCGATGGAGGCGTCCGCTCTGAACTTGGTGTCCAGGCGCACTTTCTCACACTCTGCCTCCTGCACACACACAACCGCATGGGTGGAAGGGAAAACATTCTCTCAATCCTGAAATCCCCCATAAATGTATAAATAGTTCCCCCACCCACTGGAAGTTCTGTGCTTGTAACTTCCTCTAATCTGTCACTCTCTTTGACTCTGCCTTTTCCCTTTGCTTACTGATGTGTGTGTGTGTGTGTGTGCGTGTGCGTGTGCGTGTGTGGTGTCACACTTTTTACCTAACAAACCAACCTTGATGCCGGCGTCTCTGCTGACCTCAGCCATGCGGATATCAGTGTCTGTTTTAATGCTCATTTTCATTGAGAAGATTTGGTGGTGGTGGTGGTGGTGGTGGTGTATGTGTGTGTGTGTGTGTGTGTGTGTCCGTTCGTTCTTTAATTTAACATCTATCCACCTTACAGTGATCTTAGACAGTGTGTGTGTGTGTGTGTGTGCGTGTGCGTGTGCGTGTGCGTGTGCGTGTGTGCGTGCGTGCGTGTGTGTGGTGTTACACTTTTTGCCTAACAAACCAACCTTGATTCCAGCATCTCGGTTGGCCTCAGCCATGCCGATATCAGTGTCTTTTTTAATGTTCACTTTCATTGAGAAGATTTGGCGGTGGCGGTGATGTGTGTGTGTGTGTGTGTGTGTGTGTGTGTGTGTGTGTGTGTGTGTGTGTGTGTATGCAGGGCTCCCAGGTACCCCCATTTGGGAGTCTATGAAGCACTAGAATTTTAAAGGACCCTCTAAAAGAATGTGCAGGGGGTCCCAGGGATGCACTATAAAAACATTATTTTTAGCATTCACAATGCCACTGGGACCCTCTATCCTGCCTCTAGGACCCTGTATGCTGTAAGTGAAGGAGTCCCTGGGACCCCTTGTTTTGCGGGACGATTGGGAGCCCTGGTATGTGTGTGTGGTGTTACACTTTTCGCCCAACAAACCCACCCTGATTCCAGCATCTCGGTTGGCCTCAGCCACTCCGATATCGGCGTCTTTTTTCACGCTGGCGGTCTGAGCCCGGCCCAGGGAGGACAGATACTCCACATTATCCACGATGTCCTTGATGGTGAAGCTCAGGATCTCGATGCCCATCTTGCCCACATCCGGTGAGGCCACCTCCCGCACCGCCCGCGCGAACTGGTCCCGGTCCTGGTACAGCGCCTCCACGCTCATTGTGCCTGTCGACGTTTCCCAACAATATCAGACCCGTTTACCCCCTACACAAGTCTTGAGTAGTCTGTTTAGCTGAAACGAGTAGCTTTGGTGCAAAATGTGTAGTTTTATTCATTAAACCATCAAACAATGTTCACTGAAAATGAGTAGTTAGAGCATTATTTTCAATTTTGAAGAGTAGTAGAGGTCCAAATTGAGTAGAATACTACTCGAAAAGAGTAGAGTAAACAGGTCTGCAATATGAACAAATTACTGATAAATATAAATATTATATGTGACCCAGCACCACGAAAGGTACATTACGTCGCTGGGCTAGTTTCTCACAACAGGCTTGGAAAGTCAAACATCTCATTTTTGGGTCAATTTTGAGTTAGGGGTATTTTCCTGTTCTCTAACATCTTATCTTTCATACTGATAAAGGACAATCTTTAATATGGTCTCTAAGTGGTCTTACAAGTGTTTTAAAATGAGTAGGTCAATGCATTTCTTCAGCTAGGCCCGGCTAGATTTTAGACTGCGTTTTCTCAAAATGGCCGATGCTCACCCTGCTAACTTTAAATGCTCATAACTCTGGAACGGAAAAACATACAAGAACGGTTCTTATATCATTAGAAAGATCCCAATTTCATGCCTTTCACTGTTTTAGTGACATTGGTGTTAAATCGGTGAGGAGCAGAAAATTGCGACATCGGCAGCGAAAAGGGTTAAATAAAATAATTAAACTTAGCTCAGCTTACTCCTTTCACACTCAGGGCTCCCAGGGACCCCCATTTGGGGGTCTATGAAGCACTAAAATTCTAAAGGACCCTCTAAAAGAATGTGCAGGGGGTCCCAGGGATGCACTAAAAAAAATTTTTTTTAACATTCGCTATGCCACTGGGACCCTCTATCCTGCCTCTAGGATCCTCTGTACTGTAAGTGAAGGAGTCCCAAGGACCCCTTGTTTTGCAGGACGATTGGGAACTGTCCGGTTCTCACCCACAATGGAGCGCAGATAACCCTCCAGGGTCTGCAGGATGACATACTCGATGTGCTCGGTGGACTTGCCCAGGAACTGCTCGCAGGCGTTCTTTTTTTCTCTCCAATTTTGATGTATGCGCCTATTAAACGAGGGCGCCCTATTGGTGAACAAAATCGTGAGAGGAGAGGCAACGATTGCCGTACTCAGTACAGTCTACTATGAGTCACAACATCGAAAGTGGTAATGAGTCGCCGATACGACGAATACTCACGTTAAAATGCTTAAAAATCCCTATTATCGTCCGAGATAGCGTCCAACAGATGCCATAACCCTTCATAGGATGTAAAAAAAAACATCGTTGTAGAGCTTAAAATGCCATAAATCTACCAGTTTTCGTGAAGAAAATCCAAACACAACAACTGGAAGTTGCAAAAACGGAAGTTCGATTATTTGACAAGGAAGCCATCTCTCGTTTATGACAGTAGTAATGGCGGTCGGTAAGCGCTTACAGGACGTGTACAGGCTTCAAATTTTGACTTTCTTTTGCGAGGTGTGTATCGCCTTATAAACGAGGGTGCCTTTTACTTTAATTTTTTGAGAATTTTCTTGAAAATTGCCCTATTCACCTTATACACAGCAGCGCCTAATGATCCGAAAAATATGGTAAACGTAGCGCAGTTTAATTACTCCTTTCACTCTGTCCGGTTCTCACCCACAATGGAGCGCAGGTGCCCCTCCAGGGTCTGCAGGATGACGTACTCGATGTGATCGGTGGACTTGCCCAGGAACTGCTCGCAAGCGTTCTTCAGGATGTCCGGGGCCCGCATGATCTTGCACTGGGCCACGCCCGTCACCGTGACGGGGACCCCCTCCGAGGTCTCCACGCTCTCACACACTGGGTTCATGGTCATCACCTCCAGCGATATTCTGAAAATTGCCCAAGGCCAAAGGTGAAACCTGCTGGGAAAAGTTGAAAAGCAAGAGCGGGGGAGAGGTGGGGGGGGTGGGGGGGGGGAGAGAGAGAGAGAGAGAGAGAGAGAGAGAGAGAGAGAGTGGGGGAGGGGGGGGGGAGAGACAGAGAAAGACTCAGACTCAAACTCGGAATGTTTATTGATTTAAAAAATTTAAAAATAGCCAAAATGTTTAGATAAAAAACCCTTTTTGGCATAATAATGATTAAAGTATTGCGATTTATCCAGTCTTTTTTTTAATTATCCATTTTTGAGAACTTAGCAGGAATCCACTGTAGATTTGCAATTTGGAAAGTTAACGAAAGAATCTTACGACTGAGTGTCTGTGACCAACCACCAGGCCCATCCCCAGCCACCGATGATGTACTTTCGGCCCTCGGAACCGCAGCACCCTCCTGACAAAACAAAACAAAACCTTTTTATTATGGAGCTATATTTACTATTTAGCATATATGTCCTCGGCTTGGGTTCTGACATTGCCTCCCTACCTGGAGGAAAAACTAAGCTAGCACTCTTTCTTTCTTTATATATATATATTTTTTTAAACATAATCAAACACCAAGTAAATTTAACTCGTTTTGATTTTAAATGGTCTCATCCAAGACATAAGGACAAAAAAGTTTTAAACAATTCTATTAATATCATTGCAATTCAAATGCTCTAACTTTTGAGTCCTATAGGTTGGAGGAATGGTGTCGCCAGTAAGCTCAGATTTTTTCATATCTCATCTATCTACATATATAGTATGAAAGAAAAATCTCTGAAAATTGCCAGCTCCATAGGTGAAACCTGCTGGGAAGGACTGAAAAGTTAGTGCGGGGGAAATGCAGAATAGTTTGCTTTGAGAAAGACTTTTCTGTGTCCAATGTGGGGGATTTGTGAGAGACAGAAACAAAACTCAGACTCAAACTCGAGTAATGTTCCGTATTGAAAAAAAAAATTTAAAAATAGCCAAAATGTTTAGATAAAAAACTGGTTTTTTTTGAGGCACAAATAATGACATTAAAGAATTGCGTATTTATCCAAACTTTTTTTTAATTATCATATTTTTGAGAACTGTAGCAGGAAATCACTGTTGATTTGATTTGGAAAGAACGAAAGAATCTTACGACTGAGTGTCTGTGACCAGATTACCAGGCCCATTACCAGCGACCGATGATGGACTTTTGCCCTCGGAACCGCAGCACCCTCATGAAAAACATAAAATCGATATCGCTCTTATTATGGATATTTACTATTCATCATATATGTCCTCGGCTGAAAAAATGAAAAAATTGCCTCCCTGTCCTGACCATGAGGAAAAACTAAGTTAGACTCTTGGCTAATTACATGAATAAAAAGATCATTTGTTCAATTGTTGACTAAAAAAGAAAACACCAAGGAAAGATTAACTCGTTTCTGATTTTACATTACCTTCCAAGGCATACAGGACAAATAAGTTTTAAACAATCATATTATTTTATTGTACAATATATATAATTTTTGCCTGTAATGTAAGGATAAATTAATTTCTAGTCAGAAAATATGCAGTAAGTTACTAGATTTTCTGTAAATAGACTGTCTATCTTCTTCTTAGGACGAATGAAACCTGATTATTTTTATACGTCCAACTTCATTGTGAAACGACTGACAACGAGGGTTCTGCACTTCTGTGAAGAAAGTCTACTGGTAGTTTGAGTCAGGTAGCACCTTGAACTTGAAGTTGATGTCAGGCAATGTCCGCATTTTTAAGAGAAGATAATCAGATGACGGAAAACCACCTGTTTTAACTCTTATCTTTCAGTAATGTTCCGTGTGTGAAAATGTGGATAAAAATAAAAACATATTAAGTATTATAGACTGGTTTTGTTTCTGAGGTTCACAAATAAAGACATTGGACACAGAAAAGTTGTATCAAAGCAAACTAAATATATGTCATATTTTTGCCTGTAACTGGAAATCATTTGATGACAGAAAAGAGCAAAACTGGAGTTACTCTTTCACTCATCAGTATTAGTTTCTTGTTCTTACGGGCGAAAATGTTGGATCTTGCCATGCCAATGGTCATCATATAAATTGATAAAATCGATATCGCTCTTCAATAATTCAATCATCACAAAACAGTCTGAAAAAATTGCCTCCCATGTCCTGACCATGACAGGTATTATATAGGTCAAGGTTTATACGGCTAAAAAAATTTCCTATAAAATAAATTAATCAAAGCTTCTAAATATACTAATAAATTTTGGAAATTCATCAAGACGATTTTTGAAGATGTTAGTATTTGGTGCACATTTTAACTCAAAAGGAAATTCATTCCACATGTTAGCAACTCTGTTACTGAATTTTTTTTTCTAATATTAGTATTACACCTTTTGATAAATATCTTTCCATCAGAATTTCTTGTTAGATTATACTGTGGCGATTCAAAAAATGTATCCCATGACAAATCAATATGGCCATTGAATAATTTGTAAGTTTCAATAAGATCCCCCCTAAGTCTTCTTCCCTTTAATGAAAACAAATTGAGATACAAAAGTCTATTTTCATAAGATATTTTTACACTGCTTTACAAGTTTAGTAGCTCTGCGTTGAACTTTTTCTATTGATTTTGACTGGTACTTAAATCTTGGGAACCAAATAATATTGCCATACTCTAAATGTGGCCTTACTAATGCTTTATATAATTTATTGAAAATATCACAGTTCATACCTATAAATGTTCTTTTGATTAGACCAATCATTTTATTAGCCTTATTAATACAATTTTGAATGTGTGTGTCAAAAGAAAAATCTTTGTCAAAAGTCACTCCAAGGTCCTTTTCATCTTCACATGTTGTCACAGAGTATGATACATTGTTCTTGGTCATGGTATATTCAATATGGGGATTATTTTTTCCAGCATGCATAACCTTACATTTATCAGTATTAAAATACAGATTCCATTTATCACTCCATTCTTGTAGATTAGATAAATCCCTTTGAAGTAAGTAACTATTAACTGATTTATTGAAAATCTTTGTATCATCAGCAAATATTTTGCATGATGATTCCACACACTCTGGCAAGTCATTAATAAAAATAGTAAATAAAAGAGGTCCTAGTATGCTCCCCTGAGGGATTCCACTCAGTACTTTAGCGTCTGATGAGTATTTCTCACCAACTCGAACCTTTTGAGACCTGTCAGTTAAGAAATCTTTTATCCATCCATGTATATTCCCAACAATCCCATAAGATCTGATTTTCATTAGGAGTCTATTATGTGGAACACTGTCAAAAGCTTTTCTGAAATCTAAATAAATAATGTCTATTGGATAACCATCATCTAATAAGTCAGTAATTTCCTCCATAACCTCCATAAGCTGAGTCATGCAAGATCTTTTGAGTCTAAATCCATGTTGACATGTGGCATATAGTTTATTATCATTCATATGGGCTATAATTGCATTTCTAATAAAAGATTCTAAAACTTTACATAAAATACATGTTAAGCTTACCGGTCTATAATTACCTGGCTCAGACCTGGAGCCCTTCTTAAAAATGGCTGTAACATAAGCTTTTTTCCAATCAGTAGGAATTACTCCAGATTCTAGGGATTTATTAAATAATGATGTTAGAGGAATAGATAATTCGCTTGACAGTTCCTTTAGTACTCTAGGAGGAATACCATCGGGGCCTTGTGCTTTTGAGGCATCCAGTTCCTTTATTTTTTTCTCAACCGCTTGGGGAGTAACTCTTATATCTGAAATTGAAACACCGCCTGAATTAACACAATCTGACAATAATGGTGGATTTATAACATCCTCATCCATAAACACACTAGCAAAGAAATTATTTAATGTTTCAGCTTTATCCTCGTCAGTCACAGCGTATTCACCGTTATCTTTTTTAAGAGCACTAACTCCGACATTGGTTTTTGACCTTTCATTAACATATCTCCAAAATGCCTTTGGATTTGTTTTACAATTATTTGCGACGTTCTTTTCATAGGTTTTCCTTGATTTTTTAATTGATTTATTCAATTTATTTATTGATTTTCTATATTTTTTATAGGCCGGCCCCTTTTTAATTTTTTTATTTTGTTTAGATGCTATAACAAAATTAAAAAATTAAAAAGGGGCCGGCCTATAAAAAATATAGAAAATCAATAAATAAATTGAATAAATCAATTAAAAAATCAAGGAAAACCTATGAAAAGAACGTCGCAAATAATTGTAAAACAAAGCTTATATTATAAGCTTGACCTTCTATAGTTTGCAGAAATTTTGAATATTGCTTATGTTTCTTTTTAACCTTTTTTAACACTTTTTTATTTACCCAAGATGACTTTGAATTCCCAGTGTTGGTTGGCACTGTAGGTATATGATTATCCATATTAAATTTAATAAGATCGCGGATAACAACCCAACTATCATCAACATTCAGTTCATCCAAAGTTGAAAGATCAAACTTACTTATATCTTCTCTCATTGCAGAATAGTTACCCTTGTTTAATTCATACTTATAGTTATACTTTCTTTTTGTTGCTATTTTAACTCTAGGCACATACAGGTCAAATAATAGAACATCATGGTCACTTTTACCTAAGGGGTCCCTATGTGTTATATCTGATATAAGACTATCTTCATTAACAAATACTAAATCGTCCATTGTTGGTCTTTGATTTACCCTATGTCTTGTTGCGTGTGTTACTTTCTGGATTAGTAATGCATCTCTTGTGCATTCTACAAACTCATGAGTTATGTTTCCCTCAGCATTCCAAACCTCATTCCATCTTGCATTAGGAAAATTGAAATCGCCAAAAACACAGACCTTATCAAATTTAGAAATTTTATACATTCTGATTTTAATAAATTACACAATAATCTGGTATTCTCATGTGATGAATTTGGACTACGAGTACGATATACACAACCAACAAGCACTGACTCATCACTACCACCTCTAAATGTACACCACAGACTCTCTTTAAAAGATGAATTATTTAGCTCTTCAAACTCCCTAGCATTTAATGTCTTATCAAAATGTAAGATTATTCCTCTTTTAGGGTCCTTGTTAAAAAACATATATCATAATTAGGTATCTCATATTCAGAGGTACTGGGAGAGTGGGCTTGCATTTTAGGTAGTACCTCAGTGAAACCAATAATATTTGGTTTAACATCTATCAATCTAGCAAGTAACTCATCTTTTTTGTTTAAAAAACTGTCCACGTTACTGTACATAACTTTACAAGAATCTACAAAAATATTAGAATAAGAGAAAGAAGTAGAACGATTCTGATTATTAACAGTATTATTTACACTATGTACATGCGACCCATTGTTAAGTCACTGTCTGTCAGTCTTGTCAGTCCCTTTCTCGGCCTCAGCCTGGGCTGGTGCACGAGGAGGTGACTGACCATCCTCTGTTGGTGTCACTGTCCTGTTGTCGTCTCTGTCCTTCCTGGTCACAATCTTCCCTTCCCTGTAGTTTATCATTAAGTTATGCTCTCCCTGCTCTTTTCTGACTCTGATTTCCTCTCTGAGTTTTCTGATGTTCTCTCTTTCCTTTGGGGTTTGGTCTTCATTTATGTACACTCGTTTTGGGGGTGGCACGTTTTTGTTCAGGTTTGCAACATTCCTCATTATCTTCTTTTGGGTTTCCTCTGTTTTCACTGACATCTTTAAGTTAGTTTAACAACCTTGGGTTTGCATTTGAACCAACTCTGATTTGTCCTAGTCTGACTCAGTGACTGGGTCCTCCACTTCTTCCACTTTGATATCATCCGATATCTTCCCCACCAGTCTTCTTACCCTGTCCCTGTCCTCTTTCTTTCTTTCTTCACTTGTGTCACACTCACTTTCTGGTAGGTTAGCAACTATTATGTTCAACTTCCTTTTTTCCTTTTCTACCATCTCAGACATGTATTCACCCACTTTCTCTTCAACCGCTTCCACTATCTTTCTCTCAATCGCTTCCGTACTACAAGCAGAGTGCTTTTCCTCAAAAGTATTCATCCTTCTCTTTAAATCATCCAGCATTTTCAGCACATTGTCTAGTTTGGCCTCCATGTGAGAGGAAACCTCAGTTCTGCCAGATTCTCTGCAATTCACACACAACCAAACCATGTAGCTACCACCCTCCTTCAAGCTTTTGTACTGAGCCCCCGTAAGACCCGAGGGGTCTTATGGATGAAAATGTAAATTTTTACCTAAATCAAATGGCATACCATATAAATTTATTTCCAGTGACTATGCAGGGGACAGAGGACAGTAGTAATAATCTGATGAAGACACTTCAGTCAAATAATTAAAATTACCTCCCTTTAATTTAAAAGGGATTGTATGTGATAGTGAAGTTTCAAGAACTTTAACTTAGTTGATGATACTTGCAAATGGTTTCAAACCACCAATGAATATTAATTATTAATGAGCAGTAGTCTAGATGTTTTAATAAAGATCTAGACTAAATTTGCATAATTATCTTCAATAACCCTGGCCTAGTGATCAATAAACACGATCATCATGACGATTGACATGTCATCAATATTTTGATAACGACTGCTCACTGCCTTGGATGAAAACAAGGTTTCTCTTCTCTCTCTCCTTGATCTTTCTGCAGCGTTTGACACTATCAACCACTCCATCCTCATTTCTAGACTTCACACCTCCTTTGGTCTATCTGGGGCTGTTCTTTCCTGGTTTTCTTCCTACCTCTCTGATCGCACACAGAAAGTTGTTGTCAATGGTTCTCCATCTCTCCCAAAAGGTCTTCAGTTCGGTGTGCCCCAAGGTTCAGTCTTAGGCCCTATCCTTTTTGTTCTTTATACCCAACCTCTCTCCGCCATCATCAACCAGCATTCTATTCTACATCATAGCTTTTCTGATGACAATCAACTGTACATTTCTGCCCACCTGAGTCAATTAGATCAAATGATTTCTTCTTCTAAGTTGTGCATCTCTGCTGTTAAAACATGGATGTTTTACAACAAACTGCAACTGAATGCTGATAAGACAGAGATGATTCTTGTAGCCTCTAACCACACAATTAAAACTCAGGTTCTCCCAGGTTCTGTAGACATTGATGGCACTGAGATCAAGCTATCGGCATCCGTCCGCAATCTAGGTGTTACTTTGGACCAAACCCTTTCTTTCAAACAGCATGTTTCCAATGTTTGCAAGGCTTGCTATCTAGAACTTCGAAGAATTAGTTCCATCCGTCGTTTCCTCTCTCAGGATGCCCTGAAGACTCTAGTATGTGCTTTTGTCCTGTCTCGCCTTGACTACTGTAACTCACTTCTTGCTGGCTGTCCATCAATTCTCATCTCTAAGCTCCAACGGGTCCAGAATAATGCTGCTCGTCTCATTTCTCGCTCCCCTAGGTACGATCACATCACTCCGGTTCTTCGTTCCCTACATTGGCTCCCAGTTCAATCACGTATTGACTACAAAATTCTCCTCCTTGCCTTCAAGTCACTGAATGATCAAGCTCCCCAGTATCTCTCTGATCTTCTTCATCTCTATGTCCCAGCTCGCCAACTACGTTCGTCTTCTGATTCTCGTCTCCTTTCCATTCCCTCCATCCGTCTCAAATCTGCTGGCCAACGTTCTTTTTCTTGTCAAGCACCATCTCTGTGGAATTCTCTGCCTTCTCCTCTCCGACACTCCAACTCAGTCTCCTCATTCAAAACCTCTCTTAAAACCCATCTTTTTCCTGCTGCGCCCTAAATATTTGATCAGTTGTCTATCGTTGTGTGCACGTGAGGGAAGATTGATTTAAGAGGTTTGTGCTGTGTTTTTTGTGCGTGTGCGTGTGTGTGTGTGTGTGTGTGTGTGTGTGTGTGTGTGTGTGTGTGTGTGTGTGTGTGAGTGTGTGTGTGTGTGTTGTGTGTGTGTGTGTGTGTGAGCATGAATGTGTGCTTGTGTGTATTTTGTTTTTGTGGGTTGTGTGTGCACGCATGTGTGTGTTTGTATGCGTGTCTATGTGTCTGTCTGCGTGCGTACGTTGTGTGTGAGGGTGTTTGTGTATGCGTGTTGGTGTATGTGGTCAGTCCATGCGGCTCAGTTGCTGTGGCTTACCGAATGGGGTATGAACGAGTTGGCGTCAATAATTGTGTGTTTGTGTGTGTGTGTGTGTGTGTGTGTGTGTGTGTGTGTGTGTGTGTGTGTGTGTGCGTGTGCGTGTGTGTTAGAGAGAGAGAGATAGTTGCTTTGTATATATATGCACTGTTGGTGGTTGGTGTCACTCTTGAATGTTTTTTTTTTGTTATCTGTTGATGAATAATTGATTGTAAAGCGCTTTGGGCTCATCTGAGGTAAAGCGCTATATAAATGTACTGTTATTATTATTATTATTATGTAATTGAGTCATTGACAATGTAAACAAACAATTATTATTAATTATGAATTAACAAGCAAATCAATCAATGCAAACCTGAAATCACAAGTGCTTCATTTGGCCCAACAGTATGAATATTTCCCATATTGTAACATGCAATAGAATGAACACAATGCAATGGAAAAACTGTCCACTAATATTACATTAAAAGTATATGTTTCCTGCAACAGTGCAAGCCGAACTTGTTGCAGACTACCTAGTCTAAACCATAACAAGATGCACGAAATGTCGTGTAAAACGAGAATACCCATAATTATTTTTCAGCGATTAAATTAAATTCAGTGATTATTATTTGCTTAAGCATTTTAGAAAAAAAGACAAAAACTAAGTTTAGTGGGTTTTTTTTTATATAAATGAAAAATAATGTAATCTCGTTTTCAGACGATACCAGTAAAGATGACGTAATAATGCGCCAGCCTATCAGAGCGGCGAATTACAAAATTTCCGCGAAGAGTTGATATTGAAAGTAGGCTAGACTTTGAGGTAAATTTTCATTTCCTTAAAACTTACATTGTTGGGTTTATGCCTGCATCTGTTAGGTTTTAGCAGTCTATGACTATAAAATATTGGGAGGACCCTAACTTATCTGTTAAACAAAATCTACTCACTGGGGAGAGACTGGAAATGGAACTGTCTGAATCACTGTATTAGTATAGACAGTATAGTTATAATATGTATAGTGTGGGACTGGCTCAAGCCTAAGCCTCGCGGCTTATAAACGTCCCTTCATTGACACTGTTTTGTTTGCATAAGAAGCATGCCTTTTAAAATTATGATTGTAATTCAATCATCATGTTAAAAAAATAGTTGACTAAAATTTTCATCTTTGTCAAGGAGATTTTTGAAGGTATTTAGTGTTGGTGCTCTTTTTAGGTTAGGTGTTAGTAAATTCCAGAGGTTAGCAACTCGATTACTAAAACAATGTGGCAATATTAACATTTCTTCCCCTCACAACACTATCTGAACCATCTTAGACGGAAAAAGTGCTGTCTCTATAGGGGATTTGAAGAATGAAAATATCACTTTTTCCGTAAAACAAATCACCAATATTTTCTGTCCCGGATAGTACACTTGACACTTGGAGCGCAAGTGAAGTTATAGTGTGCGTGCACTACAACTGCACTTGTCGCAAGTGAAGTTATAGTGCGCGTGCACTACAACTGCACTTGTACTGTTTTGGGTTGAGGGGAAGAAATGTTAATATTGCCGTCTCGCCTAACACGTCTTCCTTTTAATGAATGAAGGTTTAAATTTTTTAATCTATCTTGGTAATTCAAATCGTTACAACTTTTAACCATCTTGGTTGCTCTCCTCTGTACCCTTTCAATAGAAGCTGACTGACGTTTTAGATACGGGTACCAGATGATATTACCATACTCTAAATGTGAACGTACCAATGATTTGTATAGTAACAAAAATGTTTCCTTATCTAAACGAATGAATGTTCTTTTAATTATTCCCAACATCTGATTTGCCTTATTTATCCCTTTATGGATATGTGTATCAAAAGTAAGATTATTGTCAAATACGACTCCAAGGTCTTTCTCCTCAGTACATGCATTTATCTTTTGCTCCTCTTGATCGATTTTCATAACATAATCATATTCTGGATTCTTTTTGCCTACATGCATAACTTTGTATTTTGACACATTAAAATATAGGTTAGTAATACATTTTATATAAAAATTCTGATCGCTTCTTGGCCTTTTGGCTAAGAGTGATTCACGACAAAAATGGTGTTTTACGTCCTCTTGGTCTGAATCAGACACATATGGGACATTTGTAAATACAAATATGGTGGGAACAATACTGGAGGCAATGCCCGGAGGAGGCAGTAAAGTCCTGATTTTTTATTAATACAGATAGGTGTGTAACCACCAGTAAAGTCTATGGCACCGCTACAAGTTTTTAACAATACAGTAAATAGATGTGTAGCGGTAACCACGCCTCAGTGAAACGTCATCGGCTATGGCACCGCTACAATTAGTGCCGAATGATTAACAGTGATTCAGGAACATAATTTTTTGTTTATACCCTGGTTGGTTTGTTCGTACATGGCGAAAGCCGATACGCGACGTTAAACTGAACTTCCTGTCTGTGTGACTGTTTCCAGTTTTGTCTTTTGACACTTTTGGGTCAGGGTAGACTAGTTCAGTAGTTTCCTTCCTTTCCTTCAAGCGACCACAATCATTTGCTGATTATTCTGTCACTGTAAATTCAGTCTGCGCCATCACATAGTGATTCTTGTTGAAAAAAATACCCATGCATGTTCATCCCCCTAATGAATGAAAAAATACAAAACATTGCCTCATTGGAGGCATTCAAAACATCCCTCCATATACTTCCCTGCCCCAGTTACCCCCCCCCCCCCCACACACACACACACCTTGTCCCAACCTCACATTAAACTAGTGTCCAGCCATATATCAAAGTAGTGGTAAATGAAGGGCAATCCTGAGCTGTGCCGGTCGGGGTTAGTCCCCAAAGAGCGCTTAGCTAGCCGGATTGGTCTTGTTCGGATACTGCGAAATAAAGGTCTATGGCCCATTCTCTCTCTCTCTCTCTCTCTCTCTCTCTCTCTCTCTCTCTCTGTGTCTCTGTTTCTCTCTTTCTCTGCTCTCTTTCCCTTCTTCTCTCTACTATCAATTGTCTTCATTTTTTGCCTATCCCTTTTCTGACTTATTGTTCATCTACCATTTTCCTGCCTTATAAAAAAATTTTCTTAAAAAAATTGTTCTGCTTTGAGTTCCGAAATCAGAGTGTGTCGGCTGCATGCAGCAGGGAGACCAGTGAAAACTGAAAAACGGACAGATCATGCATACCTTACCCATCATGGCCATATGGCCTAGAAATGCAAATGAAGAGGAACAAGAATTGTTTCTTATTTCGGGTATATATCATGGACTTTGGCTTGTTTGTTTCAGTTTTAAGAGAAAGAAAGATGGCGGACATCAAGGATTTGGATAGGTGAGTAACTTTCTGTCTCAGGCAGCGTTAGTGACAATTATTGTTTAGATGTGTTGCAATCTTTCCCTTTCTTTACTGTTTATGCATACAATTAAAGAAAATAAGAAGGAATAGTTTTGTTTGTAGAAATGTGTGTGTGTGTGTGTGTATGTTTGTGCGTACATTGTGCATATCAGCATACATGTGTGTGTCTCCATATGTGTGTATATCTGGACAAATTGCATAGTTCTGCAGAAACAGGAGTTACTGAAGAAGTAAAAGTTCTATGTGACAATGCTTTTTTCTTCTTCTTTCTTTCTGATTGGGGAAATTTATCCTGCCCAAAGTCTTTGTTGAGACTGCTATTGGCATACAGGATTCACGCTTTGTATAGAAAGTTTGTGTCATTCAATCCATTCCACCGGGACAACACGCCCTACACCTACCGAATAGTGAAATGGGTTTTAATGTCTGCGCAAGATCTTGTGCATGCATTTGAACCTGGGACCTCGGTTTAAGGTCTCATCCGAAGGACCAGGAAATAGGAGTAAAATATCTTTCCTAAGGACACGACACCACAAATGGAGCTGGGTTCGAACCAGCGCACTCGCAAACCTGTTGGATTACAGGCAGCGTCTCTAACCAACTCGCCATGGCGCCTCCCTATAATAGACTATAGTATAGAGATACAAGTATTTTGCATGTGTGTGTGTGTATGTGTGTGTATCACTGCGTGAGTGTGTATGCGCACATACATTGCATGTGCATAATATAATTAATGCATGTATATATATATATATAATATAAAGACACTGGACACAGAAAAGTTTTATTAAAGCAAACTATATATATATATATGTATGTGTGAGCGCATTCATTCATGCATCTTATTGTGTCTGTGTGCACACGCAGGCTGATCGAGGTGCTGCAGAGGCGGGGTGTGCTGAAGGAGAGTGAAGTCTTAGCACTTTGCTCCAAGGCCATTGAGGTCCTGTCCCGAGACAGCAACGTCTTGTCCATCTCAACTCCCATTCAGGTTGACTGTCTGTCTCTGTCTATCTTAGTATATTATGAGTCCCTTTTTAACAAAATATCGTTCCCTCTGTGGGGATACCGGGGGGTCTTGTATAAATAGTTCCCCCACCTTCTGGACGTTCTGTGCTTGTAACTTCCTCTAATCTGTCACTCTCTTTGACTGCCTTTTCCCCTTGCTTGCTGTTATCTACTATCCTCTGCCTTTCCGGCCCATTGTCCTGCCTTTTTTCATGAAACACTTTCAAAAAGATTTCATCCAGCCGAAGACGGACATGCTGGGCCTAACTATTTCTTACTTAGGCGCATAACGGCAGCATGACGCATCTGCGCTCATAATTTACAGGAAACTGTCTGGGCGATCGAAGAAGAAGAGAATAAAAATCGTTTATTTATTTTCTGTTCCTACTTTTGCCACATGTGACTCAGCTTTGTGCACAATCTTTGTTTTATGTTATTTTATTTTCTCCCCAATGCATTGGCACAACATCGTCGGTGAAATTCAAAAAACCTTGTATCTCGATTTTGGGGGGGGTTTGAGTTAGAATTTAGATACATAGTCAGCTCTCTAATTTTTCCAGCCACATTCCACCAAAAGCTCGTATCTCTAACGACTTTCTATCTGCTGTAAACGAGGTTGTGAAAATAGAAGAAAAACTCGTAAGTCACAAATTCAGGTCTGGTTAAGGACAAAAACCTCGTATCTTTGATCTTCGTTCTTTTCAAGTCACCCAAAAAAAATTAAAAGTAATTTTAACAAAATGTAGGACTAAACTTGCAATGTCTTGAACAACATATTCATCATAGTTAATCAGTTGTGGTCAACGCGGTTAATTTTTTAAAGTTTTTTTTCCATTTTTCTCAAAACTATTAAAATTGACTCATAGTGAGAGTGAAACTCAGTCTCTGTCTTACTTTTTCTGTTTCTCTACGAGTGTGGTCTTCCTTTCTAATTCTACTCTCTCTCTCTCTCTCTCTCTCTCTCTCTCTCTCTCTCACTCTCTCACTCTCTCTCTCTCTCTCTCCGTCTTACTGTCTGTATCTCTCTGTCTCTCTCTCTCTCTCTCTCTCTCTCTGCCCCCTTCTCTTTTATGCTCAGTGTTAAAGACCCACCAGATCACATGTCAAAATCATGGTCTTCACGTGTTTTCCCTCTTATGGCTGGTAAGAAATCTTCCAAGCATAAGAGGGAATGTGACATGTGGGGTCTTTAAAGACCCACCAGATCACGTGTCAATATCACGGGTTTCACGTTTTGATGATGCTGCCGTCGTTGCAGGTATGCGGTGACGTTCACGGTCAGTTCTACGACCTCAAGGAACTGTTCCGGGTGGGAGGGCAGGTGCCCGACTCCAACTACCTGTTCCTGGGGGACTACCTCGACCGAGGTCACCACAGCGTGGAGACGTTCCTCCTCCTCCTGGCACTCAAGGTAAGCAAGCAGCCCCCCGTGGGGATACCAGGGGGTCTGTCGTACAAATAGTTCCCCCAGCTGGAAGTTCTGTGCTTGTAACTTACCCCTTTCGCCGCCAGCCATTTTTCAGCCCAAAAATACCATTAAGCTTAACCCTTTCACCGCCAGCCATTTTTCAGCCCACAAATATCATTAAACTTAACCATTTCACCGCCAGCCATTTTTCAGCCCAAAAATACCATTAAACTTAACCCTTTCGCTGCCAGCCATTTTTCAGCCCAAAAATACCATTAAACTTAACCCTTTCGCTGCCAGCCATTTTTCAGCCCAAAAATACCATTAAACTTAACCCTTTCACCGCCAGCCATTTTTCAGCCCAAAAATACCATTAAACTTAACCCTTTCGCCGCCAGCCATTTTTATCCCCCCCAAATACCATCAAAACTTAAGCGGGTAGAAAAAAATAATTATGTGAAATACTGGGAATTCCTCTGTGACATGTATTTAACATTAGGCCTATCCTTGCCTCCCAAAATTAAGAAAATAGGATTCTCGGATAACAGGCCCTGATTTGATGCCTTTTTAATGACATGGGTGTTAAACCATTGTGGTGCATCAATGCGATGTTGGCAGTGAAAGGGTTAACTGGGTACAGAAAATAAAATATCTGCAATATTGCGAATTCCTCTGTGACATATATATATATAACATTAGGCCTATCCTTACGTCCCAAAATTAAGAAAACAGGTCCTGATTTGATGCCTTTTAGTGACATTGTGGTGCTAAATTGCGACATTGGTGGTGAAAGGGTTACTCTAAGGCTGTGTGCAGATGTATGCGGAAGTTCCGCTCGGAAACCCATGCGCAATCTGTAAAAATGTTTTAAATATGGAAGTAAGAAATATGAAAAGACTGCACATTACATGCGCAGACCTGCCTACTGCTATGATTTGGCCGTAGCAGCTACGAAAAATAAAGCTTTGCTACGGAGCTACGGCAACCTTAACATTGCTACGGAGAAAACAAAATGCCGCCGCATTTTATTTTTGCTTATGCCGTTCCCGGTTTTGTCTGTTTCTAAGAGCAGACGCCGTATCACGCGCGATAACCTAGTCACTTCCGCTTTTATGAAAGTGACTGCGCATGCGTTCTTATTACTTTCTCTGGGGGGAAAATGGCGGACTCCAGCAGCAGTAGCGATTCGGGAGATGTTTCAAACGAAGAAAAACAAACCCAAACCAGAAAACGAAAATCATCTGGCACACCATCTTGTTCTAAGAAAAAACATCGGCCTGCCGCACAAGTTTTCAAAATAGCTTACACGGAGGAGTGGCCTTGCATCGTCAGAAGTTGACTCGGTGCGAACCATGCTCACTCAGTCACTGCAGTGCAACCTCTGCCATGCGGACTTCTGTGTGGTGGATGCGATTGCCGTCAACACGTTCAATCGGCGAAACATAAGCAGTGCGTTTCGGCTCAGGAAGAGAACAAATCGATTGCCGTCGTTTGTGGATGCTACGAAAACATTTGCCATGCTACTGAAATTGATGGCTGGGCTACTAATTGAGAAAATTCCAAGTAGGCAGGTCTGCATGTGGAAACTCGTGCGCAATCCTGTGCGCTTATTTCTAATATATGTGTATGAGGTTTCCGCTCGGAACTTACGGATTGCAGATCTAATGTGTGTGTGTGCCCAACTTTAATCTGTCGCTCACTTTGACTCTGCCTTTTCCTTTTGCTTACTGTCGTCTACTACCTTTCTGCCCTACCGGTCCTTTCTCCTGCCTTTTATCAAGAAGCTCTTACGAAGAAGAATTTCTACAGCCGAAGGCGCTCATAACTGACAGGAAACTGTCTGAGCGATCGAAGAAGAAGAAGGAGGTAAGCAGGCCGGAAAATTTATATAATTCTTTTATTTTTCTTCAATGAATGTGCCTGAATGAGCAACAAACTTTCTTTTATTTTGCTTAGTTATAATACAAGGCTAGCTAGATAATCTTATGCAACATTCAAACAATTAAAAAAAAGCTAATGGGGAAAAACTGTCGTGTTGTATTTATTTGGCAAATGTCCTTAAATTCTGTCAAAGTTTCTTTTACATATATCTCTTTCAGGTGCGTTTCCCAGACAGGGTGCATCTACTGAGAGGGAACCACGAATGTCGAGAGGTCACGCAGGTGTACGGGTTCTACGATGAGTGCGTCAAAAAGTTTGGGTCCAATAACGTGTGGAGGAAATGCATGGATGTCTGCGATCATCTGGCCCTGGCTGCTGTCATAGAAAACAAGGTTGGCAAGAACAGATTTATTGAGATGATTTTTTTTCTTTTTTTTTGTTTTGCTGTCCCATCTTCTGGTCCATACAGTGGCGTTGCTCCCACGCCACTCATTCCGAATCCCAATTCGCAGCTACACCTCGGCTTGTTCAGGTAGCAGAATCCGAGACCAGCAGTCCAAGGGGAGCGAATCTATGTTAAGCCTTCAGGAGGCAACCGAACGAGGAGACACTGCACTGCTGCTGAGTCACCTCGGTGGAGTTCAGTGGAGCCTGTTCAGGACACCACCTACTAAGCCCCCTACTGACGACACTATTATCTTAGTCGCGGAGCCAGCGTGAGTGAGGTCCTCTTCTGAGGGCGCCACCACGACTGTCCACCGACAGCTCCCCAGAACACACTGATCCCCATGACTTTGACCCGACCGCACCAAAGCATAGACTGGATTGGAAACCGAAACTGAGGTCACCATGAGAGCAGGGCTTGCAAAGCCACAGAATTTGAGACTTTTTTTTTCTTTTTAATGATTGATGGAAATGAGGCTTCCTTTCATAATGATATCCCGGCGTTGGCCAGGCCCGAGAACTACAGACACCTGCAGTGTTGGTCTTGAAATTAGAGCAACACTCTCAGAATCGCATCCGTTAAGCAGATGAAGCTCGACTGTGTGGTTTCAGTCTTCCCATTGAGCCCATAGCCACTCACTCTGGGTAGGAGTCGGTCCAGGACCGAAAAAAAACCCTCGCCTCTGACGGGATTGGAACCCAAGACCTCCCAGCCAGTAGTCTGCGACGCTAACCACTACACCACGGCGAGATGATTATCCTTAGAGCCGCCTCAGACTATGCGACCACTTTGGTCGTAGGAAAATTCAGCTATAATCTCTATTCTACTACTTGTGTCTGTCCCAGTTTTCCCTGTCCCCCACGACTGTCTGAAGCGTGTTTGGGGTAAATGGAACACTCACCAATTCCCTACAACCTGGTTGTAGGGTTTCTTTCGACCAAATTTTTAACATTTGTAATTTCTACTGACTATATGAAAAGACAGAAACGACGTATTTTCCCTACGACTCCATGGTTGGTGTGTGTGCGCCAGCCATTTATTTGTGAACAATGAAAGACTAGTTATGTACCATATTTTACGAACTCTAAGGCGATAATGTTTTTCTTAGACTGAACCCCTGCTCCGTTATGATATTCGACTAACAATATAGTAATAAAGTATAATAACAAAAAATATGAGTTTTGTGTAAAATTTGGGAGGGGGGGAGGGGGGGGGGGGGGCATGCACCTTATAATAGGATGCCTTGTGGCCTGAAAAAATTTAATGTATTTAAATCTTTTGTTGATTCGTGTAAAGTTTACCATATTTTTCAAACTGTAAGACGCACCTTTTTTATAAGGCACCCCCCAAAAATATTTTTTTACGCAAAAATCAGATTTTGTTATATATTTCAGACCTGTTTACCATTCCGATTTTGCCGTAACTTTTACGGGAAAAAAGTCAAATGATGGTTACAGACAAAAAAAATTGAGAACAAAAATCCTAAATAAAAATAATACAGTTGCGTTGGTAAGCGAAGCTTTTGAAGTGATGCAGTGAAAAGTCAATCTATTCTATCATGTTACCGTTTCACTACGAACTGAGTTTACTCTTCCAACTTGGGGCAAATGCCAATTTACCAAAGACATAGTCTAAATAAGACTAAAATCACTTCCCTTGGCACGGTTACCGTGCATATAGCCGATGATATGATCCGGGTGACGTCACTTCCGTAGCGGCTATTTCAAATCAGAATAAATTTTCCAACCTTTGGGGCTGCCATGTTTTTTCTTCCCTCTACATTGTAAATTGTTTATCCGCCTGTTTCTACACCATCCCGGCTTTTCTGTGTCCCTAACACCAAGTGGGGTTCAGGTTTGGTCGGCTAGCGCTATCTAACTTGATATTTTCTTGATTAATTGATTATATTTTGAATTTTTTCGAAATTGTTGTTTGAGATTGTGCCGGTCTTTGCCCCCGGCGTCATGTCGTCACTCGACCCTATCCCTACTCCAATTCCTTCTGTTGTTGTGTCGGGTTCTGTTACGCCCAAGCAAGGGCGTGACGATAAAGGGAAGTTCCTCCCTGTTTCTTCTTCGGCTAGCTCTAAGAAAGAGCCCAAGTCTAGACCATCTAGTTCTAAGAAGAGGAGTCTCTCCCCCCCTCCCACTCTGCTTTCCCCTATCCTTGAGTCGCAAGAGCAGGTTATTACTGTGGTCGATTCGTCATCTCTCGTTGCAGAAATGATCGCAGGTTTTCACGACAAGGGTATGGTGTTAGTCCCTGCCTCTTCTCTAACTTCTCACTTAGTTGAATCGAGGCCCACCTCAACACTGACTACTCAGACTAGACAGACTTCTCAGGCCAAGCCCACGGATGAAGTTGGATTCTTAGCGGATCCTTATGGTCAGGACACACTCCCAGACGGTCCCCGAGATTATTTTGCCGTTGGGGACGAAATTCCAGCCGTTATTTCGCCCGGCCAACTGGCCCGCATGGAGCGGCACACAGGCATTTCAGTTTGCCCACTGGACCCGGACCCGTACACGGACAGCTACCGCCCTTCACCGTCCCGCACGGGTCCCCGCACGGCCGGTCCGACCCGCCCGTCCTCTGACTTCCCGTACGAAGATTTTCAGCGGACACGTGAGTTACAAACCGCCCGTACGGGCAACGGAAAACCCAGACTCTCTCACGGACAGAAAACCAGAACTCTCTCAAAGCATGATCACACAAGTGAGTGCTTCTGCCCGGTCCGTTCACGGTACAGATACCGTGTCCGCTACCGCTGGCCCGTCACCTGTTCAGCCGTTCACGGCTCCCGCTCGGCCGTCACGGCCCGTCCGGTCCGGTCACGGCACACCCGTGACCGCTACCCGACCCGTCCGCAGCAGAAGCGACGGCTACCCGTTCGACGGCAACGGTTTCAACGGCAACCGTTGTGATGACAACCGCTACTACGGCTCCCGTGATGACGGCTCCGTTCCGGCCTCCACTGGCCGTGAACACCCCTCTGCGAGGAGAAACCCAACGGATGGATTGCCTTCTGGTCATCCCTACGGGCAAGACTCAAACTTTCGGCGAGATTCATCCGCGGAAAATGAATTTTACCCGTCTGAATACGAGGGTTTTGATGACTACGAGACTTACGATGACCCAGGTGTGCGTCATCGCTCTCAGTACACACCACGGACCCCTCTTCGGTCTCCTACCAATGACCGTCAGGAGACGGAATCTGCCTCTCTTCAGGACCATGAGATCCCCCAGGATGAACTCCCTGTGCAGATGGAGCCCATCCCTTCAACTGGGAACTACCAGGGGTACTTGCATATTCTCCAGCCGTTCTGCAGTGACATTAAGCCCATGTCCCAGCCCAACAAGCAACGGCCTGACCAGCCTAATCCGTTTGGACAACTTCTTACGGAGAAAGAACCCCGCCTCGCCTTGCATACGTCGCCTTTCATCCGTCAGATTATTCGGCGGACAGATGCTGACTTGTGGACTACTCCCCCTCCAGTGGAGCAGGAGGACGAAGACACCCCTGCCGCTATGTACACTCCAGAAGCTATCCCTTCTGCCCCGGGACAGTTCATCAAGAGAGAGTTCTTTCCCCCATTCCAATTGGCGAACTCTTTTGTGCCGTTGCCTTCCTTCTCAGATGTGTCAACAAGTGAACGCACAAGTCTGGGCTACAGAGCAAAGAACAGATTCGCTCTTGTCGACATCTCCCAACAGTCGTTCAACAACCTCGAACGTTCTGTGTTCTCGATTCTAAGGGCATCTTCACTAGCCACCTCTATGCTCCAGTCCCTGCCGCAAATAGTGGGCTCTACCCCAACCAAACAGCCTGAAGACTTTCAGTTGAGTCAGGAGATCGATGAGCGAGCTCTTGGTGTCGCTCTCGCTTCGCTCTCCCAGGCGGTCAACTCTATTGCCTATGTCGCTTCGTCGTCCAAGACTCAGCTCGCTGCCCTATACAGAGACTCAGTGCTAGCGAAATCCAGCGTTTCTCTGTCCACCTTCGAAAGATCGAAGATTCGCTCCTGTCCTTCGACATCCTCTTCGACCTTCCACCCGGCCTCACTCAAGGAGACCCTGGATGAGGCGAAGAAACGTAAACACGAATTGTCTCAGGAGCACATCATGAGTTGGGCCCGACGTTCGGCGAACCGTGAGTTCGCTCCCCCGCCGGCAAAGCGACCTCGTCCTGATCAGAGACGGCCAAGTTACGTCCCTTCTCGGGGCATGGCTTCCAGAGGACGCTCTTCCCACCAACCGTCCTCTCGCCAACACGCTCATCCTCCGCGCCCCCCTCACCAGTTCCAACCCTCCACCTCGCCCCGTGGGGTCTCATCCTCTGGGCGGCGCGCTGGCTGGCCGGGTCATGCCCGGTATGCCCGAGCACCGTTCATGGGACGGAAGCAGCATTTTCAGTAAAGCCCGCTCCTCCTTTGAAGGATCCGGCACTCTCGGCCAATTCAAGTGCCGGTTCCCTGTTGGAATGCCTTCCAGCATGGGAACGCTTGGTCGCGAGCCCCTGGATCCTTCAGGTGGTGCGGGCAGGCTTCCGGTTCCCGTTTTCTCGGGAACCTCCCCTGTCTTCCTCCCCCATCTCCTTCCCCCCCCCCCTCGGACCCAGCGAAGCTCAACATCCTTCAAAAGGAGATCGACTCCCTGCTCCAGAAGTCGGCCATCGTCCCGGTGGTCCCTACGGACCCTGGCTTCTACTCCAGACTCTTCGTGGTGCCCAAGAAGAACGGGGAGTTTCGTCCGGTCTTGGACCTTTCCCCCCTCAACAAGTTCATCCGAACCCCCAAATTCAAGATGGAGACTGCCGCCTCCATCCGTCTGGCAGTTCATCCAAACGACTGGTCGACGTCCATCGACCTCAAGGACGCCTACTTTCACGTGGCCATCCACCCTTCTCGACATCGCTTCCTGAGGTTCGTTTGGGGACAACAAACCTACCAGTTCGTGGCTCTGCCCTTTGGGCTATCCCCAGCTCCATGGATCTTCACGAGAATCGTCAAGGAGTTAGCCCGCCTGGCCAGGGCAAGATCGATCCGCCTGCACATCTACCTCGACGATTGGCTTCTGCTGGCCTCTTCCCGCAGTCTCTGCCGTTCCCACACAGACACCCTGGTCAAACTATCTCGCTCTCTGGGCTTTCGGATCCACGATCAGAAATCAGATCTCGTCCCTTCAACCACCTTCTCCTACCTGGGAATGGTGTTCGACACCGTACGGTTTCGTGTCCAGCCAACTCAGGACCGAGTCCTCAGCCTGCTGAACTCAGTGACTCTTCTCAGACAGAGATCTTCGGCGTCAGCCCGGCAACTCCTCCGGCTTCTAGGACTGATGGAGTCTGTTGCGGACCTACTACCATTGGCCAGAGTCCACAAGAGGCCTCTTCAACGCCACCTCTCGGCCAGGGCAATCTCGCATGTGCCTCTCGATCACCAGATAGAGCTAGGCCCTTGGTTCCTCGAGTCGACAGCCTAATGGGCGAAGATCTCTTGGCTCAACGACGCAGTTCCCATCCGTCCGCTTCAACAGCAACGGTTCCTCCACACGGATGCGTCTACGGCTGGATGGGGAGCACATTTAGACAACGAGGAGGTCTCAGGTCTTTGGACCCCGTCGGAGTCCCTTCTACATATCAACCTTCTCGAGCTGGAGGCGGTTGCTCGAGCTCTCAAGGTGTTCGCCCCCCTCCTCTCGGACTTTTGGGTCACTGTCTGCGGCGACAACACCACAGCCCTTTCATACCTACGCCGCCAGGGCGGCACTCGCTCCGTGCTACTCTCAAAGAAAGCGGAGGAGATCCTGCTGTGGGCTCAAGCCAACCACACCTTCCTCTCTGTGGAATATGTTCCTGGAAGACTCAATGTTCTGGCGGACCAGCTGAGCAGGAAGGGCCAGATCCTCCCAACGGAGTGGACAATTGCACACCAATCTCTACTTCCTCTGTGGGAGTCCTGGGGCAAACCTCACGTGGACTTGTTCGCCACCAAGTAAAGCCAGGAGACAGAGTACAAACAGACTCTATGACATCAGGTGGGCCTCATGGTTCGAGTTCTGCTCTTCTCACGGTTTCCCCCCTCTGAACCCTTCAGCCTCTGAGTTCGCTCGATTCCTCTCTCACCTACATCTGGATAGGGGTCTTTCGGCTCAAACGCTCAACGGGTACAAGGCCGCTGTGTCTCATACTGTAGCTGTTTCTAGAGGCAAGAAGTCTCCCTCCTTCTCGAGTTCAATAGAGGTGTCGCATGTCATTGATGCAGTTCGCAACCTGTCGGTTACTCGGTCAGTTAGGTTTCCCCAGTGGGATATCTTCCTCGTCCTGTCATTCCTCAGGGATTACTGTGAACCCATGTCGTCTCTGTCACTCAAGCTCCTCACCTTTAAGACTGTCTTTCTGGTTTCACTCGCCACGGCTAGGCGTGTTAGCGGCGTCCACGCTCTTAGCGGTTTAGATAGCGACATCGAGTTCTCATCTGATCCCCAATCTGTGACACTGTCTTTTTTGCCAGAGTTTCGGGCTAAAAATCAGCCCTCCCAGACATCTTCTCCTTCTGTCACCATTCAGAGCATCAAGCAGATCCTCTCACAGGATGATGAAGATAGGTTCTTATGCCCTGTCAGGGCTATTAAGTTCTACCTGAAGAGAACTTCCTCGTTTAGGGGGCAACGACGTAGGCTGTTTATCTCTCTGAATGAGAGGTATGCTAAGGACATAATCAAATCCACCATTTCCCGATGGTTAATTTGTACTATTAAGCTAGCCTATGCCCACGCCGACAAAGCCTTGCCCCTCAACCCAATACGGGCCCACGAAATCAGGGCCATCAGCGCCTCTCTCGCCATGATCAAAGGTGTCCCCTTGTCCCACATCATGGAGTCTGCATTCTGGCGATCCCAGTCCACCTTCAGCAGCTTTTACCTCAGGCATTACTCTGCCCGCAGACAGGACAACACCTTCGGCATCAGGAAGGCTGTCCTGGCTCAGACCCCGGTCTCCCTGAACTAAGGTAACGTGATGGGGTACTTGTGGTTTGTATGCATATTCATGCTTTGTTGGGGGGGGTATGTGGGTTTTATGTGATCGGCACATGTGGTCCCCCCCCCCCGTTCCCGGGAGACCTGCCCATGGATACCCAAGCAATTGGCCCCTATGGGGTAGGCTGTATTGACTAATTGTTGTTTTTTCTCTAGGAGTTCAACAATGTTTCTTGCCCACCTCCTCGTTGGCAATCAACTCAGTTCGTAGTGAAACGGTAACATGATAGAATAGATTGTTTGATTTAGATTAATATATCTATCTATTCTATCTATATACTTACCGTTTCACTACGAGTAAAGATTCCCTCCCATCCTCCCTCCTTTGTGAACCATTGTTTTACTCAAGTTTCAGGAAAATTTATCCTGATTTGAAATAGCCGCTACGGAAGTGACGTCACCCGGATCATATCATCGGCTATATGCACGGTAACCGTGCCAAGGGAAGTAATTTTAGTCTTATTTAGACTATGTCTTTGGTAAATTGGCATTTGCCCCAAGTTGGAAGAGTAAACTCAGTTCGTAGTGAAACGGTAAGTATATAGATAGAATAGATAGATATATTAATCTAAATCAAACATTTAGCGCCATTTCCTTTTCTGTTTCAAAATGGCGTCCAAGTTTCTGTATCTTCTGGTCGAAAATCAAAAGAAAAGACATCAAAAGTGGCACAGAAATTCGGGGAAAGTTACCTCTGAATTCAGCACTAGGTGATGAGCATGTGTTCTGTGTCTACTGCTCGACGGACATTAGTATTGCGCACTCAGGTTCATTGGTCACACGTTGGGTTACAGTTTTTTTCTCCAAAATTATGTTTTTTGGTTTAAAAATTACAACTTTGCAAAATAGGGGTAAACAGGTCTGATATTTTCTTACTATATTAGTCATTTTACAAGGCGTAGGGGTCTCACTCTGGGGGGAAAAGGATCTCCTTATAGTCTGAAAAATAGGGTAGGTTATCATCAAGATTGTTCACTGATATCTAAGCAAACTAATCTGTGCTCCAAAATTACAAACTTCCGGTTACTAAAACCAAAAAAACAAAAATAAATATAATTGTCAATGCCTTGTGTTTGATAGCACAGAGGAGTTAGTAGTCACTGACACACACACATATATACGGACGCATACTTGCACACACACAGACACACACGCACACACACATGCACGCACACGCACACGCACACACACACACACACACACACACGCCACCAAACGAATGCTCATGTGGGTCAGGATCGCTCACAGACACCTGAACCTGTTCTACAACTCTGTCCAACGCTTGATGTGCTACGACTCCAGACCTGGCCTGTGGGTGGGGGGTGGGGGGTGAAGCTACAGGTACAGCTCTGGGGCAGCCGCACCGACCTGGAGAAGACAGTGGACTTCCTCAATCATGGCGACTAATTTAAAAGTCTGACTCCGCCACTCATATCGACCGCTGAAGAAGAAGAAGCATTTAAGCAAAGTGAATTTTACAAAATTGTAGAAAATCACAATGTTCTTGTGTGGTTTTTTCTTTTCTCTGTTCAGATATTCTGCGTCCATGGGGGATTGACTCCATATGTCACGACTATCGACTCTATCAAACTGATTGATCGCAAACAGGAAGTGTCACGCGACAGTGTCATGTCAGATCTCCTGTGGTCGGATCCTGCAGATCCATTGGAGCGAAAAAAAGGTGGATACTTTTATTCGTGTGCATGTTTTGGTGATTGTGTGTGTGTGTGTTTTCCGGAACGGTCCAGATTTTTAAATGTAAAAAGGTTTTAGCTTCCTTATTTGGGAAACCAATTTGTTTGATCGTTTGATATAGTGGGAAAAGCCCTCCCCCCTTTTCCCACTATGTAGTGGGAAACCCTTTTCCCACTATGTAGTGGGAAAGGGCCTCCTCCACTCCCCCAACCCTGCTAAAGGAAAGTTTTGATGGTTGTGAAAAATCTAGGTTGTAGGTTTTCACATGAAAACTGCCCCCCCCCCCCCCCCCCCCACTGCTCATCCATTTGTTGATGTCACAAGTACAAATAAAGATGAAGAAAGGAAACGAACTGTAGATGTACATTTTTCGAAAGAGTATGGAACAGTTTATAGTGTTTTTTTCGCCTTTTAACTCGCTCGAAATTCAATTACTAAGACATTGGGGTCGCAGACTCATCTCTATGCCAGTGCGGACAAGCTGACCAGACCCCTTCCCATGTTCTCCAGGACTGCCCTCTGTATGATGGGATGCGGAAACAGACCTGGCCTGGAGGGACAGACCTCAGAACCAAACTCTGGGGAACGGCGGCGGGTGACCTTCTCCGGACATCCACGTTTGCGGCAGCACTCGGTCTGAGGTTTTGATGCGTAGCCAGTTGAACGCTGAAGAAGAAGAAGAAGAAGGAAAAAGGACTAAGACACCCCCTTGTAGACACAGTTACAGGCGTACAGTACACTTTAGTGCAAAAAGCCCCGTAGTAGACACGGGTCGGGCAGTGAAGGGGTTAAGCAGTTATTATTCCTTAGAATGGCATTCTCGCATTGTGTTAAAAAAAACACCATTCTGGACTTCTGTTGTAACACTGATTTCAGGTTTTTTTCATTTTACCAGAAACAAATTAAGGTTTTTTTAAATTCACCCCCCAAAAAAAAACCCAACCCAATTTCTTTAAGTACAATCGACTACAAGCGATTTGGGGCGCTTTGAACTTGATGGACTGAACAAACCAACCATGGTATAAACAAAAATTTATGTTCCTGAATCACTGTCTTAGCTAAAAGGCCGAGAAGCGATCAGGATTATATAATTGAACTTGATTGTTCTATCAGGCATGGGAATTGTCAGAGACAAAAAATTCAGAAAAAAACCCAATTGAAGTATTTAGTAACAAAAACAAAGTATTTAGTAACAATTTCAAAAAAAAATTGCGGGAATTCGCGGACAATTCCCATGCCTGATCCTGGAAGTCTCTCTCGGGGAATCTTGAAAACAGAATGGTGCTGATGCCATATTGTTTCCAAAGACAGTGTAAACATTTTACAAGGCTTAACAGACTCAAACTGTCTCTGTCCATCATTTTAGCTGTGACCTGTCTTCAAGTTCATCATTACAGTGGAATCTCCCTTAAAAGACCTCCCATTATAAGACTCCCTCCCATATAAGACCTACTTATCTGAGACATTGCCCTTCTTTGTAAGTGTTAAAATTACCTCCCTTATAAGAGCCCTCCCTTATAAGACCTTCAAAAATCGTCTAAATGAGGTCTTATAAGGGAGCCCTCTTATAAGGGAGGTAATTTTAATACTTACAAAGAAGGGCAATGTCTCAGATAAGTAGGTCTTTTATGGGAGGGAGTCTTATAATGGGAGGTCTTATAAGGGAGGTTCCACTGTAACGATGAACTTGCCATTCTTTGTAAGTGTTAAAATTACCTCCCTTATAAGAGCCCTCCCTTATAAGACCTCATTTAGAAGAAATAATGTTTAACGCCCTCTTTGGCCTTTCGGCCATGTGGGGCATGGACCTCATTTAGATGATTTTTGAAGGTCTTATAAGGGAGGCTCTCTCTTGTGTTGCCGTCCTGAATCGTCCAACAGGGCACTGCCCCTGTAACCCGCCGGGGCCCTGGGCGGCCCCTGGACCCCTGCCTTTCAGCTTTTGTTCATTTTGGGGAGTAGCACCCATGAAACTGTTAACCCTTTCACCGCCAGCCATTTTTCAGCCAAACATTTCCATTAACCCTTTCACCGCCAGCCATATTTCAGCCAAACATTTCCATTAACCCTTTCGCCGCCAGCCATTTTTCAGCAAAACATTTCCATTAACCCTTTCGCCGCCAGCCATATTTCAGCCAAACATTTCCATTAACCCTTTCGCCGCCAGCCATTTTTCAGCCAAACATTTCCATTAACCCTTTCGCCGCCAGCCATTTTTTTCAGCAAAAACATCCATTAACCCTTTCGCCGCCAGCCATATTTCAGCCAAACATTTCCATTAACCCTTTCGCCGCCAGCCTTTTTTCAGCCAAACATTTCCATTAAACCCTTTCGCCGCCAGCCATATTTCAGCCAAAACATTTCCATTAACCCTTTCGCCGCCAGCCATTTTTCAGCCAAACATTTCCAGTTAACCCTTTCACCACCAGCCATATTTCAGCCAAAATTTCCATTAACCCTTTCACCGCCAGCCATATTTCAGCCAAACATTTCCATTAACCCTTTCGCCGCCAGCCATTTTTCAGCCAAAACATGCCATTAAACTTACATGGGTAGAGAAAAAATAATGTCTGCAATATTGCTAATTCCTCTGTGACATGCATAACATTTAGGCCTATCCTGACCTCCCAAAATTATGAAAATAGGGTTTTCAGATAACAGGCCCTGATTTGATACTTTTTAGTGACATGGGTGTTAAACCATTGTGGTGCATAAATGCGACATTGGCGGTGAAAGGGTTAAATTTACCTGGGTAGAGAACAAAATCCATCTGCAGTATTGGTGATTCCTCTGTGACATATATAAAATAAGGTCTATCCTTACTTCCCACAACTAAGACATCAGGGTCTTTGGGTAATAGACTCCAATTTGATGCCTTTTAGTGACATAGGTGTTAAATCACTGTGGTGCTAAAATGCGACTTTGGCGGTGAAAGGGTTAACCCTTTCTGCCCCCGTGTTGTTTTCAGATGACCCGCCGATGACAGGGTGGCAGACCAGCCCCCGAGGCGCGGGCTATCTGTTCGGCCACGACACGGTCACCCAGTTCCGAGAGGCCAACGACATTGAGTTCATCTGTCGGGCCCACCAGCTGGTGCATGATGGTTACAAGTGGCACTTTGACAAGACCGTCATCACGGTCTGGTCCGCTCCCAACTACTGCTACAGGTGAAGGTTGTAGAGTAGACTGTGTACAGAGGTGTAGGGTGGCGTTCGCCTCATATGCAATAAACCCAAGTTCGAACCTGGGTACAGGATTTTTTTCTCTCACTCTGCACTAGGCCTTTCGATCTGAATGTGGAATCTTTCAGATGATATGATAAACCGAGGTCCCGTGTGTATGCAATAAACCCGAGTTCGAACCTGGGTACAGTTTTTTTTCCCTCTCTGCACTAGGCCTTTCGATCTGAATGTGGAGTCTTTCGGATGATATGTTAAACCGAGGTCCTGTGTGCATACAATAAACCCGAGTTCGAACCTGGGTACAGGTTTTTTCCCTCTCACTCTGCACTAGGCCTTACGGTCTGAACGTGGAGTCTTTCAGATGATATGATAAACCGAGGTCCCGTGTGTATGCAATAAACCCGAGTTCGAACCTGGGTACAGTTTCATTTCCCTCTCAGTCTGCACTAGAACGTGGAGTCTTTCCGATGAGACGATAAACCGAGGTCCCGTGTGTCCATGCACTTTAGCACACGTTAAACCCAGTGGCAATCAAAAAGTTTTCATTTGGTCAAAATTTACTCCTCCCCCCCCCCCCCCTTTCATTCCTCATCAGTCACACAAAAATTGCATGCAAAAAAAAAAGGGTGGCGTGCCTCTGGCTGCGAAGCGCTCTCCAGGTGGGAGCAACCCAAATTTCACAGAGACGCCTCTGTGACTATAAAGTACCAAATACCAAATAAAAGGTCAAGAATTTATCCTCTTGATTGCCACATATTGCATGACCTTTTCTTGTTGTAGAACCCTCCATCAGCCTTTTGATGATGATGATGATGCACATCTATTTCTTCTTCTTCTTTTCCTTCTTCTTGTAGATCAGACAGTGTGGTAAAATAGAGAGAAAGTTAGGTAAAGGTCAAGATGTGCCCCCACCCCCACCCCTTACATTTATCAGCTCTCCCTGCATTTTCACACTTGTCTATTTTATTAACCCCTTGACTGCCAGAGAAAATTAAAGAAAAAAATCATTGGGCAAATCATGACATGAAAAAGACAACTGATAGAACCAATCTGAGAAAATGGTCTGGGGATATTACTCTCTTGATTATGTTAGAGCAAAAGCCAGCATATCAGGGTTATTCATCTTCATCTGATGACATCATCAGTGATGTCATCAGGTCAGTACGTAATACGTTGGTGGCAGTCAAGGGGTTAACCTTTTCAGGTAATTATCTTTGTTGAATAATTAATCGCAGTCATGATAAAGGCCATTATCTAATAGGAACCCCCCCCCCCCCCCCCCCCCCCCCATGTAGTGCAGTACACACAACAGCCGCGGAGCATTTGTCACAGTCCTGGTTCATTGCGTTTTTCCGTCTTGCCTTTATCTTCTACTATTATTGAATGCATGTGTTTAATTATGTAAATGGGTGACAATTAGTGTTCAATATAGCAAACGATAGAGGATGAAGTACTCAATCTGCAGTAAGAAAGTTAAGACTGAAAAAGTGGAAACAACCGAGAAATGGAGGAGGGGGGGTGCATCTTTACCTTTACCAAAAGCTGAAGTAATGTCCTTAGGGACAAGCTCTTCCGGTGCGGTAGTCTTCATATGGTGTGGGACGATCCTGGAGGTACTGCAACAACCGGGTCGACCCGTGGCTACTCTTCGCCGTCGTTCAAACAAACCGTTTGATGTTGAAGCCCCTCAAAAAGGGGGCGTGTCAGATATCAAGCTTTTTAAGTCAGTATATAGAGTACAAACTTTAACTTTAGCCCCTATTAATGACCAGCATTGAAACTTTTTTTTTGAGATGGAGACAGTGAAAAATCAGTCATAAACTGAACTGACGACAAACCGGTTGGAACTGGTACCGAACCTTCTAGGGCCTAGTCTGAATCAGATCAAACTTTGACCAGCGAAATAATATTACAAACAAGTACATTCTCTGACATTCACTGATTAAGTACATCTACAATTCGATAGACTGTACTTCCCTTGTATTGTTCAAACTTTCTGGTTGGAGCCTAGTTTCTCTTGGAAACTACAAAATCTTTAGACATTAGCTGCGGATTAAAGCTGGTCTTTAAAAGACGGAATGGCAGAAGTGGACAACGTCCAGTCTATGAAAGTGAAACAACTCTCGCTGAAGGCGAACTGCTGTCATATATGACAAAGCCCCACAACCCGTTCTTTGACTTGTACAAAAAAGTGAATTTTTTTAATATGGTTTCCATGGTCTGCGTTTTTTGTTTGTGGCTCAAGTCACAAACCTATAACTCACTTTGTCGGTCGGGTCTGTCAGTCCAAAATTGTCGCACATTTTTACAAAATTGTCGCAATTCAAATCAAGGCTACACTTCTGGCCGCTCTTTAAAATGATGTATTTTAAAAGCGTACAAAATAATAAACATACGTAATACAGACACTACAACAGACACGACGAGTATGCGGTGCTTCTTTTGATGAGTATAAGTAGAATACATAGTTTTAAATGAGTTTTTCCAAAAGATATAAAAAGTTACGAAATGGTGCAGAGATAACATTCTGGTTTACAGATTAAAATTATTGAAAAGCCAGGGGAGGTAACTCATGATTGGAGTGGTAAAAATAGACCGCGTGCCACAAACTATTGCGATTTCGCGCTTGTTTTTATTTTTTTCTAAAGAGTTATTGTTAATGTTAGTTACCTTTTTCAGGCATCCTTTTTTTTATTTTATTTAAAAAGCATATGGTCCAAAGTATATGCTGCATTATATGTATATGCAGCACACACACACACAAAAGTTTCACAGAAGAAAAGAAAAGTACAAGAGGGACACAATTCCTGATTTTTATTTTATAACTGAGTGCAGAGTGGCTTCCCTTAAACTGTTGGTGAATGACCTAGTTATGGATGGTGAATGGATCAATGAGGTTTTATACTGAAAATTCTCTGCCCTTGACTCGTGCACTGAAACGTGTGCGCCACCTACATAAGATTATCGCCCTTGCCTGTCACAAAGTAGTAGTATATAGCCACAGAAAATGATCTGCCCCTGACTCGTCACTAGGTGGCATGGTCAGCTCAGTCCAAAAATTGTCTCCCTTTTGTGTCGCCAAGAAGTAGTGTAAAGCCCCATTACAACAGTCTTATTAGTTATGCAATATACAATAATCTGTATTGTTAAAAATTCGGGACTTTCCTGGTGTTGCACTGCCTCCGGGCATTGCCTCCAGGATTGTTCCCACCATCTTTATATCTTCTAATGTCCCATATGTGTCTGTTTCAGACCGGAGGACGTTAAACAGATTTTTCTTCTTCTTAGTTTAGAAATGATGACGGATGTGCTAAAAATCAATTCTTCTTCTTCTGCGTTCCCAGGCCATATGCTCATAATGGGTAAGGTACGTATGTGTCCGGTTTTCTGTTTTCACTGGTCTCCCTGCTGCATACAGCCGACACATTCCGATTTTGGTAGAGCTCAAAGGAGAAAAATTATTTGAAAGATTTTTTTTTTTAAAGGTAGGAGAATGGGGCCAATAAGTCAGAAAGATAGTAGATGATAGAAAGCAAAGGGAAAAGGCAGAGTCAAAGAGAGTGGCAGATTAGAGGATTAGGAAGTTACAAGCACAGAACTTCAAGATGGTGGGGGGACTATTTTTATGAAAGACCCCCCGGTATCCCCATGGGGAGTAAGAATCAATAATGAAAAAAACATTTAAAAATTGATTTATGCATTCAGAAAAGTGAAGCTGCTTCGGGTACGTGTTAAAGGGTCCTAAAGGGTCCGGTGTAATGTGTATTCTGGAATGTGATATAAAAAAGAAATAATTTCTATGAAATGAGAGAAAGGAAAAGTGAGGACAGGGAAGAATGGATGGAGACACACATGCACACACATGTACACACAGACACTTACACACACACATGCACGCATGTACACATATGCATACACACACACACACACACACACACACACACACACACACCAACAACAACACACACACATGCGCACACACATGCACATGCTTACTCCCACTGCCCAGCCTCACAGACTCACTACTCACTCCTACCCCCCACGCCCACCCCTCACCCCTAAACACACAATATTCAGTGAGCATAAATATCAACTATCAACAAATCAGATTCCAAAGAAAAGAACCTCTGCGTTCGGGGGCTTAAAAGCACAGCCGGACTATAAAAGAGGGGAGGCGCTGAGCGCGCGCCGCATTTGAATCACAGCTGGTGAGAGAGACGCTTCGCCCTTTGTTCCCTGTTGTGCGAGCCACCGCGAGGCAGAGCTTTTCTGGCGAAAAAGACCCAATCCCTGGGATCGGTTGTTTTAACTTTAACTTATAAAACAAATTAGACATGAAATGAAATATTACACACACACACACACAACCTGTGGGGATACCGGGGGGTATTTTGTGTAGATAGTTCCCCCACCTCCTGGAAGTTCTGTGCTTGTAATTTCCTCATTATTTGTCACTCTCTTTGACTCTGCCTTTTCCCTTTGCTTACTGTCATCTACTAGGTCCAGTCTCCTGCCTTTTTTCACGAAACTCTTTCAAAAAGATTTCCTCCTCCAGCTGAAGTCGGGACTTGCTGGGCCTAACTCTTTCTTAGTTAGGCGCATAACGGCAGCATGACGCATCCACGCTCATAATTGACAGGAAACTGTCTGAGCGATCGAGGAAGAAGAAGAAGAAAAAAAACACACACAAAAAACATGACACCAGTGAAAGGTCGAACCAAACCAAACAAGCAACAAGGTTAAAAAAATCGATTGAATGAAAGTTCTAATGTATCACAAAGAAGAACCATATATCTCTGTTTTGTTTTCTCAGATGCGGAAACTCGGCATCCATTTTGGAAATTGACGAGAACCTGGAACATAATATTAACGTCTTTGAAGCAGCTCCTTGGGTGAGTCGTGCATAACAAATTTTTTTTTTTTTTTTTTTGCTGTCCCATTTTCTGGGCTTGAGTGGCATTGCTGCCATGCCCTTCATTCTGAATCCCAACTCGCAGCCACACCCCGGCTACAAATTGTTTTTTCAAGTGCGCATGCTTTGCAGTTGCTTCAACTGCAGAAACAGTGACGAAAGCTGTAAGAACAGACAAACACATGGCAGGGTGATTGGCAGTGAGCGTCTTTGCATTTGGTGGGAGTGTAGAGTGATGTCTTGGGCGAATATAGTCGCCCATGGTGCTAGAAGAGTTAAAAAGCTTTAGTATTTTTTTAACGTTTGATCATAAATAACTAGTTTTTTCCCCAAGGCCTTTTTATTTTAAAGACGCACTGACCCACCACGATTAAGTCCCTTGGTTGTTTTTTCTGGGTAGCTGTGACCCACATACAAATTCCCCCAACTTCAAAATGAGGCTGCTCTTTAAAATGATGTTTCATTTTGAACTTGGGGGCATTTGTATGGGAGGCAAACCTAGTCAAAACAAGATTTCTTACCAGCTATAAGAGGGAAAACCAGTGAAACCCGTGATTTTGACATGTGATCTGGTGGATCTTTAAAGGGGCACCCTGACGGATGAGTTTTTGTAAGAAACACGTCGAGATCACCAGGAAAACACCCTTTACAGAGATTGCAATGCTCACTTTGCTCTGGTTTCCTAGAAATCAAACTGTCAAATCGGCGATTCCTCCTTGGTGGAGGTGCTGGAAGTATAATAATTTATCCCAAAGAGAAGATGTATGGCCGCCAAATCGCTTGCACAAAATATCCGCAATACAAGCCTTCTTATTTAATTTATTTAAAATTTTATACAGTTTATTTAAAGGCTCACAACAAAGGAAATCGCTCCAATTTTTTTATTTTACTGCAATACAAAAAAAAACACGCTTCAACCACAATGAGTGACCTCCACCCACCCCATCCAAAATGGCTACTCTCCGGCATCTCCACCAAGGAGGAATCGCCGTTTTGATGGTTTAATTTCTAGGAAACCAGAGCAAAGTGAGTGTTCCGATCCTTGAAAAGGCTGTCTTTCTGGTGATCTTGACGTGTTTCTTGCAGAAACTCATCCGTCAGGGTCCACCTTTAATGCTTTTTGCATCATCTTCACAGAGGTAGTCAATCAATTTTTTATTTTCCCCTTATTATCTATGACCTACATACAACTTTTTCCTATAATTTTGTCATCATCATGCAGTAGTTGTAGTTTCTGAGAAAATTATGATAGAGTTTTTCACCACACACACACACCAAGGTATGATCAGATATATGTGACATAGCACCACAAAAGGGACATTAAGTCACTGGGATAGTTTCTCACAACAGGCTTGCAAAGTCACAAATCTAATTTTTGTGTCAATTTTGAGTTATGGGTATTTTTGTGTCTCTAACACCTTATCTTTCATATTTATAAAGGACAATCTTTAATATGGTCTCTAAATGGTCTTATAAGTGCTTTAAAACGAGCAGGTCAGTGCATTTTTTACAACCAGGCTACACTTTAGACTGTTCTCAAAATTGCCGACACTCATCCTGCTAACTTTAAATGCTCATAACTCGGGAACGGAAAAAGATACAAGAATGGTTCCTGTATCATTAGAAAGAGAATTGTCTGAAGTTTTCAACTGTACAATTTTCTCAGAATGGTCAGTTTGACACTTCATGTCCCTTTTTTGGTGCTGGGTCACATATGAGTTCACTCATCAAAAATGCTTTTTTTTTCATTTTTTCAGGAGCTTCGATCCCCACATAAGAAGCCTCCGCCGGATTACTTTGTGTGAGGATGAACGCGAGTCATGGAGGATTTACCTGTTTGAAAGACAGCCAACCGACTCTTCAAGTCTTGCTTCTTGGCTCACCCGTGTTAACGTTTGTTAACACGAAGTGAGTCTATAGTATGATAGTTGTTCGGTTGTGTGTGTGTTGTGTTGTGTACGTGGTCTAATCTCCAATCTTTAACTTTGACATTTTCTCGGGAAATAGAAGGCACATTGTTCAAACTTTGCATACACATAGATGTTTATGCAAGCTTTCAAACAATAATGATTTGAATACTTAAATACTTAAAACAATACTGTAAACAGATAACAAACAGATGACATTTTCTCGGGAAATAGAAGGCACGCATTGTTCAAACTTTGCATACACATAGATGTTTATGCAAGCTTTCAAACAATAATGATTTGAATACTTAAATACTTAAAACAATACTGTAAACAGATAACAAACAGATAACATTTTAGATTAGTGGGTTAGAGAGTATTCAATAGGCAACATGACTTAAGAAACTCATCAACACTGAAAGCCTCGATAGCTCATTGGTAGAGTGTCTGTCTGTCATGCCAATGGTTCCCGGTTCGATTCTCTGCAAAGGCACTTTTTTTTTCTTTTTTTAAATAGTTGTATCCATTAACGATAGTTTCATTTGTACTTTAAACACCCCCCTCATGTTTACGACCCTGCATCTCAAAGTCATTATTTTGTGAAGCCCCCCCCCCCCCCACCCGAGTGAGCCTTGAAGGCTTTGCCTCTTGTTTTTTTCTAGACTAACCTGTCATCTGTGGTTGACATGGGTGCAACTTTTCCTGGTATACAAGGATTTCCTGTTTTTTGAATTTTACCAGAAAAAGAATTTCCTTTTTTTTTTTAAAATTTGTCAAACAAGATCTTTGTGTGATTACTGTGTTCTTCAAACACTTTAAAATCAGCATTTGTATCAATAGGAATTGTTCAGAAATAATTAAGGGGAGTAATTTAATGGTGTGTGGGAGTGATCTTGCCTAATTCAATCGGTCAAGCAGGGGAAGTTACTCTACCATCAGTGGAGTTTGAGCACTTAGAACACCGTGTGTTTGAGCACTTAGAACACCGTGCGTCATTCTAAATTTGATGCTGTGTATATTTTTACGTCACATTTTGCAAGTTCTATCAGTTTGTGGCCTCTGGCCACCCCTCATTTTTCAAAAAAAAAATGTTTGCAAGTCTCTGACTCGCATCATGTGGTTTCAAGCTTCGACGCCATTGTGGAATGTATGTTGTGAAATCTGTTGGCATTATCAAACAGTATTCATGAACGTGGATGAGTTTTGGCACTTTGGAATTGATATCCGAATAAGTTGACAGATTCGCATTTTGCATATACACGTTAGAACTTTTGAAACTTTGTGATACAGATCAAATGATTATTTTTTTCAAAGCCTTTGTTGCTATCACTGTGATCTATTGGCCACTGCAAAGAACACCTTTTGCAAGAGTGAATGCCCTTGGTGGGTGGGGAAATATGGTTGAGTACTGACCAAACAAGGGAATAACTCTCGCCAATAACCCTATTTGAGGCCACTTAATGGCTGCCTTTTGCAAGAGTGAATGCCCTGTTGAATACTGATCAACAAGGGCTTAACTCTTGCCGTCAAGGGCGTTAATAACCCTAGTTGCAGTGGCCAATAGAAATCTAACCGGTACCTTCAAAAGTTGTGTGGCCCGACTTTAGATCTATGACTGCATATTAAGCAGATATCAATTGATATTTATGCATGTAGATTAGAATCACTCAGACCATTTGATTCACAGTGAAGAAAAGTGTTGGGTTTTTTAATCAAAAGTACTCTGCCCGTCTCCTTCCTACAGTAAAACTATGCAGCGAAATGTCCTTCTACTCCACAGTCCAGCATGGTGAATTGTCAAAAACATGCTGTGCATGGGTGGGTATATGCTCTCTCTCTCTCTCTCTCCTCTCTCTCTCTCTCTCTCTCTCTCTCTCTCTCTCTCTCTCTCTCTCTCTCACTTCAAACCACCAATTCAAGTTCAGCATTGCTCATTATTATCCATGTTTGCTTTTAATTCCCAATTTGATTCTCTTGTCAATTATTTCATGTGCCAATGTTTGTTTCATTTTCTTGACTTTCTCTCTCTCTCTCTCTCTCTCTCTCTCTCTCTCTCTCTCTCTCTCTCTCTCTCTCTCACACACACACACACAACACACACATATTTTGACTCAAAATGTGGAAGCATA
>CM065702.1:16006497-16033997 GCA_017654935.2 Phymorhynchus buccinoides | reverse complement strand
AAACGCTCCTGTTTTCAAGGGCTAAAGACCCGTAACTCCTCCTAAAGAGCTCATTGAGCTTTGTCCACCAGGGACAATGGGTTTTGGTTTTGGGTCACATTGCTCATCTGGGGGCATAATGGAGTCGGCAACATTGCAGGCACATGCTCTATGTCCACGAAGCCTACTCCTACATAATAGGCACATCTTCTTGGTCTCGTCAATTCTCAATTGTCTTAAAGACCCACCAGATCACGTGTCAAAATCACGGGTTTGGGTTGGTTGAGTTGAGGTTTGACGTCCTCATGGCGGAAAGCCCTTAGGGACAAGTTGTTCTGGTGCTGGGTCGATGTGGAGATGGCCGCAAAGCGGTTGATGGTCTTATAGCTGGAAAGAAATCTTGCTTTGACCAGGTCTCACTACCATACAAATGCCCCCAAATTCAGAGCGATACATCATTTTAAAGAGCAGCCTCAATTTGAACATGGGGACATTTCTATATCATAAATACCCAGGGAAAAAAAACAAGTGACTTAATCGTGGCGCGTCTGTGTATCTTTAAAGACCCACTGACCCACCACGATTAGGTCCCTTGTTTTGTTTTTCTGGGCAGCCGTGACCCACTTATAATTGCCCCCAAATTTCAAATCGATGCTGTTCTTTAAAACGATGTTTCGTTTTCAATTTGGGGGCATTTGTATGGGAGTCAAACCTAATCAAAACAAGATTTCGTACCAGCTTTAAGAGGGAAAACACGTGAAACCCGCGATTTTGACACGTGATCTGGCGGGTCTTTAATTGGCACATACTTTGATATTTCCCCCACGTAAGCTTACGGAGGAGTTCCCAATGTGATTTTAAAAAAAGTGTTGTGCCTTTCCAACATCAATGCATGAACAAAAATATGCGCGCGCATTTTAAGCTCTCTCTCTCTCTCTTGCCATTAGGTCCGTTTCTGATGTATTCCATTTATGTCATACGCGTGTGTTCGCTTTGTATTGCGTTTTTGTTTGAATGCGTTATGGATGCTAACGTGTGTGTGCGCTTTGATTTGATTTCTATCAAGATTCAGCGCAAGATTCATGTTGTTGTTGTGTGTGTGTGTGTGTGTGTCTGTTAAGTGCGCTGGCAAAGAATGGGATTCTTATTTCTATACGAACAATGCCATTTTGTTTTTGGTTTCATTCTTTTAACCCTTTCACCGCCAGCCATATTTCAGGCAAGAATTCCCATTAAATGTACCTGGGTAGAGAACAAAATCCATCTGCAGTATTGGGGATTCTTCTGTGACATATATAAAATAAGGTCTATCCTTACTTCCCAAAACTAAGACAATAGGGTCTTTGGATAACAGACCCCAATTTGATGCCTTTTAGTGACATGGGTGTTAAATCACTGTGGTGCTAAAATGCGACTTTGGCGGTGAAAGGGTTAAATATGGATGGATTTCTCTCGTTTCTTCTACGAATTTGTACTAGACTACTTGTTACATTTTCGTTTGGCTAATATTTCTGATATGAAAACACAAAGAGTCTATTGTTTTATTGCTCGAACTTTGTATTCGGTTTCAGCTAACCTTTTCAATTTGGAGATCAAATTCACAAATCGTATGAATGAAATTCGAGAAAAGATGTACTTTAGCACCGTTATAGAATGTAATATTATTTCTTACGGGAAAAAATGTCAAAGAAAATGAGAAGGCACAAAATCAACAGCTCGCTTTGCAAGCAATTCAAACATTCCAATCACATCCACAATGGAGAACATTTTGTCCCCTGCGTCTTGGTATTGTTACGAAATGGAACCTAGATATATCGCCTTTTGTTCTGGCAGCAAGGGAACTCTAAAATAAAAAGTCATTGCGAAAGACAAACCAGGGCTAAGTTTCACAGCGAAACGTCCTGCGAGCGCAGAGCGTTCTTGACTAACGAGGGCTGTAAGGAACGAATTGAGAAAACTTGTAGCGAGAAATATTAAACTCGTGTCCGATTGGTTTAAAAAATATATTATTTTAGGCCAGAATCTTAATGGGCCAATCAACAAGAAGAAAAACATTAGCTCCGTGAAAACATAACATCCGGGGTAGATTATCACAACAGAGTAGGGGAAGACGGGGTAAAAAGCGCATGGGCGGGAAAGAAGCCCACCCCAATTATCTCATGAAATGAAGCAAATTTCAGTCTCATTTTGCCCATGAGACGAACGTTAATGTCTAGCATTCGTCTCATGGGCAAATTTGACTGAAATTTTCTTTATTTCATGAGATAATTGGGGTGGGCTTCTTACCCGCCCATGCGCTATTTACCCCGTCTTCCCCTAAGTTCCAAAGCAAGCTCGCAAACGTTTCGGCAAATGTCATCGTTTCTGAGACTTTCCCCCCACAATTTAGGCAATTTGCACCCGCTCCAAAGAAACAGCAAAAGTAAGCTTAACACCAATAAACGGCAAGGTTAGTTAGTTAGTCTATTATAGTCCCGTCAACACAGGACTGTCACCCCGCTAAGCTCGACCACGTATAGCAAAACACAAATCCATGAATCTTAACAACGTACAAAACCTGAACACATAAAAGATATAGTACAATTCATAACATGACACTTCCCTCATTGTACCCTATAGCACATAATTCCAGACAGTGCTGGAAACGTAAGCCATTCCGCTCTATTTATCGAGTCCAGGTTATAAAAAAAAAGAAGAAAAAAAGGACACACACACACACAAATACATAATAATAGTAAGCTAAGATACATAAAACCGGCAAGGTAGGCTGAATAACTAAGGGAGTTCAAACAGTAACATTCATACGAAGAATGACCGTCTTTGGAACCTGGCTTTGGTTACCAAACGGAACACAGATATATCCCCCCCCCACCCCCCCCCCCCCCCCCCCCCCCCCCCCCCCCCCCCCCCCCCCCCCCCCCCCCCCCATGCTAACTTAGAAGCTCTTCCAAAAGTCCTATTAAATCCTATAGGACATTGGAAGAGCTTCTAAGTTAGCATCATGCCAACAAGTAACATGAATACAGGCCCAGGGCAATTCGAACAGCAAAACTCATGCACATAGGATAATAATCGTTGTCTTTGGGGGCCTGGATTTTGTGACAAAACGGAGCATACTTTTTGCCAGCAAGGGTCAGGGAACTTTGAAAGCAAAGCAGGTCATTATAAAAGATCAACCTTTCAGACCTGAAAGACCCACCAGATCACGTGTCAAAATCACGGGTTTCACGTCTTTTCCCTCTTATAGCTGCTAAGAAATCTTGTTTTGACCAAGTTCGACTCCCATACAATTGCCCCCAAATTGAAAAAGAAACATCAAGACAAAGAACCACCTCAATTTCAAGTTGGGGACATAAGTATGTGGGTCGAGGCTACCCAGAAAAAAACCCAAGCGGACTTAATCGTGGTGCGTCAGTGTGTCTTTAAAAGAAAAGCTGGTCGTTTTAAAAGATAAGTAGTACATCAACGAACAAGGTAGGTAACCAGGGCAATTCCAACAGTAAACCTCATACACATAGGATAATAATCGTTGTCTTTGGGGGCCTGGCTTTTGTGACAAAACGGAGCATACTTTTTGCCAGCAAGGGTCAGGGAACTTTGAAAGCAAAGCAGGTCATTATAAAAGATCAACCTGTCAGACCACGTGTCAAAACTCTCGTTATAGCTGGCAAGAAATCTCGTATTGACCAGGTTCGACTCCCATACAAATGTCCCCACATTCAAAACGAAACATTTTAAAAGAGCAGCCTCAATTTGAAGTTGGGGGAATTTGTCTGTGGGTCACGGCTACCCAGAAAAAACCAAGGGACTTAATCGTGGTTGGTCAGCGTGTCTTTAAAAGCAACTGATATGAGGACGTTAAAGGGGCACCCTGACGGATGAGTTTATTTGTAAGAAACACGTCGAGATCACCAGGAAAACGCCCTTTACAGAGATTGCAACACTCACTTTGCTCTGGTTTCCTAGAAATCAAACCGTCAAATCGGCGATTCCTCCTTAGCGGAGGTGCTGGAAGTAAAATTATTTCACCCAAAGAGAAGGCGTTGTCTCTTTTCTAATGGCCGCCAAATCGTTTGCACGAAATGTTCACAATACAAGCCTTTTTATTTTATTTTATACAGGTTTTTTTAAAGGAGATTCGCTCACAACAAAGGAAATAGCTCCAATTTTGTTTTTACTGCACTACAAAAAACAACGTTTCAATCACAATGAGTGACCTCCACCCACCCCATCCAAAATGGCTTCTTTCTCCGGCATCTCCGCCAATGAGGAATCGCCGTTTTAATGGTTTATTTTCTAGGAAACCAGAGCAAAGTGAGTGTTCCGATCCTTGAAAAGGCTTTCTTTCTGGTGATCTCGGCGTGCTTCTTGCAAAAACTCATCCGTCAGGGTGCACCTTTAAACCCCTTCCTCCAGTAAGTCACCAAAGTCATTGTGACTGAAGATTAACCAGCAGCTATAGATAGGCGAGTAGGCCAATCCGAACAGTAAAAGTATCGGAGAACTTGGCCTCTCGGGTCCAAATAATGTTACAAAATGTAATTCAGAAATAGCCACGGTTTTGTTATACAGTGGAACCTCCCTTATAAGACCTATTAAAAGACTCCCTCCCACATAAGACCTACTTCGCTGAGACATTGCCCTTCTTTGAAAGTATTAAAATTACCTCCCTTATAAGACCTATTATAAGACTCCCTCCCACATAAAACCTACTTCTCTGAGACATTGCCCTTCTTTGCAAGTATTGAAATTACCTCCCTTATAATACCTCCTATTATAAGACTCCCTCCCACATAAGACCTACTTCGCTGAGACATTGCCCTTCTTTGCAAGTATTGAAATTACTTCCCTTATAAGACCTCCTATTATAAGACTCCCTCCCACATAAGACCTACTTCGCTGAGACATTGCCCTTCTTTGCAAGTATTGAAATTACCTCCCTTATAAGACCTATTATAAAACTCCCTCCCACATAAGACCTACTTCTCCGAGACATTGCCCTTCTTTGCAAGTATTAAAATGACCTCCCTTATAAGACCTATTATAAGACTCCCTCCCACATAAGACCTACTTCGCTCAGACATTGCCCTTCTTTGCAAATATTAAAATTACCTCCCTTATAAGACCTATTATAAGACTCCCTCCCACATAAGACCTACTTCTCCGAGACATTGCCCTTCTTTGCAAGTATTGAAATTACCTCCCTTATAAGACTCCCTCCCACATAAGACCTACTTCTCTGAGACATTGCCCTTCTTGCAAGTATTAAAATTACCTCCCTATAAAGACCTATAATAAAACTCCCTCCCACATAAGACCTACTTCGCCGAGACATTGCCCTTCTTGCAAGTATTAAAATTACCTCCCTTATAAGACCTATTATAAAACTCCCTCCCACATAAGACCTACTTCGCTGAGACATTGCCCTTCTTTGAAAGTATTAAAATTACCTCCCTTATAAGACCTATTATAAGACTTCCTCCCACATAAGACCTACTTCTCCGAGACACTGCCCTTCTTTGCAAGTATTGAAATTACCTCCCTTATAAGACCTATTATAAAACTCCCTCCCACATATGACCTACTTCGCTGAGACATTGCCCTTCTTTGCAAGTATTGAAATTACCTCCCTTATAAGAGCTCATTTTGGATGGATTTTTGAGGTTTTATAAGGGAAGGTTCCACTGTACAAGGATGCGAGCATGACGAAAAAGGTCATGGTAAGGAATAAACGGCCATCTGGTACTTTAACCCGCCCCTCTAAAAATTCCGCATCAAACATTGTTTGTGCTTTCTTTGACACTGACAGGAGAAGGTACCTCCCTAAGTATTTTGTTACTCTCCCTAATGCTTATAAATTCAAAGCTTTGTTCTCTACAAAAAATAAGAAAATATTACTAAAACTAAAGCACTTCATTACAGTTGTTAACGGTTCTTTCAGATAAATGCTATTAATCATGTCTTTCCCATTTTTTTTAAAATTTAGTAATACATTACATTATTTGTAATATTCAATCAATCAATCAATCAATCAAAATATTTATTGACTTTGAAACAAAGAAATTCTTTGTCTGGCATGCACATAAAACACATATACAAATAGAGACAATAAGACAATATACAGTAAATACATCATAAGCATTAAATTACAATACAATATAGCACACACACACACACACACAGAGCTAAACAAACAATTTGTATAAAAGTAATAATAGGACAGCAGACAAAATGTATAAAAGGGGTACATAAAAACAAGGTTGGGTTATCTTTGAGATGATTTTGGACATCACTCTTGGGTTGATTCTTGGAAATTTATTTATGTGTGTGCATGTTTTTATATTTCTGTTCCCAAATGGGGTATGAAATAAATTTCTTGCCTTGCCTTGCCTTGCCTTGCGTCACCAAGAAGCAACAATTAATCTGCCATTCTCAATTAGGGGAATGCAAACACCAAAAGAGATTTAATTTTTGATGTAAAATATCTAATACATTCTATTATATTTAACGGAATTAACGTAGGATTTTGCTGGATTCCATCGCACTGTGGTATCATTGGGAATGAACTAGCTGATAAATTATCGAAAGAAGGTGCTAGTAGAAAATCGTCAGATTGTTCAATAAAACTAGAAAAACACGAAAAAAATTCAATGTTAGAAAATAGTATATATAAGGAAAAGCTTCCTTCAAAATCTAAGATATTATGTTCAAGATATTTATCTAGCCTTATCTACAAAATTCGATTGAACTCGTGGAGGACCAAATTTTCTAAAGATGTAGAATGCGCTTGTGGTCACCCAATATCAGTTCAACACATTCTTTTAGAATGTCCATTATTATCATGGTTATACAAACTATATGGGATACAAGTTGCACAAATTGGAATTTTAAAAGATGTAGATTACAGTCATGAAATGATCAAAATTGCTACAGTCATATCCAGCTCTGGAATTGCAAGATTACTTTAGTTCAAGAGTTAATTAACTTTAATTTGTTTTGTTTTTCACTTTATTTGTTGCTATTAATTTGTTAGGGATTTGTTACACACGCACTCATTCACGCGCGCTCGCGCGCACACTCCCCCCCCCTCCCCCACACCATTGTGTGAACACTTTAAATTATATTAAATCAATCAAATCTGCCATTCTCGTTTAAGGGATATGGTTAAGATCAGCCTAGGATTGTTTTCACAAAATGAAAGCAGGCGATGAGATCGAGGGTCGTAAACACGAGGTTGTGTGTCTAAAGTACAACTTTGCTGGCCTGAAACATGGGCGGATCGGGGTCCAGGGTTTCTGGAAACCCCCCCCCCCCCCTTTGCCCCCAACATGTACCTTATACATGGGTACAAAATAAGAAAATTATTCAATTTTTGCTTTATCACTAAATTGCAAAAAATGTCCCGGAGCTCCCCCCTCCCCCCGGGAAGCACAACTTAACTGGCCCGGGACATGGGCGGATCGGGGGGTCCAGGGTTTTCTGCCCCTCCCCCCCCCCCCCCCCCCACTTTGCCCCACGCATGTTCCCGATTCATGGGTAAAAAGTAAGAAAATGGCTCAATTTTTGCTTCATCACTAAATTGCAAAAATGTCCGGGAGCTCCCCCCCCCCTCCCCCGGGGCCCCCACACCTTAACCCACCCATCTCTTACGAATCATTTGGTCCGCCCCCTGCCGAGATAGACTATACTTCATTGTTATGTAAAAGAGTAACCGAGGCAGTGCATGCAGCTGAAACGTATCCATGGTGGGTAATCTGGGCCTGTATTCATGTTGCTTGTTAGTATGATGCTAACTTAGCTCTTCCAATGTCCTATAGGATTTAATAGGACTTTTGGAAGAGCTTCTAAGTTGGCATGATGCCAAGTCTCATGCTATCTCAACGTGAATACAGGCCCTGGTCCCTGAAGTCTGACCAGTATAACAAATGGAATACAGAAATCGGTGTCTCTGCCAGTCCCTCTCTCTCTCTCAATTGAGAATTCTGTACGTTTTAAGCATATACCTAATGTTCGCGTTATGTGTGTGGGCAGTTAGAGAGAGATGAGAGAGAGAGAGAGAGAGAGAGAGAGAGAGAGAGAGAGAGAGAGAGAGAGAGAGGGAGAGGGAGGGAGAGGGAGAGAGAGAGAGAACCGAAATTGGTCCGAAATTGTATTTAACCATGGAACATAAGCAAGTTACATGGTTTTTTCCACCCAGCCCTGAGAGAGAGAGAGAGAGAGAGAGAGAGAGAGAGAGAGAGAGAGAGAGAGAGAGAGAGAGTGAGTGCGTGCGGGTGGAATACGGATTTGTGGGCAAGTGTTAGCGTGTGCGTACGTTATCTCTGGAAACGAGTTATGGATCATTTCGATTTTCTGCGCCTCGTTTCATACATTGATTTAAAATGTGCTAAGCCTATCACCCTTTGCCAAGAGGGTTATTGATAATGGCAATAAAACATTGTTCATTGTTCTCTCTCTCTCCGTCTGTCAGAGCAAAGCTAACATTAATCATTCCCACGGCGGCCGATTTCTGGCATTTGGAGAAAGAAGTGGTCTGTGGGGGCTGTGGGAGATATGCAAATCGAGTCACGTGGTGTCTACACGCGCAGGGAACGAGTTTGATCAAGCGAGGCTAAAACCTGAGTAATTTGGAAGCTTCAACAGTGCTAAAAGTTGTGTGAATGAATGGATAAGTAAAGAAAAATAGGTGTGAAATTCTCGACTCATGTCTAGGTCTGTCTGTCCGTACTTGTAACTGAAACGTTATCCATGCAATTCTTGGAGTTAGATTTTTTTTAACAAATGTAACCTTACATCATCATTCATATAGTAAAAAGCCAAGTGTCCGTGTGTGTGTGTGTGTGTGTCTGAAACACAAAACGGGCCTTATAACTCCGCCGTTTTTCGACCGAATCGCTTCAAATTTGCTATGAGCCCTAACGGGGCGATGGCAACGGCAACCGAGGCGGCCGTGTCATTTGCGCGGTTTGGCAAATGCGCGAAACGCGCATCCGCTGGACTCTCGGCGCCCGTATCTCCGGCATTGCTGGACCGATTGCCTTTGAATTTGGCAGGTAGATGACCGGGGACGGTGACTATCGATGTGCCAAACCGGAAGCGAATCGGTTTGGAAACGCGCGCGCTATACGCCGCTTCACGAATAACTCCGTTTCTTAACCGAATCGCTTCAAATTTGCTGTTCTCAGCGTTACCAGTACTTGGCGTTACCGTTACTAGGGAAAGAGCGTCACTCTCGGAGGAGCGCCAACGGGAAAAACAGGGCCTTATAACTCTGCAGTTTCTTAACCGAATCGCTTCAAATTTGCTGTACTCAGCGTTACCAGTACTTGACATTATCGTTACTAGGCGTTACTGTTACTAGGCGTTACCGGTACCGGCGTTGCGCTAGTATTTAGGAAATTACAAATGGAGGTTGTGCTTGCAACTTCCTCTAGTGGGCCGATGTTTCAGGCGCATAGCGCATCTGCACTCATAGGGGAAGACGGGGTAAAAAGCGCATGGGCGGGTAAGAAGCCCACCCCAATTATCTCATGAAATGAAGCAAATTTTAGTCTCATTTTGCCCATGAGACGAGCGTTAATGTCTAGCATTCGTCTCACGGGCAAATTTGACTGAAATGTTCTTTATTTCATGATAATTGGGGTGGGCTTTTTACCCCGTCTTCCCCTACTCCAGGAGACCGATGAAGAAACATCATTATGTAGTTATTATGAGTTTTGTATTCAAATCGTGTCACCAGTTGACCGATCGTTGTTAGGAGCCAGTGGTATTATTTGAACGGGTTTAATACCACGTTGATGGGTTGTTCATATAGCAACGCATTCTTTTTTGTGGAAGACCAGGGCCTGTATTCACGTTGAGATAGCATGAGACTTAGCATGATTTTAACTTAGAAGCTCTTCCAATGTCCTATAGGATTTAATAGGACTTTTGGAAGAGCTTCTAAGTTAGCATGATGCTAAGTCTCATGCTATCTCAACGTGAATACAGGCCCAGATAACTACAGCTTAGTCTTTGAGGAAGCCCTAGGCTCTCGAACTAGGGACTCTCTCCGTGAGGACACAGGCGGGTGGGGTGTGGGGGTGGGGATCCTTCATATAAATAGTTCCATCTTCTGGAAGTTCTGTGCTTTTAACTTCCTCTAATCCGTCACTGTTTTTGACTCTGCCTTTTCCCCTTTACTTACTGTCATCTGTAAGTCATAGGGGGAGGAGAGGGAGAGATTGGGGGGGGGGGGAACGTGGGAGAAAGGGGGGGGGGGAGAGAGAGAGAGAGAGAGAGAGAGAGAGAGAGAGAGAGAGAGAGCTAGGGTGAATGAGTTGACTTTAGCATACATTAATTTTATCATTGTTCTAGTACATGTATTCAGTATTGGTTTTTATAATCTAAAGTGTGTTTTTATGTATTATGTATTTTGCTTGGGATATTATTCATTTTAATTTTGTTTTTATGCATATTGTCCCATTATTATTTTATGCAAATTGTTGGTTTAAGCTGTTTGTGTGCGTGTGTGTGTGTGAGAGAGCAGCAGAATCTTCAGCGTGATGAAGTTGGCTGCCTAAGGCGAAGAAGAAGAGGAGAGAGTGTGAGAGAGATTTGGGGGGGGGGGGGGAGGGAGGGGAGAGAGAGAGAGAGGAGAGAGAGAGAGAGAGAGAGAGAGAGAGAGAGCGAGCTAGGGTGAATGTGTGGATTTTAGCATACATGTTTGACATTGTTCTAGTATTCAGCACAGTTTTGGTTTTATAATCTAAACTGTTTTTATGTACCCCTTTTATAAATCTTGTTTGTAATAATGATTTTAATTTTTGTGTTATGCATATAATCCTATTATTACTTTATTCAAATTGTTGGCTTAAGCTCTCTCTCTCTCTCTCTGTATATGTGTTTTCAAAGGAAATGATATTTTTTGTACGACTATGAATTATGTGATAGCTTACTGTTAAATTATTTTTTATACTGCCATCTGCTGGTGATTCGGGTTCTGTATGTGAAATTATTCTATTTGTCCTATTATTATTTTCATACAAATTTGTTTGTTTAGCTCTGTGTGTGTGTGATGGAAAGGCGTAGTTGAGGGTGGATATTTTGAATAATATGTGGGGATGGGGACGGGGTGGTGGTGTGTGTGTGTGTGTGCGTGTGCGTGCGTGCGCGCGTGTACTTCCAAGTGTTTTATAATTATTATTGCATTGTAATTTAATCCTTATGAAGTATTTACTGTATATTATGCATGTCTTGTTATTTCTATGTTTCTATGTTTGTTTTATGCGCACCCCAGACAAAGAATTTTAGTTTCTAAAGACAATAAATTATGATGGATTGATTGATTGATCGAACTATCTTTCGGGCTCAACTCAGTATTGGTCCGTAATCCCGCCTTCGTTCTAGAAAGTCTTCCAAACTTTTTTCTCCAGCCGAAGACAAGACACGGATGGGGCCCCATTCATTTCTTAGGCGCACAACAGCAGCATGACGCATCTGCGCTCAATAAATTGCGACAGAAAAGTGGGCCATCGACAAACGAATACAAAACACAAACTAGGGATCGCTTGCATTAGCCATTAGTGCTCCTGCCAAAGAGATCTTTACGGATCTTCAGCACCACTTGTCCTCGAATCCTTTTAGCCCAGAGTGGGGATATGCCTCGGGCAAGGCCTCTCCACTGCACTGTAAACAACATTTTGCCCAGCACGCCTTCGAAAAGCACGTGTCCCCTCTCTACTAGATAAGATGGCAGTCATGGTCGGAAATGACACTGGCACATACACAGAGATAAATAGAAAGAGTATGTAATGCATGTGGCTCTGCTCTGTGTGTGTGTGTGTGTGAGAGAGAGAGAGAGAGAGAGAGAGAGAGAGAGAGAGAGAGAGAGAGAGAGAGAGAGAGAGAGAGAGAGAGAGAGAGAGAGAGAGAGAGAGAGAGAGAGAGAGAGAGATTCACGATGGTTTATTGTATAGGTCTTGGCCCTTTACGAGAGAGATTCACGATGGTTTACTGCATAGGTCTTGGCCCTTTACAACAAAAGAGATAGATACTTTAGACTTCCGACACTTTATTTTACAAGGATAAGAATTTAGGCTGGGCCAAGAGAGAGAGAGAGAGAGAGAGAGAGAGAGAGAGAGAGAGAGAGAGAGAGCGAGAGAGAGAGAGAGAGCGAGAGAGACGAGAGGTGCATGCATCCAGAATGAATGTTTGTCTACATGTATTCTTTATCAGCCCCGATGCGAATCTAGTCATGTTTTCAACTGTCGTCTTTGCTCTCTGTTCCTGGCAGACTAAGCATGTTCGTTAACCCGGTAACATTTCAACGGAGGGGCCTACGACCCTCCAATCTTGCACGTGGATAGGTAGTTAGGACATCTAGGCCAAGTTCGAAAATGGTCATCAGTCAAAGGTCAAGGTTACTGGACTGGACCAGAAAACGCTGCCGCGCGGCTGTTATCTACCGTTTTCACGCTCTAATTTACCAAGTCCTAAAGGAATTGGAACGAGACCCTCTGACGTTTTTGTGTTTCTCTCTCTCTCTCTCTCTTAAAACGTGTATATATATTGGTGTGTGTGTGTGTGTGTGTGTGTATGCGTGCGCATCTGCCGCACATGAACAGTCAGTCTCTCTCTCTCTCTCTCTCTCTCTCTCTCTTTTCACCTTTTGCTGCGCTTTTCTTTGGGAGGAGGAGGTGGGGGGGGGGGGGGGGCTTCGTTTTTCTCCCCCGTTTTTGTTTGTTTTGTTTTTTGGGGGTTTTCTCTTTTTTTTTCTTTGTGGGGCTTCAGTCATTTTTTTTTTCCCACTCCACTTTTTTCCCCTCCCCCTCCCTTTTTTCTTCTTTCCCGCCCAAGACGGTTCTTCTCTTAAAAAACAACCACCACCAACAAACATAAACATACTGTCATAACATACACATACACTACAACATCAGCTTGAAACGAAATTCGTTCACCATCACACTCAACATCCCCTTCCCCTACACAACATAGGCCTACAGCATTAAATAAAAATATATACAGGATTACTCAGGTCCCAACATAATGTCAAGGATATCTCAATCAAAGCAATTTCCCTTCTGCCCCCCCCCCCCTCTATAATAACGTGTAAGGTGAGCAAATGGCAACCTACAAAATTTATAATACCTTTTTCCCCAATGCCTCTGGATTGTTTTTCTAAAATTGAGTTACCAACGAAACAATCATTTTCCCTAGCTCACCAAGGCAATGTGAAGAAAAAACAAGGGTTGTGACATTTCACGCATTAAAACTTCTTCGTAAACCTTAACAATGGTCAACCTATGGCGATATTGTTCACGCCAGAGGGCAGTCAATGCACTAGGGGGCTTATCACGCGATATTCTTACTTGGGCGTAGTGAGAGAGAGAGAGTGATGGTAGGACCACTCACTGTCTCTCTCTCTTTCTTTATCCCCAACTAATAATATAGAGAGGATTAGCCCCACACGAACGTCATGCCCTCTGGTGTGAGAAAAATCGCACTAAGTATATCATTACAATGACTGTCTGATTATGAAAAAAAAATCATTAGCGATTTTGAAGGGTGAATTTTGTTTTAGTCACCCTTCTATGCACCACAAAACAGTACAATGTTAGTCTGGGATTTCTCATGCGCAACCACAAGTAGGTGCATTGTCGCTATATTTTGGTTGTGGTTGGTGGAAGCGTGGTGGTGGTGAGCTATGCGGGCTGAAGCTGTGGGGAAGCGTTGACCACCTGAAGGATCCACGGCCTGCATCATGACGGCAAGGCTGAAGATACCCGACACCTCCACTGTCAAAGAAAACAAATAGAGGGTAGATTGGTTGGTTAAATCTTTGATTGTTTTATTGATTGATTGAATCCTTTAGTGGGTCAAAAGATGGACACATTTGAGGCCTTTTTTTCCATTTACAATTAAAATCAAAAACCGCACACGCAAGCACACACGCGCGCGCATGCACACACACACACACGCACGCGCACCTAAAACACACAAGTATGCATACTCAGAAACATGTACACACACGTGTGCGCACAGAGAGAGAGAGAGAAAGAAAGAGAGAGAGAGAGAGAGAGAGAGAGAGAGGGGGGGGGGGGAGAGAGAGAGCGAGAGAGAGAGATAGCGAGAGAGAGAGAGAGAGAGAGAGAGAGAGAGAGAGAGAGAGAGAGAGAGCGAGAGCGAGAGCGAGAGAGAGAGAGAGAGAGAGAGAGAGAGAGAGAGAGAGAGAGAGAGAGAGAGAGAAAGAGAGAGAGAGAGAGAGGGGTGTATCATTATAGGGGTGGATTAAGTGTGCTTTAAGTTTTCACAGGTGCATGTAGTGGGTGGTTATGCAAGCTATCGTCAGTATACGTGTGCGCGCACGTGAGTGAGTGTATGCGTGCGTGTATGTGTGTGCGCGCGCATGTGTGTGTGTGTGTGACAGAGAAAGAAGATCGAGAATGAGTGAGTGATTGTATGTTTATTTGCATCTGCTGGCGCTTTTGTGTGTGTGTGTGTGTGTGTGTGTGTGCGTGTGTGTGCGTGTGCGTGCGTGTGCGTGTGCGTGTGCGTGTGCGCGTGTGATTTTACGTGTGTGTGTGCACACGCGCTTGCTTGCATCCATGCATAATAAGATGCGCGAAGTTTTGGTGTGATGAAGAGGCATGCAGTCAAAATTACGAAATTGGCATTTAAAAAAAAAAATTCTTTTTGGGGGGACAAATTATCATTGAACATTGTTGCTACAGTGACAGCTTAATAAATTATGTTCTTTTAAAAATCAATGTTCAAAAGACCCAGTTTCGTTGCAGAAGTACATAATAATGCAAACGTCGCCGACCATTATTCATACAATATTCATTTATTAATAATACTTGCCAGTCATTTTGTCAAATAACTGATGTGTCCGTGACATCTGTTAAAAGATTTTTAACTTTCTAATACGACAGAAATAATTTCAGATGAACTTCAAGGTCTGACATGATTTTATTCATTCGAAATACATTAACATAATTTCCAGTAACACGTAAGAAATAACCTATTAGGGCATTTGCCACGAGAGTTCGTTCTGTATACTAGACTACTAATTTGCCCGCACTCGTTCTGCCCGAGTTACGCTGACCTTTCTAACTCAACTCTCCAAAATTCAAGGACGCCGGCACGCGGCAAATGCCTTGAATGAAACTCTGCTTAACGTCCCCCGATCTGGAACAGACACATACGGGACATTAGTAGACATAAAGATGGTGGGAACGATCCTGGAGGCAATGCCCGGAGGCAATGCAACACCAGGAAAGTCCCGAATTTGCAGCACTACAGATGTGAATCCATTGGTTAAACAAATGCCCTCGGAAAACCGCGCGCTTAAAGGGCCACCAAACCCCCAGACTGTGGAGGAACACTAAAATCAGTTCCCAACATCACCCAAATGGCGTGATGCAGTACGAAATCGCTTGAAAATGCAATTCGACAGAAAAGACTAGTCACTAACATTCTAAATCCTCTGAAATATGCAAATCCTCTGATGCCTGGAAATAACATGACTTGACTTTGTGCCATTTTGCGTCGTTTCCCTCCCTCTTTTTCGTCTTCAGCAGAGTGTTTGCATGAGTATGTTAATGCCAGTCTATCGTTTCTGACAATGACTGCCAGAACACGAGGTGGTATTTGCTCTTCTGGGTAACTAGGCAAGACTTTGGTATATATTGGAGATGCCTTGTCTAGGGTACATCCCGACTATTGTCTGAATCACTGTCGCAAAGAGGGACACCTATTGCTCAAGGACGTATTATATTCTTAACATTAGACCCAATCCAAGGCAAACTTTCACACACAATAAACTGTTGCGCTCGCTCTCTCTCTCTCTCTCTCTCTCTCTCTCTCTCTCTCTCTCTCTCTCTCTCTCTCGCTCAATCTCTCTCTCTCTCTCTCGCTCTCGCTCAATCTCTCTCTCTCGCTCAATCTCTCTCTCTCTCTCTCTCTCTCTCTCTCTCTCTCTCTCTCTCTCTGTCTCTCTCTCTGTCTCTCTCTCTCTGTGACTTAAACGAAATCATTGTTATTTTTCAGGCAACAGTGATGCAACCAAAGGCAACGTTTCCGTTGTCAATTAAAAATGATCCACCACCTCTTATACTCTCCTCACTTTTTCCTACATAATAAATACAGACTAGTCGACGAGAGGGGCAAAGACTAATAGAGAAAACATGAAAACTTGAAAACTAACTATTTTTCAAGGATAAAGATTTTAGGCAACGCCTAGTCTTCCAATCTGTCCTTGGTACATATACGAACATAGAATACAAACATGGCAAGGCATGATATTACACATACAAATTTGAACATAAAGGTAGCACCTTTGTACATATACGAACATAGAATACAAACATGGCAAAATGTAAACCACCCTTTCAGACCTACCCTAGTGGGGCAGCACAGTTACAGAAAGGGTGTCGGGTTCGGGGTAGATAGGTTAGGATTTATTTTAAAAAAGGTAGAAAGAGAAAAGAGAGTTTAAGAAGAAAGAATTGAAGAGGGTGAATGAGTTCGGTAGACTTTCACAATGAGGGATACACAATAAACCAAAGACAATTATTTGGAATTTTCACTCTTTAAGCAATCTACTAAACTACAAAAAGAAATAAAAGTAAAAGTAAAAGAAAAGGATATCGTAAAAGGAAAGGAAAAGGGGAAAGAGTGAGTGAGTGAGTGAGTGAGTGAGAGAGTGAGAGAGAGAGAGAGAGAGAGAGAGAGAGAGAGAGAGAGAGAGAGAGAGAGAGAGAGAGAGAGAGAGAGAGAGAGAGAGATTAGAGAAGAGAGAGAGAGAGAGAATATAAGATTAAGATTACAATTATAGCCCCGTCGACAACAAAGGCCATGTCAGGGCTGTCACCACGTTAAGAGAGAGAGAGAGAGAGAGAGAGAGAGAGAGAGAGAGAGAGAGAGAGAGAGAGAGAGAGAGAGAGAGGAGAGAGAGAGAATTAAGATTAAGATTACAATTATAGCCCCGTCGACAACAAAGGCCATGTCAGGGCTGTCACCACGTTAAGGACAGAGAGAGAGAGAGAGAGAGAGAGAGAGAGAGAGAGAGAGAGAGAGAGAGAGAACTCGAACTCGAAACTTTTAATGAATAGGCCTCACTGCCCGCATCATGTGGGAGGGTGGGGAGGGGGATTACATAAGGCATAATAACATTATTATCAAAACATTCCATAATTGGAAATGCAAACACAAACAACCAAGGAAATAATGAATAGACAAACAAACCAACACACCAAATACATGGATGACTAAACACAGAAATAAGTAAATAATTAGTTAAACAATTAAATAAATAGAATACCCACCATCTTATTCAATAGTTAAACAAACAATCAATCATTATTTGTGAAATAATAATAGAAAATAATACTCAGCAATCAATCAGCTACTATGTATCAACATAAACAAATCAAACTATAATCTGAGGTATAATCTATCTTAAAAAATAAATACATGGATCAACCTAACCAGCCACAGTTGACGATTTAAACATGAACCAATCTACTAGTCATGCGATAGATAATCAAACAATCAATAAATAAATCGGTTAATATTATCAATTAACATATAAATCAGACTAATAAACAATCAATCAACTACCCTTTAACTTTCCTGTAGACGAATCAAACATTAGAGCCATCAAATGCCAACTCTATTAACCCAATTGATCAAATCAAACGACGATCTACAGACCGACAATCAGATGACGAACGCATTCTCATGCTGTGTGAATGCACGTTATAAAAGGGAAGTAACACAAAAGACAAAATATGCGAAACAGGTTCAACACACACAAGATATAACATGCGCGTCCACTTCATGGAATAGTATGACTACAATAACTCTTAATGACTGTGGATAATCAATGATTTCCTGTTCAGAGACATGAATTTAAGAGGGGGGGGGGGGTGGGGGCGGGGGGGGGGGGGGGGAGGGGGACAGCGAATATATGCATACTCAATATGCGTACGTCTAGCAACTCCACTTTTGCTGCAAATACATTGATGTACAAGGGGTTAAGGACACGTAGTTCACAGTGATAATGAGCATAGACATGACAGATTTATGAGGCATTAGAAATAACTACAATGCATGCATGCAAAGGTTATACAAAAACAGAGAGAGAGAGAGAGAGAGAGAGGGAAGACGAGGAAAAACAGAGAGAGAGAGAGAGAGAGAGAGAGAGAGAGATGGAGGGGGGGAGAGAGGGAGGGGGGGGGAAGAGAGGAGAGAGAGAGAGAGAGAGAGAGAGAGAGAGAGAGAGAGAGAGAGAGAGAGAGAGGAGAGAGGAGAGAGAGAGGAGAGTGAAGAGACAGGAGAGAGAGGAAGGGAGAGAGAGGCCGAGAGAGAGAGAGAGAGAGAGAGTTCAGAATTGTTTGGCTCCATAAAACGACATGCAAATACGCAATAATACTGTTTCTTTTACATGTTGCTTTGCAAGTCTGTGTTTGAAGAAAAAGCGAGTGTTGGATGATGTGCTGAATGTGTGTAGAAAAGTTGTCGGAAAGAGAGAGGGGACTGGGTTTGAATGAGCTGTATGAAAGACGAACCAAGCGAAAAGGCAGGAAGATTGCAAGTGACACCACCTATGTTTTGTACAGTCACTATAAACTCTTATCTTCGGGACTTCGCTACAGGACTTTTAAAGTTAACTCCAGGGCACAGAAATATTTCATCCCCAGATCCATCCACCCTCTTAAACTCATGATCCTTTTGAATGTTTGCTCATCGTGTTGAAAGATTCTACTTTAATGATCATTATGTTGTAGCATCCATGTGACCTGTGTAATCCTAAAATATGTACTTTGTACTCATGCTGTGGTACACACACACACACACACACACACACCTTATACACACACAACACACACACACACACACACACACACACACACACACACACACACACACACACACATTGCTTATTCAATGTACCGTCTGACAAATAAAAGTTTTGACGTTTGACTTTGACTTGAACGCCCCCCCCCCCCCCCCCCCCCCCCCACCACCCCACACATTCCCTCCCCACACTTTCACCCTCCCCCCCCCCCCCCCCCCCCCCCCCCCCCCCCCCCCCCCCCCCCCCCCCCCCTCCCCCCCCTCTCTCCTCTCATCAGCTCCACAAACTCTCTATACATAATCATCATTATCACAGCTCAATGATTTCCTTCACAGATTCACGTAACACATGATTGGACATGAAACAAGTTATGCACCAACAACGCCCCCTCCCCTTCCACGAAACACATGAACACACATAGAATAAAGATATGTGATGATAGTTACACATCACATATATTTATGCTCTGTGTTTTACAAAATCGGATCATGATCAAAAAAACAACCCAATCGCATCTTTAAAAATTGGATCAGATAAAAGAAATCATATCCCCCCCCCCCCATCCCCCCCCCCATACCCCCACCCCCCCCCCATCCCCCCCCCCCCCCCCCCCCCCCCCCCCCCCCCCCCCCCCCAACATTTAAAAAAATTAAAACAATTGCCGCAGCCACTCCGTCCTGATAAATTCCACCATCAGACACACTGACTTGGAAACACACTAATTTACACACACATACACTTGGACAAAATCCCACATACTTACACAAACACATTCTCTCAGACAGGACTCTCTCTCTCTCTCTCTCTCTCTCTCTCTCTCTCTCTCTCTCTCTCTCTCGCTCACCCCCCTAAACACTCACACACGCAGATTCTCAATCAATCAGACAATTTTATTTTATTTCGCTCCCTCTCCCTCTCTAGCTCCCATACACCCACACATTAACACTTTCAGACAATCTCTCTCTCTCCCTCCCTCTCTCTCTCTCACACACACACACACAGAGTGACACACACAAACACACACACAGAGTGACACACACACGCACGCACGCACGCACGCACGCACGCGCGCACGCGCACACGCGCACACACGAAAGATATGACATTAATCAAACCTTTCCCTATATGTTTAACGCTTTCGCCGCCAGCCATTTTATTAGCAAAAAAACAACCCCATTAAACTGAACAGAGAAGAAATAAAAATGTATCTGCAGTATTGGCAATTTCCATATGAATGATATAACATAAGCCTATCCTTGCCTCCAAAAAATAAGAACATAAGGTCTTGATATAACAGGCCCTGATTTGATGCCTTTTAGTGACATGGGTGTTAAACCACTGTGGCGATGAAAGGGCTAAAACACGAGCACACAGAATTAAGGGCTGTGATAAATGTCATATATCACATCATATTTATTCTCTGTACACGTACACCCTCGTCTTTATTTTTAAAACAAGCGCGAAATCGCAATAGTTTGTGGCACGCGGTCTATTTTTACCACTCCAATCATGAGTCACCTCCCCTGGCTTTTCAATAATTTTAATCTGTAAACCAGAATGTTATCTCTGCACCATTTCGTAACTTTTTATATCTTTTGGAAAACATTTAAAACTATGTATCCTACTTATGCTCATCAAAAGAAGCACCGCATACTCGTCATGTCTATTATTTTGTACGCTTTTAAAATACATCATTTTAAAGAGCGGCCTCAATCTGAAGTGTAGCCTCGATTTGAAGTGCGACAATTTTGTCAAAATGTGCGACAATTTTGGACCGACCGACAGACCGATAGACAGACAGACAGACCGACCGACCGACAAAGTGAGTTATAGGTTTGTGGCTTGAGCCACAAACAAAAAAAAAGACCCAAAACTTACACGACTCTGTCCTCAGTCGAAAAAAAAAAAAACCCCACACACACACACAGAAATATAATACATCAGCATCAGCTCCCAAACTCTCTGTATATCATCATCATTCTCATGGCTCATTGACTTCCTTAACAGATTGATGTAACATGCTTTGGCAAGAAAAACACAAACGCATCAACAATGTCTCCCCCCCTTCAATGAACACAGCAACACACATAGAATAAAGGTATATGGTGATGGTCACACATCACGTAAATGTATGCTATAATATGTTTTACAAAAATCGGATCAGGTAAATAAAATCACATCTTCCCCTCCCCCCCCCCCCTCCGCCGCCTCTCGCCTAAAAAAACAATTTTTGTATCTCCGTCCTGATACAAAAACAACCCGTCAGGCACAAAGACTTACAAACACACAAATTCACACTGACATAGAAACACATTCACACAGGCCAGACTTTCGGAAAAACAAAAGTAGAGTTACACAAAACACACACAGAGGAACCTCGGAGCAGAATCTCTCTCTCTCTCCTCTCTACTCTCCTCTCTCTCTCTCTTCTCTCTCTCTCTCTCTCTCTCACTACTCGCTCTAGCTCACAAATACATACACACACAAACACACACGCATGAACACTCTTAATGAGAAAATGTCACTCTCTCTCATTCTCCCTCTTTCTAGCTCACACAGACACACATATACACACACTCAATCTGACAATTTCCTTCTCTCACTCTCTCAAGAGCTCTCTCTCTCTCTCTCTCTCCTTCTCTCTCCTCTCTCCTCTCTCTCACACACACACACACACACACACACACACCACAGGACACACCACACACACCACGGGATACATGACATTAAACAGACATTCCCCAATATGCTAAAAAGCGAGCACACAGGATAAAGGTATGTGATAATTGTCACGCACGCAGACACACACGCACGTACGCACGCACGCACACGCACGCGCACACACACCACACACACACACACACACACACACACACACACACACGCACACGCACACACACACACACACCACTCGACATCAGCCCCCCAAACCCTCTATACATTATCATTATCATAGCTCAATGATTTCCTTCACAGATTCACGTAATACATCCTTGGACATGAAACAAGTTATGCACCAACAAAGCCCCCTCCCCTTCCATGAACACATATAGAATAAAGGTATGTGAAGGCATAGAATAAAGGTATATGATGGTGGTTGCACATCACATATATTTATGCTGTGTTTTGCAAAATCGGATCATATTAAAAACAATTCACATCTTTACCCATCCCACAAAATACAAACATAATTGGCCCGGCCACTCCGTCCTCATAAAAACTCGCCATCAGACACAAAAACTTAGAAACACACACTCACATTGTCCGACTTGGAAACACACACACACACATTCATACAGACACAAATACTTCGAAGAAAACCTATATACTTACACAAACGCACAAACTCACACACACAAGCACACACACGAATTCTCTCAAACAGACTAACACAAACACAGAAACTTACACACGCACATTCAATCACAGACTTTCGCTCTTTCTACAACTCTCCCTCCCCCCACCCCCACCCGCTCACCCTCTCTCCCTTCTTATCCCCCCCTGTCTTCTCTCATCGGCTCCCCAAACCCTCAATACTATTATCATCATTATCATAGCTCAATGAGTTCCTTAAACAGATAGATACACGTAACACATGCTTTGGACATGAAACAAATGATGCACCAACAATGCCTCTCTCATTCCAATGAACACACATAGAATAAAGGTATGTGATGATGGCTACACATCACACATATTTATGCTCTGCGTGTTTTCATTATGGGAGATACCCCCCCCCCCCCCCCCCCCCCCCCCCCACACGCCTTAAAACAAACACCATTAGACACAATTTTTTTTGTTTAGAAACATACATTCATAAACACACACACTTACACACAAAACCACACACACAAACTCTCAGACACTTTCGCTGTCTTTTCTCTCTCCACCCCCCCCACCCCCCCCTCACCCCCCCCCCCCCCCCACCCTCTTTCTCTAGCACACACATACACACATAAAACACACACACACGCACACATAAAAATCGATCAAATAATTTCAATATCACTCTTCCCAATCTCTCTCTCGCTGCTCACACACATGAACACTCTCAATTCACACATATTGCGACCAAACTACTCTCTCATCCCCTAACTCTCTCTCTCTCTCTCTCATCGCTCGTCTCTCTCTCTCTCTCTCACTCCCTCTAATCTCTTTTCTCTCTCTCTCACACACTCTCTCTCGCTCTCACTCTCTTTCTCTCTCTCATCTAGCATGGAGACATGGCATTAAACACATATTTCCCCAAAAGAATAAAAAAAACGAGCACAGAATAAAGGTATGTGATAATTGTCATATCACACATATTTATTCCATGTACGTGTACGCCTTTGTCTCAGATATTAAAGAAAACAACATCTCTCTCCTAGGTAAAAAAAAAAAAAAAAAAAAAAGCAACCCACACAGCGCGCATGCGTGAGCAACACACACACACACACACACACACACACACACACACACACGGGCACACATGGGCACCACATAACATAGTTACATACCCACTCTCTCTCTCTCTCTCTCTCTCTCTCTCGCACACACACATTCACACACACATTCACACACACACACCACACACACACACACACACACACACAACACACACACACACACACACACACACACACACACGCACACACACACGCACACACACATGAACATAACACTCAGCGCCAGCATCAGAGGACTATCAGCATCAGCTCCCCAAACCCTCAATACATAATCATCATCATCACAGCTCAATGATACACGTAATTGAGCACAGATACACGTAACACATGCTTGGACATGAAACAAGTTATGCACCAAGAATGCCTCCTCCCTTCCATGAACACACATAGAATAAAGATATGTGATGATAGCTACACACCACACATATTTATGCTCTGTGTGTTTTACAAATCGGATCATGTAAAAAAACAAATCACATCTTAACCCATCCCACACAAACCACCACCATAATTGGCACGGCCACTCCGTCCTCTTAATTAAAAACATAATCAGACACAAAGACTTAGAAACACACATTGACACTGGCTTGGAGACACACACACATTGACACAGACACAAAGACTTAGAAACACACATTGACACTGGCTTGGAAACACACATTGACACTGGCTTGGAAACACACACACATTGACACTGGCTTGGAAACACACACACACATTGACACTGGCTTGGAAACACACACACATTGACACTGGCTTGGAAACACACACACACATTGACACTGGCACGGAAACACACACACATTGACACTGGCACGGAAACACACACATTGACACTGGCACGGAAACACACACACATTGACACAGAGAGTTAGAAGAAAACCTACATACTTATTACTTACACAAACTTACACACAAAAACACAAATTCTCTCGCTTTCGCGCGCTCTCTCGCTCCCCCCCCCCCCTCTCTCTCCTTTACCCTCCCTCTCTCTCTCATCAGCTCCCCAAACCCTCAATACATAATCATCATTATCATGACTCAACGATTTCCTTCACAGATTCACGTAACACATGCTTGGACATGAAACATTATTCACCAACAACGCCCCCTCCCCTTCCACGAACACACATACAGTAAAGATATGTGATGATAGCTACACATCACATGTATTTATGCTCTGTGTGTTTTACAAATCGGATCATGTAAAAACAAAATCACATCTTGAAATTGGATCTGATAAAATAAATCACGTCCGCCCCTCTCCCCCAAAAAACAAAATTGTAACAGCATTCACCGTCCCGATAAATTAAAAAAAACACCATCAGACACAGACTTACAAACACACAAATTCACACTGACATAGAAACACATTCACACAGACTTTGAACAAAAAGCACAGATACTCACACAAACACACACAAAGACTCTCGGACAGACTGTCTGTCCCCTTCTCTCTCTCCCCACCCACTCTCTCTCTAGCTCACAAATACATACACACACAAACACACACGCACGAACACTCTCAATCAGAAAATGTCACTCTCATTCTCTCATTCTCCCTCTTTCTAGCTCACACACACATTTACACACACTCAATCTGACAATTTCCTTCTCTCACTCTCTCAAGAGCTCTCTCTCTCTCTCTCTCTCTCTCTCTTATCTCTCTCTCTCTCTCTCTCTCTCTCTCTCACACACACACCACACACACACACACACGCGCGCGCGGCGCACACGCACACGCACACACGCACGCACGCACACACGCACGTACACACACGCGCGCGCGCGCGAATATAACATTCAGCACCAACATCATAGGAATATAACACTCAGCATCAGCTCCCCAAACTTTCTATGCATAATCATCATTATTACAGCTTAATAATGTCCTTCACAGACAGATACACGTAACACATGCTTGGACATGAAACACATTATGCACCAACAACGCCTTCTCCCCTTCCATGAACACACATAGAATAAAGATATATGACGATAGTTACACATCACACATATTTATGCTGTGTGTTTTACAAAATCGGATCATATCACAAAATCACATCTTTACCCATCCCACAAACAACCACAACCATAATTGGCACGGCCACTCCGCCCTCATAAAAAACCATCATCAGACACAAAGACTTAGAAACATACTTTCACACTGGCTTGGAAACACACACACATTGACACAGACACAAAGACTTCGAAGAAAACCTACATAGTTACACAAACACACAAACTTACGCACACAAGCACACGCACGAATGATTTCAAACAGACTTACACAAACACAGAATCTTACACACGCAAACACACACATTCGCTCTCTCTCTCTCTCCCCCCCCCCCCCTCACTCTCTCTCCCTTACCCCCCCCCCCCCCCCCCCACACACTCTCTCTCTCATCTGCTCCTCAAACCCTCAATACATAATCATAGCTCTTTTTCATTCATAGATTCACGTAGCACATGCTTGACATGAAACAATTGATGCACCAACAATGCCCTCTCCCCATCCATGTCCACGAACAAATTAACACACATAGGTTAAAGGTATGTGATGATGGTTACACATCACATATATTTATGCCCTGTGTGTTTTACAATATCGGATCAGATACCACCCCCCATCCGCAACCCCCCCCCTCTCTCTCTCTCTCTCTCTCTCTCTCTCTCTCTCTCTCTCTCTCTCTCTCTCTCTCTCTCGATGTCAATGTTCGTCCCCTTCATAAGGGGCTTGTTATGGCTTATTCGAATAAACTGTTCAATGCTCTCTCTCTCTCTCTCTCTCTCTCTCTCTCTCTCTCTCTCTCTCTCTCTCTCTCTCTCTCTCTCTCTCTCTCTCTGCGTGCGCGTGCGTGCGCGTGCGCGCGCGTAGAATATGAGATGAAGGCATATATGTTTGCTGGTTGCTTGATTTTTGATTTATTGAGGTTTGAATTCTTGATTGGCTGGTTGAATGATGGATTGTTTGATTTGATTTGATTTAACATGGTTTGTAGGTTGGCTATTATTTTGATTAATCGATTGATGGATTGAAATTGGTTGTTTCATCAACTAATTTATTTGGTTGATTGGTTGGCTAGACAATTGTTTGATGTATTCGTTCACTAATTGAACAAGAAAACTGCTTTGATTGAGTGTTTTATGTATTGATCAAGTTAGTTGATTGATTTCATTGATTTAATTTCAATTAATTAAATTATTATTTTTATTTATTTATTTAGTTAGGTATAGTTTATTTATTTGTTTATTTATTTATTTATCTATTTACTGATTCATTCTTTTGTCTTTTAATTGCTTGGTTCAACATAATTGATTGATTTTGTTTCAACTATTTAATTGAGTTATCATTTATTTGTGTCATTCATATTTATTGCTATCTTTTATTCTTCCCTATTGTAATCCCCATCCCCATGACATGGGCACCATGGCCTGGTTCATTAAACCTTCCGAATCCGAATCCGAATCTCTCTCTCTCTCTCTCTCTCTCTCTCTCTCTCTCTCTCTCTCTCTCCATCATGAGGCATGAGATTAAACATATTTCCCAATATGCATTATTATAATAAACGAGCACAGAATAAAGGTATGTGGTAATTGTCATATCACACATATTTATTCCATGTACGTGTCCGCCTTTGTTTCAGTTATTAAAGAAACAATCCTCTCCTAGGTAGAAAAAAAAACCCAGACGTGCGCCACACACACACACGCACGCGCGCGCACACACATACATAATACATACCCACTCTCTCACTCTCTCTCTCTCTCTCTCTCTCTCTCTCTCTCTCTCTCTCTCTCTCTCTCTCTCTCTCTCTCTCACACACACACACACACACACACACACACACACACACATACACTCTCAATCAATTTCTATCTTCCTCTTCTCTCTCTCACTCACACACACACACACACACACACACACACACACACACACACACACACACACACACACACACACACACACACACCAATATCTCTCTCTCCCTCTTTCACAAACACACACAATCACACACTCTCTCCCACAACAGACATGATTTAAACATTTCCCAAGATGTTTAAAAACCAGCAAACAGAATAAAGGTGTGTGATAATTGTCATACCACACATGATTTATGCTCTGTCTGTGTTCACCTTTGTCTCAGTTATTAAACAAAAACACAGCTCTCTCCTCAGTAGAACACACGCGCACGCACACACACACACACACACACACACACACGCGC
>CM065702.1:15971497-16001497 GCA_017654935.2 Phymorhynchus buccinoides | reverse complement strand
GTGCTTAGTCATTGCCCTTACTGTTATCATATTGCATACCCCTTCGACCCCTTCCTCCCAATGTTGCATTGTGGCCCAAGGCCAATGTGAACATAAACTTCCCGAGTTCCGAGTCTCTCGCCCCTGCCCCCTTGCTGTCTCTCTCCCTGCATCCACACCCCCCCCCCTCCCCCTATCATATCATATCTTCTTGTCGAAGACGGTAAGACCTTATGAATCAAGTACCACCTTCCCAAACCCACCCACTCCTTTCCATTGTATTGTGGCCTGTGGTCAAAAAACACACCCAAAACAATGTTCAGCGTTTTCGCTTTTTTTTCTCTGTGTGTGTCTCTCTGTCACTGTCTCTCTACCCCCACCCCCACCTGATATAAGTGTGTGTGTTTAAAGGGGGGATGGCGACTCATGTTTATGTAACTATGGGCATCTTGCCTTTGGTTGCAACTTTATTAATTTGAAAATTCAATTGGGTTTAAATCTCTCTTCCTCTCTCTCTCTCTCTCTCTCTCTCTCTCTCTCTCTGTGAAGACTAGGCCCAACCTAAATTCTTATCCTTCTAAAATAAAGTTTCTGAAGTCTGAAGTCTCTCTCTCTCTCTCTCTCTCTCTCTCTCTCTCTCTCTCTCTCCCTCTCTTTCTCTCACAACTGCGGACATTTCTGCTACATCTGGCAGTCATAGTTGGAAACGACAGACGGGCATCCATACATTATGTAGGCCTAAGCCTGTGTGTGCACGTCCGTATTGCGATACAAAAACAACATGTATTCCACTTCACAGCACCTAAACTCATCAACAGATCTTAACGAAACCGGGCAGATTGGCCGAGAAGCTTAGTCAAGTCAAGTCAAGTCAAAATGATCTTTAATGACGATAAAGGAATAAGCTAAACATTCCTTGTGATGTGATCTGAGCAAGGCTTTATGCATGTGATCTGAGCAAGGCTGTATCCATACTATGATGTGTCAGGCATAGCGTTTCGCAAAGCATTATATTCAAAACACGGTAAAGGTAAAGATGCGCCCCCCCCCCCCCCTCCTCCATTTCTGGGTTGTTTCCACTTTTTCAGTCTTGCCTTTCTTACTGCAGATTGAGTACTTCATCCTCTATCGTTTGCTATATTGAACACTAATTTTTATCCATTTACATAATTAAACACATGCATTCAATAATAGTAGAAAATAAACGCAATGAACCAGGACTGAGCGGCTGTTGTGTGCACTACACTACATGGGGGTGGGGTATGTGTGTGTGTGTGGGGGGGTGTGTGTTCCTATTCGACAATGGCGTTTATCATGACTGTGATTAATTATTGAACAAAGATAATTAGCTGAAAGGTTAATAAAATACAGCTTAATGTTTGGTAAGAAAGGCAAGTGTGAAAATGCGGGGAGAGCCGAGAAATGTATGGGTGGGGGGGTGGGTGGAGGGTGGCACATCTTGACCTTTACCCCAAACACATACACGCGCACGCGCACACGCACACACACCACAAGACAACACACATACACAGATGTATCAAACAAGGTAAAGTGGTACTTATCTGGACAAACAGTGCATCATCTGTCGTTCTAGCTTGTTCCTGCAGGATCGCCCTCCTCTTCACCCCCCGGGGTGATACCTGGCCCTATGGTGCTGCTTACCCACGTCTCTGCCGCCTGTCTGTGGGCGTAGCGTGACGACGCGGGGCTGGCCGGTGGTGAGGATAGGCCCCCCCCCCCCCCCCCCCCCCCCCCCCCCCCCCCCCCCCCCCCCCCCCCCCCCCCCCCCCCCCCCCCCCCCCCTCATGACTGCACAGGAAAGACGAAACCGGCAAAGAGGCAGGTAGACTTAGCGCAGTTTTGCCATTTATAATACAATTGAGGCGTCACAACAATATGGCCTGATGAAAAGTGAGCAACTCACTTGAAAAGCTGCCACAAATGATGGACGTTTGTGTTTGTTTTGTTTAAGTCTTATAATACAATTATGTGATAATACAAATGCATAATGCAATAATACAAATTCATAATATTGGATACAAGCCAGACTAACCGGGTGGGGGGGGGGGGGGACCTTTTGTACAAATAGTTCCATCTTCTGGAAGTTCTGTGCTTGTAATCCGTCATTCTTTTTTACTCTGCCTTTTCCGTCTGCTTACTGTCATCTGCTATCTTTCTGCCTTACTGGTCCATCCTCCTGCCCTTTTTCACCCTAGAAACTCTTACAAAGCTTTTCTGCAGCCGAAGAAGAAGAACATGCGTGGCCTATTTCTTTGGCACATAACGGCAACATGACGCATCTGCGCTCAAAACGACTGGAAACTGTCAGAACGATTGACGACGACGAAGAAGATGTCAAAATCAAATCTTAGCATAAAACATGTTTCACTGAAAAGCAACATTCTGTCCTTTTTTTTAGAAAGGGCTAGGGCTAGGGTCAGCCTAGGATCATTTTTATTATAAAATGAAGAAGCTGAACGAAGCACACTTTGAGATTGATGGTCGAAGGGATTGGGCTATGGTCAGACTAGGGTTACTTTCATAAAACTGAAAGCAGCTCACTTTAGACTGATGGTTGTAAACATGAGGGGGGGGGGGGGGGTAAACTGCTGCTGAAAATCAACGTTCGGATAACCCGAAAATAATTATCTCTATCCATCTCCCACCCCCACCCCCACCCCCCACGCATCTCCACTCTCCCACAGTGGTTAGCGCGTTCGCTTCGTGTCAAGAAAACCCCGCGTTCGAACCTGGGTACAGGGGATTTTTCCTCTCACTTTGCACTAGGCCTTACGGTCTGAACTTGGAGTCTTTCGGATGAGACGATAAACCGAGGTCCCGTGTGCCCCTGCACTTAGCATACGTTAATCCCAGTGGCAACGAAAAAGTTGTCATTTGGTCAAAAGTTACCCCCACCCCCTTTACTTCCTCAGTCACAAAAATCGCATGCAATTTTTTTTTTTTTTTAAATGGGTGGCGCGCCTCTGGCTCTCCAGGTAGGAGCAACCCGAATTTCACAGAGACGCCTCTGTGACTGTAATAATACCTATTACCTAATACCCCCCTGTCTTTTCTATATCATTTAATTTGATAAACAGGCTGGGAATATAGTTGCACTGTTCTTGTGCACACTTGTTCCATCACACACATGGCTTACGCTTGTCACTGCTTATACACTCTATAATTACAAGTCATAAGTAACAGATCAATTATTTCAAAATTATTACAACTACAATTGAATTAACATCATAATCACAATTCAACTATGTCTATAATTATTAACCACGGGGCTACAATTTGTTTATAGTGGAGAAGCCTCGCCCAGCCACGGTACATCCCCACTCTCTCGGGTAAACGGATTTGTGGACGAGAATTGGAGTTGGGGAAGGTCCCCAAAGGCCCACCAATCCCATTGGCTGCAACACTAGAGCCTGTGCAAATGCCCCCTTATATCTCTCCCTAATTAGAGAGTCATAGTCTTCTACGAAAGATGAACCCTTTCGCTGCCAATGTCGCATTTTTGCACCACAATCGTTTAATACCCATGTCACTAAAACGCATCAAACCTGGGTCTGTTTTCCAAAGCCTATTTTCTTACTTTTGGGAGGTAAGGATCATAGACCTGACATTATGCATGTCACAGAGGAGTTCCCAATATTGCATATGATTCTGTTTCTCCACCCAGATAAGTATGATGGGATTTTCTTGGCTGAAAAATGGCTGGCGGCGAAAGGGTTAAGCTGTGCCACAATATTCCAATACTGTATACAATCATAATATAGGGGAAGACGGGGTAAAAAGCGCATGGGCGGGTAAGAAGCCCACCCCAATTATCTCATGAAATAAAGAAAATTTCAGTCAAATTTGCCCATGAGACGAATGCTAGACATTAACGCTCGTCTCATGGGCAAAATGAGACTGAAATTTGCTTCATTTCATGAGATAATTGGGGTGGGCTTCTTACCCGCCCATGCGCTTTTTACCCCGTCTTCCCCTAGTACAGCTCTCATTTACTATCGGTCCTTACTGTACATTCTATAGGCTCGTGTCAACCAGTACTAAAAGACATTTTGAGTAAAAAGCCAAAATGGTCTGACAAGAAATACCAAGCTCGTTTAGCAGTGCCAACAAATCACCTGTGACGCTAAATGTGTACAGTAAGATACTGTGAAAGTGTGTTTTGCAAACAAGTTCGGATCAACACGACCAGATCAAAGGCATCCGAGTATCGATCTTAAAATCAGAAAATATCATTTATCATGAAAGGTCACTTACTTGTTTGGGCTCTACGTAGAGTGATGGACCAGACGTTGACCGCATTATATGTCCGGAAAAGACCCCCCTGCGCGATGCTGTTGTTCACGTGTGCCGAAATAGGGTCTGAAAAAGAATCGGATTGGCAAAAGTCATTACACTGAAAAAGAATCATGACACCAGACTAGAACGAGCAGGTGCCAGTTTTGAAGGCGTCATTTGTGTTCTTACAGGGTTTTTTTCAGAACAGGAATGCCAATGACCTGGGGCACAAGGGACTCTGTAGGTTCATGTGTGCGTGTTTCTGCGTGTGTGTTTTTGTGTGCATGTATATGCTTGTGTGCAGTGTGTTTGTGTTTGTGCGTGCATGTGCGTGCGGTTGTGCGTGAGTTTGTGTGTGCATATGTGTGTATGTATGTGTGTGTGTGTGTGTGTGTGTGTGTGTGTGTGTGTGTGTGTGTGTGTGTGTGTGTGTGTGTGTGTGTGTGAATGTTTGCGTATGTGTGTGTTAATATATATGTGTGAATGTGTGTGTGTGTATGAATACATGTATGTGTATGCATGTGTGTATGCATATATATATATATGTGTGTGTGAATGAGTGTGTGTGTGTGTGTGTGTGTGTGTGTGTGTGTGTGTGTGTGTGTGTGTGTGTGCGTGTGCGTGTGCGTGTGTGTTTGTTTTGTCAATCTGATTCTTTTTCAGTGTAATTATGCAGACCCTATTTCGGCACACGTGATTATGATATTACAGACAGTTGCAACATGAGCCGTTTCCTGAATCGGTATTCCCGTGGACCTGCAGAACGCCTTGTTTGAGTAGGTGTACTTCAACACGTTATTCTGGAGGCCAAACGCCCCGGGCAATGGGACTTGGGCATTCTGGGTAAGAAAGCTTACTTCAACGCCACGCTGTCACACGTTATTCTGGAGGCCAAACGCCCCGGGCAATGGGACTTGGGCATTCTGGGTAAGAAAGCTTACTTCAACGCCACGCTGTCACGCGTTATTCTGGAGGCCAAACGCCCCGGGCAATGGGACATGGGCATTCTGGGTAAGAAAGCTTACTTCAACGCCACGCTGTCACACGTTATTCTGGAGGCCAAGCGTACCGGGCAATGGGACATGGGCATTCTGGGTAAGAAAGCTTACTTCAACGCCACGCTGTCACACGTTATTCTGAAGGCCAAGCGTACCGGGCAATGGGACATAGGCATTCTGGGTAAGAAAGCTTACTTCAACGCCACGCTGTCACACGTTATTCTGGAGGCCAAGCGTACCGGGCAATGGGACATGGGCATTCTGGGTAAGAAAGCTTACTTCAACGCCACGCTGTCACGCATTATTCTGGAGGCCAAGCGTACCGGGCAATGGGACATCGGCATTCTGGGCAAGAAAGATGCTGTTTCTGTATTGGGTGTAGTATGTGTGTGTGTGTCAAGACCTAATTACTATAATCATCAATACTTTCTCTATTGTTTGTATCAATTGATTGCTGCTTGTTTTCATATTGATTGCTGTTTAATTCATGTCTTGTATTTCATGTGCATGTTGGTTCATTTGTATCTTAGCTAGCTAGTACCTTTGTATAGCGCTTTGACCTCCCTGCAAAGGGTGTGTGTGTGTAAAGCGCTTTAGAAATATTCATATTATTGTCATTATAATTATCATTATTATTATTGTTATTATTATCATTATCAATATTATATTTTTAATTATTATTATTGTATTTTTTAAAAGTACTATTTATTATTAATATTATAGCTATCATTATTATCATTATTATTATTATTGTTATTACTACTATTATTATTAACTGTACACAGATCGTGTTCGACGAGTGCCAGCACAGGGCCAGGAACCTAACTGTGCCCTAGGGGTTCGTTAAAATCCAACAAAACAGGGACGGTGGTTGAAGAGCTTCAGGGGAGGTTGCCCTGATGCTCGCGTTGTCCACACCAGCGCCACCGGTGCCACTGACCCCCAAGAACATGAAAATGATGGAGCAGTATATTTGTTGGGTAGATATCATGTAACAACTTTCATTGAAGCTCGTTTAATCGGGTTTCTTTAGTAGATTGTTTTGCCATTAACCACGTATCTTTAACCATTTCGAAGTTTAAATTTCTGAGCCAAAACCAATGCGCGCATGGCTAAGTCATTATTATGATCAAGATCGTCCTTTAGCATTTTTCTAATTAATTTTGGTTTGGTGGAAAAGCATGTGTAATCAGCTTCCTTATTATTATGTTGTTCTTGAAGGGGATCTGTCATCCAAAGTTTCCAATCCTCTGGTATTGCGTTAATTAACGCATTATATTCAAACACTAAACTTGCCCACCTCTGCCCTAGTTTATCACGTACCTCCTTCTGAGTCATCAGCCTCATTTCATTTGTATTGATTATATCTTTAATTATATCTTTTATTCAATGCCTGCCCGCTTCCATGCAGGAAAAAAAGACCTTTACCTTTATATTTAACGAGTTAATTATTCCATATCATTTGTTTGTAAAAGTTTTGTTTACTTACTTCCGTTTCTCCGGTGAGTGTTTTATTACCAAGATATGTGTACAGTAGCCCTCTCCAGAAAGGATTACTGATTCGACTGGTTGCCGTTAATGAATGATCGACAGTTACTATCAGAAGCTTATTGGCTAATTTATTAAGGTTCTATTTTGGAATACAGCACCAGTTTTCATTAGATTATGTAAATAGATTTCATATCCATTGTAAATAAAAGCTGTCTTGCATAGTACTAATGTCTATCATATTCACCCCTCCTTGTGTCTCATCTGCTTCCATTATTTTCCTTTTAACTTTTTCAAAGGCCTTTCTGTCTGATTTTTTCCTTTGCCATATAAATGTATATAGAACTCTGTTTATTGTTATCAAAATGTGCTTAGGTAATCCAATGGATTGCATAACAAACACAAATGGACTCAACATTTTTATTTGTTCTGTCAATGTAAACGGAAGATTATTTTCGTGGTGTTGTGTTCCTAATTTTATTGCTTTGATTTTGGATATTCAGTTTGAGACCAAAGAACATCGAGAATTCATTTAGTATGTCCCTTGCTTTATCCATGTCTGTTTTGTTTTTCAGAAACAACGTTGTGTCATCTGCATAGTGCTTTATTTTGAGTCTTGCTCGTTCATCGCTTTGAGATGGAAGAGAATGCCTTCTATGTTACTGTTACGAATTTTTATTGCAAGTATCTAAAAAAAGACTTTGAATTTGTTAGCCTGTTGGCTATGATGAACAAATTATATATGACTTGAAAGAATGAGAATATTCCAATTCGCGGTCTGAGCCTTCAGGTATATAAAATGTGTAGTTAATGCTGTACACAAGCAGTGCCAGTCAAGAATCTTACTAGTATACTGTCAATGGAACCGCTTTACATGGATTTTACAGATGCTTTGTTGAATCAATCTGAACGTTTCATTTTATCAGTTGGCTTGGCAGTTTGTCCATCAAAAACAAACACAATGTGTTAAGATTGTGAATGTTTGTAGTAAGAGTGTGGGAATGAGACAGGACGCTATGATTTTATTTGCAGTATTGTTTCTAAGCTTGATTGAGAAGGTGAATGTAGTCAATGTTTCTTCTTAGAATTTACATATTGTAACTATTTTACTCTTGTATAATTGTGTGTGTGTATGTGTGTGTGTGTGTGTGTGTGTGTGCGTGTGCGTGCGTGTGCGTGCGTGTGCGTGCGTGCGCGTGTGCGTGCGTGTGCGCGCGCGTGCGCGTGTGCGTGCGTGTGCGCGTGCGCGTGCGCGCGTTCATGTGTGTATGTGTGTGCCTGCCTGCACCAACAAAAACTGCAACGGTCGATTCGGACAAAGACATTGGAAGGGGTTTTGGATTCGGACTAACAGTGACACATTAGACTCCTGATCCTGGAACGCCTGAATCTTCCAAGTTTGAAAGCAAGGAGAATAAGAGGTGATCTAATACAAAGTTATAAAATATTTAATAATATTGATTTAAATGCAACAGAATTTTTCAAACTAACAAATTATGACAGAACAAGAAATAGCACTGATAAAATATTTATTGAATTTTGTAAAACTAACACAAGAAAATATTCTTATACTAACAAAGTTGCACCTTATGGAATCAACTACCAACTAACATTAAGAGAGCACCTAATACTAACAGCTTTAAAAATGAGCTCGACCAGTTAAAATTTTATAAAGACATAATGTATGAATACGATGATTAATTCAACGCAAAAACCTGAGTATGTAAAAATAAAAATAAAAACACAAAGATGGGACTTTGAAAGCCTAACGGCTATATTTTTTTCGTCCCTATTTCTAATCTAATCTAATCTAATCTGTCGGTCTACCTATACAATCAGAAGATATATTTATCGATGTAGGGTTCAAGGTTTAAGGTTTATACCCAGAAACCCCTTGCGGGTATGGAAAAAGAGAGAACAAGGGAAGAAAATGAATGGAAAAGAAACAAAAACATTGGTGGGTAAGGGCTGTAAATCTGTGATTACAATGCTGAAACAAATCCGCGGTTATGAACGACGGAATAACGCGCTTTTGTAATCTCCCACACACACAAACACAGACGTGCGCGCGTACTTCCACGAGTAGGCCTATGCCATAAAGGGTTTACTGGTGGATACCGTAGTACACATACATGCCCCGTGCTTCTAATATACCATTACGCGCTTTCGTATATCTCCCGTTAAATGGGTACAGGTTGAGAAATCCGTGCTTAGGCGTAATGCTTAAAGCGCGCTTAATATGAACGACGAATTGACGCGCTTTCGTAATTTCCCCGCGCTTTTAATATACCAGTACGCGTTTTCATAAATCTTCCGTGGAGATCAAAATACATCGTCGAATAAACTTACATTTTCAAGGAATGTCGGCAGCGGGTTGGTAGGGGTAGTTCTGGCACTTTTGCAATGACAATCGTTGTCTGCAATGACAGGACAGTATTTTGCCTGCAAGAAATATGTTCATCATTTAGGTTTTTCTGTGTATACTGAATCGGTGAGGATAACAGAAAAGTAAACCCACCCACCCAACTCGCACATATAACACACATGCGCAGACACGCACTCACACACACACACACACACACATACACACGTGCGCACACACACACGCCCACGCGCGCACACGCACACACACACACACACACACACACGTGCGCGCGCGTACATACGAGAACGCAGTACCCGTAGTGCACATACATGCACACATCTCTCTCTCTCTCTCTCTCTCTCTCTCTCTCTCTCTCTCTCTCTCTCTCTCTCTCTCTCTCTCTCTCTCTCTCTCTCTCTCTCTCTCTCTCTCTCTCTCTCTCTCTCTCTCTCTCACACGCATGCAAGCGTAATGTCCCCTTGCAGCTGAAGCAAAAATTGATTTATGAAGGTATTTTAGTTTGCTTTTTCCACAATTTATACAATGCTTATCTTAAAGTGCTTGCAAAATACAGTAGACACACAGGATCTCGTTTGACCCCAAAAAAGAAGGAATTTCTTTTTCTGATAAAATTCATAAACAGGAAATCCTTGTGTACCAGGGAAAGTTGCACCCATGTATAATACGAACACACACACACATGGGTAGAGAAACAAGAACTACAAGAATACAGAGCTCCAGATCTGTATCAAGATCAGAATATTAACGCAACAGTATCGAGAGAGTGGGGATGTACCTGGGCAAGACTTCCCCACTATAAACTCATTTTAACCCAATCGCCGGATTAACAGCTGTCCCCTCTGTTATCTAGCAATCATAGTCGGACACAGTCGGAAATTACATTTCGAAATATTTTTTATCGAGTTTAAAATAAAAGTGCATGCGAGCTAGATTTTACATGACTAAAACCAATTATTTATGGCAGGTGGTTGTCAAATTCGCGTGGGTTCACGTGTATGTGAAGCCATTCCTCAAGTGTGTGCGCGCGCGCTTGTGTGTATGTGCAAGCGCGTGCAAGAGTATGTGTGCATATGTGAGTGCGTGCGTGCATGCATGAATGCATGCGAGCGCGCATGTGTGTGTATTTGCGCGCATGTGTGTGCGCGGGCACTTAAGCGTGCGTGAATGAATGTGTACGATGTGCGTGCGTGAGCGAGTGAGTGAGTGAGTGAGTGTGCGTGTGCGTGTGCGTGTGTGTGCGCGTGTGTGCGCGCGCGTGCGCGTGCGCGTGTTTGTGTGTATGAACGCAGCCGGCAAATGCCACATTTTCGCCCAAAAGAAGTTAATCAGACGATGGAATAAAACACCCGTTTTGCTGTAACTGTCAGCAAAATGATCTCCCCTACGGGAGAAAATGTCGATAATTATTAGCAACCGATTCACACACCACCCCTACCCCTCAAACGTTCACATTGAACTTTTCACTGAGAAGCAACATTTTGTCTTTTTGGGGGAAGGGATAGGGTTAGTAGGGGCTATATTCACATTTATGCCCGTCAACCCGGTCAAGAACAATAATCTGTTGACTGAAAAAGCAATCGCTGTTCTTTTCTGTTACAAATTATTGTTCTTGACGCCAGCAGACGGGCATAAATGTGAATATAGCCTTAGTAGGCTTATCAGCTTAGAATTTTGTTTCTTCTTCTTGTTCTTCCGCGAAGCACCCACAATCAACTGATTCTATGGTAGGCCTACTGTACGATCTTCCTTCCGTATAGCGACCGCAGTCACTGCTGACTATTCTGTCGCTGTATAACTTGAGGATCTACGGAAATGCGCGAATTCAGAAGAAGAAAGCGGATAGCAGAAAAGATGAAAACAGGAAGCTTGATCCAGCCAGCCAGGTCCCGCTGTCGGTCCCCAACGTCATGCAAGGTCGAGTTCCGAAGTCGGGGAAAAAAAACTATTTTGTGTCCCAGCCAGCCAAGACCCGTTCAGCTGGAGCTCAGCATGATGTTGAATCAATCTGCTGCCTAGTAGAAAGAAAGAAACGAAATTTCAATTGTTTGACAGCTGACTGGAATATAACGAGAGAAAGAGCAGACAGCTTCCTCTGGTAGCCTGTTCTGATCCCTGATGGTTCTCGGGAAGAAGGAACCACGCTGATATTCCGTGCTGAAAAAACCCTAACACATAAAACTGAAACTTTGCGATCGAGGGTCGTAAACATGAGGGGCAGGGCTCCCAAATCGTCCCACAAAACAAGGGGTCCCAGGGTTACAGAACAGAGGGTCCTAGAGGCTGGATAGAGGGTCACAGAGGCATTGCGAATGCTCCAAATAATTTGTCTAGTGCATCCCTGGGACCCCCTGCACTTTCTTTTAGAGGGTCCTTTAGAATGTTAGTGCCTCATTGACCCCCAAATGGGGGTACCTGGGAGCCCTGAGGGGGGTGACGAATCTACATGTTTGTCACTGATATCAGTATCGCTGTTCTAACGTACTCGAGCTGTCCAAAACATATTCACCCCTGAAAAGACATCAGTAACGAATGACAATGACGTACGCAGTGTGGCTAGGCCTTTAGTGGGTGGACTGAATGATGTAGGCTAGATTTAACAAAAACGAACGACACAGCAGCCCCATTTTCAAGGCTGGAGCTGTGCCGGTCGGGGTTCGTCCCCGGTGACCGCTACGGTAGCCGGATTGGTCTCGCCTGGATACTGCAAAAAAGCCTATGGTTCACTTAATAAGAACTGTCAATGAGATCCTGAAAGCTTAATAAAAAAAAACATTAAAAAAACATCCTGTCAATGAGATTTGACAGTAAAAAAACAAGTGAAAATAAATATAGAAACTAAGTTCGCTGCCCCGATTTTATAGCCTTTATAGGCTCCATTCAATGTACTCCGACCCGAACCAGAACCCGAACCCGTTTCCCGGTTGGCGTTTGGCAATTTTGAAACTTGCAAAGCCTTGGTTAAGCCTGAGACAACTTCATTCACGAAGGAAAACCCCCACCCCACTGGCAAAAGACGACAATGCTTTTAGTAGTGCAGATATACCGCTTTCTAACGCCGTATTCCTAAAGAAAGTACTCACCTTTTAAAATAAATATTACCTAAAAACCGGTCAACTGTCAAGAGAAAACGACAGAACCGCCAGCAAGCTCTTTGCCAAGTCGAGTTCAAACATGGCTTCTTCTTCTTCGTTGACTTTTTCTTCTTTGTGGAGTGAACGCGCACGCTCAAATTTTGATTGGCCAGATTTGTTTTTTTAAACACGAGCTGCACGAATTTCACGCATTGTATCCTACACAAAGTGGTGGAAGTATGGGAGCCCCCCCCCCCCCCCCCCCCCCCCCCCCCCCCCCCCCCCCCCCCCCCCCCCACCCCCCCCCCCCCCCCCCCCCCCCCACCCCCCCCCCCCCCCCCCACCCACCCTCCTCCTCTCGTGTTTTTCACTTTACACCTGAGTGGTTTTTTTATTAGTCCCCGAGCCGAAGGTTCGGGGAGCCATTGTTTTTGTCTGGTCCGTCCGTCCGTCCGTGTCCGTCCGTCCGTCCGGTGTCCGTCCGTCCGTCCGTGTCCGTCCGTCCGGTATCCGTCCGTCCGGCGTGCCTCCGTCCGTCCGGCTATTCGTCCGTTTTTCTCAAAAACTATTCAGTGTATCATCATCAAATTTGGTATAGGGGAAGACGGGGTAAAAAAGCGCATGGGCGGGTAAGAAGCCCACCCCAATTATCTCATGAAATAAAGAAACTTTCAGTCAAATGTGCCCATGAGACGAATGCTAGACATTAACGCTCGTCTCATGGGCAAAATGAGACTGAAATTTGCTTCATTTTATGAGATAATTGGGGTGGGCTTCTTACCCGCCCATGCGCTTTTTACCCCGTCTTCCCCTACTAGTTCGCCAAGATGCAAGCTATACACTGATGCATTTAGTTTTACATTAAGGTCAAGGTCGCGCCAGTTACGGGTTCAAACCCCGAAACACATAACCGCTAATATCTCGCGAAGTATTGCATGTATTTCAATGCAGTTTTTTCCCACAACATTTCTTGATGAATGGTCTATAACACAGTTGTCATGAATTTTTCTGTGCGCTCGTGTGTGCATGATCGCGCGCGCTCAAATCACGGGTCCGAAACCCAAGGCTATATATCAAAAACTATTCAGTTACGTGCTGTTTTGATGCGTTTGTATGTAGTTACGTGCTGTTTTTATGCGTTTTTATGTATGTGTACAACCGACACATTCCGATTTCGGAGTAGCTCGGCGATGCTGCGAGGGGGCTTTGCAGCCGCTCGGCGTTGCACTTGTTCTCTCTGCATTTGTAAAGGTCTCCGTCCACGTTAACGTATTTCGCTAGTTCTCCATGCCAACACAATGTTAATGCTACTATCGTAACATTTCAATATCACGGTGCTAGTGTGACAACTAAGTATATTTCGCAATAGTATGTCGTAGGGGAAGACGAGTAAAAAGCGCATGGGCGGGTAAGAAGCCCACCCCAATTATCTCATGAAATAAAGAAAATGTCAGTCAAATTTGCCCATGAGACGAATGCTAGACATTAACGTTCGTCTCATAGGCAAAATGAGACTGAAATTTGCTTCATTTCATGAGATAATTGGGGTGGGCTTCTTACCCGCCCATGCGCTTTTTACCCCGTCTTCCCCTAGTATTGCTTGCTATCATATCACGTCAAATCAACCAATCGTTGACAGAAGCTACTTATGACACACCCCAAGCAGCAGACGACAAGAAAAAATGAATGCTGAGTTGAAAACGGTCCGGTTCAGTTACAAAAAACCACGATATCCTTGTGTGTAAGATACCCGTCACCCGTTGAACTATGACACGAGTGTTTCAAACGAAGCATTTCATCAATATCATGCATTTCATGGACATGACCAGTGAGTGTTTTCCTGTTGTTTCCATTTTCGGTACACCCAAGAATGGCAGTCAGTGAAACCTAGCCTAGACCTGGAGTAACACGGGGTCAGCCCGTTGTAGCACAGCCCCGTTCTTGTCAATGTGTCCCCATCTCTATATTCCCTGTCACTATGTGTCCTGTCATTATGTCCCTATCTCTATAATGTCCCCGTATCTATGTGTCCCCGTATCTATATTCACTGTGACTATGTGTCCCCATCATTGTGTCCCTGTATCTATTATTTCCCCGTCTCTATACATCCCAGTCTCTGTGTCCCCATCATTGTGTCCCCGTCTCTATGTGTCCCCATCTGTAAATATGTCACCATCCCTACGTGTCCCCGTCTCTGTGTGCCCTCATCTATACGTGTCCCCTTCACTATGTGTCCCTGTCATTGTTTCCCTGTCTATATATCCCAGTCTCTGTGTCCCCATCTCCATATATATCCCTGTCTCTATATGTCCCCACCTCTATAGGTCCCCGTGCTTATGGGTCCTCGTCTCTATATTTCCCTGCGGAATAGGGTTAAGGTCAGTGTTTGGGTTAGGGATAAGGTAAGGACAAACAGAGAGGTGTAAACATGGAACACATTGAGGTAGGGACACATAGAGACAAAAGTGGGAACACATAGAGACGGGGACACAATGACAAGAACATATACAGAAACAACATGATGGACAAATAGAGACGGCACATATAGAGTCCAACATATAGAGACGGGGACATGTAGAGACACAGACACATAGAGACGGGGACGGATAGAAATGGGGACATATGAAGACGGGGACACAGAGACACAATGTGGTACACATAGAGGCAGGGACACAATGACGGGGACACATACAGCATGGAACATAATGCAGACGGGGACACACAGGGACAGTCATGGGCAACAACGGGATGTAACCGTCTTAAAGCAGGCTGGGGACTCCAATATTGTTGGTAAAAATGATTCGATCTAAGCCAATAATGGGTGACAAAGTAATTAGGCCTAATATTCTTTACATAGATCTTCTAAAACACGGCAATTTGATGCTTCAGTTTTCTTGTTTTCTTTTTGTGTGCGTTCTTTTTTGTTCTTTCCTTTTTTACTTTTTTCCTCCCCTCTCTCTCTCTCTCTCTCTCTCTCTCTCTCTCTCTCTCTCTCTCTCTCTCTGTCAGGCTCTTTATTTTTCTCTCTTTTTCCACGGTGTCTCTATCAGCCTCTTTTTCTTTCTTGTCCCACCAGAGGTCAAGATGTGCCACCCCCCCCCACCCCCCTACATCCTACATTTCTCGGTGAATTCTATTTTTCCGTTTTTGCCTTTCTTACCAAACATGAAGCTGTATTTGATGAACATTTTCAGCTAATTATGTTTGTTCAATAATTAATTGCAGTCATGATAAAGGCCATTATCTAATAGGACCCCCCCTATGTAGTGCAGTACACCGCAGCATTTGTCACAGTCGTGGGTCATTGCGTTTTCCCGTCGTATAGGGGGGGGGGGGGGGTGTAGGGGTAGGGTTAGGGTTAGTATTCCAAAAATATAATTAACTGAAAAGGTTAATAAAATACAGCTTTATGTTGGTAAGAAAGGCAAAAACGGAAAAATGGAATTAACTGCTAGTCATGATCTATGTATGATTTGTTTTTGATAATTGTTCATTGTGCTTTGGTTCCTTACGCCAATTTTCATTGCTGATTTTTATATATATTTTATTTCATTCAGTATGTTTCTTCTTTTCACAACGACAGGATGAAAAAAAGCTTGTCGCTTACTCCTTTATCGTCAATAAAGATAACTGTGTCTTGACTTGACTCTCAAGGGTCAGGCACAGTGCATACGATTCGGTCGGCATCGGATTTTGATATTTGGAGAGCGAAAATACTAGAATTATTTTTAGACGGAAATATTTCACGTGAATCATGACTCACAGACATTGTCAAAATCGGATCGTGTTGGGGTCGAATCATAATTATGCAGTGTGGCTTGGCCTTAAAGACCCACCACGTCACGTGTAAACAATAACGTTTTCACAGTCTTATTTGGGACAGGTGTGACTCCCATACCAATTACTCCAAATTCAAACGAAACATCACTTTGAAGAGCAGCCTCGTTTTGAATTTGGGGGAATTTGTATGTGGGTCACACCACTGTCAGAAATAAAATCAAGGGAATTAATTTTGCTGGGTCAGTGGGTATTTAATTTAAAGGGTCTGCTACACTACATACGATTCGCTTTCAATGCGATGCGATTTTGACGAGGCGAGTCATGATTCACGTGAAATTCATGTATTGGGTCTACTGGAGAATAGTGAGCGAAAATAGCAGAAATATTTTTATGCAGAAGTATTTCACGTGAATCATGACTCACATCGTCACAATCGCATCGCATTGAGATCGGGTCGTAAGTAGTGTAGGAGGCCCATAAAACAACTTACATTCACGAGAAGAAAAAGACTTCAAATTTATCAACCAAAAAAAGGAATGGTTCCAGCAAAACAATAATACAAGTGCATGGCTTTGTACATCGATTTCTCGGCAAATATATAGATTTACACCCTCCTGCTCTATTTCTTGGTTCTTTCCGTGGTTAGGGTTAGGGTTAGATGGTCTTTTCTTTTGCCACAAGCATCTGTTTTTTGGGTCAAAATCATCTATTGTTTTGGAGCATTAACCCTTTCACCGCCAATGTTGCATTTACTAAAAGGCATCACATCAGGGTCTGTTATCCAAAGACCCTATTTTCTTATGTTTGTGAGGTAAGGATGGGCCTGATGCTATACATGACACAGAGGAATTCCCAATATTGCAAATACAAACATTCTCTGCCCAGTTAAGCTTAATGATATTTTCTGGCTGAAAAATGGCTGGCGGCGAAAGGGTTAAATCGCTGCCGAAGAAAAACCCGACAAAAGACGATAACGCTTCTAGTGCAGATACTACTGCTTTCTAACTTCTTCTTTAAGGGCCGCGAGGCCTATAAATAGCCCTATATCTACCTACCTACCTTCTTCCTAAAGAAAGTACTCACCTTTTAGATTTTAGAATAAGTATTAATGGTCGACCTATGGCGATATTTGTCACACCAGAGGGCAGTCAATGCACTAGGGGCTTATCACGCGATTTTCTTACTTGGGCGTAGTGAGAGAGAGAGTGATGGTAGGACTACTCACTCTCTCTCTCATTTTCTTTATCCCCAACTAAGAATATAGAGAGGATTAGCCCCACACGAGCGTCATGCCCTCTGGCGTGAAAAAAAATCGCACTAAGTCTCCCATTCAAAACCGGTCAACGTCAAGACAAAATGACAGAACCGCCAACTCAAGTTCAAAAATGGCTTCTTCTTCTTCTTCTCCATGGGGTGGGGGGGGGGGGGTGAACTCGCACGCTCAAATTTTGATTGGTCAGATCTTTTTTAGACGAGTTGCACGGATTGCACGAATTGTCTCTCTCCCTTTCTCTCTCTCGTATTCTTACTACAAAGATGGTGGAACTCTGGGCCAAACATGTACTTCAATCACACACACACACACACACACACACACACACACACACCCCACCCCCTTCGTGTTTACGACTCTCAGTCTAAAAAATCTGCTTCTTTCAGTTTCATGAAAATAGTCCTAGACTAATCCTAGCTCTACCCCTTTCCCACAAATAGCGGAAGAGAGAGAGAGAGAGAGAGAGAGAGAGAGAGAGAGAGAGAGAGAGGGGGGGAGAGAGAGAGAGAGAGAGAGAGAGAGAGAGAGAGAGAGAGAGAGAGATTAAAACAATTTTAATGACTATGCCTTCTGCCCGTATCATAGGGAGGCTGGGGGAGGGGGTTATAGTGGCACATAACATTTGCATCAAAAACTAGAAAATACACAATGAGAGAGAGAGAGAGAGAGAGAGAGAGAGAGAGAGAGAGAGAGAGAGAGAGAGAGAAGAGAGAGAGAGAGAGAGAGATTAAAACAATTTTAATGACCATGCCTTCTGCCCGTATCATAGGGAGGCTGGGGGAGGGGGTTATAGTGGCACATAACATTTGCATCAAAAACTAGAAAATAACACAATGAGAGAGAGAGAGAGAGAGAGAGAGAGAGAGAGAGAGAGAGAGAGAGAGAGAGAGAGAGAGAGAGAGATATTAAAACAATTTTAATGACTATGCCTTCCTTCTGCCCGTATCATAGGGAGGCTGGGAGAGGGGGTTATAATGACACATAACATTTGCATCAAAAACTAGAAAATAACACAATGAGAGAGAGACAGAGAGCGAGAGGGAGAGAGAGAGAGAGAGAGAGAGAGAGAGAGAGAGAGATTAAAACAATTTTAATGACTATGCCTTCTGCCCGTATCATAGGGAGGCTGGGGGAGGGGGTTATAGTGACACATAACATTTGCATCAAAAAACTAGAAAATAACACAATGAGAGAGAGAGAGAGAGAGAGAGAGAGAGAGAGAGAGAGAGAGAGAGAGAGAGAGAGAGAGAGAGAGAGTTAGTCTGTTATAGTCCCGTCAACAGCTATGGTTATTTCAGGACTGTCACCGCATAAAGTTCGACCACGTATAACAAAACACAAATCAATGATTCTTAGCCACGTCAAAAAAACTGAAAATAACAACAACAACACAGTACAATTCACGACATGGCATCTTCATCATTGTACCCTATAGCTAATAATTTCACACAGAGCTGGAAACGTTGAGCCACTCTACTCTACTTATCGGATCCAGGTTAATGCAAAAAAACAATAAAAAAGGATAACAAACACATCCTAGTAAAAATCTAAATATATATAAGTAAAAAAAGGCCATGACTTTAATGCAAATATGCACTGCGGAATGGGCAACATGTGCCCACTCAAGTGCGTAAATGTCTCACGCGTGAAAGCCAGTGAACAATAAAACAAAACTGGCATGTCATAAATTGTAAATGAGGATGGAGAGAATGAAAAATGGGGATGAGGGGCTACTCTTAGCTTAAAGATGCACAGACGCGCCACGATTAAGTCCCTTGGGGGGTTTTTTCTGGGTAGCTGTGACCCATATACAAATGCCCCCATGTTCAAATTGAGGCTGCTCTTTAAAATGATTGATTTATTTCAATTTGGGGGCATTTGTATGGTAGTGAGACCTAGTCAAAACAAGATTTCTTTCCAGCTCTAAGAGGGAAAGCACGTGAAACCCGTGATTTTGACATGTGATCTGGTGGGTCTTTGAAGCTCCCCACCACCAACCACTACCGCGGTGGAAGGGGGCCCGGGGGGGAGCGGAATAGCTTCTTAGTGAAAACTGTCAATGCGAAACAAATTGGAAATGGGGGTGGGGGGGGGTGGGAGGGGAGGGAGGAGGCGTGGGACTAAACGACATTTTTGCTGACGTCGGGTATTCTAGAATACAGTGGAGCCTCCCTTATAAGACCTGCCATTATAAGACTCCCTCCCACATAAGACCTACTTCTCTGAGACATTGCCCTTCTTTGTAGATATTAAAATTACCTCCCCTATAAGACCCCAACAATAAGACCTCAATTTGGATGATTTTTGAAGGTCTTATAAGGGAGGTTCCACTGTATAAAAAAAAGTAGAGTATAGTTTTAATTGAGAGAAAGAGAGAAGACAACACTGAACACTGAAATGGTTTAATGAGTAGGCATTGGCCCATGTCATTTTGAGTGGTTACAAAAGTATAACAAAGTAGCAGTATTAACAACATTTTATCATAAACACACATAACAAACTTAGCGTATACGTAGAGAGAGAGAGAGAGAGAGAGAGAGAAGACTTGAGAGAGAGAGAGAGAGAGAGAGAGAGAGACGAGAGAGAGATAAAGATTTTAGGAGAGAGAGAGAGAGAGACTTCCAATATTTATGCTGTGTAATTATTGTCAACTGAGCAGTGAGCACGCCATAAGCTTTGTTTGTCGTTGCTTCTGAGAAAATAATGCTTTACGCCCTCTTCGTAGCCTTTCGGCCATGTGGGGCATTGAGATTTTACTTGAACATAAAAAGAGAAGGGGGATTAGAGGGAGAGAGAGAGGGGAGTGACCCGGAGGATCTCAGCATCTTTGATTATTACTCTTGGTTGGTTCCGAGCTCGCATTCTACAGACTACCAGTTGACACAGAGAGAAAAAAATATAGTTAGCTATGTTATAATCGTTACTTATAAAATATGTTATTTGAGAAAGGCCGCTCGTTGCTTCAGTTCTATCGTTCTTGTTTATGTTTCTTTGGAAAATAAAACATATAAACCAGAGAGCACGTAGATGGTTGCGTGCGTCCATTATTATTTTTTGTTCTTGAAGCAGTTAAAGATTGGTATGTGAGGCTTATAATATGTACTTACTAGAATTGCTAAATGCGTTTGTAAACTATTTACATATTAAGGAATGAAATAGTGAGGCCAAGAGAGGAGATGACGAAATTGAACAAAGGGTAATTACTCTCTTTTTTTCTAATTAACTCCCCTCCACCAAAGTTGATTACGATACCATTCACCTAGCAGTGCGTGGGTCAGAACCAAAGTGAGACAAGCAAATGCAGTGCTAGGTGAATGGTATCGTAATCAACTTTGGTGGAGGGGAGTTAATTAGAAAAAAGAGAGTAATTACCCTTTGTTCAATTTTATTTACATATTATTTTTAGTTAATGAAATGCTCTGTGTGCTAATGGTTTTTAAAAGTTTTCTTCATTAATTAACCCTTTCGCCGCCAGCCATTTTTCAACCCAAAAATGCCATTAAACTTAACTGGGTAGAGAAGAAAAAAGTATCTGCAATATTGGGAGCTCCTCTGTGACATGTATAACATTAGGCCTGTCCTTGCTTCCCTAAATTAAGAAAATAGGGTCTTTGGATAACAGACCCTGATTTGATGCCTTTTAGGGACATGGGTGTTAACCCTTTCGCCGCCAGCCATATTTCAGCCAAAATATTCTATTAAGCTTAACTGGGTAGAGAACAAAATGTATTTGCAATATTGTGAATTCCTCTGTGACGTGCATAACATTAGGCCTATCCTTACCTCCCGAAATTAAGAAAAGAGGGTCTTTGGATAACAGGTCCTGATTTGATGCCTTTTGATGACGTGGATGTTAAACCATTGTGGTGCATAAATGCGACATTGGCGGTGAAAGGGTTAAATCACTGTTGTGCATAAATGCGACATTGGCGGTGAAAGTGTGCATTTTTTTTCTGCAAAAAGCCTTTATGTTTGATACTTTAATGTTATGTGTCATTGCAGTTCGTCACTGCTGTGTTCTGCACCTCATTGCAATTTCTCATGTTCATTGAGATAATAAAGTATTCTAGAATCTTGAATCTTGAATGGAAAACAGTTCTACCAATATTAGCCTACTGAGAAAGCACCGGGTGATGCATTTCGATGGAAGGTAGGTCTACAATTCTCAAGTTTTCAGCCGAAGAGAGATGCATGGAAACAATTTGAAGCGACAATTCGATGGCTTGGAGTCAAAACGGACTATCCTTAGATAGTCCATTGACGTATTATTGGATTTATTACAAAAACTAATAACTTGTATCAAACAATGACTGCAGAAATATAAAAAGGGGCTTTTGCTTTCTATATTTCAGCAGTCTTGTTTTGATACAATTTATTAGTTTTCGTAGTAAGTTCAATAATATGTCAATGGACTATCCAAAGATAGTCCGTTTTGACTCTAAGCCATCGATTTATTGCCCTTTCTGAAAGCCAGATGATCACATGGCTCAGAGTAGTCAGACTGTGCCCGCTAGCCCTTCCGCTTTGCCCTGCAATGTAGGAGAGAGAGAGAGGGAGAGAGAGAGAGAGAGAGAGAGGGGGGGGGAGAGAGAGGACACTGAACACTGAACACTGAATGGTTTAATGAATAGGCCTTAGGCCCATGTCATGGTGGGCGGTTACAAAAACAGAAACACTTTTTTTTTTGGAGGGCATTGCAATGCATGTATAAATTCAAACATGTATAAATTCAAACACATGTAATTCACACACACACACACACACACACACACACACTTACACACACACGCACACAATCGCGCGCGCACACATGCACACATAGTACATACTCGCTCACACACATTCGCAATCAGATAGAGAGAGAGAGAGAGAGAGAGAGAGAGAGAGAGAGAGAGAGAGAGAGAGAGAGAGAGAGAGAGAGAGAGAGAGAGAGAGAGAGAGAGAGAGAGCATGCTATCATCCACATTTTTTAGACACTATCTGTCGGAAAAGGGGAAAATTATGGAAATAAGGTGTAATGAACATGATTGATACGGAAGTCTTAAAGTCGTCATCTTCGCAAAGCTAGAGAGAGGCTACTGGTTTTTAAAAAAATCACACTGGAACTTTTTATTGTAAGAGAAGGGTTGAAACGTGTCATTGTTCACATCCTGTTACGGAAGGGGCACATCATTTGTCATTGCCAGTTTGCCGGTAGGTTAGCCCCGCCTGGGAGGCTGCTGAAAGGACACAAACAGTTATCTTTACCCGGCCAGAGGCCGAGGTATTGCGATCGGTTTGTGTGTGTGTCTGTGTGTCTGTCTGTGTGTCTGTGTATCGATTATCTTAAAAACTACTGTTTGGACTTTGATTAAAATTGGCAGAGGGGTAGACAGCTTGAAAAGGAAGCGTCCTTTCGTTAATCAACACCGTGCTGACCTTGACCTTGAAGTTTGACCTTGAAAACCGAAATTTCCTTCTTGGGGCTATGTAATTTCCCCCCCCAGCTTTATCTCGTGAACTGGTGAACAGAATCGCTTCAAATTTTGTGTGGTGGTGTACCATGGTGCAAGGACGTTTGGATAAAAGTTCATCTGTATCTCGTGAACTACTGAACAGAATCGCTTCAAATTTTGGGCTATGTATTTTATGCGTTCTGTGAGGGTGGAAAGTGGTGTGTTTATTGGGGGGTGGGGGGGGGGGGGGGGAGAGGACATGGTGCAAAGTAAGTTTGCATAAAAGTTTAGCTGTATCTCGTGAACTACTGAACAGAATCGCTTCAAATTTTGGTCTGTGTATCGATTATCTTAAAAACTACTGTTTGGACTTTGATTAAAATTGGCAGAGGGATAGACAGCTTGAAAAGGAAGCTTCCTTTCGTTAATCAACACCGTGCTGACCTTGACCTTGAAGTTTGACCTTGAAAACCGAAATTTCCTTCTTTGGGCTATGTCATTTCCCCCCAGCTTTATTTCGTGAACTAGTGAACAGAATCGCTTCAAATTTTGTGTGGTGGTGTACCATGGTGCAAGGAAGTTTGTATAAAAGTTCAGCTGTATCTCGTGAACTAGTGAACAGAATCGCTTCAAATTTTGGGCTATGTATTTTATGCATTCTGTAAGGGTGTGTAAGGGTGGAAAGTGGTGTGTTTATTGGGGGGTGGGGGAGGGAGAGGACATAACTCCGACCGGGTTTGCATTGTCACAATGCGTTGCTGCCGCTCGGCGATGCCCTTGTTATTTCTTATTAATAATAATAATAATAATAATAATAATAATAATGAAGAAAACTTATATAGCGCACATTCCAGGCTAGCTGCTCATGGCGCTTTACAAAAAATACATTTAATCAAATCACATCAATACCCATGCCCGCACGCACACAAGCACACACACTGACGAACATAGCATATCATTTACACGCGCATGCACACATACATACAGTACATACATACGTACGTACGTTCGTACATACATACATACACACAGACACAAACACACACACATCCTCACACACGTGCATAAGCACATGCCAGCGCGCGCATGCACACACACACACTTTCTGTCTCCCAACTTTCCCATGCCATTGGAACAAACTCCCTCTGTCTCTCAGACATTCCAACTCCCTGTCAGTTTTCAAAACCAACCTGAAAACCCATCTATTCTCTGAACACTACTGTCCACCGGATTGTGAGAATGAAAGCGTGTGTGGATGATGAATGGCATGGGAAAGTTGTGTCCAAGATATAATATCATCAATTTAAAGACCCACCAGATCACGTGTCAAAATCACGGGTTTCACGTGTTTTCCCTCTTATAGCTGGTAAAGAAACTTTGTTTTGACCAGGTTTCACTCCCATACAAATGCCCCCAAATTCAAACCGAAATATCATTTTAAAAAACAGCCTCAATTTGAAGTTTGGGGCACTTGTATATGAGTCACAGCTACCCAGAAAAAAAACCAAGGGACTTAATCATGGTGCGTCAGTGTGTCTTTAAGAATAATATGCTGTCTGTTGTTGTTGTTGTGGTTGTTGTTGTTGTTGTTGTTGTTGTTGGCTTTTTACACTGAATAAAAGACTCCAGGGATCATCCCAACGGCGGAAGCACTTTAACCCTTTCACCACCAAAGTCGCATTTTAGCACCACAGTGATTTAACACCTATGTCAAGCATCAGGCATAAGCTCTAAGCTTGTTGTGCTCTACTTATTTAAATTATGTGCTGCTGTATGTGCTTTATTTGATTAAATCTTGTTTAAACCAAAAGGCATCAAATTGGGGTCTATTATCCAAAGACCCTGTTGTCTTAGTTTTGGGAAGTAAGGATAGACCTTATTTTAGACATGTCACAGAAGAATCCCCAATACTGCAGATGGATTTTGTTCTCTACCCAGGTAAACTTAATGGACATTTTGGGCTGAAATATGGCTGGCGGTGAAAGGGTTAATGCTATGTAGTTTAGACATCACCCTCCATGTTTACGACTCTCAATCTCAAAGTCTGGTTCTTGCAGTTTATTTCAGTTCCATGACATTAACCTAAGCTAACAATAATAATAATAATAATGCTTTTTGCATATAGCGCAACACTTCTCAGTTAAACTGGAGCTCTTAGCGCTTTACAAATGAGTAAAATAAGATACATAAATAAACACCACTAAAGTAATACACGAAAGCTACAATAAATACTCGCATTAATACAGTACATCCGTAGGCATAAACACATATTATATAAACATCAAATATAGCAATCTTTATGTATTCAATCACACGCAGACAAACAAGGATCAACACATGTGGTCAGTCCATGCAACTTACTGAATGAAACGATGAATAATGTGTGTGTGTGTGTGTGTGTGTGTGTGTGTGTGTGTGTGTGTGTGTGTGTGTGTGTGTGTGTGTGTGTGTGTGTGTGTGTGTGTGTGTGTGTGTGTGTGTGTGTGTGTGTGTGTGAGAGAGAGAGAGAGAGAGAGAGAGAGAGAGAGAGAGAGAGAGAGAGAGAGAGAGAGAGAGCTAGAGAGAGAGAGAGTTGCTTTGTATATGCGTTGTTGCTGGTTTGTCCATTTAAGTTAAATACTATTTTTGCTATCTACTTGTTGATGAATAATTGATTGTAAAGCGCTTTGGGCTCATTTGAGGTAAAGCGCTATATAAATGTACTATTACTTACTTACATTAGTACATTAATATGAATTGAAGAAATAATTAAAGGAATAATCCTATCCCTTTCCCGAGAATGACAGATTGCTGCTTCTTAGTGAACGTTTTCAACGATACATTTTGACAGGGGGTATCTAAAGTACACCTTTGCCAGCCGATTGTGTGGAAGATGTGACGGTGACCTATTACAATTTTCTCTTTGGGTGTCCATCTTATGAATAAACTCTAATAACACGCTTTATGCATTAGAAAAAAGAAGAAGTATTTAACAAAAATGTTACGTAATTAAACCTTATAAACTGTTATTATCACCGTTGTTGTTATAATTTTTGTATTAGTGTCATATAAAACCTTGCATTGGTTTTAAAGGGCAATATAACACATTCTGATTCTGATTCTTTATCAAAATGATTGTTTGCAACAAAACGAAAATAATTTCTGAACTTTTTTTGTGCTTTAGAATTCTGATTGATAAAACAATGAATTTGGAATCGTGATTTAGTATATTAAGAAATAGCTGTCCTGTCGTTTACAACATCAGTACCGTTTTGCAAAATTGTTTTTTAAAAATGTTTTCAGCACTATCGTTGAAGTTGATTAATTGGTCGACCAGTGTGGATAGATTTGATCCATTCACTTTTTGTCCCAGCAAAGTCTTTAAACAGGTTATACATTGAGTAAGCCCTAACTCGTGGTTCGATGCTTATATTATTTCTGTTCAATAATGCATTGCGTTTTGTTTGCGTTGATAATTCAGAGTTTATACGTGCTCACAAACGAGCGTATTTATATTTATATGTGTAGGCAAGCGTGCGTGTGCGAGTAGGCCTACTTTTACCAAGCACGCAAACATGTTGGCCTAACAAGTAACAACCAATGCTTACAATGTCTCCGCTTGTCACGCTCTACGCGAACAAAAAGTAGTCCTACTTTAAAATGTTTATCAAGAAAACATACATGGTGAAGATTATCCATTTACAAAATGTCTGAGACACCAACACTGTGTCTTATACGATTGACCTTTCCAAAAATGTTCTCATGTGGTTTGGGGGTAAATGCCACTGTTTCCGGAAACCGCGGTTCTTGCCGCCATCTTTTCCGCGTTCGAGAACTTGTCATCACGCGACAACGAGACTTAAGGCGAGTTTTACGATGTCTGTCAATCAAGGGATGTAACTCATTTCGCTCTAGAGAAGTAGGCTACAAAGAAATCACGGCGATATCTAGATCTCATTAGGAAAAAAGCTTTTTAGTCTTGTAAAACTTACTTCACATGCAAGCATGAACACATTTGATTACATACATCAAACATCGAAGTACAGGGGGGAAATATAGATTGTACTGCTTAAAGACCCCGTGACGCGCCACGGTTACGTCCCTTGTTTTTTTCTGGGTTGCTGTGACCCACATTCAAATTTCCCCATATTCAAATTGAGGCTGCTCTTTAAACTGATATGTCGCTTTCAATTTGGGGTAATTTATATGGGAGTCAGACTTGGTCAAAACAAGATTTATTTCCAGTTATAAGAGGGAAAACACGTGAATCCCGTGATTTTGACACGTGATCGGGTGGATCTTTAAAATGTTTGTCTTCAATTTGCTTTTAAGTTTAACCCACCTTACTTTATCTTAGTTAGGCATAGGCTTACTTTATTCATTTTTTTCTACATTAAGCAACGAATTGCAGTAGAAATAAGGTTGGTTAAACTGTTTGCTCGTAGGCGCTTTTCTGTTTGTTAATGAAATCAATGCATTGCATTAGAAAGAAGGTCAGTTCAAATGTTTGACTTCAATTTTGTTTTTCTCCTTGACTGTAGGCCAACTCCTTCTCTCTGTCCCGTTTATTCATCATTTGTCACGCCCTTAGGTCCAGCTAGTAGGCCTATATAATTATACTTTCATCATTGCAATTGGTAAATGCTCTCCAGCTCTCCACAGAGTCTCTTTACACATTGTTGAGGCTCTCAAGTGGTTACTTACGAAGCAGTATTCTAAATATTCAACCGTTGCTGCTGAAGAGTTATTTCACTATGTGCACATTTCACAACATTCGAAAGGCGTTAATCTAAAGTTATTTGATAATGACAGAGAAGCTTGTTTTGTGAGCAGACACAATTTAAATATTTGAAAGTGAATTTCAAATGTCAATTGGTTCTGGAACAATGTTTACTGAGGTCAGCATGTTGCCTGTAGTGATTTGAGTGTGGCATTGTTTGGTTGACAGCTCTGCTGTTGGCTGTTTAATATTTGTCCTCTTCCCGACTACGGTCAGCAAAGGAGTATAATTTGTGTTCTCTTGTTTTTCTTATTGGTGTTTATATATTTGTTTGTCCATCTTAGCGTTTGCCCGTCAAACTGACTTATGCTTTGGAAGTATTTGTTATACGTTGGATTTTGGGAGGATGTTTGTTATTCACACACACACACACACACACACACACACACACACACACACACACACACACACACACACACACACACACACACACACACACACACACACACACACACACACACACACACACACATTTGATCAAAGAAACCACAAACACCACTAACTGTGTATACTTTTTGAAGTATTCTTAAAAAAGTATACAGTTAGTGGTGTTTGTGCAGTTAGTGGTGTTTGTGGTTTCTTTGATCAAATATTATCTCCATTATGGGTAGAACCACTGGCATCCTTTATGGATCCACCACTATTAACAGAGGCATTTTAAGCTATAAAGCCATTTCAAGCCACATGTCTACAGTGCATGGAGGGTTGGTAGTGTTTTGTGTTATAATTTACTCACACACACACACACACACACACACACGCACGCACGCACGCACACGCACACACACACACATATGCACACACACACACACACACACACACACACACACACACACACACACACACACACACACACACACACACACACACACACACACACACACGCGCGCGCACGCGCTCGCGTATGCATACCGATGATGGCAGAACACGGCCCAGGCAAAATGCATCAGACAGGTTGGTCAATATACTCCACCCACAGTCAGGACGAGAAGCATTGAACATATCATTCTATTGACGATGGACTTCTGTTGAAACTCTATTTAGGCTGCACGGATAGGAGTAGAGGGAAATAGGCTCCAAAGCCAGGAAGAGAAGCATTGGACATATTATTCTATTGAGGATGGACTTCTGCTGAAACTCTGTTTAGGCTGCAGGGATAGGAGTAGTGGGACAATATGCTCCACAGCATCGCACCGCAGACAGTCTAGGAAATGATGTAATGAGAGAGAGAGAGAGAGAGAGAGAGAGAGAGAGAGAGAGAGAGAGAGAGAGAGAGAGAGAGAGAGAGAGAGAGAGAGAGAGAGAGAGAGAGAGAGAGAGAGAGAGAGAGAGAGAGAGAGAGGGGAGTGGAGAATAAATGAACGAATAAATGGATGATTGATCGATTAGATTGTTGTTGAATTAAGCTTTGCAGCCTACTCAGAGAGAACACGAATCAGTAAATGAAGAAGAAGAAGAAGAAGAAGAAGAAGAAGAAGAAGAAGAAGAAGAAGAAGAAGAAGAAGAAGAAGAAGAAGAAGAAGAAGAAGAAGAAGAAGAGAGAGAGAGAGAGAGAGAGAGAGAGAGAGAGAGAGAGAGAGAGAGAGAGAGAGAGAGAGAGAGAGAGAGAGAGAGAGAGAGAACAAAGAAAATATTTGTGTTTTGCTTGTCTACCTGTTTGTCTGTCTGTCATGCTTAGCAGGTAAGGGGGCAAAGTTAAGACCAATGTTCATCGTTATTTCTGAACGTGTAAACTGTATATTATTAGAATGATAATTCAATAGAATTCGAAATATCAACAGCTTTTTACGCTAGTGTTGGGATGGTTTGTCTTCTACGATCGAATATTATTTCTCCCCGTGGGGATACCGGGGGGGCCTTTCGTACAAATAGTTCTTCCACCTTCTGGAACTTCTGTGCTTGTAACTTCCTCTAATTTGTCACTCACTTTGACTCTGCCTTTTCCTTTTGCTTTCTGTCCTCTACTATTTTTCTGACTTATTGGCCCATTCTCCTGCCTTTAAAAAACCTTCCAAATGTTCTCCCTTGAACTTCTCTGAAATCGGAATGTGTCGGCTGTGCGCAGCGGGGAGACCAGTGAAAACTGAAAACCGGACACATACGTACCTTACCCATTATGGCCATATGGCCTGGGAACGCAGAATAATAATATTATTTTTGGTCAAAGAAAGAGACGGGCGTAGACAGACACATACACACTAGGGGCGGACCAGATGATTCGTAGGGGGGGGGGGGGGGGGGTCTGCCGTTGGCTAAGGGAGCTACATAGCCAGCCAAGAAATCCTTCCACCAGGATTTTCCACCACCATCGGAAGTTTTGTACTTTTCACCCTTCTATAACGTACATTTTGGGCGACAGGGGGTTCTTCCTTTTTCTTCTTCTTTTATTTTGTCCGGGAGGGGTCGGAAACCCTGTAACCCCCCTCCCCGATCCGCCCCTGCACACACGCGCGCGCGCGCAGATAAACAGACAGACAAACAGACAGACAGGCAGGCAGGAGACACCTGAAAGCCGGTTGCTATAATTATTGATCC
>CM065702.1:15963997-15966497 GCA_017654935.2 Phymorhynchus buccinoides | reverse complement strand
GAAAGACAGAAATTGGAAAAAACGAGATAGAGTGGACGAATGGAAGATGCAAAAACGTGCCAGCTTTGAGTCTTTGTCTGTTATGTTGTGTATATACTTTGTAGTTGAGATGGGGGAAGGTGTGTATAAATGAAGACAGAAAGATAGAAAACAGGAAACAAGGGATAGTGTAGGCGAAGGAAAGATGCAACATTAACGTGCTTGCGTTCAGTCTCTGTCTATTAAGGTTGTGTGTTTGAAGAAGGAAACTTCAAGAAAGGGAGCAAGACAGAGAGAAGGACACGGGAAATAAAAGAAAAGGATAGTGTGGGCGAAGGAAAGATGCAAGAGATGTGCTTGCTTTCGAGTCAGCTAAAAAGGAGTCTAAATATTGTTGGTTGCATTCTTGAGCATGTTTACGGGTTGAGTTGTTATACACAGTAGCTTTTCTCAGCTCCTTTCAGTTCATGCCTTTTGCTAACACTCGTCACCAGCATAAACCATTTTAAAGTGTTTTATCCATTAGGCTTACATTGTTTTATGGTGGCATACCACTTGAAAGGTCTTTTCCTATCCCTAACCAAAATCAATGATAAGAATATTTGCCTCTGTTAAAAGAAATAACTTGAAACAAATAGCTCTCTGTGGAAAACTGAAAGGAGCCAGAATGAGGGGAATTAGTGTACTGTGCTATATTATTCTGTAGCCTTACCCGGCCAGAGGCCGAGGTATTGCGATCGGTTTGTGTGTCTGTGTATGTGTCTGTCTGTCTGTCTGTCTATGTGTGTGTCTGTGTATCGATTATCTTAAAAACTACTGTTTGGATTTTGATTAAAATTGGCAGAGGGGTAGACAGCTTCAAAAGAAAGCTTCCTTTCGTTAATCAACACCGTGTTGACCTTGACCTTGAAGTCTGACCTTGAAAACCGAAAATATTTAAGGGGTCATAACTCCCACACCGTTGGTGTTAGAGTCTTCAAATTTGGCATGTAGGTACTTTGGCTTATGCCCGTTCTGATGGTGGCATACCGGTCAAGATCACGGTCCGGGAGATCAGTAGGCCTTGAACGTGGTAGGGGTCTACAAATTGGGTTTTAAGCCATATTTTCCATATGTGTACTTAACAGAAGCGCTTCAGATTGTGTGTGGTACTGTATACCCTAGAGTAGAAAACATCCGAGCATAAATTATCGCCATGATGATCTTGACCTTGAAGTGTGACCTTGAAAACCGAAATTTCCTTCTTTGCACTATATATTTATTGTCCAAGCTGTATCTCGTGAACTAGAAGACATAAGCTCTTCAAATGTTGTGTCAGGATGTGACACTAACAGTATAAAACATTCATATATAAATTATCCCCCGGAACTACAATGTTGCCGGGCGGCAGACATGTTTCCGGCCTACTACTTTTGAATCGTGTCGTAAACTATGAAAAGAGAGAACGAACGAACGAACGAACGAACGAAATGTTTTAATTGAACATTGGCCACAGACCACAATTCAAATCAGGGAATGGGGAAATGATAAATAGCATAATAATTACATGGGGTTACTCCATACACAAAAATCATGAATACCATTATATGCACATGTTATAAACACTTAGCATTCCTTTCAATAAATTGCTTACTGTAAATATGCAGTCCTTCGTTTCATGGCATAGAAAATGAATTTAGACAACTGCGAATTCATATTTTGATTTCAACAAGATATTCAAAGGTAATCTTGCAAGCTTTTGAAGGAATTTCAAACGCAAATCTGAATAAATATCACAACTTAATAGAAAGTGCTCTTCATTCTCACATTCAGTTTGACAAAAAGGGCACCGTTTTAACATATCATTCTCACTATATCTGAACGCGTTGTTATTTATTGGTAGCACACCAAATCTTATTTGAGACAGCGCCACTCTAAATGAATAAGTTTCAGCCTGGCATATATACATTTCCTTTTCAAATATTGTTTTAAATGATCTGTAACACAAATACCTGTCCCCGTCTCTTACACTACCTGACCATTCTTGAATAAACATATCTATCAACCTTTGACTAAAGATATAAAGAAACCCTTTAGCATTACCAACACCCTGTTGAAGCCAAATAAAGTTGAAACCACTTTCACACAACATTTCTCTAATCTTAGAGGCCCAGCATAACTTTCCATTTCTGTCTAAATCAAGAAGCATTTGATATGCTAAAAAAGGCAAACGGTGTTGATCCATTTGTAATAAGCGAAACCAATATCTCAATGTATTAACATAAGAATTAATAAATAATGGAAATCTGCCCAAATCTCCATACACCATCTTGTTAGGAGTCTTAGTTGGTGTACCCAAAAATCTTTTGCATGCAAGTAAATGAACTTTTTCAATATTATATAACATTTGAAAACCCCAAACTTCAGATGCATATAACATGATTGGTTGGATTTTCACGTCAAAGATTTTAAAAAAAGTTACGTATGACATTTCTTTAAACTTTTGAAATGCCCTGATAAGACTCATTGCTGCTTTTTTGCC
>CM065702.1:15953997-15956497 GCA_017654935.2 Phymorhynchus buccinoides | reverse complement strand
AAAGGCGAAAACGTGGGAGAAGCTCCATCCCCTGCAAATCCCCAATCCTACCCCATTGCGCGATAAGCTTTCAACGATTTGGGCTTTCTGCGCAAAAGATTAGAATGTTAGATCTAGCCTATAGGCCTACAGATTGTGTCAGAAAGGCCTAACAGAAGATTGAAATACGTACGTAGAACGTCATTAACATTAACCCTTTCACCGCCAAAGTCGCATTTTAGCACCACAGTGATTTAACACCTATGTCACTAAATGGCATCAAATCGGGGTCTGTTATCCAAAGACCCTATTGTCTTAGTTTTGGGAAGTAAGGATAGACCTTATTTTATATATATGTCACAGAAGAATCCCCAATACTGCAGATGGATTTTGTTCTCTACCCAGGTAAATTTAATGGAAAATTTTGGCTGAAATATGGCTGGCGGTGAAAGGGTTAACATACTGATAAGTAACAGTTGTGTTCACACACGCTTATCATTTTAATGCGTCATCTCACCCCCTAAATTATATTTTAAAGGGTAAATCTCACGCAAAGTTTCAGATTCTAGGGGGTGATTTGAGAGCCCTAGTGCGTAAATACGCACAAGCTGTACATTTTCATAATCCCTGGTATTTGAACACGATAATATTTGAACAGAGGGATCCAGGAGGCTCAGATACGTTGTTAAGATATCAAGGCCGTGTTCAAAAACGAAGGTCATTGGTAAAAGGTCAAGGTCACTGGAGCACAAAACGTGCCATTGTGGAGGTGGACATGTGTCGTGCGGCTGGTGATATCGCGTCTTAACCGCTCAAGTTTCAGAGACGTTTGTCCGTGCCTGGCCAGCTAAACTAACTTTGAAAATGAAATGACATAGTAGTAATGGAGAGTCTATGCATGTAAAATAAATCAGATAGACATGTAGTTACACCATAATATGAGATCGAATTAACACCAACAACTATGAACTGAATGCAAAAAAAACAAGAAGCACCCCCTCCCTATGTGAATAGGGGACGGTGTGAAGCCCGGTGGAGTTAAAACTATAGACGATTTTCGGAAAAAACCTAGGGGAGAGCACTTCGTGAAGAGTTGTTTGCCTCCATTACTCGGTCAAATACCATAGCAACAATGCACCAATGGCGTCGAAGCTTGAAACCGCAGGATGCGAGTCAGCGACTTGCAAACTTTTTTTTTTGAAAAATAAGGGGTGGCCAGTTGCTACAAAGTGATAGAACCTGCAAACTGTGATGTAAAAATATAAATTACATGAAATTTAGAATGACGCACTGCGTTCTACATGCTGTGTGTCTCCTCAAACACAAGAAGCGAGGGCTGGGGGATTTACCTGATGGCAGAGTAACTCCATCTGTTTGACCGATTGAATTAGGCAAGATAACTCCTACACACCATGAAATTACTCCCCTTAATTATTTCTGAACAATTCCTATTAGCAACATGTAAACGTAAACGCAAATCTTTCAAATCAAATCAAATCAAACAAGGTCGTACGTCAAGGTCAAGGTCACGACGGCAAAATGGTTTGCGCCGATCGCTTCCTATTAAGGAGGCACACCTTCACACAAAATTTGACGCGATTCGGTCAAGCGGTTCGGGAGATATCCTTGGGACAGACAGAACATTAAAAAAAAATATATATAAAAAAAATAAAAAATACAAACCAGCCCATCGCAAAGTCCGTTCACCTTCGGTGACGGACAATCATCTTTATTATCTCATAACAGATAAATTGCAGCCAGGTGTCTGTATCTTTACCACAAACGCAAAGCAGAGATGCGTTACCGTAGACTTAAAATCATCTATTGCGTTTTAACCGCTCAAGTTTCAGTGACGTTTGTCCGTTCCTGTCCAGCTGACTGGCTGACTATGTAATGTATGTTAATGAACACGATAACGTTTGAACGAAGGGTCCTAGAAGACTCACATTTTGCACAGGCATGGGTAGATGGGGTATATAGGCCAAGGTCGACAATGAAGGTTATTGGTCAAAGGTCGAGGTTACTGGATGATAAAATGTGCCAGTTTTAGGTGAAAATCTGCCGCGCAGCTGGTGATATAGCGTCTTAGATCACTAGTTTTTCTGTGTGTCTCTGCTTTTTGTGTGAGCTGTACGTGTATTTTTCTCTGTCTTATCTCTGTTTGTTCTGTCAATCCGTATCTGTTTCTCTGCTGTATGTATATATATTATCGGTCTTTTTCCTGTGTCTTTTTCCATCCAGCTGAATTCATAAAATTGTCAAATTTGGGGAAGGGTGGGAGGGGGAGATTGATTTATATCATTTTTGTGGTCTGTTTTTTTATCTTTCTTTTTCCTTTATTTTTCTTCTTCTTTTTTTTCCATTGTTTCCTTGCTTGCTGTTTTCATTATATTATTTTCTTTTCGTTGATTTTTATTTTATTCTTTCTTTTTCTCTTTTCGCTTTGCCCGTATTTTTCATTTTCTTGGCTGTAAGTCTCTCTTTGTTTTTGTTTTTTTGTCTCGACTGCATTCGTTCTTTT
>CM065702.1:15936497-15938997 GCA_017654935.2 Phymorhynchus buccinoides | reverse complement strand
GTTTTTTGTGTATTAACAAGGAATCTTTGCTCCACCATGAACAATTAAAACATCAATTTATGCCAAACATTCCATTATCTCTGTTTTTCCTATGCACTGTCACCATTTTGGCCAAGTCTTGTGATCAGTAAATAAACGAAAGCTGAACACTCTTTTGATGCGTTCACAAAGTCGTAATATATTTATAGGATTTCCCAGCAGCGAACCGTTAAAAGTTTGTTATTTCTCCATGGAGACCAACAAACATTATGGGTGGGGGGTGGGGGTGGGGGAGGTGTCGTAAAGGTTCCTGCACAGGAAAAAGGCTTGCTTCTGAAGTATATATTCTATACAACCGTCTATATTCTACGCACTGTTGACAGATACATAGAAACCATCGACAAAAATCGACCGTTTGTGTTTGTAAACGGTTATTTCTTCATATTGATCAAAGTTAACAGAGGCGATCCCTTACCAGAAGAAATTCTACGTAACGTTCTCCGGTCTGGAACACACACATATGGGACATTAGTAGATATAAAGATGGTGGGAACGATCCTGGAGGCAATGCCCGGAGGCAGTGCAACACCAGGAAAGTCCCGATTTAAAAAAAATAATACAGATGATTGATAAAGCGATTCCTAATCTTCATACTACCAATACCATTTAGAAATTTCTGGCCGGGAAAAAGGTTTGTTGAAAAGTCAAATTTTCTTTGACATTTAGACACTGGACTACATAAACAAAGAAAACATTAATGGTAAGCCATATTGCAACACAAACCAAGAGGATTAACCCCTTGACTGTCAGAGAAAATCAAAGAAAAAAAATAATTGGGCAAATCATGCCAATGGTCTGGGGTATAACTCTATCGATTGTGTTAGTGCAAAAGCCAGCATATCAGAGTTATTCCTCTTCATCCGATGACGTCATCGGTGATGTCATCAATTCAGTACGTGATACTTTATGCGGCAGTGAAGGGGTTAAATTAGTCTCGTAGTGACAGTGTCCACATTCAGGAGCAACGCGACATAGCAGCACAGACAACTGTTGACACGTTAAACCCAGCGGCAACGAAATAGTTGTCATTTGGTCAAACTTTACCACCACCACCACCACTACCTATCCCTTTCCTTCCTCATCAGTCACACAAACATCGCATGCAAAAAACAAAAAAAAAAAAGGGTGGAGCTCCTCTGGCTGCGACACGCTCTCCAGGTGGGAGCAACCCGAATTTCACGTAGACGCCTCTGTGACTATAAAGTACCAAAAATGGAGAAAAGTGGCAGAGTGGTTAAGACGTCCGCCTGCCAAATGTAATGCGTGACTGCAGCGTGAGTGACCCGGGTTCGAATCCCGGCCTCTCCCTTTCTTTCTAGTTTGACAGGAAAATCGAACTGAACGTCGAGTCCTTCGGATGGGGACTTAAAGCTAGTCTGACCTGTGCGCTTTACGAACGTAAAAATCCCACGGCAGTTGAAAGTCGGTAAGAGCAGGGAGAAATCCCGCTGCCTGGTATGACCAAATTGATAGCTAGGTTTTCCAAGTGCCCCTCCCCCTCCTCACCCTGTGCCCCCCCAATTTTTTTTTAAAAATTGGGTAGGCACTGTACGTGCGTCGACGCGCTCTCCGGTGGAGAGCAGCCCGAATTTCACAGAGATAAGTTTATGTGACTAGAATATACCAGATACCAAACACCAAAATACCAAGTACCAAACTCCAGAAGGAATCTCAGGAGTAGACAACACAATACAAAATCAAAACGCTAGATCAAGCAGAAGCGCGGCAGCATTTTCAGCTCCAGTGACCTTGACCTTTGACGAATGACCTTCATCTTTGAACTAGGCCTAGATATCCCAACTAATAATAATAATAATAATAATAATGTAAATTTAGGACGCACTTAGGGTAAGACGGGGTAAAAAGCACATGGGTGGGTAAGAAGCCCAGGCCAATTATCTCATGAAATGAAGCAAATTTCAGTCCCATTTTGCCCACGAGACGAGTGTTAATGTTGAGCATTCGTCTCATGGGCAAATTTGGCTGACAGTTGCTTTATTTCATGAGATAATTGGCATGGGCTTCTTACCCGCCCATGGTCTTTTTACCCCGTCTTCCCCTACCTCCTGACAAAGCCTGGAGCTCAAGGCGTTTACAATAACAAATGGTTAATCGTTACAAGTAGTGAAACTACATGTCCTCATGATGCAGATTTAGAGCGTCCTAGGTCCCTCCATTTCAAACGCTCTCGTTGGTAACATACATAGTCAGCCAGGCACATAGATATTCTGCCACGCAGGAACAAACAGGCCGCGGTGAAAACGTTTACCAGCTTTCGCTTCGTTGCTGCATAAGAAAAAAATGGAAGCAGTTTACAAACGGGATCAGTACACAGTGAAGCGGAAACTGAAAACGTCGAACGAAAGTGTGAGGAGGAGAGAGAGAGAGAGAGAGAGAGACAGAGGGAGAGAGAGAGAGAGAGAGAGAGAGAGAGAGAGAGAGAGAGAGAGAGAGAGAGAGA
>CM065702.1:15931497-15933997 GCA_017654935.2 Phymorhynchus buccinoides | reverse complement strand
TGCCGTGGGAGTTTTACGTGCTTAATGCGCACGGGTCAGACTAAGCTTTTAGTTCTGTCGAACTAGAAAGAAAGGGCGAGGCCGGGATTCGAACCCCGGTCACTCACGTTGCAGGCGTGCATTACAGGCGAACGTCTTAACCACTCTGCCACCTTCCTCCCGGGTCAGACTTTTGTAGTCCCCATGATGAGTAGGACCTGTGGAATAAAAAGCATGACAGGAACACATGGAGTGGCAACGGTGGGGTGAATAGGGCATTTGCCACGAGTGTTCGTTCTCTACACCAGACTGCTAACTTGCCCGCGCTCGTTCTGCCCGAGTTAACCTGACCTTTCTAATTCAACTCTCTACATTCAACTCAGTGAATTTCAAGGTCGTCCTCACGTGGCGAATGCCCTATTGATGGCTGGGCGTTGGAAAGCTGCTCAAAATTGTAAATAAAAAGAAATCCGCGCTTACGTGTGCCGATTTGATGAGCTTCCGCGTTTCTGATATGCCAATACGCGCTTTCGTAAAATCTCCCAGTGGTTCTCCCTCTTCCACAGTCACCTCTCCCCCATTTTACTGTAATCTTATGGAAACAATTTCAACCTTATTTTTGGCGCTGGTCCCCAGATGCGCAGTGCGCGGTAGGGACCTGAAGGGAGGGAAGGAAGGTAGCAGAGTGGTTAATTAAGACGTTCGCCTGCCAATTTCAATGCGTGAGTGACCTGATGGGTTGGAATCCCGGCCTTGCCCTTTTCTTTCTAGTTTGACGGGAACATGGAACTGCTGAACGTTTCAAGTCCTTCGGATGGACGGGACTTAAAGCCAGTCTGACCCGTGCGCTTTTACGCGCGTAAAAATCCCACGGAGGTTAAGAATCGATAAGAGCAGGGGGGGGGGGGGGGGGGGGGGGGAATCCCGCTGCCTGGTATAACCAAATTGATAGCTTGGTTTCCTCCCCCTCCCCCCCCCCCCTCCGTCCCTCACCCCCCACCCCCCCCCACACACACACACACACACACACACACACACACACACACACACACACACACACACACACACACACACACACACACACACACACACACACACACACACACACACACAAGAAAGAAAGTGGCGCCGCGTTTGCGGCGACCCGCTCTCCAGGTGGGAGCAGCCTGAAATTTTACGGAGATAATTCTCTGTGACTAGAATATGCCAAATACCAAAAATACCAAATAAAGCGCCAAGACAACAAGAAAATAGAGTGTGGTAGATGTGACTGTTTTGGGGGGTTTGCTACAAAACAATTACGAGACTCTACTCCAAGAGTAATAATTAATCCTGTGTCAGCTAATCGAGTTTCCAATCATGAGTCTTGGCTACAGAACAAAAATCGTCTGGTTCTGTAATCATGAGATCGCCTTAAACAGGCAACACGGGTAGCATAACATGTAAATGAGACAAAACTGGCAAAAAACGATTGGCACTTTTAGTCTAATTTACATTTTGCTACCCGTTGTTAACTGTTTCAGACGCACTGATGATCACCGTACTTGGTTCCATTAACGAAGTCTGGAAAAGAACTGACAACAAACTACTGGTAGAACAGTCCGCTATTTAGTACTGTACGCGCATCCTCCCTCCCCCCTCCCGTCGTCTTTCTTCTTCTTCTTCTTCTTCTTCTTCTTCTTCTTCTTCTTCTTCTTCTTCTTCTTCTTCTTCTTCTTCTTCTTCTTCTTTCTTCTTCTTCTTCTTCCTTCTTCGTTCGTCTTCTTCTTCGCTCAGACAGTTTCTTGTCATTCGTTCTTCATTGCCTTCTAAGAAATAGTCTTCTTCTTCTTCTTCCGACTTCTTCTTCTTCTTCTAAGAATTTATCATTTTTTCTTCTTCAGGAGAATTCTTCGGTCTTCTTCAGATCTTCTTCTTCTTCTTCTTCTTCTTCTTCTTCTTCTTCTTCTTCTTCTTCTTCTTCTTCTTCTTCTTTGTTTCTTCTTCTTCTTCATAATGCATTGCAGTGTCACTTCAAATTATTGTCATGTCGTCGTCGTCTATAAGCTTATAAGCGCACTCTGTCATATCAGTTACAGATGTATAATGCTGCCATGAATGTACTTGCCTAACTATGAGAAAATCAATTGCATTGGGCCCAGCATGTCCGACTTCGGCTGAAGAAATCTTTGTAAGAATGCACCCATTTATAACTAAAAGGCAGGAGAATGGACCGGTGAGATAGAAAGATATCAGATGACAGCAAGCAAAAGGAAAAGCTTCTTCTTCTTCTTCTTCTTCTTCTTCTTCTTCTTCTTCTTCTTCTTCTCTTCTTCTTCTTGTTTCAAAACAAAGTTTATTGACATAATGCATTGCAGTGTACACAAATTATTTCATGAGCACAACAAGCTATAAGCTTATAAGCCGCACTTGCGTGTTGTTTCAGTTACAAACATAAGGCTGCGTCATGAATGTACTTGAATAGCTATGAGAAAATCAATTGCATTGGAATTTTTTTTAGTTAAGCTAAACAAACTTAGCA
>CM065702.1:15923997-15926497 GCA_017654935.2 Phymorhynchus buccinoides | reverse complement strand
AGAGAGAGAGAGAGAGAGAGAGAAGAGATGAGAGAGAGAGAGAGAGAGAGAGAGAGAGAGAGAGAGAGAGACAGAGAGGAGAGAGAGATCATTCTATAGAGAGAGAGTTAGAGTGATAGTGAGAGAGAGAGTACCTTTGTGTCGAGAGAGAGAGGATGGAGAGAGACAGAGAGAGGATGAGAAGAGAGAGAGAGAGGAGAGAGAGAGAGAGAGAGAGAGAGAGGCAGAGATTTGATTTGTTTGTTCAATCTCCCCCACTTTGTATTGATCATTTCTAACTGTGTCAGTGTGTGTGTAGAATTATGTTAGTGTTTCTGTCTGTGTGTCTGTGTACCTTTGTGTCTGTCTGTCTGTGCATATGTCTCTCTGTCTGTTTATCCGTCTCTGTCTCTTTGTCTCTGTCCTCTCTCTCTCTCTCTCTCTCTCTCTCTCTCTCTCTCCTCTCTCTCTCTCTCTCTCTCTAGACTCGATCTCTCTCTCTCTCTCGAGATCTCTTCTCGCTCTCTCTCTCTCTCTCTCTCTCTCTCATTCGTTCCTCGCTCTCTCTCTCTCTCTCCTCTATCTCTTCTCTCTCTCTCTCTCTCTTCTCTCTCTCTCTCTCTACGATCGTCCCTCTCTCTATCTCTCTCAGCTCACCTCCTCTCTTCTCTCTACCCTCTCTCTCTCTCTCTCTCTCTCTCTCTCTCTCTCTTCTCTCTCTCTCTCTCTCTCTCTCTCTCTCTCTCTCTCTCTCTCTCTCTCTCTCTCTGAGAAATCGTTCACAAATTCAGCAGTCATAAAAAATGCATTCCTACCTCTACGACATTTTTTTCTGCATTTAAAAAAGCCATACCATTGCCACAAAATCCGCTCCAAACTGTCATTGCGTAATGTTAGCTAAGGGAAGCAACTCAAGAAGCGAGAATGAAAACTTAAACCTTCTTATAAAGGGAGATAATAATCTGTTGGGTCGGTAGAGTCAGCCCAGGATTATGGATCAATAATTATAGCAACCGGCTTTCAGGTGTCTCCTGCCTGCCTGTCTGTCTGTCTGTCTGTCTGTCTGCGTCTTGCGTCTTGCGTTTCTCTCTCTCTCTCTCTCTCTCTCTCTCTCTCTCTCTCTCTCTCTCTCTCTCTCTCTCTCTCTCTCTCTCTCTCTCTCTCTCTCTCTCTCTCTCTCTCTCTCTCTCTCTATCTCTCTCTCTCCCTGTCCTCACTCTCAGTCTTTTAACTGGAAAACGTAACAACATTAAGCTCTACTCCCAGTTTCAGGAAATGAACTAAGCGTCAAATCATTTAAGGATTGACTCTATTCTAAATGTGTCGCAGAGAAATCCCACAATATTGCAGACGAAATCTTTTCTGTAGCCAAACAAGTTTAATGGAAAGTTTTGGGTCAAAGATGGCTGGCGGCGAAAAGGTTAAACAACACCAAATAAAATAAATCGTTTACATCAATCAAAAGAGAAAACATCTGAATGCCTGTCGAAAGTCAAAAGCTTTAGAATGGACCGCAAACAGAACCGATCGACTGCCAACTGAGAAGTAACCATCAAATCCACAGCTGCGTTCGAGAGCAAAAACAAACAGAAAAATAAACTGTTTTAGAAAATGTCCCATCCACTCAAATAAAAACCAGAAACACGAATAACGTCATGAGCAAATTGCCTTCCTTCGCTCTCCAAATTTAATAATCGATTTGTGGCGGTCAATTCATGAAGAAAAGTGACATGTTGCAATAGTGTCATCAGTGGAGCGATGTTTCTGAAGATCTGCGCAAAGCTCATTTTCCAGTTGTTTGTATGTAGGTACAAACCTCATTAACAGCAGTCACATTTCTGTCATCTGGATACCACTGTACAGCCCCCCGTGGGGATACCGGGTGGGTCTTCTGTACAAATAGTTCCCTCACCTTCTGGAAGTTCTGAGCTTGTACCTTCCTCTAATTCTGTCATTCTCTTTGACTCTGGCTTTTCCTTTTGCTTGCTGTCATCTGCTATCTTTCTATCTCACTGGTCCATTCTCCTGCCTTTTTAAAAAATGATAAATCCTTACAAAGATTTCTTCAGCCGAAGTCGGACATGCTGGTCCTAACTATTTCTTAGTTAGGCGCATAACGGCAGCATGGCGCATCTACGCTCATATGACAGAAACTGTCTGAGCGAAACGACGACGACGACGACGACGACGAAGAAGAAGAAGAAGAAGAAGAAGACCACTGTACAGGCGTTCTGGGAACACAGAAGAACAGAATCAACGTACTCGAGAAAGATGACGCATGTTTTATTTCTGAAAAAAGTTAACATGGATGCAAAGACTAAACATTAATGAGATAATGGCTGCCTTTGCGCCTAGCGGAATTGAAATTTAGGTTTGAATAAGGCAAGGGGATCAATGGCCCCTTCTCTTGATTAAAGTTCAGTGACATTTTAGACACAAGTAGAGATATTGATTTTAAAATTAATGCAACCCGGTTTCCACTCTCAGATGTTGGGCCATAGAAACGTAATGACTGGCTCGT
>CM065702.1:15896497-15901497 GCA_017654935.2 Phymorhynchus buccinoides | reverse complement strand
AGATCTCACTCCAACTGCGACCCGATTGTGACATTTGCGAGACACGATTCTGTGAAATACTACTTTTTCTAATGAAATCCTACTATAGGGAGGAGATATCTTAGTCAGTCACCGAAAGTGACAGACCTGCCCAGACTAAAAAGCCTAGCCAAACTGCATACGATTTGACCCCCGATACGATACGATTGCGACGATGTCTGTGAGTCATGATTCACGTGAAATACTTCCGTCTAAAAAACACAATTCTACTACTTTCGTTCACCACACTCGAATAGAGCGAAATACACGAATTAATCAAATAAAAATGCATGTTTCAAAAACACAGATATTTCATCAGATTCGTGTACGGGGGGAACTACAAATAATAGTGAACATAACTAGTAAGATTTCATCAGATTCATGTAGACGGTAGAATTTCACAGTCAATCATGCCTTAAGAAATGTCAAAATTAGATCGTAGCCCCCTCGTGGGGATACCGGGGGGTCTTTCGTACAAATAGTTCCCTCACCTTCTGGAAGTTCGGTTCTTGTAACTTCCTCTAATCAGTCACTCTCTTTGATTCTGCCTTTTCCCTTTGCTTTACTGTCATCTACTATCATTCTATCTTACTGGATCCATTCTCCTGCTTTTTTTTTTCTATACATTCTTACAAAGATTTATTCAGCCGAAGTCGGACATGCTGGGCCTAAGTATTTCTTAGGTAGGCGCATAACGGCAGCATGGCGCATCTACGCTCATGTGACAGGAAACTGTTTGAGCGAACGAAGAAGAAGAAGAAGAAGAAGAAGAAGAAGAAGAAGAAGAAGAAGAAGAAGAAAAAGAAAAAAAAAAAAAGAAAAAAGAAAAGAAAAAGAAGAGAAGAGAAGAGAAGAAGAAGAAGAAGAAGAAGAAGAAGAAGAAGAAGAAGAAGAAGAAGAAGAAGAAAAAGAAGACGAAGAAGAAGAAGAAGAAGAAAAAGAAGAAGAAGAAGAAGAAGAAGAAAAAGAAGACGAAGAAGAAGAAGAAGAAAAAGAAGACGAAGAAGAAGAAAAAGAAGAAGAAGAAGAAGAAGAAGAAGAAGAAGAAGAAGAAGAAGAAGAAGAAGAAGAAGAAGAAGAAGAAGAAGAAGAGAAGAAGAAGAAGAAGATCGTAGTGAATCGGATCGTACTCAGTGTGGCAGGCCCTTTAAGGGCATCTTAATGGGAGAATCTTAAGGGCCAGCCACACGTCCACTAAAATCGTACGACTGTACGATACGATTCGATCACGTGGTCTCCAATGAAAAATGTGGGTAATGCTGCAGATGTGCCCCCCCCCCCCCCACCCCACCCCCCTTACATTTCTCAGCTCTCCCCTCATTTTCACACTTGCCTTTCTTACATGAAGCTGTACCTTATCAACCTTTTCAGCTAATTATCTTCGTTGAATAATTAATCGCAGTCATGACGAAGGTCATTATCTAATAGGACCCCCCCCCCTCCCCCTCCACACACACACACACCCTATTATGTAGTGCAACACACGGGTGCGGCTCACTTCGCCTAATTACACTTCGCCTAATTACACTTCGCCTAATCCTTTGATTTAATGAATTCTGATCGCTTCTCGGCCTTTTGGCTAAGACAGTGATTCATAAATTTTTGGTTGGTTTGTTCAGCCCGTCGTACATGGCGAAAGCCGATACGCAACGTTAAACTGAACTTCCATCCATCCTTTGATCTCGACCTTCCGTGCCGGCAGTAACTTCTGGATGTCACGAAAAACCCAAGCGTAACATTCCGCCTAAAAATTATTAGCACAACTCGCCTAATCAGCCTAAATAGGTTATCGTGAAACAGCAAACAGAAGTCGAAATGGCTGTGAATGTTCACATTTTAATGTTCCACGTGCATTCAATCACGTATTTGCAGAAACAAATATTCCGATCATCACAATGTTCACAAGCTAAATTTCTTAACTGCAATTCACCTCGCAGTTTGTTTTTCAATTGCAGTCTTCGTGTGTCAATGGGTCAGATAACATGGCAAATATACAGTTTGTATCGTCTGTACGTCGAGGCGTCAACCTTGTCGTCAATCATTTAAAATTTCGGGTGAAACGGAGAGTGAGAGACAGGGTGTATTGGTCATGTGTGTCAGCCGGCTGTACAGCCAACTGTGTCACGAGTCAGCAAGAAGAACTGCTGAAGGTAGGTGACTTTGACAGTTTGTGAACGATCATAAGTAATTTCCCCTGCCCCTTTGAAGCTGATCATCTGGGCAGCCTCCATTTTGATGTTTATCTATACTGAAGTATCAGATTCTTCACATCGTTGAAAGAGAATAGTATAATGAAAGAAGAAGATGAAACCCCTCAGACAAAAAGACAACAAGACGGATTGACAGACAGACATAGTGGTGTCGTCTCGATAGTCCAACATAGGTTTGGTTCGAATTTTTTTGCATGGGTTAAATCGTCTCTCTTTCTTTCTTTCTTTCATGTGGTAGTGAATTATTCTGGTGTTAACAAAGAGGTGATGGGGTAGGAAGTGAGAGGGGAGGGGGTCTGGATGTTGTGCAAGAAGTGCGTTTTGTTGCTTTTTATACTTTCATTGAGTCAGATGGCCAACGTTTTAGCTGGTTTCAAATAAACCGAAATATCCGTGTTGCTGTTTAATAATTTATTCTGGTCTCAAAAGACTTGTATTGATTGTATTCTCTTTGTCTCCTTACGCTTCCCCCCCCCCCCTCCTCTCTCTCTCTCTCTCTCTCTCTCTCTCTCTCTCTCTCTCTCTCTCTCTCTCTCTCTCTCTCTCTCTCTCTCTCTCTCTCGTCTGTCCGTTTGCACCCTCCTTACTCTCGTTTTCTCTGATTTGATTTGAGTTTTTATCAATACTAGCGCAACTCCGAGTACCGGTAACGCCTAGTGACGGTAACGCCTTGTACCGGTAACGCCAAGTACTGGTAACGCTGAGTACAGCAAATTTGAAGCGATTCGGTTAAGAAACGGCGGAGTTATAACGTTTCCCGTTGGCGCTGCTCTGAGAGTGACGCGTAACGCCTAGTAACGGTAACGCCTAGCAACGGTAACGCCAAGTACTGGTAACGCTGAGTACAGCAAATTTGAAGCGATTCGGTTAAGAAAAGGCAGAGTTATAAGGCCCTGTTTCCCGTTGGCGCTGCTCTGAGAGTGATGCGCTCTCCCTAGTAACGGTAACGTCTAGTAACGGTAACGCCAAGTACTGGTAACGCTGAGTACAGCACATTTGAAGCGATTCGGTTAAGAAGCGGCGGAGTTATAAGGCCCCGTTTCCCGTTGGCGCTGCTCTGAGAGTGACGCGCTCTCCTGATTCTCTTCAAATTTGCTGCCAGGCTTTGCCCCGGCCACAGCAAGCCTGACTGCAAATATGAAGCGATTCGGTTGAGAAACGGCAGAGTATTTTTGTGAAAAGGTGAAGCGGCGTATATCGCGCGCGTTTATGAATCGATTCGCTTCCGGTTTGGCACATCGATAGTCACCGTCCCCGGTCATCTACTTGCCAAATCTGAAGGCAATCGGTCCAGAAATACCGGAGATACGCGCCGAGAGGCCGGTGGATACGCGTTTCGCGCATTTGCCAAACCGCGCAAATGACACGGCCGCCTCGGTTGCCGTTGCCATCGCCCCGTTATGGCTCAGAGCAAATTTGAAGCGATTCGGTCGAAAAACGGCGGAATTATAAGGCCCGTTTTGTGTTTCACACAGACACACTTGCCTTTTTACTATATGATGTTGCTGCATTTTTATACTTTCATCGATTTTTATAAAGCGCCAAGACCTTGTTGGAAATCTTAGGCGAAGTGTTGCATATGATAAGCACTCGATAATATGATTAGGCCAAGTGTATTTAGGCGAGATGTGATTAGGCGAGATGTTGTTAGGCGAAGTGTAATTAGGCGAAGCGTGATGCACCGCAATAAGCACAACAGCCGCGGAGCATTTGTCACAGTCCTGGTTCATTGCGTTCTTTCCGTCTTGCTTTTATACCACGGCAGTTGAAAGTCGGTAAGAGCAGGGAGAAATCCCGCTGCCTGGTATGGCCATATTAATAGCTAGGTTTTCCAAAGTGTGCCCACTCACCCTGTGCACCCCCCTAAAAAATTTAAAAAAATTGGGTAGGCGTTGCACTTGCGGCGACGCGCTCTCCGGGGGAGAGCAGCCCGAATTTCACAGTGATAAGTCTCTGTGACTAGAATATACCAAATACCCAAAATACCAAAATTATCTTCTACTATTATTGAATGCATGGTTAAATATGTAAATGGATGAAAATTAGTGTTAAATACAGCAAACGATAGAGGATGAAGTACTCAAACTGCAGTAAGAAAGGCAAGACTGAAAAAACCCGGAAAGAACCGAGAAATGGAGGAGGGGGGTTGGGTGGATCTGCACCTTTACCCAAATGTGATTCGCGCTTCGAGATCACGTGATCGAATCGTATTGTACAGTCGTACGATTTTCGCTGACGTGTGGCGGGCCCTTTCGTCACTGGAAGTGACAGACCTGCCCAGACTAGCACCGCAGGCCTAACCCCTACAAACGGGCAGTGGTAAATTGCCCAGCCAATTGTCAGTGGCACGTGAGTCTCGAGCTTCCAGCTTCAATGCAAATCACCCCGCGTGCTCATTTGCATACACTGAGAAGGGAAGGGAAGGTCTTAAAGGGCCACCCTGACGGATGAGTTTTTGCATTAAAAAAAAACCACGTCCAAATCACCAGGAAAACACCCTTAACAGAGATTGCAGCACTCACTTTGCTCTGGTTTCCTAGAAATCAAACCATCAAATCGGCGATTCCTCCTTGGCGGAGGTGCTGGAAGTCAAATTATTTCAACCAAAGAGAAGTCTCTTTTCTAATGGCCGCCTGCGTTTAGACCAAATCGTTTGCCTGAAATTTTCGCAATACAAGCCTTTTTCTTTTTAATTTTTTTTATACAGATTATGTAAAGGAGTTTCGCTCACATCAAAGGAAGCAGCTCCATTTTGTTTTTACTGCACTACAA
>CM065702.1:15888997-15891497 GCA_017654935.2 Phymorhynchus buccinoides | reverse complement strand
CACACACACACACACACACACTCACAAACACGCACGCACGCACGCACGCAACGCGAACACACACACACACACACACACACACACACACACACACAAGCCGCGCATGCACGTTAGCATGCAGAGTCAGAAATGGCATTCTGACGTGCATTGGAAAGTCAAGTTTGCCTAGATCTTCAGAAACATTACTTCATTGACAGCTCTGCAATTGCAATCATGTCACCTGCATTCTTCGCTTATTGACTCGTGCATCGAGTGGATTCACAGTCCAGGGTCTAGTTTCTCTTGATGACGGTCGCCGCGCGAATAACTGTTTCGCCCAAAACAGGCCTACAAAACACCAATAACCGCAAATAACGTTAGCTAAGTAAAGATAACTCTAACAGCTTACTCTTCACTGTCAGAGAGAGAGAGAAGAGTTGCTACGAAAAGGGAGATAAGTCATACCTTTCTGACAGGTTGTACAAAGATTTCGGTTTAATTTACACGTCTATTTGTGTGCAGAAAATTAAGTTTGCACTATATTATGCCATTTAACATGATGAAAAATTAAGAAAGAGCACCCCAAAATACGCCTAAATTGTTTAATTTGCTAAAAAATCATCCGATACATTTCCGCTGTAGAGTGAAGAATATTTGTCTGTATCAACTTCCTGACTTTAGCTTCCAAAATTATGTTCTCGCGAGAAATAAAATAACGGAATTTAAAAAAAGTTGTATATTTCCCATGATGCAACTAATCTTTCGCCGTTAGCTACTACCCAAGTGGCCACAAAACGCTTTGGAAGCTATCAGCAAAGGGAGTGTGTTTCTGAGACCGTTTTTGCCGATTTGCGCTAACGCTACGTAACGTTAGCCCATGGGAAACGCACCTCCACATCCCCCCACCCCGAGTGGTGTTTTGTTGTGTTTGGTCAAGGCTTAGGTCTAGGGTTTTTTGTTTGTTCAGATTTGTAAATTGTGTGTGTGTGTGTGTGTGTGTGTGTGTGTGTGTGTGTGTGTGTGTGTGTGTGTGTGTGTGTGTGTGTGTGTGTGTGTATGTGTCTCTGTGTATGTGTGTTAAGAATGGGATTTTATTTGATTAATTCTCAGCTGGTGGCCAATTGTCTGTTTGATTTAGTCATCCATAGTTTTTGACTTGTAGTTGTATGCCTAATTCCTTTTCTTATTTATCCTATTCGGCTGTATTTATTCTCTCTCTCTGTCTCTCTCTCTCTCTGTCTCTCTCTCTCTCTCTCTCTCTCTCTCTCTCTCTCTCTCTCTCTCTCTCCCTCCCTCTCTCTCTCTCTCTCTCTCCTCTCTCTCTCCTCTCTCTCTCTCTCTCTCTCTCTCTCCTCTCCTCTCTCTCTCTCTCTCCTTCCTCTCTCTCTCTCTCTCTCTCTCTCTCTCTCTCTCTCTCTCTCTCTCTCTCTCTCTCTCTCTCTCTCTCTCTCTCTCTCTCTCTCTCTCTCTCTCTCTCTCTCGAAGTACTATTGGCCATACGGAAGTTGAAGACTAATAAAGCTGCTGGCCCAGATAATATTATTGGTGAATTGTTAAAAAATGGTAGCATGCAGATGGTTGACTTTCTCGTGAAATGTTTCAACACGCTCTTTGATGGTGGTTCATTTCCTGAGAACTGGTGTGAATCTATTCTTCTTCCGTTGTTTAAGAAGGGTGATGTTCACAATCCTAGTAATTATAGGGGTATATCCCTTGTTGACATAAGCAGTAAACTATATAGTACAATTATAAACAAGCGTTTGCAAGAATGGGTCGAAGTTAATAATATTACGGGAGAGCATCAGGCTGGTTTCAAAAGGGGATATTCTACAATTGACCACATGTTCAGTCTTCTCTCTTTTGTTTAAAAACAGTTTTCTTTAAATCGTAAATTTTATTTTTGAAAAAGCCTTCGATTCGGTAAATAGACAGCTATTGTGGCCAATTTTATTAAAACATGGTATAAAGGGGAAATTATTTAAATGTGTTAGAGCTATGTATAATGTAGTGAAAAGTAGAGTTAGAACAGGTTCAAATTTGACAGAATATATTAATTGCTTTTCTGGGGTTAGACAAGGGGATGCTTGTAGTCCTGTTTTGTTTTCTATTTTCATAAACGAACTAGCCATGGAAGTTATTAATAATGGTAGTCATGGTGCAAACTTTTCTGAAGATTTGTTAGAATTATTTATTTTGTTGCTTGCTGATGACATTCTTTTGATTTCAGAAACTGTGATAGGCTTACAGCGACAGCTGAATAGTTTAAGCAGAGCTGCATCATCCTTTGAACTTAATGTAAATATGAACAAAAGCAATATTGTTGTGTTTAGGAAAGGTGGTTATTTGGCTGCGAGAGAGAGGTGGGTGTATAATGGGGCTGTAATGCCTGTAGTAAATGTTTATAAGTATCTAGGTATTTACTTTTCTACACGTTTGAGTTTTAATTTCGCCTGCAAGGACCTAGCAAGTAGAGGAAAGAGAGCTTTAATATGTGTCATGAAAAAACTGGCTACCTTAAATA
>CM065702.1:15872621-15875121 GCA_017654935.2 Phymorhynchus buccinoides | reverse complement strand
TGCTGGCCCAGCGTCTGACTGGACGTTAACTCTTGCTGGCCCAGCGTCTGACTGGACGTTAACTCTTGATGGCCCAGCGCCTGACTGGACGTTAACTCTTGATGGCCCAGCGCCTGACTGGACGTTAACTCTTGATGGCCCAGCGACTGACTGGACGTTAACTCTTGATGGCCCAGCGTCTGACTGGACGTTAACTATTGATGGCCCAGCGCCTGACTGGACGTTAACTCTTGATGGCCCAGCGTCTGACTGGACGTTAACTCTTGATGGCCCAGCGTCTGACTGGACGTTAACTCTTGCTGGCCCAGCGTCTGACTGGACGTTAACTCTTGATGGCCCAGCGTCTGACTGGACGTTAACTCTTGATGGCCCAGCGTCTGACTGGACGTTAACTCTTGATGGCCCAGCGTCTGACTGGACGTTAACTCTTGATGGCCCAGCGTCTGACTGGACGTTAACTCTTGATGGCCCAGCGTCTGACTGGACGTTAACTCTTGATGGCCCAGCGTCTGACTGGACGTTAACTCTTGATGGCCCAGCGCCTGACTGGACGTTAACTCTTGATGGCCCAGCGTCTGACTGGACGTTAACTCTTGATGGCCCAGCGCCTGACTGGACGTTAACTATTGATGGCCCAGCGCCTGACTGGACGTTAACTCTTGCTGGCCCAGCGTCTGACTGGACGTTAACTCTTGCTGGCCCAGCGACTGACTGGACGTTAACTCTTGATGGCCCAGCGTCTGACTGGACGTTAACTCTTGATGGCCCAGCGTCTGACTGGACGTTAACTCTTGCTGGCCCAGCGTCTGACTGGACGTTAACTCTTGCTGGCCCAGCGTCTGACTGGACGTTAACTCTTGATGGCCCAGCGCCTGACTGGACGTTAACTCTTGCTGGCCCAGCGTCTGACTGGACGTTAACTCTTGATGGCCCAGCGCCTGACTGGACGTTAACTCTTGATGGCCCAGCGTCTGACTGGACGTTAACTCTTGATGGCCCAGCGTCTGACTGGACGTTAACTCTTGATGGCCCAGCGTCTGACTGGACGTTAACTCTTGCTGGCCCAGCGTCTGACTGGACGTTAACTCTTGATGGCCCAGCGTCTGACTGGACGTTAACTCTTGATGGCCCAGCGTCTGACTGGACGTTAACTCTTGATGGCCCAGCGTCTGACTGGACGTTAACTCTTGATGGCCCAGCGCCTGACTGGACGTTAACTCTTGATGGCCCAGCGTCTGACTGGACGTTAACTCTTGATGGCCCAGCGTCTGACTGGACGTTAACTCTTGATGGCCCAGCGTCTGACTGGACGTTAACTCTTGCTGGCCCAGCGTCTGACTGGACGTTAACTCTTGATGGCCCAGCGTCTGACTGGACGTTAACTCTTGATGGCCCAGCGTCTGACTGGACGTTAACTCTTGATGGCCCAGCGCCTGACTGGACGTTAACTCTTGCTGGCCCAGCGTCTGACTGGACGTTAACTCTTGCTGGCCCAGCGTCTGACTGGACGTTAACTCTTGCTGGCCCAGCGCCTGACTGGACGTTAACTCAATGGCCCAGCGCCTGACTGGACGTTAACTCTTGATGGCCCAGCGACTGACTGGACGTTAACTCTTGATGGCCCAGCACCTGACTGGACGTTAACTATTGATGGCCCAGCGCCTGACTGGACGTTAACTCTTGATGGCCCAGCACCTGACTGGACGTTAACTATTGATGGCCCAGCGCCTGACTGGACGTTAACTCTTGCTGGCCCAGCGACTGACTGGACGTTAACTCTTGCTGGCCCAGCGACTGACTGGACGTTAACTCTTGCTGGCCCAGCGTCTGACTGGACGTTAACTCTTGCTGGCCCAGCGTCTGACTGGACGTTAACTCTTGCTGGCCCAGCGATGACTGGACGTTAACTCTTGATGGCCCAGCGAAAGACTGGACGTTAACTATTGATGGCCCAGCGCCTGACTGGACGTTAACTCTTGCTGGCCCAGCGTCTGACTGGACGTTAACTCTTGATGGCCCAGCGGGAGACTGGACGTTAACTCTTGCTGGCCCAGCGACTGACTGGACGTTAACTCTTGAAACCCAGCGTTGACTGGACGTTAACTAAGACAGGCCCAGCGAGCATTTGGGACGTTAACTCTTGATGGCCCAGCACCTGACTGGACGTTTGATGGCCCACGACTGACTGGACGTTAACTCATGCTGGCCCAGCGCCTGACTGGACGTTAACTCTTGATGGCCCAGCGTCTGACTGGACGTTAACTCTTGATGGCCCAGCGTCTGACTGGACGTTAACTCTTGCTGGCCCAGCGTCTGACTGGACGTTAACTCTTGATGGCCCAGCGTTTGACTGGACGTTAACTCTTGATGGCCCAGCGCCTGACTGGACGTTAACTCTTGATGGCCCAGCGCCTGACTGGACGTTAACTCTTGATGGCCCAGCGTCTGATTGGACGTTAACTCTTGCTGGCCCAGCGACTGACTGGACGTTAACTCTTGA
>CM065702.1:15852621-15860121 GCA_017654935.2 Phymorhynchus buccinoides | reverse complement strand
AGACGAAAGAGTGAGAACCTTGGCGCCGGGCCAGCAAGAGTTAACGTCCAGTCAGGATGGTAGAATGGTGAAGATGTAAGAGACTTGGCGCCCGGTCAGCAAGGGTTAACGTCCAGTCAGGATGGTGGAATGGTGAAGATGTAAGATGGTGCGGGGCCAGCAAGGGTTAACGTCCAGTCAGGATGGTGGAATGGTGAAGATGTAAGATGGTGCGGGGCCAGCAAGGGTTAACGTCCAGTCAGGATGGTGGAATGGTGAAGATGTAAGATGGTGCGGGGCCAGCAAGGGTTAACGTCCAGTCAGGATGGTGGAATGGTGAAGATGTAAGATGCTGCGGGGCCAGCAAGGGTTAACGTCCAGTCAGGATGGTGGAATGGTGAAGATGTAAGATGGTGCGGGGCCAGCAAGGGTTAACGTCCAGTCAGGATGGTGGAATGGTGAAGATGTAAGATGGTGCGGGGCCAGCAAGGGTTAACGTCCAGTCAGGATGGTGGAATGGTGAAGATGTAAGATGCTGCGGGGCCAGCAAGGGTTAACGTCCAGTCAGGATGGTGGAATGGTGAAGATGTAAGATGGTGCGGGGCCAGCAAGGGTTAACGTCCAGTCAGGATGGTGGAATGGTGAAGATGTAAGATGGTGCGGGGCCAGCAAGGGTTAACGTCCAGTCAGGCGGTCAGCTGGGATGGTCATTGCCACTGCTGTGGTCCGGTGGCGGATGACATTAGGCATTTGTCTCCCCTTGTCTCCCTGAGGGATGGATGGCCCTGTTGTTTATGTACCAATGTTTCCTATTGACCCACCGCACTCTCTCTCTGTCTCTCTCTGTGTCTCTCTCTCTGTCTCTCTCTCTCTCTGTCTCTCTGACTGTCTCCCTGAGGGATGGATGGCCCTGTTGTTTATGTACCAATGTTTCCTATTGACCCACCGCACTCTCTCTCTCTGTCTCTCTCTGTGTCTCTCTCTCTGTCTCTCTCTCTCTCTCTGTCTCTCTCACTGTCTCCCTGAGGGATGGATGGCCCTGTTGTTTATGTACCAATGTTTCCTATTGACCCACCGCACTCTCTCTCGCACTCTTTCTCTGTCTCTCTGTCTCTCTCTCTGTCTATCTGTCTGTCTCTGTCTCTCTGTCTCTGTATTTATGTCTGTCTCTGTCTCTGTCTCTCTGTCTCTCTCTCTCTCTCTCTCTCTCTCTCTCTCTCAACCCTTTTCTCCCCACCTCCCCCTCGCCGTACTTTATTCTTAAACGCTATTTCTCCCCTTCTTTTTTTCATTCGTCACTTTTGCTCAATGCCAAAACCACCACCACCGCCAACAACAACTTCAAATGAAGATATTTTTTGTGTGGACAAATTACATTTTTTTTTTAAGTGTCTGAATGTAGAGTAAGGCCGGGTTCACATTAGACGCGTAAGTTCCGTACGGAAAACCCTAAATAAGTGGAAGAAAGAAGCATAAAAGTTTACGCATATAGGGGAAATTCGGACACGTGCGCCAATCTTTTCCCTTCTTTGTTTCACTTATTTATGGATTGCGCACGGGTTTCCGCACGGAATATCCGCTTATGTGTGTACACGGCCTAAGTCCTTGTGAGTATTAGATCCGCAATAGGCAAGTTCCGTACGAAACCACATACACTTATATAAGAAATAAACGGATGGGATTTCAGATGGGTTTCTGCGTGAAATGAGCACGCTCTTTCATATTTCTCACTGCCATTTTGTGTGTGTTGCGTATTGCGAATGGTTTCCACGCAGAACTTTCGTGTATTATATGTGACCCAGCACCACGAAAGGGACATTAAGTGTCAAACTGACCATTCTGAGAAAATGATATATGTGAAAACGTCAGACAATTCTCTTTCTAATGATGCAAGAACCATTCTTGTATCTTTTTCCGTTCCCGAGTTATGAGCGTTTAAAGTTAGTAGGGTGAGCGTCGGCCATTTTGAGAAAACAGTCTAAAGTCTAGCCTAGCTGAAGAAAATGCATCGACCTACTAATTTTAAAACACTTATAAAACCATTTAGAGACCATAGTAAAGAATATATTTTGTAAGTATGAAAATATAAGATGCTAGAGAACACACAAATACCCATAACTCAAAATTGACCCCCCAAAATGAGATTGAGTTTGCAAGCCTGTTGTGAGAAACTAGCCCAGCGACTTAATGTCCCTTTCGTGGTGCTGGGTCACATATGTACACACAGCCAAAGACTACTTTAAGCTGCAGGGTGGGGGTTTTTTCTGTTCTATATTATGAAGAAAGAAGCTCGAAAGTTGCGTTACACTTTTGATACCCGGCAATCACTTTTTGCAACCTATTCATCGATTGAGCTAATACTATTATTGGAAAGGCTTGATTCTAGGACACTTGGTAATGGTTGAGTTAAACGTTCTGTGCGTGAGGTTCAAATAATCGACTTTTGTAACCCTTTCGCCGCCAACCATGTTTCATCCACACATTTCAGTCAAACTTACCTGGGTAAAGAAAAGTTGACGTCTGCAATACTGTCAATCCCCCTAAGACATGTATCAAATAAAGCCTCTCCTTATCTTCCCAATCAACAGCATAAGGTCAATGGATAACAGATCCTAATGGCATGCCTTTTAGTGACATGGGTGTTAGCATGAGATGCGCTACGTATCGTCAATTCTCGTGTGAAAAAAGCACGCAAACGGTGGAAGATGCGTACGTCATGACGGTGGAGGTGTAGTTCATGCGTGATCGATGAGTTAAACTTTGTTTGCGTGAGGGTCAAATACTATTTCTTAACGGAGAGATGCAAAGAAGGTTAGAATGTGTGATGTCACTTCGTTGATCGAACGGGGAAAATTAAAGTTTTATTTCATTTAGAACGTGTGGTTTTTTTTTAGATTATTATTTACACAATTAACAATATTTAAGGGAAGATGGATTACGCATGTGCATGAACTGTATTGATAATGAACTACTCAAAATTCAAAGCATCCCATTAGTCAATTTTAAATCATTGTCGTATAAAGACGCAGGGCCTTTTCGGTAAAATGGTTATAACTGGGTGTTTTTTTTTATAAAATGGATAACATTTAGCTATTTTTAGCTCAAATAATTTATTACATGCTCTCTGCACTTGCTTGTGTGTGTGTGTGTGTGTGTGTGTGTGTGTGTGTGTGTGTGTGTGTGTGTGTGTGTGTATGTGTGTGTATATATGTGTACGCGCGCGTGTGTGTGCGTGTGTGCGCGTGTGCGTGTGCGAGTTGGTGAGTGTACTTCATACCTATTATTATTCTAAGCATGTGCTTTTTAATATATCACTTTACTCCGCTCTGTGTCTTTATGTCTTAGTTTCTAGACTAACTTTCTTAGCGGTTGTAATTTTGCATGCACGCCGGAAAATCCCCAGTTCTTGGTGTATTTGAAAACGATAGATATTCGTGAAATGTGAATTGAATTGCAAAATGTAGGCAACAAAGAGCAGAGCAGAACCACGATTAGAACTAGTGTTTAAAGGGGCACCCTGACGGATGAGTTTTTGCAAGAAACACGTCGAGATCACCAGAAAGACAGCTTTTTCAAGGATCGGAACACTCACTCCTCCTTGGCGGAGATGCTGGAGATAGTAGCCATTTTGGATGGGATGGGTGGAGGTCACTCATTGTGGTTGAAGCGTTTGTTTTTGTGTAGAGTGCAGTCAAAACAAAATGGAGCTATTTCCTTTGTTGTGAGCGAAACTCTTTTAGATAAACTGTATAAAATTAAAATTAAAAAAAAGGCTTGTATTGCGAAAATGTCGTGCAAACGATTTGGTCTAAACGCAGGCGGCCATTAGAAAAGAGACGGCACACGCCTTCTCTTTGGGTTAAAAAAATTGACTTCCAGCACCTCCGGCAATGAGGAATCGCCGATTTGACGGTTTGATTTCTAGGAAACCAGAGCAAAGTCAGTGCTGCGATCTCTGTAAAGGGTGTTTTCCTGGTGATATCGACGTGTTTCTTGCAAAAACTCATCCGCCAGGGTGTCCCTTTAAAAGGCTTAGTGGCTGATTATAAAATCATTTATAATTGTACACTCAAGTCTTTGGTTTTTAGAGACAACAATCCTGCAACCTTTCCAAGGAAGCCAAGATGAAACCAATCTCGGGCTAGCAAGTAAAAGTACCTTCGTGTTTTTTAATACAAATTAGCGTACTTATTTAGGTTCTCTGATTGTATTATGTCATCGTTCAGTGCATCGAGACTTTCCAGACTATTGCCAGTACCTCCAGGATCGTCCAATATCTGTATAGTTACAAATGTCCCACATGTGCCTCTTCCGGGTCGGAGGACGTTAATTTTTATTTTTTATGTTTTTTTAATTTTATTATTCACTAATTAGCGTGTTTTTTTTCCTTTCTTAGCTGCTTTTCCCAGTCCTTCTTTTTTTCTTAGTCTTTTTTAAAGATTCTTCTTCTTTCATTCTTTCTTCCTCTCTTTCGTTTTCTTTTCTTTCTTTCTTTTTATTTTCTTTCTTTCTTCCTTTCTTTCTTTTTCTTTTCTTTCTTTCTTCCTTTCTTTCCTTTTCTTTTCTTTCTTTCTTTCTTTCCTTCTTTCTTTCTTTCGTTGGATCTGATAGCCACAGTGTGTCAATAATTCTTTTTGTGCCATTCTTACTTGCTTTTCCTTGTCATTCTTTCTTTCCTTTCTTTTTCTTTCTTTCTTTCTTTCTTTTTCTTTCTGTCTGTCTTTCGTTGGTTCTGATAGCCACAGTGTGTCAATAATTATTTTTGTTCCATTTCTTACTTGCTTTTCCTTGTCATTTTCTTTCTTTCTTTCTTTCTTTCTTTCTTTCTTTTTCTTTCTGTCTGTCTTTCGTTGGTTCTGATAGCCACAGTGTGTCAATAATTCTTGTTGTTCCATTCTTACTTGCTTTTCCTTGTCCTTTCGTTCTTTCGTTTCTTTCTTTCTTTCTTTCTTTTCTTTCGTTCTTTCTTTTCTTTCTTTCTTTTCGTTCTGTCTGTCTTTCGTTGGATCTGATAGCCACAGTGTGTCAATAATTCTTTGTATTCCTTTCTTACTTGCTTTTCCTTGTCCTTTCGTTCTTTCGTTTTTCTTTCTTTCTTTCTTTCTTTCTTTCTTTCTTTCTTTCTTTCTTTCTTTCTGTCTGTCTTTCTGTCTGTCTTTCGTTGGTTCTGATAGCCACAGTGTGTCAATAATTCTTGTTGTTCCATTCTTACTTGCTTTTCCTTGTCCTTTCTTTCTTTTCTTTCTTTCGTTTCTTTCTTTCTTTCTTTCTTTCTTTCGTTTCTTTCTTTCTTTCTTTCTTTCGTTCTTTCTTTTCTTTCTTTCTTTTCGTTCTGTCTGTCTTTCGTTGGATCTGATAGCCACAGTGTGTCAATAATTCTTTGTATTCCTTTCTTACTTGCTTTTCCTTGTCCTTTCGTTCTTTCGTTTCTTTCTTTCTTTCTTTCTTTTTTCTTTCTTTCTTTCTGTCTGTCTGTCTTTCTGTCTGTCTTTCGTTGGTTCTGATAGCCACAGTGTGTCAATAATTCTTGTTGTTCCATTCTTACTTGCTTTTCCTTGTCCTTTCGTTCTTTCTTTTCTTTCGTTTCTTTCTTTCTTTCTTTTTCTTCTTTCTCTTTTCTTTCTTTCTTTCTTTCTTTCGTTCTTTCTTTTCTTTCTTTCTTTTCGTTCTGTCTGTCTTTCGTTGGTTCTGATAGCCACAGTGTGTCAATAATTCTTTGTATTCCTTTCTTACTTGCTTTTCCTTGTCCTTTCGTTCTTTCTTTTCTTTCGTTTCTTTCTTTTCTTTTTTTCTTCTTTCTTTCTTTTCTTTCTTTCTTTCTTTCTTTCTGTCTTTCTTTCGTTGGTTCTGATAGTCACAGTGTGTCAATAATTCTTGTTGTTCCATTCTTACTTGCTTTTCCTTCTCCTTTTCTTTCTTTTCTTTCTTTCCTTTTTTTCTTTCTGTCTTTCGTTAGCTCTGATAGCGACAGTGTGTCAATAATTATTTTTGTTCTTTCTTTCTTTTTTTCTTCTTTTTTTTTCTCTTTCTTTTTCCTTTCTTTCTTTCTGTCTTTCGTTAGTTCTGATAGCCGCAGCGTGTCAATAATTCAGCCTGCCCTGCTTTGTCAGGCTACACAACAACGATGGCGTAAAGAACAACGAGAGAAGGATCGAACGTTGGATTAGATAAATAGATAGAAGTAGTTGTAGTTAGTGCGAAGACTCGAGCGATAGATGTCCTTAAACCCCCATCACTCACAGGCCACGATCTCGCGACGTCCTCCACGATCACCCAGAACGTGGCCGGTCGTAGCATGGTGGTGGCGTAGTGTAGTCCGTCGTAGCATGGTGGTGGCGTAGTGTAGGCCTACTGTAGTCCGGGGCGTAACGTAGTGTATTAGGTGTAGAGTGGCACAGTGGTAGCGCGTTCGCTTCGTGTGTCAAGTAAACCCGAGTTCGAACCTGGGCACAGGGGATTTTTCCTCTCACTTTGCACTAGGCCTTACGGTCTGAACGTGGAGTCTTTCGGATGAGACGATAAACCGAGGTCCCGTGTGCCCATACACTTAGCACACGTTAAACCCAGTGGCAACGAAAAAGTTGTCATTTGGTCAAACTTTACCCCCCCCCCCCCCCCCCCCCCCCCCCCCCCTCACCCCCCCCCCCCCCTCAACACATCAGTCACACAAAAAACTCGCATGCACACACACAAAAATTGGGTGGCGCGCCTTTGGCTGCGACGCGCTCTCCAGGCGGGAGCAACCCGAATTTCACAGAGACGCCTTTGTGACTGTAAAGTACCCAATACTTAAAGAATAAGAGCGTGGTGGGGTCTTGGTAGAATCGTGGAGAGCATGGTAAGCTGACGTCCTCGCTGCGCGCATCTTACACAAGCTCGAAACGCAAGTAGTAAAGAATGAGGTGGAAAAAGGACGCGTGACGGGATTGTAGTGAGAACCAGGGGACAACATAGTAGCAGCGAGGTGAGCGCGTGGGCAGCCGAAGTAGTGCCGTGGTGGCAGCGTAGGGTCCCCAGCGAGAGCGTGGCTCGATATACATAATAATTATATTTGGGGGGACACATTGTGGGTCTCGATCCCTGTTAACAATTCGGGACCTTCCTGGTGTTGCACTGCCTCCGGGCATTGCCTCCAGGATCGTTCCCACCATCTTTATAGGGGAAGACGGGGTAAAAAGCCCATGGGCGGGTAAGAAGCCCATGCCAATTATCTCTTGAAATGAAGCACATTTCAGTCCAATTTTGCCCATGAGACGAACGCTAAACATTAACACTCGTCTCATGGGCAACATTTGACTGAAATTTGCTTAATTTCATGAGATAATTGGCATGGGCTTCTTACCCGCCCATAGGCTTTTTACCCCGTCTTACCCTATCTACTAATGTCCCATATGTGTCTGTTTCAGACCGGAGGACGTTACACCGATTTTTTTCTTCCACTCCTCAGATCGTAGTGATGTCGTGGTGGCAGTCACACGTTCTCTAGAAAAGAAATTTAGAGCTCTAAAAAAATATAAGGCA
>CM065702.1:15832621-15845121 GCA_017654935.2 Phymorhynchus buccinoides | reverse complement strand
ATAGGGGTGCACATACAATGTAGAAAAGTGTTATGCCATTGAATCAATCTTAATCAATACCTATGCATTGTCCATTTCATAAATTGGGCAAAGCATTTTGCCCATTTCATGAAATAGGCAATTTCACGGATTGGGCGTAATAATATATGCAAAACAAATACAGAACACTAATTATGCCATGAGAGATGAGAGAGAGAGAGAGAGAGAGAGAGAGAGAGAGAGAGAGAGAGAGAGAGAGAGAGAGAGAGAGAGAGAGAGAGAGAGAGAGAGAGAGAGAGAGAGAGAGAGAGAGAGAGAGAGAGAGAGAGAGAGAGCGAGAGAGAGAGAGAGAGAGAGAGAGGCTTTTCTATTGAGCTGGTGGTGTAGGTGTTGCTAAATGGTCTCAATACATGTTCACAGTTGTCGCTCTTTCCTCCATGGCAGCACAGTGGTAGGTCAAATTCAAATTCATTTCCAAAACAACTTTATTCATCCTTGTGGAAACTAAAGTGTGCAATCACAGCCTCGATAATCAATACTAAAAAACATTCAGATTACATCAATCGAAACACCACAATTAAGACAATAAGATGCATCGTTGTGGGGGAAACATCATCAAGGAATTAAAAAAGGGGAGATAATTTGATTAGAATTAATGTGGAAAAACGTGAAAACGTACACTCATATAAAAAAAACTAACAATATTTTCCGAAAATAGATGAAGCAAATAAGATTAAGATTAAGATTAGGAATTACAGCCACGACGGCCAGTCATAATACTATGACTTATGTATCACTGTGGGGGGGGGGGAAAATGGGGGGGACGGGGGGGGGGGGGGGGGGGGGGTGGGGGGGGGGGGTGGGGGGAGGGGGGGGGTGAAAAAATCTTAACGTGTATTTGAGAGCATACATTAGTCATATCATGACTGGCCTATCACTGTGTTGCCATGGGAGAAACAGTGGCAATTGTTAACGTGTATTTGAGAGTATAATGTTAGTCATATCATGACTGGCCTATGACTGCGTTGCCATGGGAGAAATAGTGGAACATGTTAACGTGTATGGTGACTATACGTTAGTCATATCATGACTGGCCTTTCACTGTGTTGCCATGGCAGTGAAAACGTGTGTGGAAAATGAATGGCCTATCACTGCGTTGCCGTGTTATTATTTTGAGACTATATTATGTTAGTCAATATCATGAATGGCCTATCACTGTGTTGCCATGGGAGAAAGAGTGAAGCATGTTAACGTGCATGGAGACTATATTATTATGTTAGTCATATCATGACTGGCCTATCACTGTGTTGCCATGGCAGAAAGAGTAGAAAATGTTAACGTGCATGGAGACTATATTATGTTAGTCATATCATGACTGGCCTATCACTGTGTTGCCATGGCAGAAAGAGTGGAACATGTTAACGTGCATGGAGACTATATTATGTTAGTCATATCATGACTGGCCTATCACTGTGTTGCCATGGCAGAAAGAGTGGAAAATGTTAACGTGTATGGTGACTATGCGTTAGTTATATCATGACTGGCCTATGACTGCGTTGCCATGGGAGAAAGAGTGGAAAATGTTAACGTGCATGGAGACTATATTATGTTAGTCATATCATGACTGGCCTATGACTGTGTTGCCATGGGAGAAAGAGTGGAAAATGTTAACGTGTATGGAGACTATACGTTAGTCATATCATGACTGGCCTATCACTGTGTTGCCATGGGAGAAAGAGTGGAAAATGTTAACGTGCATGGAGACTATATTATGTTAGTTAATATCATGACTGGCCTATGACTGTGTTGCCATGGGAGAAAGAGTGGAAAATGTCAACGTGTATGGAGACTATACGTTAGTCATATCATGACTGGCCTTTCACTGTGTTGCCATGGGAGAAAGAGTGGGAAATGTTAACGTGTATGGAGACTATACGTTAGTCATATCATGACTGGCCTTTCACTGTGTTGCCATGGGAGAAAGAGTGGAAAATGTTAACGTGCATGGAGACTATATTATGTTAGTCAATATCATGACTGGCCTATCACTGTGTTGCCATGGGAGAAAGAGTGGGAAAATGTTAACGTGTATGGAGACTATACGTTAGTCATATCATGACTGGCCTTTCACTGTGTTGCCATGGGAGAAAGAGTGGAAAATGTTAACGTGCATGGAGACTATATTATGTTAGTTAATATCATGACTGGCCTATGACTGTGTTGCCATGGGAGAAAGAGTGGGAAATGTTAACGTGTATGGAGACTATACGTTAGTCATATCATGACTGGCCTTTCACTGTGTTTCCATGGGAGAAAGAGTGGGAAATGCTAACGTGCATGGAGACTATATTATGTTAGTCAACATCATGACTGGCCTATCACTTTGTTGCCATGGGAGAGAGAGTGGGAAATGCTAACGTGCATGGAGACTATATTATGTTAGTCAATATTATGACTGGCCTATCACTTTGATGCCATGGGAGAAAGAGTGGAAAATGCTAACGTGTATTATTGAGACTAAATATGTTAGTCAATATCATGAGTGGCCTATGACTGCGTTACCATGGGAGAAAGAGTGGGAAATGCTAACGTGTATTATTGAGATCATAAACGATCCCCGTGGGAGTGCTTGCTGGTCATGAATGCAGACAGGAATATTCAGATCCACTGTTCGGTAGTCTGTTCAACTGGCAGCATTCCAGAGTGCAGACCAGCGTCTGGAACCCTGGAACACAGCTCTGGAATAATTCTGAAAGATAGAATGGGACCTTCCCGTGGGGATAATCGGAGTGGTCTTTTGTATAAATAGTCCCCCCATATTCTGGAAGTGCTAGAAACGCCTTGTAATCTATCACTCTCTGTGACTTGTGTCAATCGGGGTGCCTGTATGCTCGCGGTCTTGTGTGTCAAGTCAAGTCAAGTCAAGTCAAAATGATCTTTAATGACGATAAAGGAATAAGCTAAACAAAACTCTTTTTCATCCTGTCGTCATAAATAAATAAGAAATGTAACTGAAGCAAACAATTTGAAAAGCAAAAACTAAGTGTGAGTGTGTGTGCGTGTGTGTGTGTGTGCGTGTGTGAGGAAGTGGTATAAATGTGTATGCACGTGAATGTGTGTGTGTGTGTGTGTGTGTGTGTGTGTGTGTGTGTGTGTGTGTGTGTGTGTGTGTGTGTGTGTGTGTGTGTGTGTGTGTGTGTGTGTGTGTGTAGGTGTGCGTCTGAGAGAAAGAGATAACCTGAGGGACTGATGCACGATGATGTAATCTGATTTTGTTACTTTTTTTTTCTTCTTCCCCTCGACTCTTATATTGGTTGTCCATTCGATGTGCATGCTTTCGTTGTTGTTGGATTGTGTCTTGTGCAAAACTAAAACGATTTCCTTTGTATTACGATGCATTGGCTGATTAAAGAATCTTGATCTTGACTCTGCCTTTTCCCTTTGCTTTCTGTCATCTAGTATTCTTCTGACTTATTGGCCCATTCTCCTGCCCTTCTTAAAAATACCAACTTCCAACTAACGTTCTCCTTTGGGCTCCTCCGAAATCGGAATGTGTCGGCTGCGTGATGCGGGAAGACCAGTGAAAACTGAAAACAGGACACATACGTACCTCACCCATTATGGCCATATGGTCTGGGGACGCAAAGGAAGAACAACAATGGGACGTTGGTGATCCGGGCACAGTAGTAGTTGAGACTACACACCTCTCGTGTTTACTACCCTCGATCTCAAAGTCTGGGTTCTTTCAATTTCATGACAATGACCCTAGGCTGATCCTACCCCTATCCTTTTCACGATCGAGAATGGCAGAAAGTTGCTTGTCGGTGAACATTTTCTGTGTGAACATTTGACGACGGGGTGTGTGTGTGTGTGTGTGTGTGTGTGTGTGTGTGTGTGTGTGTGTGTGTGTGTGTGTGTGTGTGTGTGTTGTACGTGTGTGTGTGTGTGTGTGTGTGTGTGTGTGCGCGTGTGCGTGCGTGCGTGCGTGAATGTGTGTGCGCGTGTGCGTGCGTGTGTGTGCGTGTGTGTGCGTGTGTGTGTGCGTGTGTGCGTGTGTGAGTGTGTGTGTGTGTACATGTGTGTTGTGTGTGTGTGTGTGTGTGTGTGTGTTTTCTCTGAACCACAACCTATACCTGATCTGTAGTTTAACGTCTATGTGTGTAGCAGTACTGTTGCTATTTGTCACTTTAGATATACACTACTCACAAAAAGTTAAGGATCACTATGAGAAAACAGGTGCGCAATAAACTCCGTTCGCTCCTGTTATTTTTTTCTCAGTCAAGCCAAATTGTTATGAATTCTTGTTCAGCTGTAAGTGGGCGATGTTGTGTTAGTGGAAACATTGCACGTGATTCTCTATTACTGAGCTTGGCAGCAAAAGAAAAAGCGGAAACTTGCGAAAAAGGACCTTGTTTTGGATCGTTCTGCATGAACACATTGCACAAGCCAGATGGAAAAACCATTATGCACGTGCAAGCACTGCTGTTTATGTGTGAGATGCTGTCTCTTGCTTGGCTTTATAAGAAGACATACCACCAGTATTAGGCCTGATTTGACAATGCCTCCACGACGAAAATTGAGCGAGTTGGATAGGGGACGAGCTGTTGCATGGTTCCAAGATGGTGTTCCCAAGCGAGAAGTGGCCAGGCGACTTCAGGTGTCCATCTCGGTCATTGTCAGACTGATTCAACGCTTCACAGCCACTGGGAGGGTCCATGAAAGACGCAGATCTGGTCGACCGAAGAAGACAACTCCACGTGAAGATCGTCTCATTGAACGACAAGCCCTGCAGACAAGAACAGCCTCTTCCAGCATCATTCGAAGGCAGCTGAGGGTGGCTACTAACATCAACATCAGCCAGCAGACCATACGGAACCGCCTTCATGGGTTTAACCTCCGTTCTCGTCGCCCAGCTGTACGGCCACGCTTAACTCCAGCCCATAGGGCAGCACGCCGCGCCTTCTGCAGACGTCACGTGAGGTGGACACGTCAGCAATGGTCCCAGGTCCTGTTCAGTGATGAATCACGCTTCACCCTGAACCACAACGACGGCCGACTGAGGGTCTGGAGGCGCCCAGGGGAAACGCTTTATTGACGCCACTGTCCAAGAAAAGGTGGCCTTTGGTGGAGGTTCTGTAATGGTCTGGGGGGCCTTCAGCCTTCACCACAGAACACCCTTGTATCATGTACAGGGTAACCTGACTGGCCTCCGATACCGGGATGAGATCCTTCGACCGCTGGCTGTGCCTACACTGCAGCAGATGGGACCGCCGGCTGTCTACCAGGATGACAACGCTCGCCCCCACAGGGCAAGGGTGGTCAACGACTTCCTGCAGCAGTCTGGAGTCAACAGAATGGAGTGGCCAGCATGCAGTCCCGACCTCAACCCGATTGAGAACCTCTGGGATGAGCTGGATCGCAAAGTGAGGAGCAACCACCCCCCTCCCAGGGATGCCCAGCACCTCTACCAGATGCTGCAGGCTGAGTGGCAGGCGCTTCCACAGAGGATCTTCACCACCCTGATCAACTCCATGAGGACTCGCTGCGTCGAGTGCCAGAACAGCCATGGCGGATACACGCATTACTGAACTTTTGGGAGCATCAGAATGCCCTGTCTTGTGATTTCAATGACTTTGGGAAATCAAATTTCGATACGTACCCACTTTGATCAAATGTACAGACCAAACGATTGCTCGAAATTGAAGGCAATTGTGTATCGTTATCACTAAAGCATTGAATTAAATGTTGGCCAAAATTCAACGCATTGGCTTTCTTATTTGGAAAGTTATGAATTAGTTTGCAAGTGATCCTTAACTTTTTGTGGATAGCTTACATACACACACGCGCGCGCACGAACACACGCACACACGCGCTCATTAACGCGGCCGCGTGTATGCGTGCGCACACATACACGTGGCAACTAAGTGACAACTAACATCACACACACACACACACGCATACACACACAGAGAGAGACGAGCAGAGCCACTGACTGAGATCTACATCTAAAACATTAATGGAAGTGGATAGAGGAGTACAAAGGATCTACAAGAGGAGAGGAACACAGCACATCTCGTTCACACGCAGCGGAACTGTCCCACCGAGACCAGGAACCAACAGGATGACACAGCCATATAGACGGTACTCCCAGAACTGTCCCACCTAGATCAGGAACCAACAGGATGACACAGCCATATAGACGGTACTCCCAGAACGGTCCCACCTAGACCAGGAACCAACAAGATGATACAGCCATATAGACGGTACTCCCAGAACTGTCCCACCTAGACCAGGAACCAACAGGATGACACAGCCATATAAGCGGTACTCCCAGAACGGTCCCACCTAGACCAGGAACCAACAAGATGACACAGCCATATAGACGGTACTCCCAGAACTGTCCCACCTAGACCAGGAACCAACAGGATGACACAGCCATGTAAACGGTACTCCCAGAACTGTCCCACCTAGACCAGCAACCAACAAGATGACACAGCCATATAGACGGTACTCCCAGAACTGCCCCACCTAGACCAGGAACCAACAAGATGACACAGCCATATAAACGGTACTCCCAGTGCAAGGAACAAGATACCCCCATATTCATAGTTAACAATGTCTCTGCTAAGACCAAATAATGAGGAATTATATATTAGCTTAGGCCTAGAGGTATAATTTTATTTGGTCAATCTGTACAGTAGTGTGTGTGTCTGTGTGTGCGCATGTGTGTGAGCGTGCATGCGTACGTGTGTGTGTGTGTCTGTCCGTATGTCTCTATGCCTGTGTGTGTATATGTGTGTGTGCGTGAGAGAGAGAGAGAGAGAGAGAGAGAGAGAGAGAGAGAGAGAGAGAGAGAGAGAGAGAGAGAGAGAGAGAGAGAGAGAGAGAGAGAGAGAGAGAGAGAGAGAGAGAGAGAGAGAGAGAGAGAGAGAGAGGCGCATGAAATGTTGGGATCGGGAAGGGACCCAAAATATAAGCTTTGGGTGACTTGGAGAGGGGTGGGGGTGTGGGGTAGGGTGGGGGTGAACAAATGAATGCGATAATAGAAATGGTGGGAAAGAGGGCAGTTCGTATTGTTTTGATAGTCGCTTGTATCGAACCTAACTATGTTCAATGTGTTTGCGAAGCATGATTTGTCATTCGTTTTTCCTTAGTTGTGTTTCTTTGATTGTATTGTGCTTGTACGAGACCACACTGTAATTTCACCTAACGTGATAATGAAGTATTTTTGACTTTGACTTTGACACACACACACACACACACACACACACACACACACACACACACACACACATAGACATAGTTGCTATGCAACACCTTTTCATTATGCCTACTTTCGTTTAAAATGTATCTGTTAACTTTGAAATAATCAGCGTGTTTGTAAGCTTCAAACGTTTGCTTACTGGGAATACGTTGATATGGCTCGCCATTCTGTGAATCTGACATGGCGTGTCCCGACTGTATGGTTTTAAGGAACCATTGTACCAAGTTTCACTACCATTGGTACAGTGGTTTCGCCGCTATGAACTGAAACACATTTGGTCACATATGCGCGCGCGCGCGTGTGCACACACACACACACATTCGTCTAAAATCTCATATGTGAATAGACGCTAAATTTAAGAACACCCCTCCCCCCACCCACACACACACATTCACACTCTCACTTACACACACACACACACACATTCTCTCTCTCTCACTCATTCACACACACACACACACACACACACACACACACACACACACACACACACACACACACACACACACACACACATTCGTCTAAAAGCACATTATGGTTTAAATGATTTTTATTTATCAAAAAGCACATTACATTAAGCACGCATAACGGCAACAACAAGCTTAAAGCTTATACTGTGCCAAAGTAATATGCATACATTTTTGAATGGCGGCTAGCAAGTACAAGACTAAACAGGTTAATCTAAACATTATCACATGCGTGAATATACGCTACGTTGAAGAATACACTCTCTCTCTCTCTCTCTCTCTCTCTCTCTCTCTCTCTCTCTCTCTCTCTCTCTCTCTCTCTCTCTCTCTCTCTCTCCCTCTCTCACACACACACACACACACACACACACACACACACACACACACACACGTACGGACGGAGAAACTGCACAACCCTCGTTCCCATCCTAACGTACTCCCGTTCGGCTGCAGGTAGAACTGGGAGAGTCAAAGTCAAAGTCAAAAATATTTTAATTGTTAGACCTCTGGCCCATAACAATGGAGTTCACAAAAAAGTATTGCATATATATGTATGAGCAACAACGAAAAAAAGGATAAAGACACACAAAAAACAAAACATAGATACAAACAGAACATATAGAACTGGGAGAGACACAGGGAGAGACGAAGAGAAACAACAACAACAACAAAACACACGGACATTCTTAAATATGCATAGCTATGGAAGCGGACAAACACCATTCGCAGGCTTCACACCCACCTCTAGGGAAACAAGAATGAGCAGAGCGACTCAAAAGAAAGAAAGAAAAACAAAATAATGGCGGATCAATGATCGAGAAGTCTCGTGCTACCTCGCTCCCGCGTCAAACCCCTCCACAACGAGACTCGAGTGGAGCACGGTACGTAGCATAGTAGGCTAGAAGATTTTAGTTTTCCCGCTGTTTGCTAGTTGCCTGTGCGACAAACCTACGTCGGACGATCCCGTCATGCCATCTTTGGCACGAGCCATCTATTTTGCACGTGCGCGCGCGCTCGGGTAGCCAGCTCGTTCGTGGGCTCGAGTAGAGGTTCTGTTGGCTGATGTGACCAGGAAACGCACTAGACGTCTATGTTTGTCTCTGGTGTGACTTGTAGTGTCGATCTCGCGCGCGCGCGACTGCCAGCGCGAGGTTTGTCGTTTGTATCGTTGGAGGTGTGGGACCATTAGGCTGTGGAACTGCCAAAGGTGTTGTCATTTTTGCTGTTGAACTTGTTTGCGGAATGAAAGTCCTGTGCATTTTTATAAAGGTAAGGCTTCATATTTTCTTTTTCTTTTTGTTTTTACATGGAGTGACAAATCGTGTCTACTGTTTTTGATGTTTTGTTGTAACTTTTAACATTGATGACAAAGACTTGGTCATGTGTACTGTTTTTGATGTTTTGTTGCTGCAATTGTTTTTTAACACTGATGTTTTCTCTTTCTTTTATTTTTATAGGACTTAAAGGGGCACCCTGACGGATGCGTTTTTGTAAGAAACACGTCTAGATCACCAGGAAAACACCCAAAGAGAAGGCGTGTGCCGTCTCTTTTCTAATGGCCGCCAAATCGTTTGCACGACATTTTCGCAATACAAGCTTTTTTTTCTCTCAATTGTATACAGTTTATCTACAGGAGTTTCGCTCACAACAAAGGAAATAGCTCCAATTTTTTTTTTCTTCTGCAATACAAAAAACGAAAACGCTTCAACCACAATGAGTGACCTCCACCCACCACATCCAAAATGGCTACTCTCTCCGGCATCTCCGCCAAGGAGGAATCGCCATTTTGACAGTTTAATTTCTAGGAAACCAGAGCAAAGTGAGTGTTCCGATCCTTGAAAAGGCTGTCTTTCTGGTGATCTCGACGTGTTTCTTGCAAAAACTCATCCGTCAGGGTGCACCTTTAAGCATTCTCCCAAGTCACTCACTGCCCGTTGCTGTGTTATCTTATCGAAATAGGAATGAAAAAAGCATTTTGCAGCAGCGTTCTGTTCTGCATGCTGCCAATGCCTTATGATCTCACTACACGTGAACATAATTTACTCTTTCCACATGGCAACACAGCGGTTTGCCCAGTCACAATATGTGTTGCCATGGGAACACATGGGAATACAGTGAACAAAATGTTAACGTGTATTGAGACCATTATGAATGTTGCCATAGTCTTAACAAATACAAACCAAAAAATCACGTTTAAAAAAAAAAAGGTATTTCGCGTGACTTTTAAAAAATTATTGCAAGAGTCAGTTTGAATTGAAAAACGACAAGAAAACGCTGGTCTTGTTTTTGGTTTCCAGCATTTTTAATGAGCATGCATTTGACATTTAGCATTAGCAGCATTTTAGGTTTTTAAAAATAAGTTAAAAGTTAGTGCGTGTCTTTTAAAAGTTATTGCAAGAGCCAGTTTGAAACACAGAAGAAAACGTTGGTCTTTTTTATTTCAAACATTGTTAATGAATGAATGAACTCAAGTCAACAGATATATGCATTTGACATTTAATAATCATAATAATAATGGGAATTTATATAGCGCTCTTTCTCACATGAGCTCAGTGCGCTTTACATTGATAACAAGAACATTAAAGGCAAACAAATAATTAATCATTAGAAAGTAAAATAAGCACGATGCGATGCTTGCAACGTTCTCTTACTTCCTTACACACACACACACACACACACACACACACACACACACACACACACACACACACACGACTACGTGTAAACTCCCTAAGATGAGGACTAAAAACACTATTTTTGCCATTTTTAACGGGAAAAGTGCTGTCTCTATAGGGGATTTCAAGAATGAATTTATCCTTTTCTCCGTAAAAACATTCGGCAATATTTTCTGTCCCGGATAGTACACTTGTCACATTTAGCATAGCACATACATCCGTTCCTTTCTTTTTGTAAATTGACAAAGACAGATGGAGAAGCAATAAATAAATTAGCGAAAACATTGGTATTTGTGAGAGAGAGAAAAAACACAAAAATATTAAAATAAAGGTTTTTTTTAAAAGCCCACCAAGATACTGAAGTAGCTGCAGTTTTTACTTGAATGGTACTGAAGAAGAATTGGGTTTGCTTGGGAAAAGCAACCCCCCCAAAAAAACCCACCTAAACTGCTGCTTGAGAAGCACAACAAGAACTTGGCCACAATTTTGACAAGTCTTCTTGAGCGCTTCAAGTGAGTAATTCTGTGGGTTTTTTTTGTTGGTTTTTCAATTTTCCTCGTTTTCAATTTGTCGTTTGCTGGTTTTCTTCGTGTGTTCTTCTCTTTCCACCATTTTTCCTTTTCTTTCTTTCTTTGTTCTCTTTTTCTTCGGATTCTATTGTTGGTCGGTTCTTCTTTCTATGTATTTTTGTTTTTTGTTGTTTTTCGTCCGTCATCGTCTTACATTCCGTGCTCTTTTCAGGGTTTCTTCCCCTTTTTTGTTTGTTTTTGTTTTGTTTTCTTCTTGCTTTTTGTTTGCTGGTTAGTATTCTCTTCTTTTTATTTTCTGTAACATTTTGTGTGCAAAATCATTATTATAGTAGACACACCACCCCACCCCTCCCCTACCATAAATGTTTGTGGATGGGATGCATTATTGTATTTTAGCTAAAGAATTCGGAAAAAAAGAGTTGTGGAAGGTGATTTTGATTTCAGTTTTTTGGTACAAGTAGACGTACTTTCAAAGCACCTTATGTTGCTGTTGTTGTTGTCGTCGTACGCTGGCTAAAAGACTCCAGGGATCATCCCAACAGCGGAAGCACTTGAACACAAGTGCATCAGCTACGGATGAGAACATTACGTGTGTTACCGTGTGGTGTTTGTTACCCCGCCACATGAGCAGCCACTCTCCGACTTCGGAGGATTTGGGACTGATGATGCTAAGCTAGGCTAGGAGCTTGTCGTGGCTTAACCCTTTCGCCGCCAGCCATTTTTCAGCCAACAAATACCATTAAACTGGGTACAGAAAACAAAAATCTGCAATATTGCTAATTCCTCTGTGACATAATATAACATTAGGCGGTAAAGGTAAAGATGATCCCCCCCCCCCCCCCCTCCCCCTCCTCCATTTCTCGGTTGTTTCCACTTTTTCAGTCTTGCCTTTCTTACTGCAGATTGAGTACTTCATCCTCTATCGATTGCTATAAAAACGCAATGAACCAGGACTGCGCGAATCCTAATCGCTTCTCGGCCTTTTGGCTAAGACAGTGATTCAGGAACATAAATTTGTGTTTATACCCTGGTTGGTTTGTTCAGCCCGTCGTACATGGCGAAAGCCGATACGCGACGTTAAGCTGAACTTCCATCGACTGCGCGGCTGTTGTGTGTACTGCACTACATGGGGGTGGGGGTAGGGGTGGGGGGGGGGTGTCCTATTAGATAATGGCCTTTATTATGACTGCGATTAATTATTCAACAAAGATAACTAGCTGAAAAGGTTAATCAAATACAGCTTCATGTTTGGTTAAAAAAAAGAGGCAAGTGTGAAAATGCGTGGAGAGCCGAGAAATATAGGGGGGTGGCACATGCCTGTTTGTAACATGGGTGTTAAACCATTTTGGTGCTAAAATGCGACATTGGCGGTGAATGGGTTTAGACAATCCCCGCACAGCCATGCAGAACATAACAGCATTTTGATGTAGCCTTGGTGTTCTCTGCGATCGGTTCTTCAGATGATGGTGGATGCAACAATCAAATTGCACGGAACTATAATATACAACAAAAACTGAAACAGACTGCAACGTCACTGGAACATACAACAAACAAACAACTACACGACAAGTGTAAAGTGACGTTA
>CM065702.1:15825121-15827621 GCA_017654935.2 Phymorhynchus buccinoides | reverse complement strand
TTTCACGTATGCGTATATGCGTGTCTGTGTTGTGTGCGAGCGTGCGTGTTTGTTTGTATCTGCCTGGGTGTATGTTTTCATACATAATAATAATCAAAGCGTTGATTGTGGCCACGTACAGTCAAGAAGAAGATAAAGGTTGCCTTTGCAAACAATAATTCAGTTCGTGCTGAGTCGGCCTTCCTTCTCTCTTTTTTGTTTGTTGGTGTGTTTGTTTGTTTGTTTGGTTTGTTTGTTTGTTTGTTTGTTCTATTCGCGAGAAGCAGCAATTAGGATATATTCCATAATTCCTCCAGAGGATTATGTTCAAGGTCTTACAGCTAATGTGGTCGCCACCATACCCGCATAGATGTATAGTTATTTCGATCGTTAGATAGCTTACATAATCTACCAGCTTAAAGCCAAACACCCGAATGCCATTAGCCCAAATCCTCCACGTTTTATATTAAGCTCCAATCCCCATCTCTCCGCTTCAATGGTTTTTGTTTGTGGCTCAAGCCACAAACCTATAACTCACTTTGTCGGTCTGTCTGTCGGTCGGTCTGTCGGTCCAAAATTGTCGCACATATTGACCAAATTGTCGCACATATTGTAAAAGAGAAAAAAATACTTGGGCATAAATTAACATTTCAGTTGTCATATCTACAGTCCTGGGTGGAAGTTCAGTTTAACGTCGCGTATCGGCTTTCGCCATGTAGGGGAAGACGGGGTAAAAAGCGCATGGGCGGGTAAGACACCCACCCCAATTATCTCATGAAATAAAGAAAATTTCAGTCAAATTTGCCCATGAGACGAATGCTAGACATTAACACTCGTCTCATGGGCAAAATGAGACTGAAATTTGCTTAATTTCATGAGATAATTGGGGTGGGCTTCTTACCCGCCCATGCGCTTTTTACCCCGTCTTCCCCTACGACGGGCTGAACAAACCAACCAGGGTATAAACAAAAATTTATGTTCCTGAATCACTGTCTTAGCCAAAAGGCCGAGAAGCGATCAGAATTATCTACAGTCCTTAGGTATGCGAAAATTGTGTTTTACGTCCTCTTGGTATGAATCAGACACATATGGGACATTTGTAAATTATGGTGGGAACAATACTGGAGGCAATGCCCGGAGGCAGTACGAAACCAGTAAAGTCCCGATTTTTTTTATTAATACAGATAGGTGTAGCGGTAAACACGCATCATAGTCCTTAGGTATGGAAAGAATTGTATACTGAACAGAGCACATTAATCTTCATTTTAAAGCGTACAAAATAATAAACATACGTAATACAGACACTGCAACAGACACGACGAGTGTGCGGTGCTTCTTTCGATGAGTATAAGTAGGATAAATAGTTTTAAATGTTTTCCAAAAGATATGAAAAGTTACGAAATGATGCAGAGATAACATTCTCGTTTACAGATTAAAATTATTGAAAAGCCAGGGGAGGCGACTCAGTGTATGTAATGATTGGAGTGGTAAAAATAGACCGCTGCCACAAACGATTGCGAATCCGCGCTTGTTTTTGTAACGAGTATAAAAGCCGCGACAAAATTAAACTAAGCGTCTAAACATCTAAAGTAAAATAAAACATATTTTTTTCTTCCCCCTCCCCCCCTCTTCCAAACAACTAAAAATAGATCGTAATGTCCCATATGGCTTCGGCCGAGAGGACGGTAAGAATAATTAATTGGAAACTAAGCGTGTTTTCATTTCTTTTTTTTGCTTGTTGAAACGACTTTTATTGATAATCAACATGGCAACAACATAAACAAAATAATACAAACGAGCACAACAAGCTTAAAGCTTATGCAAGGCGCTCAAGCACAGACATATTACATAATATTGGCTGCAAAATGTAATAAGACGCTGGAACAGAACATAATAATGAAATAACAGCAAAAAGGTTAAGAGAAATAACAAGTGAATAATTGAACTAAAAAACATCAAAACGCTACACTCACACAAGCACATGAAGGTGAAATACACACTACACACGGCGAATAAAACCAAATTTTCGTCTTTAAAAAGACTCTGACGAGGTGACAACACACTAAACTTAACAATGACGGCAGTGAATAACAAGTGAATTAATATACACAACACGAACAAACAACAACAGTCACAACAACAACATAATAGATAACTCTCACAAAACTGTAACATAGATTTTGAATTTGAAGGGGGGGGGCGGGGGGAACGGGGGGGGGGGAGGGGGGGGGGGGGGTGGGGGGGGGGGGGGTGGGGGGGGGGGGGGGGGGGGGGGGGGGGGGGGGGGGGGGGGGGGGGGGGGGGTGGGGGGGGGGGGGGGGGGGGGGGGGGGGGCGGGGGGGGGGGGGGGGGGGGGGGGGGGGGGGGGGGGGCGGGGGGGGGGGGGGGGGCGGGGGGGGGGGGGGTGGGGGGCGTGGAGGGCGGGGGGGGGGGGGGGGGGAGGGGGGGGGGGGGGGGGGGGGGGGGGGGCACAATTAATTCAAAAAAGTACAAAACCGCTTACGACTCAGCATCAAGACAA
>CM065702.1:15812621-15815121 GCA_017654935.2 Phymorhynchus buccinoides | reverse complement strand
TACCGTAATACACGATCTCTAATGAAGTTTCAGGCTCAGCAGTTCCGTTGATGCCTCAGAATGGAAGCGAGGCCCTGTTGCAGGCATCAAAGCGAGGCCCTATGGCAGGCATCAAAGCGAGGCCCTGTGGCAGGCATCAAAGCGAGGCCCTGTTGCAGGCATCAAAGCGAGGCCCTATCAAAGCGAGGCCCTGTGGCAGGCATCAAAGCGAGGCCCTGTTGCAGGCATCAAAGCGAGGCCCTGTGGCAGGCATCAAAGCGAGGCCCTATGGCAGGCATCAAAGCGAGGCCCTGTTGCAGGCATCAAAGCGAGGCCCTATGGCAGGCATCAAAGCGAGGCCCTGTGGCAGGCATCAAAGCGAGGCCCTGTGGCAGGCATCAAAGCGAGGCCCTGTGGCAGGCATCAAAGCGAGGCCCTATGGCAGGCATCAAAGCGAGGCCCTATGGCAGGCATCAAAGCGAGGCCCTGTGGCAGGCATCAAAGCGAGGCCCTGTGGCAGGCATCAAAGCGAGGCCCTGTGGCAGGCATCAAAGCGAGGCCCTGTGGCAGGCATCAAAGCGAGGCTAGCCCACCGTGTTGGGCATGCAGTCACGTGCTTTCCGACAGACGTACATGGAGCTGTGAAGCTGTCTGAAAACCCTCAACGAGACAGAACATCTTTTGTATCGCAAAAATTCAACGAAAGAGACAAACTGTGCATTCCATCAAAAAGCCTTGATTCTATACATGTTGGTAAATTAGGACAATGAATTTTGTTGTAAATGTCCCTGATCACGTGACCAGGGACACACTAGTCTTAAAGACACACTGACCAACCACGTGTAAGTCCCTTGGGTTTTTTCTGGTTAGCTGTGACCCACATACAAAATAAATGTCCCCAACTTCAAATTGAGGCTGTTCTTTAAAATGATGTTTCGGTTTGAATTTGGGGGCATTTGTATGGGAGTCAAGCCTGGTCAAAACAAGATTTCTTACCAGCTATAAGTGGGAAAACACGTGAAACCCGTGATTTTGACACGTGATCTGGTGAGTCTTTAAAACAGCGACTGCTCTTTTCCCATGATTCCGTTTTTAATGCCCACACATTCATTAAACATAATTATTTGATTTGCCTATCTCTTTTCTGTATTACAGTAACGACAGAAAAATATCAGTTATTTGCCATGCACCGTACCACTGGAAAATGGAGTTTTACGTCCTCTTGGTCTGAATTAGACACATATGGGACATTTGTAAATACAAATATGGTTTGAACAATACTGGAGGCAATGCCCGGAGGCAGTACGAAACCAGTAAAGTCCCGATTTTAAAAAAATTAATACAGATAGCTGTAGCGGTGACCACGCCTCGGTTAAACCTCATCGGCTATGGCACCGCCACAAGTATTAAACGTTAGAGCATTGGGAATGCAGAATAATAGAGTTTTATGAAACTTTAACCCTTTCACCGCCAGCTATTTTTCAGCCCCCAAAATACCATTAAACTTTTCTGGGTAAAGAAAAACAACAACTGCAATATTGTGGATTCCTCCTGTGACATGTACAACATTAGGCCTATGCTTGCCTCCCAAAATTAAGAAAATAGCGTCTTTGGATAACAGGCCCTGATTTGATGCCTTTTAGTGACATGGGTGTTCAACCATTGTGGTGCATAAATGCGACATTGGCGGTGAAAGGGTTAATATCCAAATGCATGCATTGAACATCTTTATCAAAACCAGTTACTGTGAACTCTGAATTTTGATTTATGTTCTAAAAAGAACAATATTGTGCTGCTTTTAGTTTTTCCTCCCAATGGGGTAGGAGGCAGATTCCTGCGTGGGGGAGTTTGGATACAAAAGTTTCACTTTCACTGTGTTATATTATGCATGTATTCTCTATGTTTCTTTACTTTATATGAACGGATAGCCTGAAAGTGAAGAAACGTGACATTTATTTTCGCGTTTCTTTGGGAAATGAGTATAAAACAGACCCTCATGATGTGATCTCATTTTTATAAAACAGACCCACGTGTGATCTCATTTTTCTTGTTTTTATGTGGAAGGAATGTTAGAGAACTTAGAACGAATGAGAAATTTTTTTTAAATGAAATATTGTTAAAGCAACAAAAGCCTGAACTGTCCGTGTCCATTTGGCACGAAGTAAAGCATTAGTTGAAACAGAACAAATCCAAATAAAACAAGAGCTGTCGAGCGCAGCACCTCATGCTGATTGGAAAGATTACTTCTTTTCCAGCTCCTTGCATCGTTTGTTTGCTTTGGTTTTTGTCCTTTGCCGGTTCATCAGATCCGCAAAGGGTTTGAGTTTGTTTCGTTTTTGTTTTCGTTTTTTTCCTTTGCCGATCTACGATCGCAAAGGAGTATGTTTTCGTTCGTGTATGTTTCTTTTTTTTTTTCTTTTTTTTCTTTTCTGTCTGTCCCAAGGATATCTCCCGAACCGATTGACCGAATCGCTTCAGATTTTGTGTGGTGGTGTGTCACCATGAGAGGAAGGCATCCGCG
>CM065702.1:15792621-15797621 GCA_017654935.2 Phymorhynchus buccinoides | reverse complement strand
AAATGCCTCTTGCCCCCTCAATTTCAATTTCAATGTTCTTGTTGTTCTTGTTGTTGCTTGTTTCTTCGTTCACATTTTGTATGCTATCATTTTCATTATCATGTTCTGTTCCAGTCTCTCATTACTTGTGGCAGCCAATATTGTATAATCTACTTGTGTTTGAGCGCCTTGTATAACGTTTAAGCTTGTTGTGCTCGTTCTCATTTGTTTATTTTGCTGCTTTACTATGTGATTCTCAATAAACATTCGCTTAAACCAAAATGACGCAAGCAATGACGCAAGCAATGACGCAAGCATGACGTGATTTCTTTACGATCTCTACGATTTCAAGGGGGCGGGGGGGAGGGGGGTACGCACGTACCCAACCAACGCGCAGACCTGTTAGTACCTTAATACTTAGGGACAAATTGTTAGCGACATTTTTTCCTGTTGTCTTCTTCAACTCTTCACACATATTTTGCGTTATATTTTATTTTAGTAAAGGTCTGTGTTTCACGTTAACATTATTCACGAGATATTTCTATATCCCCATGGCAGCACACACACTCACTCTCTCTCTCTCTCTCTCTCTCTCTCTCTCTCTCTCTCTCTCTCTCTCTCTCTCTCTCTCTCTCTCTCTCTCTCTCTCTCTCTCTCTCTCTCTCTCTCTCTCTCTCTCTCTCTCTCTCTCTCTCTCTCTCTCTCTCTCTCCCCTCATCTTTCTCTCTCTCTCTCTCTCTCTCTCTCTCTCTCTCTCTCTCTCTCTCTCTCTCTCTCTCTCTCTCTCTCTCTCTCTCTCTCTCTCTCTCTCTCTCTCTCTCTCTCTCAAATGTTTGGTTAGAATTCCAAAAGTTTTCTTTGATGCTTATCAGCATGCATTCACATCTGTTTAGTATGAGTCTGCCACTTCAATTCGTCATCGATGATCACGCCCAGGACGCGGTGCTCTTTAAATTGGTCGATGATGTTATCCTTTGAATAAACTTTGAGAAATAAACTTTGAGAGAGAGAGAGAGAGAGAGAGAGAGAGAGAGAGAGAGAGAGAGAGAGAGAGAGAGAGAGAGAGAGAGAGAGAGAGAGAGAGAGAGAGAGAGAGAGAGAGAGAAAAAAAGAGAGAGAGAGAGAGAGAGAGAGAGAGAGAGAGAGAGAGAGAGATGGAGAGAGAAAAGAAGGAAAAGAGAGAGAGAGAGAGAGAGAGAGAGAGAGAGAGAGAGAGAGAGAGAGAGAGAGAGAGAGAGAGAGAGAGAGAGAGAGAGAGAGAGAGAGAGAGAGAGAGATTGAAAACTTGAAAACTTAAACTTTATTTTCCAAGGATAAAGATGTTAAGCAACGCCTAGTCTTCCAATCTGTCCTTGATACGGCAAGGCATACCATTACGCATACATATTGTTTGAACATAAAGGTAGCAAAGCAGGTGGTATTCTCTCCTTTCTGGCCTATCAGTCTCTTCTCTATCTTGTCTCCAGCGTATTCAAAACACAGCTGCCCGTCTTGTCCTTAGGAAGAAAAAGTTCGATCATGTTAGCCCTCTTCTGCGTTCTTTGCACTGGCTTCCTGTCGCAGACAGAACTGAGTATAAATTAAACACACTTTGCTATAAATATATCCATAAAACTGCTACATCTTATCTCTGCGACAATATTTCCATCTACACGCCAGCTCGCACTTTACGTTCAGTTTCTGACCCTCTTTCTCTCCAGATCCCTAGGCATAAGCTTTCAACTGTTGGTCGGCGCTCTGTTGCTGTCTCAGGATCGACCTCCTGGAACAAACTTCCTCTCTCCCTCCGTCAGCGACCGACCCTCTCTGCTTTCAAAGCTAACCTCAAAACCCACCTGTTCCCCCGTCATTAAAGCTCCGCTCTCTTTCTCTTCTCTCTCTTGCCATTAGGTCTGTTTCTGCTATATTCCATTTATGTCATCCGTATGTGTTCGCTTTGTATTGCGTTTTTGTTTGAATGCGCTATGAATGCTAACGTGTGTGTGCGCTTTGATTTGATTTCTATCAAGATTCAGCGCCGTATAAAACTGTATGTTGTTGTTGTTATTGTGGTACACAGATTGGTTGAAACTTGCATCCGCCCATGCATAATGTTTATGACTTTCTCCAATAGAAATACACGCGAGAGAGAGAGAGAGAGAGAGGAGAGAGAGAGAGAGAGAGAGAGAGAGGAGAGAGAGAGAGAGAGAGAGAGAGAGAGAGAGAGAGAGAGAGAGAGAGAGAGAGAGAGAGAGAGAGAACGAACGAACGAACGAACGAACGAAATGTTATTTATTCTGGGTAATGAGATAAGCTAATTAGTTACAGCGTTTTTTCACTTAGCCCTGAGGCAAACAACAAGAAAGCAAACAAACAAATAAAATTAAGAACAAGAAGGGGGGGGGGGGGGGGGGGGGGGGGAGGGGGAGCGTACTAAGAAAAGCAACAATCATAACAAATAACATTATTTACATATTATAAACATAACCAGAAAAGGGGAGATGGGGAATGGGGATTTTTTAAAAAAAGATTTAAAAAAGGTTTTTTAAATGATCGCAGAGAGAGAGAGGGAGGGAGAGAGAGAGGGGGGAGAGAGAGAGGGGGGGAGAGAGAGAGGGGGGGGAGAGAGAGAGAGAGAGAGTGGGGTGGGTGGGTAGAGGATGGAACTCTGAACTTTTAATATACTTTAGCCTTAGGGCATAATAAATGGGACGACAAGCGAAAATACGAGTGACAGCGTTATTTGCCTACAGAGGATGTTGAGAAGTTGGGGTGGGGGTGGGAGAGGGGGGGGGGGAGAGAGAGACTACGTGAGGGTTTTTATGTAGGTGTGTGCAGATTCCAAAAGAAAAGGAAGGTTCGTACAAATCACTCTCAGAGAAACAGAAACAGACAAAAGAGCGAAAGAAGGAACGTAGAAAGGAAGAAAGAAACGAAGAAGAAAGAAATGTATCAGAAATTCATGAAGCGAAAAAACCGAACTAACCAAGAAATAGACGAGAGAAATGGAACGACCAGTACAAGTACAATAAAGGAGTTATGAAAATGAAACCATCGGAACAATAAAAGATTTTAAAAAACAAAACTAAAAACACTATTGCTATAACACTAAAAGAATATTAAAGCAGAGAACAGTGATGCAAAATGTATAATGGAAAAAGATCCGGAAGGAACTGCGATTTATCAAAGAAAAGGGCAAATAAAGGAACTACAAAAGATGAAAGAAAGGAAAGAGGAGTTATGAAGAATGACAGGAAGGGGAGTTTGTCAAAATTGAAGAACGAAAAAGCGAGAGAGAGAGAGAGAGAGAGAGAGAGAGAGAGAGAGAGAGAGAGAGAGAGAGAGAGGAGAGAGAGAGAGAGAGAGAGAGAGAGAGAGAGAGAGAGAGAGAGAGAGAGAGAGAGAGAGAGAGAGAGAGAGAGTTTGGCGTTGCTACAAAACTGTCTCTAAATGAAAGAACATTTGGTGTTAAGAGCTAAGGAACATAACTACACCTAAACAGATCAATTTATATACACACAGAAACACGCGCGCGCGCGCATGCACGCACACACACGCACACGCGCGCGCGCGCGCGCGCATACACACGTACACAGCAAACGCACACACATGCACACACACACACACACACACACACACATCACACGCACACACATACACACACACACGCACGCGCACGCACACACACACACACACACACACACACACACACACACACACACACACACACACACACACACACACACACACACACACACACACACACACACACACACACTAACACAAACAAAAAGGACGCTTGGGTTTCTTCCTCTGGTAAAACCCCAATTTCCGCCATTAGAAACCCACTTCCGCCGGAAACCAACTCCATATGGACTGATTGATCAAAGAAGTTGGAGGTTTCAGAATGAGGCTGGTGTTGTAACAATATGCATTTGTAACATTAATAAATCAATAAAGCAACGTACGGCTTAGGGTCTGAAGAATTTCCCCCCACCAGCACGATCGAACTAATTAGTATATTGCGTTCAAATGACTTTGTGGACTGAATTATTGAATAGCTTGAAGACTATAGTAGCGGAATAGTTTCATTTTTTTTAGAAATCAATAAAAACCAATACACAAGTCAGTAGACTTTAAAGATATGTTTTTTCAAGTAAAAGCTATTATAAAAAAAGCACGATATATAAATGTATTATTATTATTATTATTATTATTATTATTATTATTATTATTATTATCCTGGTCAATTGTTAAATAATTGCGGTTTGATTCCGATGTTTTCCCCTATTCGTTCTTGAAGTCTACAATTGACATCATTGATAATGAATATATTAATGCCAAGATGTATAAATAAAATCCCTGAATAAAAAGTTGTGTGGGAATATCTTATTGAAGATATGAGCGTAAATATAAATCGAAAGGAACACTTATCCTGTTTCCTTACAGAAAACAACAACAACCCAATTATGTACCCCAATTTAAAAGATGCTTGCAAACCAGCCGCCGTGGTGTAGTGGTTAGCGTCGCGGACTACTGGATGGGAGGTCTTGGGTTCCAGTCCCATCAGAGGCGAGGTTTTTTTCGGTCCTGGACCGACTCCTACCCAGAGTGAGTGGCTATGGGCTCAATGGGAAGACTGAAACCACACAGTCGAGTTTCATCCGCTTAACGGATGCGATTCTGAGAGTGTTGCTCTAATTGCAAGACCAACACTGCAGGTGTCTGTAGTTCTCGGGCCTGGTTAACGCCGGGATATCATTATGAAAGGAAGCGTAGAATACAGCCCTGCCATGCAGTCTCAGACCGATACGGAACTCCATAGCATCGTCATCATCGTTATCATCGGCCTCACTTTCCATCAATCATAAAATTATTTAAAAAAGTGTCTCATATTCTGTGGCTTTGCATGCCCTGCTCTCATGGTGACCTCAGTTTCGGTTTCCAATCCAGTCTATGCCTTGGTGCGTTCGGGTCAAAGTCATGGGGATCAGTGTGTTCTGGGGAGCTGTCGGTGGACTGGCGTGGTGGCTCCCTCGGAG
>CM065702.1:15770121-15785121 GCA_017654935.2 Phymorhynchus buccinoides | reverse complement strand
ACATCTTGACCTTTTGAACTTTTCTGTTCTTGGCTGTATTGGGGTTGAATTATTGTCGGTTATTTCAGCACCACGAAAGGGACATTAAGTTTCATAATGACCATTCTGAGAAAATGGTACAGTGGGAAACGTCAGTCAATTCTCTTTCTAATGATATGAAAACCATTCTTGTGTTCTTTTTTGTTGCAGATTTATGAGCATTTTAAATTGGTAAAGTGAATGTCGGCCATTTCAAGAATTCACAGTCTAAAGCCTACCCTATCCTAAGAAAATGCACCAACCTACTATTTTAAAGCACTTTTTGGAATATTTAAAGGCCATGTTGAAGATAATCCTTGATGGATATGAAAGATAAGATGTTAGAGAGCACGGAAATACCCATAACTCAAAATTTGATTTTTTTTTTAAATGAGATTTTTGACTTTGCAAGCCTACTGTGAGAAACTAGCCTAGCGACTTAATGTCCCTTTCGTGGTGCTGGGTCACATTATATAAGCTGCTTGTGTCAATAGAAGACGAGTACAAGACAAGTTGCCTGTGTTTCAATGCTGTCCATTCATCTAGTCCTGCCTACCTCTCTGATCTCGTTCACCTGTACTCACCCTCCAGGTCTCTCCGTTCCTCTTCTGACAAACTTATCCTTTCTATTCCTCGTACAAACACTAAGACATATATGGTGAACGTTCCTTTTCTTTCAGCGCCCCTTCTGTCTGGAACACCCTACCATATGAACTTCGTTCTGCTAAATCTTTCCAGTCTTTCAAAACCGCTCTTAAAACTCACCTCTTCCGGCAATACCTCTGATTTCTTCCTTGTCCTGTTTCCTGCCTTAAAATGATGTCCCCCACATTGTGGGTGGGTGGGTGTGCGCGCGTATGTGGGTGTGGGCGTGTGCGTGTGGTGGCTGTGTGCATGTTTGTGATAGTTGATATTGTAGTAGCTTATTTATGATTTATGTATTTATTTAAACAATTGTGAAGCGCCGTGAGCTCAAGAGAGAAAGGGCGCTCTATAAATGTTATTTATTATTATTATTATTAACAAAGGTAGGATATCTGGTATTTTACGATTGATCAGTGCATGCATGGTGCTGATAATCTGTTTCTGAAAATATCGCTCCCTAAAGGGCCTGCTACACTGCATACGATTCAATGTCAACGCGATGCGATTGTGACGATGCGAGTCACGATTCACGTGAAATACTTCCCTCTACAAATAATTCTGCTACTTTCTCTCTGTAGACTCAATGAAGTAGACCCAATGCACGAATTTCACGTGAACCCTGACTCGCATTGTCACAATCGCATTGACAGCGAATAGTACGGACTGTAACAGGCCCTTGTAAAAGACACACTGACCTACCACGATTAAGTCCCTTGGGTTTTTTCCTGGGTAGCTGTGACCCACATACAAATGCCACCAACTTCAATTCAAATTGAGACTGCTCTTTAAAATCTTTTGTTTTCAATTTGGGGGCATTTGTATGGGAGTCAAACCTGGTCAAAGCAAGATTTATTAACCAGCTATAAGAGGGAAAACACGTGAAACCCGTGATTTTGACGCGTGATCTGGTGAGTCTTTAAAGACCCACCACGTCACGTGTCAAAATCATGGTTTTCACGTGTTTTCCCTCTTATAGCTTGTAAGAAATCTTAAGAAATCTTCCAAGCATAAGAGGGAATGTGACACGTGACGTGGGGGGTCTTTAGCTCTTCAGAACTGTTTCTCTGTTTTGCGATTTTCTTTTTCGAATCCACTCAAAATGCCCAGCCCGCTCGGAACAAAACTTGGGAAAGCCGCTCCTCTCGTCCCGAGATGTGCCACCCCCCCCCCCCCCCTACCTATCTCGGTTAATTGTATTTTTCCGTTATTGCCTTTCTTACCATACATAAAGCTGTATTTTAGGAACATTTTTAGCTAATAACCTTTTTGGAATACTAACCCTAACCCTAACCCTAGCCCTAACCCTAACCCTACCCCCCACCGTATAAGACGGAAAAACGCAACGAACCACAACTGTGACAAATCGCGGTGTACTGCAGTACATAGTGGGGGGGTAGGGTTAGGTTTAGGGGTAGGGTTAGGGTTAGGGTTAGTATTCCAAAAAGGTAATTAGCTAAAAATGTTCCTAAAATACAGCTTTATGTATGGTAAGAAAGGCAAAAACGGAAAAATACAATTAACCGAGAAATGCATGGGGGGTGGCACATCTTTACCTTTACTGGAAACACAAAACACCGCACCAAAAGTTAATCAAAGACGATGGAGAATGCAAAGGAAACTTGTATCTGGGATCAACTAATGCGGGCTGAAGCCATCGTTTCCCTTAACGGCTATCGGATTGACAAGAATGTGGAAACACGAAACTCCCTATGCTCTTAAGCCAGGGTTCCGTTGGCATTACAGACAGTTTGGATTCTGCGGTTCGAATGACCATTAAACTAAGTACCTTGAATCTTTTAAACACCTTGAGGATTTCACAACCTCCTCTTTGGTTTGCAAAAAGGCCCTGGAAACCAGAAATAGATTTGTGGGTGGGTTTTTTCCGAATCAAAGTTGCATAATGTTTTTTTGAAGATTTTTTTTTTTTTCTAAGCCTTTTTTTTTTACCCGTCGAAATAAGGACAATGATGATATCAAATGTATTAGAAATGTTCTGACATGCTTCTTACTTTCGAAGAGACGTTGTTGAGAGGGGAGGCGTAATCAGGAGTGCGTATTGCACAGCTAACACGCGTAGTAGCATGTCAATTAGCATAAATAGCCAATCGTATGGGCAGTTTCTTCTAATTTAAATTAGTTTTGTCCTGCAGTTTTTTTCTTGGTATTTTTTTTTTCCCTTCTCTCTCTCTCTCTCTCTCTCTCTCTCTCTCTCTCTCTCTCTCTCTCTCTCTCTCTCTCTCTCTCTCTCTCTCTCTCTCTCTCTCTCTCTCTCTCTGTGCAAATGTTATGTGTCTTTATAACCCCCTCCCCCAGCCTCCCTATGATACGGGCAGAAGGCCTAGTCATTAAAATTGTTTGAATTGAATCTCTCTCTCTCTCTCTCTCTCTCTCTCTCTCTCTCTCTCTCTCTCTCTCTCATCTCTCTCTCTCTCTCACACACACACTTTTTTGTATTCATAAAAAAATAAAATAAGATGGACATTTTTCAAGAGCATTCATTTTGCTTTAGTGTTGTTGTGTGATACAAAAATGTCTGGGTTTCTGTGTGACCTAGTGTTTGGTGTACTGACACATTCTTACCGTGTGAAGCTGGTGTGTGAGCATGCGTGTGTACGCGTGCGTATGTGTGTGTGTGCGATGTGTGTGCGTGTGTGCGAGCGCGTGGATGTACGTGTGTGCCACTGAAACTGTGTGCAAGTGAGCGCGGCTGCCTGCCTGCGATTATTTTAGTTCTTTCGTTTTTAGTTCATTGTTAAGTTTAGTGTGTTGTCACCTCGTCAAAATCTTTTTAAAGACGAAAATCTGGTTTTATTCGCCGTGTGTAGTGTTTATTTCACCTTCATGTGCTTGTGTGAGTGTAGCGTTTTGATGTTTTTTAGTTCAATTATTCTTTTGTTTTGCTATAACACATTCCTAACAAGAACAACACAACAAATATTAACAACAAATTAGTTTCCTAGACTTATTTTTAGAGTAACATTCTGCATTGTATCTGCTGATCAAAAATTTAAAAATATTTGTATGCTTGCAATTTTTTTTCTTTGGAATACTTATACATATTTTCCCAACTAATATTATATGATTAGCTGCCATTTTTTTATGTCTTTTGTAGATTAATTCCGTTTACTCCAAATAGCACATCAAATACGGTTATATTTAACCGTAAACCAATTGACGCGTTACTACCTGTACTAACTGTGTAAGCCGCACTCAACAATACCGCAGCAGGTGTAGGGGAAGACGGGGTAAAAAAAAAAAAAGCGCATGGGCGGGTAAGAAGCCCACCCCAAATTATCTCATGTGAAGCTTTCAGTCTCATTTTGCCCATGAGACGAGCGTTAATGTCTAGCATTCGTCTCATGGGCAAATTTGACTGAAATTTGCTTTATTTCATGAGATAATTGGGGTGGGCTTCTTACCCGCCCATGCGCTTTTTACCCCGTCTTCCCCTATGGATGTTAGTCTGTCGATTCCGACCATGACTGCCAGATAGCAGAGAGAGGAGAGCAGCCGCTCTTCTGGCGGCGGCTGGGTTTAAATTGGTTGATAATGGACACGCCTTGCCCAGGGTACAAGCCCACTCGGCTGCACCTCGTTTCAGCGCCCTTCATTGTAACCTCGTTTCAGCGCCATTTCAGTTTCGGCCAAGATTTCAATGTTCAATTTCAAAGTATAGCAGGACGCTGGTGTCAAACGTAAAAGACATCATTCCATTTTGATCAATGAACCCTAACCCTAACCCTCTAACCCTAACCCTAACCCTAACCCTAACCCTAACCCTAACAACTTACTTTACTTCGATATTAACGCTCCCGGGGACTTGTCGGCGAGTGGCGCTGAAACGAGGTGAACTCGTGCAGCCAAGCGTGACTGGCGCTGAAACGAGGTGCTCCCGCCCAACTCGCTCGACCGAAGGGACTTCAGGACAGCTGGCGTTGTGGAAGGTCCCGAAAGGCCAAGGCGTCCCTTTCGGCTGCAGCAGAGCAAATGATCCTAGTTTGAGAGTCATAATATGACACACACACAACGATTTGTTCTGTGTTGCACACACACACACATGTGTAACATATTCAACACTACACACACACATGCCACTCTTGGCACACACACACACACACACACACACACACACACACACACACTCACACACATTGTTGAAAACACACACACACACACACACACACACATAAACACACACACACACACACACACACACACAGAATGATGCTTTGTTTGTCACACTTTGGTTCTGACACACACGCACACACACACACATTGGTACACGTACACACACACACACACACACACACACACAGTTAATTACACACACACACACACCCTTTGTTCACACACACACACACACACACACACACCTACAAACACACAGACACACACACACTTTCTTGCACACACACACACACACACACACACACACACAACAAAACACACTAACAAACACACACATCAACACACACACACAAACACACACTACACACACACACACACACACTTTCACACACACACCTTTATCACACTAACACACACACACATTACCACACACACACAACACATTCATTACACACACAAACAAATGAACACACACGTTACACACAATCACACACACACACAATCACACACACACACACACACACACAAACACATACACACACACACACACACAAACACACCGGTACACACACACAAACACACACACACACAAACACAAAACACATTTACGATTGTTTTTAACCCTTTCACCGCCAATGTCGCATTTTTGCACCACAATGATTTAACACCCATGTCACTAAAAGGCATCAAATCAGGGTCTGTTATCCAATGACCTAGTTTCTCAATTTTGGGAGGTAAGGATAAGCCTAATGTTATATATGTCACAGAGGAATCCCCAATATTGCAGATGAATTTGTTTTCTCTACCCAGTTAAGTTTAATGGTAAATTGCAGCTGAAAAATGGCTGGCGGCGAAAGGGTTAAGACAACCTGAGCAAAACAACTAAAAACCCACTAAACCGAAGATCATGACCTTAGATATGTTTTCCGCATCTTTACCCTAAAGAAATTATATGACGCAATCGTTTTAGTTTGAATTGTTATTGTTTTGTGCCAAATAAGTCTGTTGTTGTTGACTTGCAGCATTGAAAGCGATCTCTCTTCGTCTGCATATTACGCATTGGGTTAATTATACGATTACGAGACAAAAATATTAATGGTTATGGCCAGGGCAAATCGTCCATATAGTACAGAAACAGTCCTTCCTTATCAGTCACACAAAAGTCGCATGCAAAAAAAAAAAAAAAAAAAAGGGTGGCACACCTCACACCACTGCGACGCGCTCTCCAGGTGGGACACCCGAATTTCACAGAGACGTCTCTGTGACTATAAATTATACTAAATAAACTATAAAGATACATTTCGATTTACTTCGTTGAATTCGGATTTGCTGTGATGTATATGCGGGTCTCTAGCTGTTAGGCCTACATTTGAATGCAAAATGTTCGTTATTTCAACAATGACAAAGACAATGGATGTCCTGGAGAGAGGAGGGGGCGGCACAAGGAGAACACTGAACAACCTTATTTGTGACCCAGCACCACGAAAGGGACATTAAGTCGCTGGGCTAGTTTCTCACAACAGGCTTGCAAAGTCCAAAATCTCATTTTTTGTCAATTTTGAGTTATGGGTATTTTCGTAGTCTCTAACAACTCATATTTCATATTTATAAAGGATACTCTTTATTATGGTCTCTAAATTCTCCAAGGTGTATGCTTTGAAATGAGTAGGTGGGTGCATTTTCTTCAGCTAGACTAAACGTCAGACTGTGATTTCTCAAAATGGCCGACATTCACCCTACCAACTTTAAATGCTCATAACTCTTGAATGAAAACCCCCCCAACATACAATATTGGTTTTTTTTATGTCATTAGAAAGAGAATTGCCTGAAGTTTTCAAAAAACACGTGCCATTTTCTCAGAATGGTCATTATGACACTTAATGTCCCTTTCGTGGTGCTGGGTCACATTTAACTAAGAATAAAGGTTCTAGGCGATGCCTATCCTTACAATCTGTTCTTTGGATAAAAGAAAACAATTAAAAATTGACTAGAGAGGGGAGAGGGAGGGGGGAGAGGGAGAGAGAGAGGGAGAGAGAGAGAGGGAGGGTAGGAGGGGAGGCAGATGTCTCACGCTACCCTACCTTTCCAACCCCAGATCAGTGCCAGAGGGGTTTTGTTCATTGATCTCCGTAATGCATAAACGTCATTGCAGCGGACACAGTGACAATAGATAGAATGATACAGGCTTACTGATATTACAGTGTCTCCGTCTCCAGCGGCATTGCCGTGGCAGTGCCCAGAACAATACCTCCGAGACTTTGGTTCCAAGCTCTGTCAGGCGATGTAGCAAAGTGACACAATACATAATATCCAAAGATATTCTAAAAGGGTAATATGGATTACTTAAAAGCTCGGCGAACCGGGCTGATAGAGTTATCGTTAGTGCGGACGTGTACACTGTTCACAGTGGAGGCTATCCAAAAACTCGGACTGGAACTTGAACGGAGAATTCAACTGGCCTATCGATGTGTAAAATGTGTCACGTTTCAAAGGGACATAACCAGTGTTTCTGTCCTCACTACTCATATAGGGAAAAGAGACCGGATGTTTATCTTCCCCTGTACAGTCTTTGTAATATCTCCTTAATATTTCAAGGGGCATGAATGGAATTCTGCTTACTGTCCTCTGGTCTGGAACAGACACATCGAGGCCTTAGAGTCAAAACGGACTATCTCCAGATACTCCATTGACTGATTATGGAATTTATTGCAAAAACTAATAACTTGTATTTCAAAAAAAGACAAGAAATATAAAGAGCATAATCTCCATGATATATTAATTTCAGTCTTTTTAATACAAGTTATCAGTTTTCGCAAAAAAACGTCAATACTAATTTAAGTCAATGGACTATCTAGAGATAGTCCGTTTTGATTCTAAGGCATCGACATACGGGGACATTAGTAGATATCAAGATGGCGGGAACGATCCTGGAGGCAGTGCCCGGAGGCAGTGCAACACCTGCCAGGAAAGTCCCGATTTTGTAGCAATACAGATGTGTACACACACAGAGAGAGAGAGAGAGAGAGAGAGAGAGAAGAGAGAGAGAGAGAGAGAGAGAGAGAGAGAGAGAGAGAGAGAGTGAGAGAGAGAGAGAGAGAGAGAGAGAGAGAGAGAGAGAGAGAGAGAGAGAGAGTGAGTGTGGTGTGTGTGTGTGTTGATGCTTTCTTCAACTGATTGTATTTTGTATTGTGTTCTTGGGTGGGGTGAGTGGTGGTGATGGTAATGGTGTGTGTGTGTGTGTGTGTGTGCGTGTGTGTGTGTGGATATGTGCGTACGTGCGTGCCTGCGTGTATGTGTGTGGTGGGGGAGGTGGAGGTTCGAGAGTGGGGTGTGTATGTGTATGCCTATTTTGCATGTGTGTGAGCGATTACTTGTTTTTGTTTTTGAATTTCTTGCTTTTAATTTTTGTTGTTGTTAAGCGCATAGAGCTCCACATTTGGTGGAGGAGTGCGCTATATAAATGATTCACTATTATTATTATTATTATTATTATTATTATTATTATAATGACAAAAGTGAAGTTCAAGCCTCTTAAAGGGGGCACCCTGACGGATGAGATTTTGTTGTTGTTGCAAGAAACACGTCGAGATCACCAGGGCACTGTAGTCACGAGCGCGGCTAAAAAGACAACTAATCCAGGATGGAAAATGCAAATTAGTCTAAGCTGCCAATCGGATTGAGTAGTTAAGACTAATTTGCATTTTCCATCCTGGGTTAGTTGTCTCTTTAGCTACACTCGATAACAACCATTACAAAGATCGCAACACTCACTTTGCTCTGGTTTCCTAGAAATAAAACCGTCAAATCGGCGATTCCTCCCTCCCTCTCTCTCTATCATGGACACTACATTCTAAATATAGCATCCCTATGTCCCTCTCTCTCTCTCTCTCTCTCTCTCTCTCTCTCTCTCTCTCTCTCTCTCTCTCTCTCTCTCTCTCTCTCTCTCTCTCTCTCTCCTTTCATTGCATTTTCACCGGTACCCCTTCCCCTCCCCTTTTCGATACGGGCAGATGGCCTAATCATTAAAACGTTTTTGAGTTGAGTTGAGTTTGAGTTGACTCTCTCTCTCTCTCTCTCTCTCTCTCTCTCTCTCTCTCTCTCTCTCTCTCTCTCTCTATCTCTCTCTCTCTCTCTCTCTGCGTACATGCGCGCGCGCGCGCGTGCGCGTGCGTGTTACGCGCGTGCAAGGAACGACAAGAGACAAGAGAGACGATGCTTACCATTGATCATCTGTAGGTTTCACATCGGTTGGTGTGTTTTTTTAAAGTCACGAATGCTTTTGTTGTTCAGGTCTCTGGCCATTCTTCTTCTTCTTCGTCTTCTTTTTTTTATGTATCTTCTTCTCTAGCTGTCTTCTTCATTTGCTTCTTATGTATTATTCGTATTCTTCTTCTGCTTCTGCTTCTTTGTCGTCGTTAGTCTTCGTATTCTTCGTTTTCTTTCTTCTTTTCTTTCGTCTTTCTTCTTCATTATCTTATTCTTCTGTAGTCTTTCTCTTTCTTCTTCTTCTTCTTCTTCTTCTTCTTCTTCTTCTGCGTCTTCTTCGTCATTGTCGTCGTCCTTCTTCTTCTTCTTCATCTTCTTCGTCTCCTTCTCCTCCTTGTTGTTGTTCACCTCCTTGTTCCTCTTCTTCTTCTTCTTCGTCTTCGGTCGTCGTCTTCTTCTTCTTCTTCTTTCTTATTCTGTCTTCTTCTTATTCTTCGATCGCTCAGACAGTTTCCATGTCAATTATGAGCAGCAGTTGCATCATGCTGCCGTTATGGGCCCCCCGGGGGGGGGCATTAACTAAGACATAGCTAGCTAGGCCCAGCAAGTCCGACTTCGGCCGGTGGAAATCTTTTTTGAAAGCGTTTATTAAAAAAAGGGCAGGAAGAAAAGGAATGGTAAGGTAGAAAAGATAGTAGATGGATGGTAAGCAGAGGGAAAAGGCAGAGTCCAAAGAGAGTGACAGATTAGAGGAAGTTACAAACTGGATTTGTTCTCAACATGTCTGCACATGTGCGAAAACGATCATATGACGTACCATCATTTTTTTTCTTTTGTGTATTCGACACTAAATTCACCCTAAGCCTATCACTAACCCTATCCCTAACACTATCCCTAACCCTATTCCTAACCTTAAACCTAACCCTATTCCTAACCCTAACCTTAACCCTAACCCTATTCCTAACCTTAGCCCTGACCCTATTCCTAACCTTACCACTAACCCTAGTCCTAACCCTAAATCCTACCCCTATTGCTGATGAAATTCCTGCTTACGTCCTCCGGTCATGGAACAGACACATATGGAACATTATTAGATATAAAGATGGTGGGGACGATCTTGGAGGCAATTCCTGGAGGCAGTGCAACACCAGAAAAGCCCCGAATTTGTTAACAATGCAGATGTCACATCATTAACCCTATTGCTAACCCTAACCCTATCCCTAAGCTTATCCCTAAACCTATCCCTAGCCCTAACCTGAAACCGTGAAAATGACAAACATAAATAATTTTCGCACATGCGCAGGCATGTTGAGAACAAATCCATTTTGAGAACGCCACATCGGTATGGTAGTGTCATGAGTGCGTTTTGAACAGTTCGGTGTGCCTCTATTCGCCTACGCGCGTTTCGCCTACTTTCGTTTCGCCTACTCTCGTTTCATCGACTAACTGTGAATCAGTCTCGTTTCGCCTGACTAATGTTTGAAACAATTAATGTCAGCAAATTGCTGACCCACCACCCACAAAACAGGAACATGAAATACACTTAACTGGAAGTAGTGTTTAACTAAGAACATCGTCATGGAACTAGCCTTTGTCATTTCCATTTATAAGCCAGTGACAAAGAACACGAGTAATACTGTTAATTATACTAAAAGTATAGTTTAAAAAACAACAGTATAAAAGTTACAAAATAATTAAGAAAAAATCTCTCTCTCTCTCTCTCTCTCATCTCTCTCTCTCTCTCTTCTCTCTCACTTCTCTTCTCTCTCTCTCTCTCTCTCTCTATCTCATCTCTCTCTCACTCTCTCTCTCTTCATCTCTCTCTCTCTTCAGAAACTCGTTCTTCCGGTACTGAATTAACAGAGAGCGAGAGAGAGAGAGAGAGAGAGAGGAGAGAGAGAGAGAGAGAGAGAGAGAAGAGAGGAGAGAGAGAGAGAGAGAGAAGAGAGAGAGAGAGAGAGAGAGAGAGAGAAGAGAGAAAGAAACAACCTTCTTTTCTAATAGATGTGTCAGAGAGAAAAAACTAGGAAGAGCATGCGTGGAAAATTAGAGTTGCTTACCTCCATTACTCGGTCAAAATACCATAGTCAGCAATGCAACAATGGCGTCGAAGCTTGAAACCGCAGGATGCGATTCAGCGCCTGTGCAAAAAAATTTTTAAATAAAGATTAGGGTGGCCTGGCCTACAAACTGAATAAAACTTTGGCAAAATGTAACATAAAAATTTAAATGAACTAATTTTTTAGAATGATGCTCGTGGTTTCTTAGTGGCTGTACTGTCTGCTCAAACACACTATCGATAGGGTACTAGAAGCTGATGTATAGTGACTTCCCCTGTTTGACCGATTAATTAGTCAAGATCACTCCCACACACCATGAAACTACCCCCCTTAATTATTTCCGAACAATTCTATTGGAATGTGCTCTTGGCTTAACCCCTTGACTGCCAGAGATATGAAGAAAACACCAGTGTACAAATCATGACATGAAACACAGTGATAGAGTCCATCTGGCAAAATGGTCTGGGAGAGTACTATCTTGACTGTGCCTAGAGGCTAAAAGCCAGCATACAGAGTATTCCTCTTCATCTTGATGAATGTCATCAGTGATGTCAATTCAGGTCAGTACGTATACGTTGGTGGCAGTCAAGGGGTTAATGAATTAAAAAAAGTTCAAAAGTAACAGATAAAAAAGTCCAGGACTTATGCCTAAGTGTGTCACAGTGGTCCCTCCCTTATAAGACCTTCAAAAGCATCCCAAATGTGGTCTTAGAATGGAGGGGTCTCATAAGAAGGTAATTTTAATCTTACAAAGGACAATGTTCTCCAGAGGAAGTAGGTCTTATGGGAGGAGTCTTATATGGTAAGTCTTAAAGGGAGGTTCCACTGGTAGAATTACAAAAAATAGCATGTTATAGGTGCTAGCTAATACTAGTTATCTAGGAACGCGGTGGGCGAAACGAGACACTCAGTGTGGGCGAAACGACACAGGCGACACGATAAAAGCAAATGAAGCGGCAGAGACTTACGTCAAAGAGTAGGCGAAACGACCAGGGCGACACAATAAATGCAAATGAAGCGGCAGATGACTACGTCAAAGAGTAGGCGAAACGACACAGGCGACACAATAACTGCCAATACGCGCAGATGACGTTACGTCAAAGAGTAGGCTAAACGACACAGTCGACACAATGAATGCAAAGGAAGCGGCGAGATGACGTACGTCACAGAGTAGGGCGAAACGACACATGCGACACAATAAATGGCAAATGAAGCGCCCGATGAACGTACGTCAAAGGAGTAGGAAAACGACAACAGGCGACACAATAAATCAAATGAAGCGGCAGATGACGTACGTCAAAGAAGTATGCGAAACGACACAAAGCAGGCGAGCACAATAAATGCAAATGAAGCGGCAGATGACGTCCGTCAAAGAGTAGGCGAAACGGCGCGTAGACGAGAAGTGACGGCGCTGAAGGGTAGTATAACATGTAAATTGGAGAACTGACAAAGACAGAATGGCTGTTTGTGCTACTTACTTCTTGCTAACCTGTTTTTAAATGCTTAGTAATACACACTCATGATTACAGTAAACCTGGGGTTTTAACTCATTCCATTCGTTCCAGCAATATATTATGTGCGGAATTAATAGATAGTTGTCAATTCGATGTATTTTCTTCAATGCAAGTACATTTGTGGGCACACCATACTTTGGTCACTTCCTAAACTCGCTTCGCTCCCTTGACCACAGTTTTTGTTTCTTTACTGTTGCAGTTTGTAGTGGTTTGTATGGGGTAACCAAATGGCTGTTAAGATTTTTTTCTATATATAAAGTACCTAGTAATTTGAAAAAAAGAAGTCTGATCTACCCTTCCCTAGTCTAACACCTTACGTAAAAACTGTATCTCTTTCATTTCTTCTTTCGTTATTTTATTTTTGTTTGGTGTGAGAGAGAGCGAGAGAGAGAGAAGAGAGAAGAGAGAGAGAGAGAGAGTAGAGAGGAGGAGAAGATGAGAGAGGGAGCGAGAGAGAGAGAGAGAGAGAGAGAGATTCAAATTCAAATTCAAATCAAATAGATTTGTATTGCCATTAGCATACATAAGCCTTTATGGCAAGGGGATACTGTCAAATAACATAGGTAATTTTAGTAGGCAAATAAAGAAAATCAGTCTATTCTTAACTGGAAAAAAAACAAATAATTTCATCTCGAAAAAATACAACAGGAAGAGAGAGAAGACAGAGAGAGAGAGAGAGAGAGAGAGAGAGGAGAGAGAGAGAGAGAGACGAGAGAGAGAGAGAGAGAGAGAGAGAGAGAGAGAGAGAGAGAGAGAGAGAAAGGAAACCTAGGAGAGACAAGGAGACAGAGAGAGAGAGAGAGAGACCAGAGAGAACGAGAGAGAGAGAAGAGAGAAGAGAGAGAGGCTAGAGAGAGATTGAGATACAGACAGACAGACAGACAGACAGACATAATATTGACAAGTTTACTCTGCACTGTGTTTGTGTTTATTACCATAGAATTGTATGTAATTTCCTCTGTTTGTTTGTTTTCACTTTTCAGCATTCCCTTTACGAAGAGGCGTGGGGGCAAGAAAGATCCTCAGGTTGGACTGTTGGCTGTCAACACCTAACCAGCAATTAAGGGTAATTAATAGAATTGATCCTTATTCATGCCCTATAGTCTTTGTTTTTTGTTCTTTTTCTTTCCACGCCTCTCCCTATCAGTATTGTGATATTTCTTATTTCTGCTTCTGTCTGCCTTTTCTTTTCTCTTGTCCTTCTTCCATAGTGGGATTTGTCTGTTTGTGACGTGGTTGTGGTTTTTTGAGTGCGTCGTCGACTATCTGTCTCTCTCTCGCTCTCTGTCTCTCTCTCTCTCCTGTCTCTCCGCTCTCTGCCTCCTCTCTCCTCTGTCTCTCTCTGTCTGTCTCTCTCTCTCTCTCTGTCTCTGTATCTCTCTCTCCTCTCTCTCTCTCTTCTCTCCTCTCTCTCTCGTGTTCTCTCCTCTAATCTCTCTCATCTCTGATCTTTCTCTGTATTCTCTCTCTCTCATGATCTCTGTCTTCTCTCTTCCTACGAATCCTCTCGTCTTTCTCTCATCTCTCTCTCTCTCCTCTCTGTCCTCTCTCCTCCATTTATCTATCTCCTCTTTTCCTCTCTCTCCTTCTCTCTCAGTCCCATCAACTCTCTCGTCTCTTCTCTCTCTCTCAACTCCTTCCTCTAGGCTCCTTCATCTCCTCTCTCTCTCCTGTCTGTCTCTGTCTCTCTTTCCTCTCTCTCCTCTTCATCGTCGCTCACTCGTCTCCTCTCTCTTCGTCATCTCTCTCCTCTCTCTCTCGGCTCGTTCTCTCCTCTCTCTCTCCTTTCCCCCGTCTCCTCTCTCTCTCTCTCTCTCTCCAAACGTCAATGAATGAATTGGCACTATTGTTGTATGGTTGTTTAATTCCCATTCCCCCCTTTCCTCTCTCTCTCTCTCATCCTCTCTGTCCTCTTCCTCTTCTCTCACTCGTCTCCGTCTCGGTCCCTCTCTCTCCTCCTCTCGACCTATCTCCTTCTCCCTCTCTCTCTCCTCGTCTCTCTCTCGTGTCCACTCTCTCGGTCTCTCACATCGTCTCTCTCTCTCTTCTCCCTCTCTCTCTCGTCTCTCTCCTCGCTCTCTCTCTCTCTCCAAAAGTCAACTTAATAATTGGCACTATTGTTGTATGATGGTTGTTGTATTCCCTCCCCCTTTCATCAAAGGGGGCATTTTGCCCTATGGAATATAACATGTCAATTTCATCTCTCTCTCTCGTCTCTCTCTCTCTCCGTGGGCTCTCTCTCCCTCTCTCGCCGTCTCTATCATCTCTCCTCACCTCTCTCTCCGTCCCTCTCTCCTCTCTTCTACTCTCACTCCTCACTTATCTCACTCTCCCCGTTTCTTTCCTGTTTGCTTGTTTTTTCATTTGTTTTTCATGTTTAGTCATTGTTTTGTGTCTTTTAACTAAGGACATATTTGGAAGAATAGAAA
>CM065702.1:15764805-15769621 GCA_017654935.2 Phymorhynchus buccinoides | reverse complement strand
CTGGTGACGCGCGAAAAGAGTCTAGGCATGGAAATATTATTGATACGTAAAAAACAAACCGTGTTTTCCTTGTGGTTAACAAAAAAGGTGTATTCTTTGTAGTTAACAAAACCCGTGTATTCTTTATAGTTAAAAAAGACGTTCATTCTTTGTAATGAACAACAACAAAACGTGTATTCTTTGTAGTTAAAAAAGACGTTCATTATTTGTAGTGAACAACAACAACAAAACGTGTATTCTTTGTAGTTAACAAAACGAAACGTGTATTCTTTGTAGTTAACCAAAAAAACACGTGTATTCTTTGTAGTTAATAAAAACGTGTATTCTTTGTAGTTATCAAACAAAACGTGTATTCTTTATAGCTAACAAAAAAACCGTGTATTCTTTGTAGTTAACCAAAAAGTGTATTCTTTGTCATTAGCAAACAATGTGTCTTAAACGTGAGAGGGAGAGAGAGAGAGAGAGAGAGAGAGAGAGAGAGAAGAGAGAGAGAGAGAGAGAGAGAGAGAGAGAGAGAGATGAGAGAGGAGAGAGAGTAGAGAGACAGACAGACAGACATGTACAGAGAGAGAGAGAGAGAGAGAGAGAGAGAGAGAGAGAGAGAGAGAGAGAGAGAGAGAGAGAGAGAGAGAGAGAGAGAGAGAGAGAGAGAGAGAGAGAGAGAGTGTGTATGTGTGTGTGCTTTCGTGCACGTGCATGTTTGCCAGTGGCAATGTTTATGTACATTTCTTTCTAAACACTGAAATGTTTAATGATTAGGCCACAGGCCCATATAAGTAGAGTGTTTACAAAACACGCATTCCTGCAGAAAAAGAAAGACTTTAAGTTTTAGACATAATTGAACAGTATTCCACATACAGCATAGAGAATGTGTACGCGCGTTTTTCAAGATACAAAGACAATCTAATAATCAGTGATGTTTTTCAGATGAGAGAGAGAGAGAGAGAGAGAGAGAGAGAGAGAGAGAGAGAGAAGAGAGAGAGAGAGAGAGAGAGAGAGAGAGAGAGAGAGACTTGACTTGACACTTGACAATGTTTTAATTGCCATTGACAATACAATGAGAGAGAGAGAGAGAGAGAGAGAGAGAGAGAGAGAGAGAGAGAGAGAGAGAGAGATATAGAGAGAGAGAAGAGAGAGAGAGAGAGAGAGAGAGAGAGAGAGGAGAGAGAGAGAGAGAGAGAGAGAGAGGGAGGGAGAGAGACGACAAAACGAAACGAAAATGAAATTTTATTTAACCAGGGAACATGAGATAAGCAATGCAAGCTTTTTTTCACCCAGCCCTGGGGAATGAGATAGAGAGAGAGAGAGGAGAAAGAGAGATATAGAGAGAGACAGACAGTACAGAAGAGAGACAGAGACAGAAACACAGAGAGAGAGACAGAGACAGAGAGATAGACAGACAGAGAGCCATAGAAGAGAGACAGACACAGACAGAGAGACAAAAACATACAAATAACAAAAATAACCCTCGCAGCTAGGAAATGCCAGACATTAAGGCAACACGGCGCTATTGTCATGCCACACAAAAGTTGTCAGGCATCGGAGGCTGATAAAGAAAGGTGTTGATGATGTTTATAGGATGCTTACCATTGATCATCTGTAGGTTTCACATCGGTTGGTGTGTTTTTTTAAAGTCACGAATGCTTTTGTTGTTCCGGCGTGGCATTCTTCTTCTTCTTCTTCTTCTTCTTCTTCTTCTTCTTCTTCTTCTTCTTCTTCTTCTTCTTTCTTCTTTCTTCTTCGTCCTTCTTCTCTTCTTCTTGTTCTTCTTCTTCTTTCTTCTTCTTTCTTCTTCTTCTATCTTTCTTTCGTCTTCTTCTTCTTCTTTCTCTTCTTCTTCTCTTCTTCTTCTTCTTCTTCTTCTTCTTCTTCTTTGTTTCTTCTTCTTCTTCTTCTTCTTCTTCTTCTTCTTCTTCTTCTTCGATCGCTCAGACAGTTTCCTGTCAATTATGAGCGCAGATGCGTCATGCTGCCGTTTTGCGCCTAACTAAGACATAGCTAGCTAGGCCCAGCAAGTCCCGTCTTCGGCTGGAGGAAACGTCTTTTTGAAAGTGTTTCTTTAAAAAAGGCAGGAGAATGGACCGGTTAAGGCAGAAAGATAGTAGGATGACAGTAAGCAAAGGGAAAAGGCAGAGTCAAAGAGAGTGACAGATTAGAGGAAGTTACAAACTGGATTTGTTCTCAACATGTCTGCGCATGTGCGAAATCGATCATGACGTACCATAACATTTTATTTCTTTTGTGTATTCGACACTAAATTCACCCTAAGCCTATCACTAACCCTATCCCTAACCCTATCCCTAACACTATCCCTAACCCTATCCCTAACCCTAAACCTAACCCTATCCCTAACCCTAACACTAACCCTAACCCTATTCCTAAACCTTAGCCCTGACCCTATTATTCCTTAACTAACCCTAAACCTATTCCTAACCCTAACCCTAAACCTATTGCTGATGAAATTCTGCTTAACGTCCTCCGGTCTGGAACAGACACATATGGGACATTAATAGATAATAAAGATGGTGGGAACGAATCCTGGAGGCAATGCCCGGAGGTAGTGCAACACCAGAAAGTCCCGAATTTGTAACAATGCAGATCGTCACATCATTAACCCTATTGCTAACCCTAACCCTATTCCTAAACCTATCCCTAACCCTGTCCGGCTAACCCTAACCTGAACCGTCAAATACACCAAAAAATAATTTCGCACATGCGCAGACATGTTGAGAACAAATCCATTTTGAGAACGCCACATCGGTATGGTAGGTGTCATGAGGTGCGTTTTGAACAGTTCGGTGTGCCTCTATTCGCCTACGCGCGTTTCGCCTACTCTCGTTTTCGCCTACTCTCGTTTCATCGACTAACTGTGAATCAGTCTCGTTTCGCCTGACTAATGTTTGAAACAATTAATGTCAGCAAATTGCTGACCCACCACCCACAAAACAGGAACATGAAATACACTTAACTGGAAGTAGTGTTTAACTAAGAACATCGTCATGGAACTAGCCTTTGTCATTTCCATTTATAAGCCAGTGACAAAGAACACGAGTAATACTGTTAATTATACTAAAAGTATAGTTTAAAAACAAAAACAGTAAAAAAATAGTTACAAAATTTAAGAAGAAAAAAACTCTCTCTCTCTCTCCTCGTTCATCTCTCTCTCTCTCTCTCCTCTCTTCTTTCTCTCTCTCTCTCTCCATCCCCCTCTCTCTCCTCTCTCTCTCTTTCTCTCTTCTCAGTCTCTCTCTCTCTCTCTCTCCTCCCTCTCTCTCTCTCTCTCTCTCTCTCTGTCTCTCGTCTCTCTCTCGTCTCTCTCTCTACTCCATCCTCTCTCGTATCTCAATGAAGCACTGAGCGAGAGCAGAGAGAGCGAGAGAGCAGAGAAAGACAGACAGGGACAGAGAGCAGAGAGAGAGAGAGAGAGAAGAGAGAGAGAGAGATTGAGAGAGAGAGAGAGAGAGAGAGAGAAGATAGCGAGATAGAGAGAGAGAGCGAGAGAAACAACCTCTCTTTCTAATAGATGATTTTCAGAGAGAAAAAAACTAGGAGAGAGCAGTTCGTGAAAATTAGAGTTGTTTACCTCCATTACTCGGTCAAATACCATAGCAGCAATGCAACAATGGCGTCGAAGCTTGAAACCGCAGGATGCGAGTCAGCGACTTGCAAAAATTTTTTTAAAGAAAAATTAGGGGTGGCACAGTGATGGCCACAAACTGATAAAACTTGCAAAATGTAACATAAAAATGTAAATGACATAATTTTTGTAGAATGAAGCTCGGTGTTCTTAGTGCTGTATGTCTGCTCAAACACACGAGTCGATAGGGTACGAGAGCTGATGGTAGAGTGACTTCCCCTGTTTGACCGATTTAATTAGGCAAGATCACTCCCACACACCATGAAACTACTCCCCTTAATTATTTCCGAACAATTCCTATTGGAATGTGCTCTTGGCTTAACCCCTTGACTGCCAGAGATAATGAAAGAAAACACCATTGTACAAATCATGACATGAAAAACACAAGTGATAGAGCCAATCTGGCAAAATGGTCTGGGATAGTACTATCTTGACTGTGCTAGAGCAAAAGCCAGCATATCAGAGTTATTCCTCTTCATCTGATGATGTCATCAGTGATGTCATCAGGTCAGTACGTAATACGTTGGTGGCAGTCAAGGGGTTAATGAATTAAAAAACAGTTCAAAAGTAAACAGAGAAAAAAGTCCAGACTTATGCTAAGTGGTACAGTGGTACCTCCCTTATAAGACCTTCAAAAAGCATCCCAAATGTGGTCTTATGATGGAGGGGTCTCATAAGAGAGGTAATTTTAATACTTACAAAGGACAATGTCTCAGAGAAGTAGGTCTTATATGGGAGGGAGTCTTATAATGGGAAGTCTTATAAGGGAGGTTCCACTGTAGAATTAAAAAAAATAGGCATGTTATATGTGCTAGCTAATACTATTATATAGGGAACGCGGTGGGCGAAACGAGACACTCAGTGTGGGCGAAACGACACAGGCGACACGATAAAAGCAAATGAAGCGGCAGATGACGTACGTCAAAGAGTAGGCGAAACGACACAGGCGACCGACACGCGACACAATAAATGCAAATGAAGCGGCAGATGACGTACGTCAAAGAGTAGGCGAAACGACACAGGCGACACAATAAATGCAAATGAAGCGGCAGATTACGTACATCAAAGAGTAGGCGAAACGACACAGCCGACACAATAAATGCAAATGAAGCGGCAATGACGTACGTCAAAGAGTAGGCGAAACGACACAGGCGACACAATAAATGCAAATGAAGCGGC
>CM065702.1:15739805-15752305 GCA_017654935.2 Phymorhynchus buccinoides | reverse complement strand
TTATTTTAAACATGTCACAGAGGAACCCCCAATATTTCAGACAAAATCTTTTCCCTACCCATGTCAGTTTAATACTAAAATTTTGGCTTAAAATCTGCTAGCGGTGAAAGGGTTTTAAAGCGGTGAAAAGAAAGCTTAAAGTTGACCACCAGTATGGACACAAAAACCAACGAAAGAATTGCCAGGGTTCAAGACATGGCCATGGCGGGCAAAATATTATTAGTTTGTCGTGTAGTCAGCACTCTTAGCATCGTTTGTAGAAGTGATCACACTGTTTTTGACAAAAGACCTAGAAATGAGAACACTTCTTCGTGGTGGGTACCACATTTCTAACAAATAATCTGCTGTTTCCATGGCTATAGCTTGTCGGTATGACTTTGAAATCGCAGAATATCTTCTCTAGTTTAAAGATGTGACCACCTCTGATATCAAAACCTCAAGAAATATTTAATTGATCAACGTTTCCTGGCGGGCAATGGCGTTGTTGGCGCTGTGGAGGGTTGTTGATGGCGAAAGAACGATACAAATGCTATGACGTCACAACTATGATGACATCATTGTCCAGAACGTGTATGTCGTCATCCGCAGTGCAGTTGCACATCAGTCTGTGCCAAGGTTTGTCTGCACAGCTGAACCCCTTCATAGGTAGGCTCAAAACTTTTTGAACACCTGGTATATAGATTGACTGTGGTGGTGGTGGTGGTGGTGGTGGTGGTGTGTGTGTGTGTGTGTGTGTGTGTGTGTGTGTGTGTGTGTGTGTGTGTGTGTGTGTGTGGTGTGTGTGTGGTGTGGTGTGGTGTGGTATGTGTGTGTGTGTATATATGTGTGTGCGTGTGTATCTCTCTCTCTCTCTCTCTCTCTCTCTCTCTCTCTCTCTCTCTCTCTCTCTCTCTCTCTCTCTCTCTCTCTCTCTCTCTCTCTCTCTCTCTCTCTCTCTCTCTCTCTCTCTCTCTGTGCGCGCGCGTGTGTGTTTGTGTGTTAAGAGAGAGAGAAACCAGTATACTAATAAAACAGATACACACAGAGACAAATGAATGGATAGATAAACAGACAGAGACAAAGATAGCAATAGAGACAGAGAAGAGAGAGAGAGAGAGAGAGAGAGAGAGAGAGAGAGAGAGAGAGAGAGAGAGAGAGAGAGAGAGAGAGAGAGAGAGAGAGAGAGAGAGAGACAGACAGACAGACAGACAGACAGACAGACAGAGACAAACAGAGACAGACAGAAAACGTGACAAGTGTGACACAGACACAAATAATGAGAGAAAAAGGATGACATTCAATCACTCAGACCCTGGTTGGTGACATCACAAACACAAAAGAATCTATCAAACCCAGTATTCTTTTCATTTTCAATATCTTTGTTCAGAACCAAAGCTTCAAAATTAATGCTGACTTGCACAAGAAAATCCACCCCCACTACAAATGGGAAATCGGATACAAACACATTTCATTTCAAGCCTAAATTTTAGGCTTGAAATGAAATGAAATATTTTTGAATGAAATCCCACAGTTACTATGACAAAAGGGATGTAGATGACTGACAGCACCTTTTTGATTTCAAGTTTTGTTGTTGTTTTTTAGCTCACAAAAAGAGTGTGATTTATTATCAGGAAACAGAGAAAATTATGTAGGGGGAAATCAATAAAATGGCAAACAGGCAAACGTTCTCCCGGTAGCCTAAATAGAATACTGACGTGTTTTTTGTTAATTGGTTTAGTTGTTTTTTGTATGTCTGTTTTTAATATTATTGATAGTAATTTGAGTCGATTGTTTGTGAATTATGGGTGAGTGTCTGTGTATGTTTGTTTGGATGTGTGTGTGTGTGTGTGTGTGTGTGTGTGTGTGTGTGTGTGTGTGTGTGTGTGTGTGTGTGTGTGTGTGTGTGTGTGTGTGTGTGTGTGTGTGCGTGTGTGTGCGTGTGTGTGTGTGTGTGTGTGTGTGTGTGTGCCTGCCTGCGCGCGCGCGCGTGTGTGTGTGTTGGTGAGTAATGTTCATCTGGTGTGTTACATAGGTGAAGGTACATTAAATACCTAAAGTTGTTACTTTTAAAAAAAATGATATAATATGAAACGTTTTGTATAACATATGTGTAAACGTATATTACGAGTTATGTTTTTAGTCTTTATTTCATCCAATGTCATTCTTTATTAAGATAATAATTATGTTGCAAAACTATAACTGAAAGAACACACTGTGGGTGTGTGTGAGAGAGAGAGAGAGAGAGAGAGAGAGAGAGAGAGAGAGAGAGAGAGAGAGAGAGAGAGAGAGAGAGAGAGAGAGAGAGAGAGAGAGAGAGAGAGAGAGCGAGAGAGAGAGAGCGAGAGAGAGAGAGAGAGAGAGAGAGAGAGAGAGAGAGAGAGAGAGAGAGAGAGAGAGAGAGAGAGAGAGAGAGAGAGAGAGAGAGAACCAACCCAGTAACAAACAAACGAATAAAGAATTGGACTTTATCGTTGTTGTTTGTCTTGTTAATGAAAATGTCAAATGTAATGGATGCAACAACAAGAATAATAATAATAATAATAACAACAACAAACAAATAAACTTTACAGAGAAACGGCGGATAGCACTGTGTCCTGGTTAACACGGATTGTTTTTGTTTTGTTTCTCTAACTCTTGTTTTTACCATCACAAAACAAATCATTTTAACCCCTTGACAGCCACCAACGTGTTACGTACTGACCTGATGACATCACTGATGATGTCATCAAATGAAGAGGAATAACCCTGACATGCTGGCTTTTGCTCTCTAGCATAATCAAGAGAGTACTATCCCCAGACCATTTTCTCAGATCGGTTCCGTCAGTTGTCTTTTTCATGTCACGATTTGCCCAATGATCTTTTCTTTCATTTTTGTCTGGCAGTCAAGGGGTTAAACACAACAGCAACAACAACAATAAAACCAATGTTGCGAGGTTGTTAGTTCGGAAATACCCTTTCCTGTAAAATGTCAATTGGCAAACAGTCTACCATTTCACCAAGACAAGTATAATACTTGCGATCCAGAAAACGTACACTTTGTTTTTGTGTCCTGTATGTTCACATAACACTTTCTAAGGACAAGGCACAAGCTTGCCCCCCCTCCCCCCCCCTCCCCCCCCTCCCCCCCCCCCCCCCCCCCCCCCCCTCCAGGCCGAGAGGACGTTAAGTTAAGCCCAATATTTGATTGCTAAGGAGACAAACACCACTTCCAAGACTATCATCAACAGTAAAACCCCAATGCCCCACATGGCCGAAAGGCCGAAGAGGGCGTAAAGCCTCATTTCGTCGTTCCAAAACTGTCGCCAAACAAAAAAACCAACAACAGAAACAACGAGGTGACGAAAGATTTTAAAAAAATGATGTAGACCTTACGAGAGGAATTGGGTCGTCAGACATCATCGATAATTGTCGCCCTTAAAGGTGGACCCTGCCGGGTGAGGTTTTTTTGTGCAAGAAACACGTCGAGATCACCAGAAAGACAGCCTTTTCAAGGATCGGAACACTCACTTTGCTCTGGTTTCTTAGAAATTAAACCGTCAAAACGGCGATCCCTCCTTGGCGGAGATGCCGGAGAGAGAAGCCATTTTGGATGGGGTGAGTGGAGGTCACTCATTGTGGTTGAAGCGGGGTTTTTTTGTAGTGCAGAAAAAAAGGGAGGTAATTCCTTTGTTGTGAGCGAAACGCCTTTAGATAAACTATAAAATTAAAAAAAAGAAAAAAAAAAAGGCTTGTATTGCGAAAATGTCGTGTAAACGATTTGGTCTAAACGCAGGCGGCCATTAGAAAAGAGACGGCACACGCCTTCTCTTTGCGTGAAATAATTTGACTTCCAGCACCTCCGCAAAGGAAGAATCGCCGATTTGACGGTTTGATTTCTAGAAAACCAGAGCAAAGGGAGTGTTGCAGTCTCTGGAAAGGGTGTTTTCCTGGTGATCTGGGCGTGCTTCTTGCAAAAACTCATCCGTCAGGGTGCCCTTTTAATAAAGTAACGATAAACACTAGAGCGTGAAAACGCTAGATCAACCAGCAGCGCGCGGCAGCATTTTCGGCTCCAGTGTCTTTGAGCTTTGACCAATGATGACCGTCATCTTCGAACTTGGCCGAGATATCCTAAATACCTGTCCGCGTGCAAAATTTGAGGAACCTAAGTCTTTCCGTTCAAACGTTATCGTTATGACATACACACATACATAAGACAGTCAGCCAGGAACAGACAGCCCTTAGAACATTAACCAGCTTTCGCTACGCCGCTGATTTAAAATAGCAAGCCATACAAAAGTAGAACGATTGAGTGCAGAGATGTGAATGCGGTGGGTGTCTTTTAAAATAGCAAACCATACAAAAGTAGAACAATTGAGAGCAGAGATGTGAATGGGGTGTCTTAAAATAGCAAACCATATAAAAGTAGAACGATTGAGTGCAGAGATATGAATCGTGTGGGTGTCTTTTAAAATAGCAAACCATACAAAAGTAGAACGATTGAGTGCAGAGATGTGAATCGTGTGGGTGTGTTTTAAAATAGCAAACCATATAAAAGCAGAGTGATTGAGTGCAGAGATGTGAATCGTGTGGGTGTCTTTTAAAATAGCAAACCATACAAAAGTAAAACGATTGAGTGCAGATATGTGAATCGTGTGGGTGTCTTTTAAAATAGCAAACCATACAAAAGTAGAACAATTGAGAGCAGAGATGTGAATGGGGTGTCTTTTAAAATAGCAAACCATACAAAAGTAGAACGATTGAGTGCAGAGATGTGAATCGTGTGGGTGTGTTTTAAAATAGCAAACCATGCAAAAGTAGAACGATTGAGTGCAGAGATGTGAATCGTGTGGGTGTCTTAAAATAGCAAACCATACAAAAGTAGAACGATTGAGTGCAGAGATGTGAATCGTGTGGGTGTCTTAAAATAGCAAACCATACAAAAGTAGAACGATTGAGTGCAGAGATGTGAATCGTGTGGGTGTGTTTTAAAATAGCAAACCATACAAAAGTAGAACGATTGAGTGCAGAGATGTGAATCATGTGGGTGTCTTTTAAAATAGCAAACCATACAACAGTAGAACGATTGAGTGCAGGGTTATAAATGGGGTGAGTGTATTATTTTTAAAATCCGTTTTCGTGTGTCTAACCAGTCTTCTCCCCACACAAACACCTTAGATGACATAAATAGCAACACTGTCTACTTTGGTGTTAAAGCAAATCCCCATAACCCACACGGATCTCTCCTGGATCGAAACCCAGAGTCCTGAGGTCAGTTTCACAAGGGCTAACGTTACGTTGCGCTCGCTCAAATCAGCAAAAACGGTCTAAGAAACACCCTTCGTTTGCCGATAGCTCGCGTGACGTTTTGTTCTTGCCAAACACCGAGCAAGCGGCGAACTATCCGGAACTAGTAGGGGGTGATTACATTTTTTGTTGGTGATTGGTCCATTAAAGTTTGGCTAAAAATGATTTTTTTGTTGACCAATCAGACAAGAGCTTCTTCCGCAAACGTTTTCTAAAGTGTTTCTTAGACCCCTTTTGGCGTAACAGTTATGCGCGCGGCGACCGTCGTCTAGAGAAACTCACCCAGACTTTGGTTTTCTTGTGTAATATCGTCTCGTGACACCTACACTGTTCCGTTTGGATTGTCAAAGTCACCAATCCATGGCGGGAAAGCGTGACATTTACGACATGACAGAAACGTGACGCCATCTGCAATACTGTATTGACCAAGGAACATATGAGTAGGGCAGGGAGGTAGGGAGGCAGACAGGTAGGTAAGTGAGCGAAGATGAGCTTTGTTTGAAAAGAAGAAGAAAATCGTTAGGGTTCGAAAGTAGGTGTGCGGGTTGCTGGTGCTCATTGAATTACATGTCAGGTAAGTGTCGGAAATCTGCTGATAAAAGACTCAATAGTCATAAGCAGATCAAGAAACGTAAGTATTAACTTAATAGACGAATTTCGAAAACAACTAGGGGAGAGCACTTCGTGAAAATTAGAGTTGATTACCTCGACTTACTCGGTTAAAACCATAGCACAAATGGCGGCATGGCGTCGAAGCTTGAAACCGCAGGATGCGAGTCAGCGACTTGCAAACATTTTTTTTTTTTAAATGAGGGGTGGCCAGTATCCACAAAGTGAGAGAAATTGAAAAATGTGACTTCAAAATATTATAAATTACATACATTTTAGAACGACGCACGTTGTTCCAAGTGATGTAAGTCTACTCAAACACACGAGGTGAGAGCTGGGGATCTACCTGATGGCATAGTAACTTCCCCTGTTTGACCGATTTAATTAGGCAAGATCACTCCCACACACCACGAAATTACTCCCCTTAATTATTTCCGAACAATTCCTATTCAGACCATTGTGAAATGTATTTGAAGACACCACTCACATTAGCTTTCTCAGCTCCTTTCAGTTCAAGCCTTTTGCTAACACTCGTCACCAGCATAAACCAATTTACATTGTTTTATCCATTAGGCTTACATTGTTTTATGGTGGCATACCACTTGTAAGAAATATGTGCCTCCCACCCTTGCATTTCTCGGGTTAATTGTATTTTTCCGTTTTTGCCTTTCTTACCATTCATAAAGCTGTATTTTAGGAACATGTTTAGCTAATAACCTTGTTGGAATACTAACCCTATCCCTAACCCTAGCCCTAAACCTAACCCTACCCCCCACTATGTACTGCAGTACACCGCGATTTGTCACAGTTGTGGTTCGTTGCGTTTTCCCGTCTTGGGGGTAGGGTTAGGGTTAGGGCTAGGGTTAGGGATAGGGTTAGTATTCCAAAAAGGTTATTAGCTAAAAATGTTCCTAAAATACAGCTTTATGTATGGTAAGAAAGGCAAGAACGGAAAAATACAATTAACCGAGAAATGTAGGGGGGGTGGCACATACCTTTACCGAATATTTGCCTCTGTTAAAAGAAATAACTTGAAACAAATAGCTCTCTGTGGAAAACTGAAAGGAGCTAGAATGAGGGGAATTCGTGTGCTGTGGTGGACTTTCAACAGTACTCCAATCTCATTTCGGGGCCATTCGGATGACTATGTTTCCACGTCAGTGTGACCAAAGGGAGGCGAAGACATTAGACACATTGAATATGAAATTTCTGCTTAACGTCCTCCGGTCTGAAACAGACACATACGGGCCATCGATAGATAATATAAAGATGGTGGGAACGATCCTGGAGGCAATGCCCGGAGGCAGCGCAACACCAGGAAAGTCATGAATTTGTAGCAATACAGATGTGTAAAGCAGACACATTGCCAATTTTCTTTCTTTTTGTATTATGCTTGGGAGGAAAATCACACTCACACATACACAAAAAACCCACCATTTTCTTTATAAGTAAACATTTCGCTCATAAATGGTGGGTTTTTTAAAAATAGTAAATTATTTCCTACAGTAAAGGAACGTCATGGTGCAGCTTAAGTCTTTTTTGTGGAACACTGTGATTCTCAAACTAGGGCGTTTGCGTTGGATCTTGACGGCCAGCCACACGTCCACTAAAATCGCGCGACTGTACGATACGATTCGATCACGCGGTCACGAAGAACAAAATGTGATTCGCGCTTTCGAGACCACGTGATCGAATCGTATCGTACAGTCGTGCGGTTTTAGTGGGCGTGTGGCTGGCCCTTTAGTGTCGCAGAGAGAAAAAAAGGACTGATCGACTTTCGGCGACCTTCCCCTAAACGCCAGCTGTGTCCTCAAAATCCCTTTGGCCGTGAGAGTGGGGATGTACCCTTGGCAAGGCTTGTGCACTTCAATCAAATTGTAGCCCAGCCCGCCGGAATAACTTCAGCTGCACCTTCGTTCCGTCCGGCAGTCATGGTCGGAAACGACTTGCTGGCATACAGATAATACATATCAAGTCGAATGAGCGGCTTAGCTGACTGTTTTGACTGCCAGGTGGCATAGCGCTCGAGTGGGGCTAATCCTCTCTATAGTCTTAGTTGGGGATAAAGAGAGAGAGAGAGAGAGAGAGAGAGAGAGAGAGAGAGAGAGAGAGTGAGAGAGAGAGAGAGGGGGGGGGGAGAGGAGAGTCCTCTCTCTCTCTCTCTCTCTCTCTCTCTCTCTCTCTCTCTCTCTCTCTCTCTCTCTCTCTCTCTCTTCTCTCTCTCTCTCTCTCTCTCTCTCTCTCTCTCTCTCTCTCTCTCTCTCTCTCTCTCTCTCTCTCTCTCTCTCTCTCTCTCTCTCTCTCTCTTCCTCTACCCGCAACTAAAGAAATCACGAGATAAGCCCCTATTGAGTTGGTTGCCACCTGGCGGTCAAATTGGCGAGCTAGTTTGACCATTGCTGCTTCAGCCCTCTAACGCTCTATACACTTGGCTTTGTTTATAGACTTATAATGATTAATAAGTCACTTGTTTTTTGTTATTTTGTTTTTTTAAAGTGCCTACCATTTTACATAATGCATATTTTCTCGACAACAGCGTGATAAGTCATATTATTTTATAACCATTTTTTAAGTCGTTTTTTTTAATTTTTTACACTGCATATTATTCTCATGTCATAGCATAATAGTTGGGTTTCATAGATGTGCACCCGTCTCTATGTGTTTCAATTTCTATGTGTCACCAATTTCGTCTCTATGTGTTTCAATTTCTATGTGTCACCAATTTCGTCTCTGTGTGTCTCCATCTCTATGTGTCACCAGTTTCGTCTCTATGTGTGTCCATCTCTATGTGTCACCAATTTCGTCTCTATGTGTCTCCATCTCTATGTGTCACCAATTTCGTCTCTATGTGTCTCCATCTCTATGTGTCACCAATTTCGTCTATGTGTCACCAATTTCGTCTCTATGTGTATCCATCTCTATGTGTCACCAATTTCGTCTCTATGTGTCTCCATCTCTATGTGTCACCAATTTCATCTCTATGTGTCTCCATCTCTGTGTGTCACCAATTTCGTCTCTATGTGTCCCCATCTCTATGTGTCACCAATTTCGTCTCTATGTGTCTCCATCTCTATGTGTCACCAATTTCATCTCTATGTGTCTCCATCTCTATGTGTCACCAATTTCGTCTCTATGTGTCCCCATCTCTATGTGTCACCAATTTCGTCTCTATGTGTCTCCATCTGTATGCGTCACCTCTTATTTGTTTGTATCGAAATGTGTGGGTTTTGGTGTTTTTTTAATGCGACACATTCTTTTTCATTTTATCCCATCGCTTTTATATGATGTATTATGTTATAATTAGGTCTATATTATTATATAATCATGAGATGTACAGATGCATTGTTATAGTATAAAAAAAACATTTCTTCTCCATTTTACATGTTATTTAAGATTCTATGTGTTTGTGTATCTGGTTTAAAAAAATCTTTATTCATTTGGAAACGATCAAACAGAAAGACAATTAGAGCAACAACAAGCTCGAAGGTATAATACCGTGCTCCTCAAATTAACGTCATAATTGCACAATTGATTGAACAGATGGAGACTGGATTTTAAACCAGTCCACTCTTCCTTCCTTCAAGTCCCAACTAAAGACCCACTTCTTCAGGAAAGCTTTCTCTCTGCAAAGTCTATGATCCTTTCCCCACTCTTGTTTTCCAGCTCATTGAAGACGTTGAGTATGAGGTTAACGCGTGCGCGTGCGCGTGTGTGTATGGGGTGGGGGTGGGGAGTAGGGGGGCAGGGGTGGGGATGGGTGGGGGGGGTGGGGGATGGTTGGGGTGGTGGTGTTGAAGGGAGGTGGGTGTTGGTGTGTTGTGTTATGATTATATGCAATGCATTCTCTAATATGTATTCATTTTCATAGAGATGTATGGTGAGGATGCGTGGGCCAGTTTGTTAGAAATGTTTGTACGAATGGTGAGTGAAAAGCGCATTGAGCTGCTTTGCAAGATTATGCGCTATATAAGCATTATTAATTATTATTTTATTATTATTATTTGTTTATTTAATAATTATCTTCTTAAATGTTTGTGATTTTATGCAGTGCCACAACATAATTTTTCTTTATGAGATCATAAAGTAGTCTTGAGCCTTGAGTCTTGGGCGCAAGTAATAATCATTAAAATGAGAAAGAATCATTCGCTGTACTCAGTATACTATGTATAGTTAGAGTTGTGGCGGTACCATAGCCGATGAGGCTTAACCGAGGCGTGGTTACTGCTACACATATCTGCATTGATGCAAAATCGGGACTTTACTGGTGTTGCACTGCCTCCGGGCATTGCCTTTAGCATTGTTCCCACCATCTTTGTAGATCTACAAATGTCCCGTATGGGTGTGTTCCAGACCGAGAGGACGTAAAACACCATTTTTCATTCATTCAATAATTCGCTGTGTTGACCTCCCCCCCCCCAACCTTACCACCACACATAGAGACGGGGGCATGTCATTATGATCCCTGATCGTTCTCACATCATCCCGTGCTGTTGTTGCGCAGACTGTTAGCATCGACATTATTCCTCACCTTTCGCGCTGACGGCGCCAAAGGGCAGAGAGACGGGGGGTTAGAACAATGACATTACACACCGGGTGTACCGCAGTCACGAGTGCAGCCTTAAACAGATAATTAACACGGGTAGTAAAATGTAAGTTACCTGGCATACCACAATCATGAGTGCAGTCTTAATCGGGTGGTAAAATGTAAGTTACCCGGTATACCGTAGTCACGAGTGCAGTCTTAAACAGATAATTAACACGGGTAGTAAAATGTAAGTTACCTGGCATACCACAATCGTGAGTGCAGTCTTAAACGGGTGGTAAAATGTAAGTTACCCGGTATACCGCAGTCATGAGTGCAGTCTTAAACAGATAGCTAGCACAGGTGGTACAATGTAAGTTACCTGGTATACCGCAGTCATGAGTGCAGTCTTAAACAGTTCGTTAATACGGGTGGTAAAATGTAAGTCACCTGGTATACTGCAGTCATGAGTGCAGTCTTAAACAGATAATTAACACGGGTGGTAAAATGTAAGTCACCTGGTATACCGCAATCATGAGTGCAGTCTTAAACAGATAGTTAACACGGGTGGTAAAATGTAAGTTACCTGGTATACCGCAATCATGAGTGCAGTCTTAAACAGATAATTGTTAACACGGGTGGTAAAATGTAAGTTACCTGGTATACCGCAGTCATGAGTGCAGTCTTAAACAGATAGCTAACACGGGTGGTAAAACGTAAGTTACCTGGTATACCGCAGTCATGAGTGCAGTCTTAAACAGATAGTTAACACGGGTGGTAAAACGTAAGCTACCTGGTATACCGCAATCATGAGTGCAGTCTTAAACAGTTAGCTAACACGGGTGGTAAAATGTAAGTTACCTGGTATACCGCAGTCATGAGTGCAGTCTTAAACAGTTAGCTAACACGGGTGGTAAAATGTAAGTTACCTGGTATACCGCAGTCATGAGTGCAGTCTTAAACAGTTAACACGCGTAGTAAAATGTAAGTTAGAACAAAACTTCCAATCGTGTTGGCGGCTTCTTCTGATTCACGCGTTACTTACTACGCGAGTTAGCTGTTTAAGACTGCACTCATGATCACGGTAGCAGGCGAGAGAGAAACAACTGTGACAGTGAAGGGGGAAACCATACATAAGTCGCACGGTTACCACTCAGTTAATTGCGCCCATTTGAAAATTGCTCAATTGCGCCTATATGTGTCCATCAATGAGCGGCTTAGCTGGCTGTTTTGACCACCAGGTGGCATAACGCTCGAGTGGGGCTAATCCTCTCTATATCCTTAGTTGTGGGTGAAGAGAGAGAGGGAGAGGAGTCCATCCCCCCCTCTCTCTCTCTCTCTCTCTCTCTCTCTCTCTCTCTCTCTCTCTCTCTCTCTCTCTCTCTCTCTCTCTCTCTCTCTCTCTCTCTCTACCCCCAACTAAAGATATCACGAGATAAGCCCCTATTGAGTTGGTTGCCACCTGGCGGTCAAATTGGCGAGCTAGGTTGACCGTTGCGCCTGGTTACCGCAGTGTGTGTATCTTAGGTCGAAGGTAAACTTCATAATTGTCCATACAATCAAAACTAGAAAAGCTATCTACATTCTGTTTCCTGTATCTTTAGCCCCTTCCCTGCCCCGGGACCCGTGTCTACTACGTGGTGCGTGATGTCATTGATGATGTCATAACTTTAAATGTCATAGCCCTGGAAGGACGGTTTTGGGCTTAGACAAATCAGGAAAGATATATATTGAGCATGAATAAAACACGAACAGTCAGGGTGGTTTTGACTTTTACTTTATTTTTATTCTTGCCAAATTTTCGCTTTTAAAAAAAGCTTGTGGCAGCGCAAAATGTTACAACGCGTCAAAATGTTACAATTGAAAATATTCAATCAAAGGTGGGCGCCTCGCGCAAAATGTTACAATTGTAACAAACTGCGCTTGGCGCCCCGGGCGCCTTGCGCAAAATGTTACATTTGTAACAAAATTGAAACATTTCGCCGCAGGCTTTCCGCGCAAAATGCTACAACGCGTCAAAATGTTGCAGTTCAAAATGTTACAACTGTAACATTTTGACGCGTTGTAACATTTTGCGCTGCCACAAAGCTTCTTCTGGGCGCTG
>CM065702.1:15729412-15731805 GCA_017654935.2 Phymorhynchus buccinoides | reverse complement strand
GAGGCGACTTGAGAGAAAGACGAGAGAGCGATGAGAATACCACGAGGACATGGCACAGAACTGAAACAGTGATGATGAAAGAGAGATGGAGAGCGAGTGACGACACGGAACAGACCCACCACAGACAGAGATCTGCTTCTGGCGAGACCGCCGGAGAGAGTGGTACTTAATGCGATGAACGAGAGTTCAGAGAGAGACGAGAAGAGATTCCGAGGAGGGAGAGCTGACGGAGTGAAGCTGACTGTTGGTGCGATTTGTTGCGGAGTTCTCGTTCGGATTCGGTGGACGAGATTGAGAGAGAGAGGACAGACAGAGACGGGAGAGAGGAGACAAGAGATGAGAGATACCGAAGCTACACACCCCCGCCTAGGATCTGTGGAGATTCGAGAGAGATTGCACGGAGAGACAGACAGACAGACAGACAGACAGACAGACAGACAGACAGACAGACTGTTTTAATTTACAGACAGACAGACAGACAGACAGAGACAGAGACAGACACCAAACCAACAAGGAAGACTTGACCTGTCGCTGCATGTATCTACAGCATGTCCGTGTTCATTACGGGGCTGTGTGATGTCATGGATGCTGTTTTTTGGTTTAGACAAACCAGGAAGGATGATTATACCTCTAGACCAATTTCTCAGATGGAGTCTCTAAAAGGTCTCTTTGTATTGTTTGGTTCATAAGAAAATTGATCAATTCTGGTTTTTTTTGGTGTAGACAAACCAGAAGGATGATTATATCTCCAGACCAAGATGGAGTCCCTAAAAGGTCTGTCGTTATTGTTCATTTGTTCATAAGAAAATGGATAATTTATCGATTATTTTGGGGGGCAGGGAAGGGGTTAATTAATTTTATTTGCTGCTGCGATGTCACCCGTTGTCTTTGTGCTCTCTATTAGGTAATAGGCATTAGGCAATTTATAGTCAAAGAGGCATCTCTGTGAAATTCGGGTTGCTCCCACCTGGAGAGAACGAGCCGAGGCGCGTTCGCAGGCCACCTCCTTTTTTTTTTTTTTTGCATGCGATTTTTTTTGTCGTGATTGATGAGGAAGGCAAAAAGGAGGGATTCCGCCGGATGCGATTCGAGGGGGTGGTAAATTTTTGACCAAATGACAACTTTTTCGTTGCCACTGGGATTAATACTCTACGTGTGCTAAACTTGTGCATGGGCACTAACACACGGGACTCGTCGTTTGCCATCCGGTTTATCGTCTCATCCCGATAGACTCCGGTACGTTCAGACCGTAAGGCCTAGTGCAAAGTGAGAGGAAAAATCCCCTGTACCCAGGTTCGAACTCGGGTTGACTTGACCACGAAGCGAACGCGAAGCCACTGCCGTTACCACTGCGCCACTCTGCACTCTATGTCTCTGTCTCTCTGACAGTCTTTGACTAGGCGTTCAAGACTGCACGTGGTCATCTCCAAGCATGGAACACTCGATTTGTAGTAGAGTTTTACTTTTTGTGTATTTGACAGCTTAAGGATTTTGGTTAGGTTTAGGGTTAGGGTTAGGGTTAGGGTTAGGGTTAGGGTTAGGGTTAGGGGGTCAAGATTCTAGAGTCAGTTTTTAATTTCAGATTGAATGGTTAAAAGATACACATTCTAAAGTTTCGCTGAAAACCGACATTGTCACGCGAATGGCATCACTTTCCATATTTGGAGATGACGAGAAGTTGCAGCATTGAACGGTTTTTTTCTTTTGCAACCAGTCTGATTTCTGTCACAGTCTATGTCTCTACTCTCTCATCTCTCTCTCTCTCTACTACTTCTTCTCTCTCTGTCTCTCTCTCTCCTCTCTCTCTCTCTCTTCATGAATTAGTGAAATCCTCTCTGCCTCTCTCCCTCCCCCCTCTCTCTCTCTCCTCTCTCTCTCTCTCTCTCTACTCTTCTCCTCTCTCTCTTATAGTAATTGTGCAGCTCTCTCCTCTCTCTCTCTCTCTCTCTCGCTCTCTCTCTCTCTCTCTTCTCTCTCTCTCTCTCTGTCTGGCTGTCTCTCAATTATGGGCCAATGGCCTACTCGTTAAACCATTCGGACTTCAAACTTCTCTCTCTCTCTCTCTCTGTCTCTGTCTCTGTCTCTGTCTCTCTCTTTCTCTCTCTCTCTCTCTCTCTCTCTCTCTCCTCTCTTCTCTCTCTCTCTCTCTCTCTCTCTCTCTCTCTCTGTCTGTCTCTCAATTATGGGCCAATGGCCTACTCGTTAAACCATTCGGACTTCAAACTTCTCTCTCTCTCTCTCTCTGTGTCTCTGTCTCTGTCTCTCTCTTTCTCTGTCTCTCTCCTTCTCTCTCTCGTCTCTCTCTCTCTCTCTCTCTCTCTCTCTCTCTCTCTCTCTCTCTCTCTCTCTCTCTCTCTCTCTCTCTGTCTCTCTCTCTCTCTGTCCTCTCTCAA
>CM065702.1:15689157-15706412 GCA_017654935.2 Phymorhynchus buccinoides | reverse complement strand
CCCAACGACCCGTTCCCAACTCGCGAACTGAATAGTCGCTCAAGCATGGTTCAACGGCTAACATACCCCTGGAACAACACAGCTCCGACCCCCCCCACAAGAAGAGTAAGAGGATCAGCAGATCGCCCCCCCTATCCACTCCCCCCCTAAGCATACCCCATTCCCTACTACCCGAAGATACTGAGAAACAAGATAGACTACCCGTACGGCGCTGAACATGCACATTGCCACCCGGCTCTATACATTGCCCTCACCCCCCTTACCAAGATTACTGACATCTTGGAACAAATTCTCTTTAACTCCCGTCAGCGACACGACCCTCCTCAGCCTTCAAAATCTAACCTCAAAAACCCACCTGTTCCCAGTCATTGAGGCTCCACTCTCTTTCTCTTCTATCTCTTGCCTTTAGGTCTGTTTTGCTGTAGACCATTTATGTCGTACGGGTGTGTTCGCTTTGTATTGATTTTTGTTTGAATGCGTAATGAATGCTTAACGTGTGGTGCGCTTTTTGATTTGATTTCTATCAAGGATCAGAGCAAGTATTAAATTAATGTATGTTTGTGTTGTTGTTGTTATGTGAACATAATGGTGCGCGAGTGAGTGCGTGAAGTGAGATGAGTGTGTGTGATGTGTCGTTTTGTGTGTGTGTGTGGTGTGTTGTGGGGTGTGTGGTGTGTGTTGTGTTTGGTTGGTGCGCGCGATCCTCGTGGCGTGCGTGCGACTGCGTGCGTGGGTGTGTTGTGGTGTGGTGTGTTAGCATGTGGTGCGTCGTGAGTGCGTCGCGTGTGTTTCGTGTTTCGAAGCAAATCTATAAACCACCACTCCCACTCGTTTTGAAGGCACTACGCCAGTGTTCTCCCTCGATTTCCCACAATTGCACTATGGACAAATAAGGGTCACAGGAAACACAGGAAGAAAGCGGGAGCGCGCAAAAACCTTTCCCATCCCCAAATGGAAAACTCTGTTCGGAACTATGTTCATAAAGGTCTAGTCAATAATATCGGAGACTAGACAGGACAAAAAATGCATTTCTCCTCGTACAAATGTGAAGGCAACCGCTCATTGCCATGCCTCTTCTTGTTGTTTTTCCTTTCGAAGTCCTATGTCGATCTGTGCGTCGTCTGTCAAGTATGCCATGTTAAACTGCGTCTCGGAACGGAGGATCTTCCTTAGTTTTTCACCAGTCGTCCATTCGAATGTTCATTTAATTAGAAAAATATTGTCAGTTTTTTGGTAAGTTTTCTACGAAGAAATGTTTTTTAACCCTTTCACCGCCAGCCATCTTTCCTTAAAAAAATGCCATTAAACTTAACTGGTTAGAGACAAAATTGTATCTGAAATATTGGGAATTCCTCTGTAACATGTATACCATTAGGCCTATCCTTGCCTCCCAAAATTTAAGAAAATAGGGTATTTGGATAACATGCCTTGATTTGATGCCTTTTTGTTACATGGGTGTTAGACCATTGTGGTGCAAAAATGCGACATTAGCGGCGAAAGGGTTAAAGGGGAACCCTGACAGATGAGTTTTTGCAAAAAACACGAGATCACTTCGTAAAACCCCATTACAGAGATCGCAGCTCACTTTGCTCTGGTTTTCCTAGAAATAAAACCGTCAAATCGTCGATTCCTCCTCTTGGCGGAGGTGCTGGAAGTCAAAATTCTTTCAGTGGAAGAGAAGGCGTGTGTCGTCTCTTTTTTTAATGGCCGCCAAATCGTTTGCATGACATGTTTGCAATACAAGCCTTTTTATTTTATTAGTATTTTAAGATTTTATACCGTTTCATCTAAAGGGAGTTATCGGCTCAAACAAATGGAAATAGCCTCCATTTGTTTTACTGCTCTACTTCGTGTGTGTGTGTGTAACATTGTGTGTGTGTGTGGTACTCATTTAGTGTGTGTGTGTGTTTGCTGTGTGGGTGTGTGTGTGTGGCGTGTGACGTGCGTGCGGAAAACAAACCTGCGAGTTATTACGTGCATGTGTGCGTGTTGTATAGGAGAGTACCTTTGTATACATCTTTTTGAGTTTATAATCTATAGGCACATTATCTACGAAGATTGACGAATAATGAACGTTGAGTGACATAATACGCGGTGAGATTCGTGTCATTTATAGCTCCAGCATACTGTGGAATTGAGTAAGCAAGACAGAGGTAAGTAGATGTTGTAGAAAGCGATCATAGTTGCGCGGAAAGAAGAAAAACAGAGAGCAGAATTATCATTTAAAGGTGGGACCTGACGGATAATTTTTTGCAGAGAAACACGTACGACATGACCATAAAGAAACAGCTCATTTTCAGAAGGGATCGGATGCGGGCTCGCATCTTTGATCTAGGTTTCCTATAAACAAAACCGTCAAAAACGGCGATTCCTCCATGGCGGAGAAGCCGGAGAGAGAATGCCCTTGTGGATGGCTCGTGGAGCCGGCTGAAGGATTTTTTTCTTTTCTGCTGTTGAACAGGTAAATATCAAATGCGTCACTAGTGTCCTCTTGTTCGTGGAGCGCGAAATCGTCCTTGAAGTAATTACTGTATAACACTATAAGACAAAATGACGATTTCTTTTTTTAAAGGATATGTATTGTGAAAATGTCGTTGCAAACGATTTGGTCTAAACTCATGCAGGGTTATGCTTTTCTCTAATGTTCAAAATTAACCTTTTTTTTTTTTTCTTAAATGTGTGATTTTTCAGTCTGTGATTGCCAGCCGCCATAAGCTGTCTGTGACTTATTTTGAGTAGGCACACTATAAGCTTTAAGCTTGTTGCTGCCGCTCATTCGATGTTCAATTTTATTGTGTTGTAGTTGTATATGTTTGGCTTGTCAATAAGAATCATTTAAACCCAGTGAAAGAATTTGACTTCACGCACCTCCGCCCAAGGAGGAAATCGCCGATTTGACGGTTTGATTTCTAGGAAACCAGAGCAAAGTGAGTGTTGCGATCTCTGTAAAGGTGTTTTTCCTGGTGGGGATCTCTGGAGGCGATGTGTTCTGTACAAATAGAGATCGCCCATCCGTCAGGGTGCCACTTTAAGACGATTGGCATTTTCTTTCGTTCGAGAATAAGTCCAGCGTGTAACCAGCTGCAACGGTCTCTCGTTACCGTGACGCTAATTAATTATTAAGGGGCAGCAAACACACTGCATACGATACGATGCGACTGTGACATTCGTGAGGCATACTGCTCGTGAAATCCTACTGTTTAAACGAATCTGATGAAACTATCCCTACTAGCTTCGCTCGCTGTACAGCGGAACCTCCCTTATAAGACCTCCCACTATAAGACTCCCTCCCACATAAGACCTACTTCTCTGCTTGAGACATTGCCCTTCTTTGTAAGTATTAAAAATTACCTCCCTTATAAGACCCCCAGCCCTTATAAGTCCCTTCCATTATAAAGACCCCTCCCTTATTAAGACCCCTCCCTTATAAGACCCCCTCCCTTATAAGGACCCCTCCCTTATAAGACCATTCCCTTATATATAAAACCTTCCCTTTAAAATTAACCCCGCCTCCCTTATAAAACCCCTCCAATTATAAGACCCTTCCCTCATAATACCCTTCCCTTAGGGGAAGACCCTCCCTTATAAGACCCCTCCCTTTATAATACCCCTCCCTTATAAGACCCACCTTCCCTTATAATACCCCTCCCTTATAATACCCTTTTCCCTTATAAGACCCTTCCCTTTCAAGACCCCTCCCTTATAAGACCCTTCCCTTGATAAGACCATTCCCTTATAACACCCCTCCCTTATAAGTCCCCTTCCATTATAGAGGCCCTCCTCCCTTATAAGTGACCCCTCCCTTTAAGACCCCTCCCTTTAAGACCCCTCCCTTATTAAGACCCACTCCCTATATAAGACCCCTCCCTTATAAGACCCCTCCCTTTATGCTAAATGACCCCTCCCTTATAAGACCCTTCATTTATAAGACCCTTCCCTTATAAGTCCACTTCCCTATATAAAGCCCCTCCCTCTAAGACCCCTCCCTTATAAGTACCCTTCCCTTATAAAGACCCTTCCCTTATAAGACCCTTCCCTTTTATAAGACCCCTCCCTTATAAGACACCTCCCTTATAAGGAACCCTCCCTTATAAGACCCCTCCCTTATAAGACCCCCTCCCTTATAAGACCCCTCCCTTAATAAGACCCCCTCCCTTATAAGACCCCTCCCTTATAAGACCATTCCCTTTATAATCGACCCCTCCCTTATAAGACCCTTCCATAGTTAAGACCCCTCCCTTATAAGACCCTCCCACCTCCCTTATAAGACCTCCTCCCTATATAAGACCCCTCCCGCTTATAAGACCCCTCTCCCTATATAAGACCCCTCCCTTATAAGACCCCCTCCCTTATAAGATTACCTCCCTTACAAGCACCCCTCTCCTTTATAAGACTCCTCCCTTATAAGACCCCTCTCCTTATGTAACCCCTCCCAATTATATGCCCCTCCCTATACAAGACCCTTCCTCTTATAAGACCCCTCCCTTATAAGACCCCTCACTTAAAGACCCCTCCCTTATAAGACCCCTCCTTTATAAGACCCCTCCCTTATAAGACCCCTTCCCTTATAAGACCCCTCCCTTATAAGACCCCTTCCCTTATAAGACCCCTCCCTTATTAAGACCCCTTCCCTTATAAGACCCCTCCCTCAATAAGACCCTGTCCCTTATAAGACCCCTCCCTTATACAGACCCCTCCCTTATAAGAACCTTCCCATTATAAGTCCCTTCCCTTATAAGACCCCTCCCATTATAAGACCCCTCCCTTATAAGACCCCTTCCCTTAGTAAGACCCTTCCCTTATAAGACCCTTCCCTTACTAAGTCCTCTTGCCCTTATAAGACCCCTCCCTTTAAGACCCGTCCCTTTTAAGACCCGTCCCTTATAAGACCCCTCCGCACCTATAGACCCCTTTTTTTTCCTATAAGACCCCTCCCCATTATAAGACCCTTCCCTTATAAGACCCCTCCCTAATAAAGACCCTTCCATATCGAAGACGCCCTCCCTTATAAGACCCTTCCCCTTATATCCCTAGACCCTTCCCTTATATAAGACCCCTCCCTTATAAGACTCCTCCCTGTAATGAAGACCCCTCCCTTATAAGACCCTCCCTATAAGACCCCTCCCTTATAAGACCCCTTCCTTATAAAGACCCTTCCCTTATAAGACCCCTCCCTTATAAGACCCCTCCCTTATAAGACCCCTCCCTTATAAGACTCCTTCCCTTATAAGACCCTTCCCTTATAAGACCCTTCCCTTATAAGACCCTTCCCTTATAAGACCCCTCCCTTATATAAGACCCCTCCCTTATAAGACCCTTCCCTTATAAGACCCCTCCCTTATAAGACCCTTCCCTTATAAGACCCCTCCCTTATAAGACCCCTCCCTATAAGACCCCTCCTCTATTAAGACCCCTCCCTTACGTACGTGTACGGGGGACTGCAGAAATACAGTGGAACCTCCCTTATAAGACCTTCAAAAAATCATCCAAAATGATTAGGTCTTATAAGGGAGGGGTCTTATAAGGGAGGTTGCACTGTTATTCTGTAGTCCCCCCGTACAGGAATCTGATGAAATATACGTATTTTTGTATCAGGCATTTTTTTTCATTCGTGTATTGGGGTCGACACGAGAGCACAGTGAACGAAACCAAATCGGGAGGCAGCAATGGGGGGGGGGGCGAGGGGGGGGGGGGGGGTTTGGGTTCGGGGGGTTCAGACGGAAGTATTTCACGTGAATCATGACTCACAGTCATCGTCACAATCGGATCGCAATCGAATCGCGTCGTACGCAGTGTGTCTGACCCTTTTAGACTCCTGTTTCACTCTGTCTGAGTAGATCAGAGCTTCTGGAAACGTACAGATTGTGAGTATTTTACGCGCTAGGGCTCTAACATCACCCCCTAGAATCTGAAACGACTCCTGTTTCACTCTGTCTGAGTAGATCAGAGCTTCTGGAAACGTACAGATTGTGAGTATTTTACGCGCTAGGGCTCTAACATCACCCCCTAGAATCTGAAACGACTCCTGTTTCACTCTGTCTGAGTAGATCAGGGCTTCTGAAAACGTACACATTGCGCGCATTTTACGCACTAGAGCTCTAACATCACCCCCTAGAATCTGAAACGACTCCTGTTAAAGTCACTCAGTCTGAGTAGATCAGGGCTTCTGAAAACGTACACATTGTACGTATTGTACGCACTAGGGCTCTAACATCACCCCCTAGAATCTGAAACGACTCCTGTTTCACTCTGTCCAGAGATCAGTAGATCAGGGCTTCTGAAAACGTACACATTGTGCGCATTTTACGCGCTAGGGCTCTCAAATCACCCCCTAGAATCTGAAACTGGAGTGTGATGTTTACCCTTTTAAAAACTCAGTAGGGGTGAGGGGGGGGGGGGGGGGGGAGATGACGCATTGAAATGGTGACGCGTGCGTGAACACAACCGTTACTTATCAGTAAGTTAATGACGTTCTGCATAGGCCCTATTTCAAATCGTCTGTTATTAGGGCTTTCTGTCACAAGCTGTCTAGGCTAGATCTAAAGTTCTACTGGATCGCGCAGAAAGCCCAAATCGTTGAAAGCTCATTGCGCATGGGGGTGGGGGTGGGGATTTGCAGGGGATGGAGCTTCTCCCGTGTTTTCGCCTTTACTCCTTGAAATGTGCAACTGGGGGTGAAAATACCCGTTAAAATTCTAAACAGGGGGTAAGCGTACCCCTAGAGAGAGAGGAAAAGATCAGAAGCCCCGTAGATGCCCTTCAAGATTATGCTATATTCGTACAACAATCGTTTCTCAATTTCCAGGGCTTGTAATCACGAGCGCCTCTTGGACAGTCATACTACGGGTAGTAGTATACATGTACATTGGGCTAAACAGCCAAACATAATACTAATGTTAAAAAAAAATATTTTAAAAAATGTACAAGGATCCTTATTTAGCACGTAAGATGCTTTGTAACCACTGCAATTAGTAATTGATTCACTTCGTAATTATCTTTTGTATCCCCCATCATCCTCATGTCTCATATTCTGAATGTAAATTTTTTTTCTTTCTCTTTTTCCATTTTATTCATATATTTTATTGTTTATTTTCTGTGTTTTGTGTATATCACAAAGTTTGGATTTATCTTTTTTCTTATTTTTATTGGTTTACTGATGTCATATTTCACGAAGGATTTGAAATGTACCTATCTTTATCAATTTTTCTTTGATAATGTTTAGATCAACCTGTTTAGTCTTGTACTTGCTAGCCGCCATTCAGAAATCCGTGCATAGTACGTTGGCACAGTATAAGCTTTAAGCTTGTTGTTGCCGTTATGCTTGCTTAACATGAGTGTAATAATGTGCTTTTTGGTAAATAAAAATCATTTAAACCCTTTTAGACCGCCAAAGTCGCATTTTAGCACCACAGTGATTTAACACCTATGTCACTAAAAGGCATCAAAATTGGGGTCTATTATCCAAAGACCCTATTGTCTTAGTTTTGGGAAGTAAGGATAGACCTTATTATTATTAATATATAAGATATGTCACAGAAGAATCCCCCAATACTGCAGATGGATTTTGTTCTCTACCCAGGTAAATTGAATGGATTTTCTTTTCTCTGAAACATGGCTGGCGGCGAAAGCCAATCGTTTTGGGGGAGTTTAGACAAATTATGTTACATACTACTACCCGTGTTGACTGTCTAAGACGCACTCATGATTACACGGCCAGCACATTACAACCACACCTAGAACGGAATCGGAGAATCCAAAGAAAACGATCCGTTTCATCTAGGTCTAATTAATTAAAAGGCGATCTGCTGCTGGAGGAAATTGTTGCTTCTTTACGGAACGGTTCTCATGACATTTTAAAGGTGTATTCGTTTTCATACGAATGTTGAAATGTAAATTAGCAGAAACAGCCCAAACTGCCCAAACGATTGGCAGTTTCTTCTAATTTACATGTTAACAGTTTGGGCAGTTTTGGGCTTTTTCTGCTAATTTACATTCTTTACTACCCGTGTTTACTGTTTAATACGCAATCGTGATCACGGGCCCAGATGATCGTGAGGCAAACCCACGAGATAAGGTAGTGCATTACTGCTGGGGGAGGGGGGGAGGGGGGAGGGTGGTAACGTGTTCAAATGTTACTGCCCTGTAACCTTACTTACTTACTTACTTACTTACTTACTTACTTACTTACTTACTTACTTACTTACTCACTTACTTAGGTTTATAGACACACACGTGTGAACATATTAATTTCTTCATACTTCATACATAAAGACATACTACCGCAGATAACAAAGAAAACACTGACAAAGAAAATATTAAGCGAAACCGATAACAAAACCCACACAAAGACAATATATTAAGAAGAAAAGAAAATGAACTGTAGGCAAAACGCCAAAGCAATTTCCCAAACCCAATCCCAGTCCCGCAGAGGGTAACTTCCGGTCTTTGTCGCCCTATCAGTATAAAGCTTAAAGGCCAGAGCAGAGAGAGAGAGAGAGAGAGAGAGCCGAAAAAGAGAGGAACAGAGAGAGAGAGAGAGAAAGAGAGAGAGCGGGACAAGGCAAGTCGATCCTGCTCATTTATCAATTAATTAATCTCCGCACTGCACTGGCAGATTGTGCGTGGCAAGCCTATTGGCCACTGCAACTAGGGGCTATTAACGTACGCCCTTGACAGCGAGAGTTAAGCGCTTGTTGGTTAGTATCCAAAAGGGCATTCACTCTTGCAAAAGGCAATCATTCAGTGGCTTCAAATAGGGTTATTTGTGAGAGTTAATCCATTGTGTACTCAAGCATCTACCAAGGGCATTCACTCTTGCAAAAGGTGGTCGTTGCAGTGGCCAATGTACTAGTTAGCCACACCTAGTCTTTGGGGACATACCCAGTTGGACTTGTTTCGTTTGACCTTTCTGTCGTTTCGTCCCTTTGGTCGATTTTGCTTTCCTTCGGGGGATTGACATTACTCGGTCAAATACCATAACAAAAATGCAACAATGGCGTCGAAGCTTGAAACCGCAAAATGCGAGTCAGCGACTTGCAAACATGTTTTTAGAAAAACAAGGGGTGGCCAGTTGCTACAAAGTAATAGAACAACTTGCAAACTGTGACGTAAAAATATAAATTACATCAAATTTAGAATGACGCACTGCGTTCTACATGCTGTGTGTCTCCTCAAACACACGAGGCGAGGGCTGGGGATCTACCTGATGGTAGAGTAACTTCCCCTGTTTGACCGATTGAATTAGGCGAGATCACTCCCACACACCATGAAATTATTCCCCTTAATTATTTCCGAACAATTCCTATTACACCGACGTCACAGTAATTACCAAAGACTCTAAAAGGGTAAGATGGACTACTTTAAGAGTTACGGCGAGCCGGGCTGATAGAGTTATCGTTAGTGGGGTAGTTACACCATTCACAGCGGCGGCTATCCAAAGTATAACTGACTCATGAAAAGATAACTCTCTCAGGTTTGAAAAAAAGAGCTATGTAACCTAAATGTGTCACGTTTAAAAGGGACATAACCAGTGTTTCTGTCCTCACTACTCATATAGGGAACAAAGAGTCTTTTCTTTTCAGTGTCTTTGGTAATACTAGGCGAAGTAGAAAAGGGCGAATCGTTACAATCTTCTATTTCCCTTTTTTCTTCCTCTAGGGGGGGGGGGGGGGGGGCCGAGGCAGACGGGAGGGGAGGGGGGCTGGGGAAATATTGCCATGGCATGGGAGGGGAGGGGAGGGGAGTGGGGGAAACTCTGATTATAGTGGCATTGAGGGTGGGGTGGTAGTAATGTCATTATTGTCATCTGAATGGGTATCGGCAACTCGGTTCGTTACCTTACACGGCTTGATTAATTAGACTAAGTTAATGGGTGCCACCCGATCTACGTACGCTTCTGATGATTGAAATATGGGTGGGTGCACGCGCGCGAGTGCAGTGACTTTGTTAGTATTGTCTTTTCTTGGTATTCTTTTTACTTTGCTTTCCCTTTTGTTGTGCCTCGTGAGTAAATGATTGGAGCTTAATATGTAATCATGATTCATTTGTTCTACCTCTCTCTCTCTGTCTCTCTCTCTCTCTCTCTCTCTCTCTCTCTCTCTCTCTCTATCTCTCTCTCTCTCTCTCTCTCTCTCTCTCTCTCTCTCTACTCTCTCTCTCTCTCTCTCTCTCTCTCTCTCTCTCTCTCTCCATCTCTCTCTCTCTCTCTCTCACTCTCTCTCTCTCTCTCTCAAGGACAGATTGTAAGAATAGACATCGCCTAAAATCTTTATCCTTGTCAAATAAAGTTTTCCAGTGTCCAGTGTTCCAGTGTCCAGTGTTCAGTCTCTCTCTCTCCTCTCTCTCTCTCTTCTCTCTCTCTCTCTCTCTCTCTATCTCTATCTCTCTCTCTCTCTCTCTCTCCTCTGTGTGTTTTGTGTGTGTGTTTGTTTGTGAATGTGTGGGTGTATGTGGGGTTTTCTTTGTGTGTGCGTGCGTGCGTTTGTGTGTGTGGCAACCTTAACATTGGCACACTTCCTCCGAATAATACAATATTATGTTCGTTAATCAAACTTAACACACATGTTGATGCTAATGCAAGCTCTCAAGCAATGTTGATTTGGATTACAAAATAAATAATAACGAACGCCGTAAACAGAAAACATTTTGTAATTATTCAAACTAGCGCAATGCCTAGTACCCATAACGCCAAGTACCCATAACGCCAGGTCCGCGCAAATGTAAATTGGCTCATATCGCGCGCGTTTATGAATGGATGCTGTTGAAATTTTGCACCAAGATAGTCACTATCCCTGGGTCATGCACGTTTCCAAATTTCGAGTCAATGTCGGGTCTCGTTTCGCCGCGGTTTGTGAAAAGGTCAAGCGGAAGAAGAAGAAAAAGAATAAGAAGAAGTGTAAACTGCTACAAATGTCTTTAACCCTTTCGTCGCCAGCCAATTTTTAGCCCAAAAAATGCCATTAAACTTAACTGGGTTGAGAAAAAAATATTTCTGCAATAATTGCGAATTCCTCTGTGACATACATAACATTAGGCCTATCCTTACCTCCCCAAATTAAGAAAATAGGGTCTTTGGATAACAGGTCTGGATTTGGATGTATTTTAGTGACATTGTGGTGCTAAAATGTGACATTGGACGGTGGGGAGGATTGGCGGTGAAAGGGTTAAAAATCACATTGATAAGGAATTAGCAACACTAATGTTTTCTACCAATTTGGACATGCTTTAAATTGTAAAATTGAGTGTTAGATATACACTAATGTCAAAACTAAATCCACGGGCACTAAAGTCAATCAAGCTCTGTACAAAGAAATTACACTATCGAGGGCAAAAGGCTTACAGCCTATATAGCCTCTGTGAATCTGTGAATCTGTGAAAAAGACCCGCGCGTCTGCATATAGGCAAAGACACTGAAAAGAAAAGACTAACATCCGTTCCCTTTTCCCTATATGAGTAGTGAGGACATGAAAACACTGGTTATGTCCCTTTTAAACGTGACAACATTTAGCGCAGGTTTTTGTCAAACCTGAGAGAGTTATCTTTTCATGAGTCAGTTATACTTTGGATAGCCGCCACTGTGAATGGGTGTACTGTACCCCACTAACGATAACTCTATCAGTTCGGCTCGCCGTAGCTCTTAAGTAATCCATCTTACCCTTTTTAAGAGTCTTTGATATAGGCTACTGGCAACACTTTTAAGCATTCTCCACCTGGTTTATGCTATCCCTCATTGTTCATTCTCCGTGGTCAATCTCAGAGTGCACCCAACGTCTTTTGATCGTGCGTTGACCAGTCAATGAAGATGTCGGCTCGCAGTTTGAATGGGGTGAAGGGAAGATGGGAAGAGAGGAAGGAGGGAAGGGCAGGTTGGAAAGGGAGCGGGAGGGATCGGGAGGAAGGGGGGTGGAATGAGGGAGGGCACGGTGACACCAAATGAAAGAATGAAGAATAGGAATTGTTCGGAAATAACGAAGGGGAGTAATTTCATGGTGTGTGGGATATCGAGTGATCTTGCCTAATGAGCGACTTAGGCGGGGCATTTTTTGACCACCACGGTGAGCCACTAAGCGCTCGACGTGGGCGCTAATCCTCTCTATATTCTTAGTTAGGCGGATAAAAGATGAGAGAGAAGAGAGAGAGGGAGGAGTCCCATCCCTCTCTCTCTGCTCCTCTCTCTCTCTCTCCTCATCTCCTCTCTCTCTCTCTTCTCTCTCTCTCTCTCTCCTCTCTCTCTCTCTCTCTCTCTCCTCTCCGTCACTCTCTCCCTCTCTCTCTCTCTCTGCTCTCTCTCACTACGCCCCAACTAAGAATATAGCGTGATAAGCCCCTAGTGGTTTGACTGCCCCCTGGCGGTCAAATAATCGCCACAAGTCGACCATTGTCTGGAGAATAATTAAGGGGAGTAATTTCATGGTGTGTGTTTTGGGAGTGATCTTGCCTAATTCAATCGGTCAAACAGGGGAAGTCACTCTACCTTCAGCTCTCGTAGCCTATCGACTCGAGTGTGGTTTGAGCAGACATGCATCACTTAGAACACCGTGCATCATTCTGAAAAATGATGTCATTTATATTTTTACGTCACATTTTGTAAGTTTTATCAGTTTGTGGCTACTGGCCACCCCACAATTTTTTCTTTTTTTAAAATGTTTGCAAGTCGTTGACTCGCATCCTGCGGTTTCAAGGCTTCGACGCCCATTGTTGCCATTGTTGCTATGGTATTTGACCAAGTAAGTGGAGGTAATCAACTCTAAATTTTCACGAAGTGCTCTCGCCCTAGGTTTTGTTTCTCCGAAAATCGTCTATTGTAAAGGGGGAGACCCTCTGCTTACGACTCAGTCCAACTGCGATCCGATTGTGACGATGGATAAAAATCCGATTAACGTCCTCCGGCCTGGGACAGGCACATATATGGACATGTAATAGATATGAAGATGGTGGGAACGAGATCCTGGAGGTACTGCACCCATACCAGGAAAGGTCCCTAGTTTTTTAATCTTCTTCTTCTTCTTCTTGTTCTGCGTTCCCAGGCCATATGGCCATAATGGGTAAGGTACGTATGTGTCCGGTTTTCAGCTTTCACTGGTCTCCCCGCAGCGTGCGCACAGCCGACACATTCCGATTTCAAGGCAGCTCAAAGGAGAAAAATTATTTGTAAGATTGTTTTGGAAAAAAGGCAGGAGAATGGGCCAAAAAGTCAGAAAAATAATAGATGATAGAAAGCGAAGGGAAAAGGCAGAGTCAAAGAGAGTGGCAGATTAGAGGAAGTTACAAGCACAGAACTTCCAGAAGGTGGGGGAAGTATTTTTACAAAAGACCCCCCGGTATCCCCACGGGGGGGAGAGTTTTTAAATCAATAAAGACATTGTGCCTAAGTGGTTATGAGGCATGCTTCTTCGTGAAAATATTTCCGGTCTAAAACGTTAATTCTACTATTATATTTCCTATTCACAGTACGCACATGTGCACCCCAGCTACATAACGAATAACATGTTAACCCTTTCACCGCCAATGTTCGCATTTTAGCACCACAATGATTTAACACCCATGTCACTAAAAAAAAGCATCAAATCGAGGGCCTGTTATCTGAAAGACCCTATTTTCTTAATTTTGGGAGGTACGGATAGGCCTAATGTTAAGACATGTCACAGAAGGAATTTGCAAGTAGGGGAAGACGGGGTAAAAAGCGCATGGGCGGGTAAGAAGCCCACCCCAAATTATCTCATGAAATGAAGCAAAATTTCAGTCTCATTTTGCCCATGGAGACGAGCGTTAATGTCTAGCATGTTCGTCTCATGGGCAAATTTGACTGAAATTTTCTTTATTTCATGAGATATGTGGGGGTGGGCTTCTTACCCGCCCATGCCGCTTTTTACCCCGTCTTCCCCATTGCATGAACTTTTGGTTTCTCCTCTATCCAGGTACGTTTAATTGTGGTAGTATTTTTTGGCTGATAAATGGCTGGCGGCGAAAGGATTAAAATGCCTGATACAAATGTCAGTTATTTAAATAAATCACAGATTCGTTGCTTTTGTTGTTGTTAGTCCCCGAGCCGAAGGTTCGGGGAGCTATTGTTTTTTGTCTGATCCGTCCGGCAGGTGTCCGTCCGTCCGTCAGGCGTGCCTCCGTCCGTCCGTCCGTCCGTCCGTTTTTCTCAAAAAAACTATTCAGTTTATCATCATCAAATTTGGTATACTAGTTGTTGTTGTTGTGTTGTTTTTTGTTGTTGTTGTTGTTGTTGTTGTTGTTGTTGTTGTTGTTGTTGTCGTCGTCCGTTTCCCCTGGCTTAAAGATCTCCAGGGATCCATACACAACCGCCGAAGCAATGTGTAAACACTTCTTAAAACGGTACAAAATGGCTACACCAACTTGTATAGGATCGTGAACAATTACGTGCAGTAACCGGTTTTTTTGATTGCCCCGCAACGTGGGCAGCCACACTCCCGACTTCGGGAGGAATCACAGATTCGTGAACGGGGGGGAGGGGGGGGACTGCACAATGTTAGGAACAAAGCTTAGTAGGATTTCATCAGATTCATTCAGACAGTAACATTTCACGAGAATCATGCCTAACAAACTGTCACAGTCGGATCGCTGTTGGACTGGGTCGCGTGCAGTGAGTGAGTCGGGCCCAGAAGGTGGGGTGGAGACGTGGGTGAAGTTGATCTGGGGGGAAGCCTCCAAGGACGTTACTTTCGTGACGTGATGGGTCGTCTCCGTGGAATTCCCCCAATATATAGCCTACAACGTTGGGGGAAAGAAGGGGAGGTAAGGACTAGAGACAGAAACCTAAAAGTTCTTCAAAGACAAAACTACTACTAGTAGTACTGCTACTGCTGCTGCTACTACTAATACTAATACTGCTACTACTGCTGCTGCTACTATTACTACTACTACTACTGTTATTGCTGCTGCTACTGCTACTACTAGTACTGCTATTGCTAACACTGCTGCTGCTGCTGCTACTACTACTACTACTAACTACTGTTGCTGCTGCTGCTCTGCTGCTGCCTGCTGCTACTACTACATACTACTACTACTACTACTACTACTACTACTACTACTACTACTACTACTACTACTACTACTACTACTATGGCTGCTGTAGTGGTGTACAATTACTTCTGTATAAAAGAAGTTTGGTTCACCACCACAGAAGACTACTACTTACTACTACTACTACCTACTACTACTACGACTACTACTACTACTGACTATTACTACTACTACTACTAATACTACTACTACTACTACTACTACTACTTACTACTACTACTACTACTGCTGCTGCTGTGTAGTGTGGGTACTAATTACTTCGTATAAAGAAGTTGGTCACCACCACAGAATGACTACTACTACTACTACTACTACTACTATTACTACTACACTACTACTACTACTACTAACTACTAAGAGGTGTAGAGTGGCACAGTGGTAACGCGTTTGCGTTCGCTTCGTGTCAAGTAAACCCGAGTTCGAACCTGGGGTACAGGGAATTTTTCCTCTCACTATCTTTGCACTAGGCCTTACGGTCTGAACGTGTGGAGTCTTTCGGATGAGACGATAAAACCGAGGTCCCGTGTGCCCATGCACTTAGCACACGCTAATCCCAATTTCAAGTTACCCCCCCCCCCCTCATCAGTCACACAAAAATCGCATGCAAAAAAAACATAAATTGGGTGGCGCGCCTCGATCTGGCTGCGACGCGCTCTCCAGGTTGGAGCAACCCGAATTTCACAGAGACATGTCTGTGACTATAAAGTACCTACCTACCTACTAATACTATACTACTACCATCACCACTACCGCTACTACTACTACTACTACTACTACGACTACTACTACTACTGCTGCTACTACTGCTGATGATACTACTACTACTACTGCTGCTTCTGCTGCTGCTGCTTAATACTACTACTACTACTTACTACTAATTACTACTACTTACTACTACTACTACTGCTGCTGCTGCTTGCTGCTGCTATGCTGCGACTACTGCTACTACTACTACTACTACTACTACTACTACTACTACGACTACTACTACTACTACTACCACTACCACCACTATTACTACTACTACTACTACTACTACTACTTACTACTACTCTGACTACTACTACTGTACTACTACTACTACTACTCTGCTGAAAGCAAAGCGTGTGTAGTCTCTCTGCCTGTCTCTCTGGCTGTGTGTCACCATACTGGGTGGGCTACTAAAACAATAATTATGCAACTAGAACCTAGAGCACTAACAAGTCTGCACGTTGGTTAGGTCGTGCATAACCCCTCCCCGACGATAATATGAATGTAAAGTAAAGAGTATTGGGGGCCTCTCCTGGGAGAATCTGATGTGAATTCAGGATCCTTGCTGTTCTTACATTAAAAACTCTGTGGAATATAATTAAAACCTTTTCACCGCCAATGTCGCAATTTATGCACCACAACGATTTAACACCCATGTCACTAAAAGCAATCAAATCAGGGTCTGTTATCCAAAGACCTTGTTCTCTTCATTTTGGGAGGTGGGGATAGGTCTTACTGCTAGATATGTCACAGAGGAACTCCCAATATTCAGACATATTTTGTGTCTCTACCCAGGTAAGTTTAATGGAATTTTTTGTGCTGAAAGATGGCTGGCGGGGCGAAAAGTGGAATAGAAGCCCCTCCCCCCCTCCCTAGTACATATGACATGCAAAGGTGTCGAGCGTGGTTAATCATGGACCCTCCCCATTGTGTATTTAGTTCAAATGTTGTATCGGGGGGTTGGGGGGGGGGGCGGAACACCTGTAACCCCCCCATCCACACACACACCTCTGCACTTTCTTTCTAATGTCACGTCTATTCTGTAATCTCTGTTGTCTGCGGTTCTGGATGCCCCTGCGTGTCTTTTAATCTTAGCCGTATGTTGTTGCTGGCCAGTCAGTGGAGATATCGGCTTGCATTTCTGACCGCAAGGAAGAAAAACAGAAGGAGGAAAAGAAGGAAGGAAAGAAAGGAAGGAAAGGAAGGAAGGAAAGAAAGTAAGGAAGGAAGAAAGGAAGGAAAGAATGAAGGAAAGAAGGAAGGAAGGGAGGAAGGAAGGAGGGAAGGAAGGAAAGAGGGAAGGAAGGAAAGAAAGGAAGGAAAGAAAAGGAAGGAAAGAAAAGGAAGGAAAGAAAGGAAGGGAAAGAATGAAGGAAAGAAAGGAAGGAAAGAAAGGAAGGAAGAAGGGAAAGGAAAGAAGGAAAGGAAAGAAGAAGGAAGGAAAGAAAGGAAGG
>CM065702.1:15681303-15688657 GCA_017654935.2 Phymorhynchus buccinoides | reverse complement strand
AAGAAGAAAAGAAAGAAAGAAAAAGAAAAAAGAAGAAGAAGGGGAGAGACGGAAGCGAGGACGACGGAAAGAAGAAGCAGAGAATAAAGAAGGTAGAAAGGAGCAGAGGGGAGAATATACAGAAAGAGAGAGCGGCAGAGGGAAGAATGAGAGAGAAAAGAGAAAGAGAGAGAGGAGGAGGAAAAAGAGATAGAAAAAAGGAGAGAGAAAACAAAGAAGGACGATAGAGACATTAAAGATAAAGCAGAGAGAGGAGAAAGAGAAGCAAGAAGAACGGAGGACAGGAGAAGGAGAACAGAGAACCAGAGAAACAAGAGAGAACGACGAAGAGGAGAAGGAAAGAAACCAAGAGGAAGAGGAACAAAACGAGGAAAAGAAAGAAGAGATAAAGCAAGAGAAAGGAAAGCAGAGGGAGGAAAAAAGGGAAATACGAAGGACAAAGGCAGGAGAAAAAGAGGAGGAAGAAAGGCAGGATGGAGAAACCACCACAGGCAGCATGAGAATCGGCAAAGAAGAAGAATGGAGGAAAACAGAGCAGAGAATAGAATAAGGAAAAGAGGCAGAAGAAAGAAAAGAAAGAGAGACGAAGAAGAAGAAGAAGAAGAAGAAGAGAAGAAAAAAGAAGAGAGACGAAGAAAAAAAAGAAGGAGAAGAAGAACAACAACAACAAAAACAAAAAAAAAAAAAAAAAAACAACAACAACAACAACAAACAACACAACAACAACAAGTGCAACGCCGAGAGGCTGCAAAGTCCCCTCGCAGCATCGCCGGCTACTCCAAAATCGGAATGTGTCGGATGTACACACAGCGGGGAGACCATTGAGAACTGAAACAGGACGCACGCACGGACGGATGGGCCTGTGACACAAAGGGCCTAGGGCACAGCGGTAATGTAAAACTAAAATACTCAGTGGATAGCTTGCATCTTGTCAAACTAGTATACCAAATTTGATGATAGATTGAATAGTTTTTGAGAAAACGGACGAATAGCCGGACGGACGGACGGACGGATGCACGCCGGACGGACATCGGACGGACAGACCAGACAAAAACAACCCAATGGTTCTGTACAGCTGTATCTATACCACCGCCCAGAATAGCTCTGTCCCTGGCCTAGTGTTGTGGGAATTCAAATGCTGCTGTCGCCGGGATTCTGAATTCACAGGCACCGATGCAAAGTCTATGTCCGGTTGTTAATATGAATATTGCTTGGTCGTTTTGTTTCTATAATCAATATCGGCCTTCTAAAACTGCCAGCCTTCCCTTTCTTGCTCTCTGTCTCTCTCTCTGTCTCTCTCCTGTTGTCTGTCTATCTCTCTGCTCTCTCTCTCTCTCTCTCTCGTCTCTTCTACCTCGTCGCCCCTCCTCTCTCTCTCTCTCTCTCCTCCTATCTCTCTCTCTCTCTCTCGACCACATTAGGACCACTTGTTTTCTTCTTATTTTACACTTCTCTCTCATCCTTTCCTCCTCCTCTCTTTCTCTCCTCCCACCTACAATCGTCTTCTCTCCTCTCATCTCTCCTCTTTTTCTTTTTTCTTTTTATCTTTTCTTTTTCTTTCCCTTTTTCTTCTCTCTCCCTCTCTCTCTCTTCATCTCTGAATGTCCTGTCCTTCTCCTCTCTCTCTTAATGTCTGTGCTCTTCTCTCTTCGCTGATGTCTGTCTCTCTCTCCTCCTCTATGATGTCTGTCTCTCGCTCCTTCTGAAATGTAATGTCTCTCTCTCTCTCTCTGAATGTCTGTCTCTCTCTCTCTCTGAATGTCTGTCTCTCTCTCTCTCTGAATGTAATGTCTCTCTCTCTCTCTGAATGTCTGTCTCTCTCTCTCTCTCTCTGATCTGTCTCTGTCTCTTCTCTCGCTCTGAATGTCTGTCTCTCTCTTGACTGTTGTCTGCGCTTCTATCGTCTCCTCGCCTTACACACACACAAACACACACACACACACACACACACACACACACACACACACACGCACGCACACGCACACACCACACACGCACACACACACACACACACACGCACACACACACACACACACACGCACGCACCGCACACACACACACACACGCACACAGACACTCACACACACGCACACAGACACACACAAAATGTGTAAAAATACGCACACATGCACGCGCACGCGCGCACAAACACACACACACACAGACACACACACAACAACACACACACAGACACACAACTCTGACATGTGTGTGAAAATATACGCACACTCGCACGCGCGCGCACACACACAAGCACACACATACATGTACGCACACACGTACTCATGCACGCACGCTCGCACGCACACGCACGCACGCACGCACGCACACGCACACGCACGCACACGCACACGCACACGCACAACTGCACACGCACACGCACACACACACACACACACACACACACACACACACACACACACGCGCGCGCACGCACACGATTAAGATTAAGATTAAAATTATAGCCCCGTCGACAGCAAAGGCCATGTCAGGGCTGTCACCACGTTACATGCGCACACACGCACACACCAACACACACACACACACACATACACACACACATGACAATCATGGTGGGGGAGGGGGGATGAATCGGGGGGGGGGGGGGAGAGGGGAGGTAGACAACAATAAAGTAGAGGTGGGTGGAAGTTTGTTTAGATTCTTCAGAGTCTCTCGGGTTGAACATGTACGCAAACTGCTAAGCAAAAAAACACGTTTGACCAAATTATAAAGTTGAAAGTCGAAACCCTAAAAGTGCAAATCAATAGGGAATCTAGAGAAATAAACAGTTTGTAAGAAGGCAACGATTCACAATGGAATAAAGATGCGAGCCTAAACAAAATTTGAATAGGAATGATAAAGTAATCGAAACTGGGTTAAGGTATGCAAACAACTTTGGGAGGTTGGGTTATCTGAAGATAATTATTGTAAACAAAACAGTAAATAACAAAAACGTAGATTACGTCGTAAAAAGCATTAGGCTTATTGACGCAACAAATACACTAAATAAAAATTGGCAAAGTAAATAACAATGAGAGAAAGACAAACAGGTAATGTGTACCATAAATCAGCCAAACACACACACACACACGCACACGCGCACGCACACACGCACACACACACGCACACGCACACGCACGCACGCACCCACGCGCGCGCGCACACACACACACGCACACAGGGTCAACATTTTTGTCCAAGAGAGATTAAAAGATAAAGATTAACCCTTTCGCCGCCAGCCATTTTTCAGCCCAAAAAATACCATTAAACTTAACTGGGTAGGGAAAATAAAATATCTTCAATATTGCGAATTCCTCTGTGACATATATAACATTAGGCCTATCCTTACCTCTCAAAATAAAGAAAATAGGGTCTTCGGATAACAGGCCCTGATTTGATGCCTTTTAGTGACATGGGTGATAAACCATTGTGGTGCTAAAATGCGACATTGGCGGTGAAAGGGTTAAACGACGTCGCAAAGACAACATGACTAGAAAGGGGAAGTTAGAGAAATAAGGAAAAAGGCAGTAGAGAAACAAGAAGAAGATCAAAGTACAACAAGCGCGAATTCGCAATAGTTTGTGGCACGTGGTCTATTTTTACCACTCCAATCATGAGTTACCTCCCCTGGCTTTTCAATAATTTTAATCTGTAAACCAGAATGTTATCTCTGCACCATTTCGTAACTTTTTATATCTTTTGGAAAACATTTAAAGCTATGTATCCTACTTATACTCATCAAAAGAAGCACCGCATACTCGTCGTGTCTGTCGTAGTGTCTGTATTACGTATGTTTATTATTTTGTACGCTTTTAAAATGCATCATTTTAAAGAGCGGCCTCAATTAATTTCGAAATGTAGCCTCTATTTGAAGTGCGACAATTTTGTCAAAATGTGCGACAATTTTGGACCGACAGACCGACCGACCGACAAAGTGAGTTATAGGTTTGTGGCTTGAGCCACAAACAAAAACAGCAAATTAGGTACATACTGTATAAACAAGAAGGGGTATACATTTAAGAAAGAAAAGAGCCAGGTATCCAAAAGTCGCAGGAAAGAATTCAATTCACCACGAACATAAAACATTGAGCAAAGCAAAGAAGACCAGGAGAGAGAATTACCAAGGTGGACCCTGACGGATGAGTTTTTGCAAGAAACACGTCGAGATCACCATGAAAACACCCTTTACAGAGACAGCAACACTCACTTTGCTCTGGTTTCCTATAAATCAAACCGTCAAATCGGCGATTCCTCCTTGGCGGAGGTGCTGGAATTCAAATTATTTCACTGAAAGAGAAGGCGTGTGCCGTCTCTTTTGTAATGGCCGCCTGAGTTTAGACCAAATTGTTTGCACGAAATGTTCGCAATACAAGCCTTTTGAAAAAAAAAAATTCAGTTTATCTAAAGGAATTTCGCTCACAACAAAGGAAATAGCTTCTTCTTTTTTTTTACTGCACTACAAAAAAAAAGCTTCAACCACCCCATCCAAAATGGCTTCTCTCCCCGGCATCTCCGCCAAGGAGGAATCGCCGTTTTGACGGTTTGATTTCTAGGAAACCAGAGCAAAGTGAGTGTTCCGATCCTTGAAAAGGCTGGTGATCGCGACGTGTTCCTTGCAAAAACTCATCCGTCAGGGTCCACCTTTAAGCTATGTAACACAAGTAATCAAATCTTCAAAAAGAAATCCAGACAGAAACGCTTTGAAACGTTAAAAATGAGACTACCGAGATGTACATTAAGTCGTAAAAAGCATGAGGCTTATTGACGCAACAAATACACTAAATAAAATTTGGCAAAGTAAATAACAAAGAGAGAAAGTGGGCATTGGAGATTTAGAAACTTGTGTTCAAATATTCAGGGGGGAAAAGATGAAGAGAAGGAGGAGATACTCGCCTATTAACCCTTCCACCGCCAATGTCGCATTTTAGCACCACAATGGTTTAACACCCATGTCACTAAAAGGCATCAAATCAGGGACTGTTATCTGAAGACCCTATTTTCTTAATTTTGGGAGGTAAGGATAGGCCTAATGGCATACTTGTCACAGGGAAATTCGCAATATTGCAGATTTTTTTTGTGTTGGTCTACCCAGTTAAATTTAATGGTATTTTTTGGCTGAAAAATGGCTGACGGCGAAGGGGTTAAAGAAATATCGGTTCTACCCGTGAAAATGCTTCGTGTCACTTACTGACTGACTGACTGACTGACTGACCTACTTACTTACTTACTTACTTACTGACTGACTGACTGACTGACTGACTGACTGACTTACTGAATGAATGAATGACTTACTGACTTACTGACCGACTTACTTACTGACTGACTGACTGACTGACTGACTGACTGACTGACTGACTGACTGACTGACTGACCTACTTACTGACTGACTTACTGACTTACTTACTTACTTACTGACTTACTTACTTACTGACTGACTGACTGACTTACTTACTGACTGAATGACTAACTGACTGACTTACTGACTGACTTACTTACTTACTTACTTACTGCCTTACTTACTGACTGACTTACTGACTGACTGACTTATTTACTGACTGACTGACTGACTGACTGACTGACTTACTTACTGACTTACTAACTTACGTACTTACTACGTGGTTATGTTGACACGATACCGTTTGAACGGAGGAACCCAGGACCCTCACATTTTGCACGCGGATAAGTAGTTACGATATCTAGGCCAAGGTCGAAGATGAAGGTTATTGGTCAAAGGTCAAGGTCACTGGAACTCAAAATGCTACCGAGCAGCTGCTTGGTCTAGCGTCTTCACGCTCTAGTAGTAGTAGTAGTTGTTGTCATAAAAACGCACGCAAATATACCGACTAACAGACAGACAGACGGAATAAGACACTCACATGTCTTTCTTTCCGATTTCAAAGTGCCTTGTTCCCACAAAACGCAAAACACGAAGTATATATAATTAGTATTAGGTATTAGGTACTTTATAGTCACAGAGGCGTCTCTGTGAAATTCGGGTTGCTCCAACATGGAGAGAGCGTCGCAGCCAGAGGCGCGCCACCCAATTTGTTTTTGTTTTTTTTCATGCGATTTTTTGTGTGACTGATGAGGAAGGGGGGGGGGGGGGGGTGGTAAATTTTGACCAAATGACAACTTTTTCGTTGCCACTGGGATTAACGCGTGCTAAGTGCATGGGCACACGGGACCTCGGTTTATCGTCTCATCCGAAAGACTCCATGTTTAGACCGTAAGGCCTTGCGCAGAGTGAGAAGAAAAATCTTCTGTACCCAGGTTCGAACTCGGGTTTACTTGACGCAAGGCGAACGCGTTACCTCTGCGCCACTCTACACCTCAAAATGAATAATAAGAACGAAGTATCTATATAAACAAGCGCGGATTCGCAATCGTTTGTGGCGTGCGACAATTGGAAACGCAACATCATTTTAAAGAGCAGCCTCGATTTGAAGTGCGGTCTATTTTTACCACTGCAATCATTATATACACTGAGTCGCTTCCCCTGGCTTTTCAATAATTTTAATCTGTAAACCAGAATGTTATCTCTGCACCATTTCGTAACTTTTTATATCTTTTGGAAAACATTTAAAACTATGCATCCTACTTATGCTCATCGAAAGAAGCACCGCATACTCTTCGTGTCTGTTGCAGTGTCTGTATTACGTATGTTTATTATTTTCTACGCTTTAAAATGACGATTCATGTGCTCTGTCAGTATATAATTCTTTCCATACGTAAGAATTGTAGATATGTAGATATGACAACTGAAATGTTACTTTATGTCCAAATATTTTTTTCTCCTTTAAAATATGTGCGACAATTTTGCGAAATGTGCGACAATTTTGGACCGACAAAGTGAGTTATAGGTTTGTGGCTTGTGCCACAAACAAAAAACAAGCGCGAAAATCGCAATAGTTTGTGGCACGCGGTCTATTTTTACCACTCCAATCATGGGTTACCTCCCCTGGCTTTTCAATAATTTTAATCTGTAAACCAGAATGTTATCTCTGCACCATTTCGTAACTTTTTATATCTTTTGGAAAACATTTAAAACTATGTATCCTACTTATACTCATCGAAAGAAGCACCGCATACTCGTCGTGTCTGTTGTAGTGTCTGTATTACATATGTTTATTATTTTGTACGCTTTTAAAATACATCATTTTAAAGAGCGGCCTCAATTAATTTTGAAGTGTAGCCTCGATTTGAAGTGCGACAATTTTGTCAAAATGTGCGACAATTTTGGACCGACAGACCGACCGACCGACAAAGTGAGTTATAGGTTTGTGGCTTGAGCCACAAACAACAAGACTTTATAACAAATTTAATTTTATTAAAAAAAATCGAGGGAAGCATTTAT
>CM065702.1:15658803-15673803 GCA_017654935.2 Phymorhynchus buccinoides | reverse complement strand
TTCTTTTCTGCTGTGCAGTTTAAAAAAAAAGGGAGCTATTTCCTTTGTTGTGAGCGAAACTCCTTCAAGTAAACTGTATAACATTAAAAACAAAATAGATTTTTTTTTAAAGGCTTGTATTGTGAAAATGTCGTGCAAACGATTTGGTCTAAACTCATGCGGTTATGCTTCTAATGTTCAAAATTAACCTTTGTTTATTTTTCTTAAAAGTGTGATGTTTCAGTCTGTGATTGCCAGCCGCCATATCTGTGACTTATTTTGAGTAGGCACACTATAAGCTTTAAGCTTGTTGCTGCCGTCATTCGTGTTCATTTTATTTGGTGTATATGTTTTGCTTGTCAATAAGAAATCATTTAAACCAGTGAAAGAATTTGACTTCCAGCACCTCCGCCAAAGAGGAATCGCCGATTTGACGGTTTGATTTCTAGGAAACCAGAGCAAAGTGAGTGTTGCGATCTCTGTAAAGGGTGTTTTCCTGGTGATCTGGACGTGTTTCTTACAAAAACGCATCCGTCAGGGTGCCACTTTAAGACGATTGGCATTTTCTTTCGTTCGAGAATAAGTCCAGCGTGTAACCAGCTGCAACGGTCTCTCGTTACCGTGACGCTAATTAATTATTAAGGGGCAGCAAACACACTGCATACGATACGATGCGACTGTGACATTCGTGAGGCATACTGCTCGTGAAATCCTACTGTTTAAACGAATCTGATGAAATCCTACTAGCTTCGCTCGCTGTACAGCGGAACCTCCCTTATAAGACCTCCCGCTATAAGACTCCCTCCCACATAAGACCTACTTCTCTGCTTGAGACATTGCCTTTCTTTGTAAGTATTTAAATTACCTCCCTTTAAGACCCCAGCCCTTATAAGTCCCTTCCATTATAAGACCCCTCCCTTATAAGACCCCTCCCTTATAAGACCCCTCCCTTATAAGACCCCTCCCTTATAAGACCATTCCCTTATAAAAACCTTCCCTTATAAAACCCCTCCCTTATAAAACCCCTCCCTTATAAGACCCTTCCCTTATAATACCCTTCCCTTATAAGACCCTTCCCTTATAAGACCCCTCCCTTATAATACCCCTCCCTTATAAGACCCTTCCCTTATAATACCCCTCCCTTATAATACCCTTCCCTTATAAGACCCTTCCCTTTCAAGACCCCTCCCTTATAAGACCCTTCCCTTATAAGACCATTCCCTTATAACACCCCTCCCTTATAAGTCCCTTCCATTTATAAGAGCCCTCCCTTATAAGACCCCTCCCTTTATAAGACCCCTCCCTTATAAGACCCCTCCCTTACAAGACCCCTCCCTATAAGACCCCTCCCTTATAAGACCCCTCCCTTATAAGAAGACCCCTCCCTTATAAGACCCTTCCCTTATAAGACCCTTCCCTTATAAGTCCCTTCCCTTATAAAACCCCTCCCTCTAAGACCCCTCCCTTATAAGACCCTTCCCTTATAAGACCCCTTTATAAAGTCCCCTCCCTTATAAGACCCCTCCCTTATAAGACCCCTCCCTTATAAGACCCCTCCCTTATAAGACCCCTCCCTTATAAGACCCCTCCCTTATAAGACCCCTCCCTTATAAGACCCCTCCCTTATAAGACCCCTCCCTTATAAGACCCCTCCCTTATAAGACCCCTCCCTTATAAGACCCCTCCCTTATAAGTCCCCTTCCATTATAAGTCCCCTTACAAGACCCCTCCCTTATAAGACCCCTCCCTTCAAGATCCCTCCCTTTTAAGACCCCTCCCTTACAAGACCCCTCCCTTATAAGACCCCTCCCTTATAAGACCCCTCCCTTTTAAGACCCCTCCCTTATAATACCCCTCCCTTATAAGACCCCTCCCTTATAAGACTCCTCCCTTACAAGACCCCTCCCTTATAAGACCCTCCTCCCTCCCTTACAAGACCCCTCCCTTATTAGACCCCTCCCTTATTAGACCCCTCCCTATAAGACCCCTCCCTTATAAGACCCCTCTTATAAGACCCTTCCCTTAAAGACCCCTCCCTTATAAGACCCCTCCCTTATAAGACCCCTCCCTTATAAGACCCCTCCCTTATAAGACCCTCCCTTATAGACCCCCTCCCTTATAAGACCCCTCCCTTATAAGACCCCTCCCTTATAAGACCCCTCCCTTATAAGACCCCTCCCTTATAAGACCCCTCCCTTATAAGACCCCTCCCTTATAAGACCCTTCCCTTATAAGACCCTTCCCTAAAGACCCCTCCCTTATAAGACCCCTCCCTTATAAGACCCCTCCCTTATAAGACCCTTCCCTTATAAGACCCTTCCCTTATAAGACCCTTCCCTTATAAGACCCCCTCCCTTATAAGACCCCTCCCTTATAAGACCCCTCCCTTATAAGACCCTTCCCTTATAAGACCCCTCCCTTATAAGACCCTTCCTAAAGACCCCTCCCTTATAAGACCCCTCCCTTATAAGACCCCTCCCTTATAAGACCCCTCCCTTATAAGACCCTCCCTATAAGACCCCTCCCTTATAAGACCCCTCCCTCCCCTCCCTTATAAGACCCCTTCCCTTATAAGACCCTTCCCTTATAAGACCCTTCCCTTATAAGACCCCTCCCTTATAAGACCCCTCCCTTATAAGACCCCTCCCTTTAAGACCTCCTCCCTTATAAGACCCTTCCCTATAAAGACCCCTCCCTTATAAGACCCTTCCCTTATAAGACCCCTCCCTTTAAGACCCCTCCCTTATAAAACCCTTCCCTATAAAGACCCCTCCCTTACGTACGTGTACGGGGGACTGCAGAATACAGTGGAACCTCCCTTATAAGACCTTCAAAAATCATCCAAAATGAGGTCTTATAAGGGAGGGGTCTTATAAGGGAGGTTTGCACTGTTATTCTGTAGTCCCCCCGTACAGGAATCTGATGAAATATCTATTTTTGTATCAGGCATTTTGTTAGTCATTCGTGTATTGGGGTCGACGAGAGCACAGTGAACCAAAAACAGCAGAATGGGGGGGGGGGGGGGGGGGGGGGGGGGGGGGGGGGGGGGGGGGGGTTTCAGACGGAAGTATTTCACGTGAATCATGACTCACAGTCATCGTCACAATCGAATCGCAATCGAATCGCGTCGTACGCAGTGTGTCTGACCCTTTTAGACTCCTGTTTCACTCTGTCTGAGTAGATCAGAGCTTCTGGAAACGTACAGATTGTGAGTATTTTACGCGCTAGGGCTCTAACATCACCCCCTAGAATCTGAAACGACTCCTGTTTCACTCTGTCTGAGTAGATCAGGGCTTCTGAAAACGTACAGATTGTGCGTATTTTACGCGCTAGGGCTCTAACATCACCCCCTAGAATCTGAAACGACTCCTGTTTCACTCTGTCTGAGTAGATCAGGGCTTCTGAAAACGTACACATTGCGCGCATTTTACGCACTAGGGCTCTAACATCATCCCCTAGAATCTGAAACGACTCCTGTTTCACTCAGTCTGAGTAGATCAGGGCTTCTGAAAACGTACAGATTGTGCGTATTTTACGCGCTAGGGCTCTAACATCACCCCCTAGAATCTGAAACGACTCCTGTTTCACTCTGTCCAGAGATGAGTAGATCAGGGCTTCTGAAAACGTACACATTGTGCGCATTTTACGCGCTAGGGCTCTCAAATCACCCCCTAGAATCTGAAACTGAGTGTGATGTTTACCCTTTTAAAAACTCAGTTGGGGTGAGGGGGGGGGGGGGTGAGATGACGCATTGAAATGGTGACGCGTGCGTGAACACAACGTTACTTATCAGTAAGTTAATGACGTTCTGCATAGGCCCTATTTCAAATCGTCTGTTATTAGGGCTTTCTGTCACAAGCTGTCTAGGCTAGATCTAAAGTTCTACTGGATCGCGCAGAAAGCCCAAATCGTTGAAAGCTCATTGCGCATGGGGTGGGGGGTAGGGATTTGCAGGGGATGGAGCTTCTCCCATGTTTTCGCCTTTACCCCTTAAAATTTGCAACTGGGGGTGAAAATACCCGTTAAAATTCTAAACAGGGGGTAAGCGTACCCCTAGAGAGAGAGGAAAAGATCAGAAGCCCCGTAGATGCCCTTCAAGATTATGCTATATTCGTACAACAATCGTTTCTCAATTTCCAGGGCTTGTAATCACGAGCGCCTCTTGGACAGTCATACTACGGGTAGTAGTATACATGTACATTGGGCTAAACAGCCAAACATAATACTAATGTTAAAAAAAAATATTTTAAAAAATGTACAAGGATCCTTATTTAGCACGTAAGATGCTTTGTAACCACTGCAATTAGTAATTGATTCACTTCGTAATTATCTTTTGTATCCCCCATCATCCTCATGTCTCTCATATTCTGAATGTAATTTTTTTTCTTTCTCTTTTTCCATTTTATTCATATATTTTATTGTTTATTTTCTGTGTTTTGTGTATATCACAAAGTTTGGATTTATCTTTTTTCTTATTTTCATTGGTTTCCTGATGTATATTTCACGAAGGATTTGAAATGTACCTATCTTTATCAATTTTTCTTTGATAATGTTTAGATCAATCTGTTTAGTCTTGTACTTGCTAGCCGCCATTCAGAAATCCGTGCATAGTACGTTGGCACAGTATAAGCTTTAAGCTTGTTGTTGATGTTATGCTTGCTTAACATGAGTGTAATAATGTGCTTTTTGGTAAATAAGAATCATTTAACCCTTTTACCGCCAAAGTCGCATTTTAGCACCACAGTGATTTAACACCTATGTCACTAAAAGGCATCAAATTGGGGTCTATTGTCCAAAGACCCTATTGTCTTAGTTTTGGGAAGTAAGGATAGACTTTATTTTATATATATATATATATGTCACAGAAGAATCCCCCAATACTGCAGATGGATTTTGTTCTCTACCCAGGTAAATTGAATGGATTTTCTTTTCTCTGAAACATGGCTGGCGGCGAAAGCCAATCGTTTTGGGGGAGTTTAGACAAATTATGTTACATACTACTACCCGTGTTGACTGTCTAAGACGCACCCATGATTACACGGCCAGCACATTACAACCACACCTAGAACGGAATCGGAGAATCCAAAGAAAACGATCCGTTTCATCTAGGTCTAATTAATTAAAAGGCGATCTGCTGCTGGAGGAAATTGTTGCTTCTTTACGGAACGGTTCTCATGACATTTTAAAGGTGTATTCGTTTTCATACGAATGTTGAAATGTAAATTAGCAGAAACAGCCCAAACTGCCCAAACGATTGGCAGTTTCTGCTAATTTACATGTTAACAGTTTGGGCAGTTTGGGCTTTTTCTGCTAATTTACATCTTTACTACCCGTGTTTACTGTTTAATACGCAATCGTGATCACGGGCCCAGATGATCGTGAGGCAACCCACGAGATAAGGTAGTGCATTTACTGCTGGGGGAGGGGGGGAGGGGGGAGGGTAACGTGTTCAAATGTTACTGCCCTGTACCTTACTTACTTACTTACTTACTTACTTACTACTTACTTACTTACTTACTTACTTACTCACTTACTTAGGTTTATAGACACACACGTGTGAACATATTAATTTCTTCATACTTCATACATAAAGACATACTACCGCAGATAACAAAGAAAACACTGACAAAGAAAATATTAAGCGAAACCGATAACAAAACCCACACAAAGACAATATATTAAGAAGAAAAGAAAATGAACTGTAGGCAAAACGCCAAAGCAATTTCCCAAACCCAATCCCAGTCCCGCAGAGGGTAACTTCCGGTCTTTGTCGCCCTATCAGTATAAAGCTTAAAGGCCAGAGCAGAGAGAGAGAGAGAGAGAGAGAGAGCCGGGAGAACAGAGAGAGAGAGAGAAAGAGAGAGAGCGGGACAAGGCAAGTCGATCCTGCTCATTTATCAATTAATTAATCTCCGCACTGCACTGGCAGATTGTGCGTGGCAAGCCTATTGGCCACTGCAACTAGGGGCTATTAACGTACGCCCTTGACAGCGAGAGTTAAGCGCTTGTTGGTTAGTATCCAAAAGGGCATTCACTCTTGCAAAAGGCAATCATTCAGTGGCTTCAAATAGGGTTATTTGTGAGAGTTAATCCATTGTGTACTCAAGCATCTACCAAGGGCATTCACTCTTGCAAAAGGTGGTCGTTGCAGTGGCCAATGTACTAGTTAGCCACACCTAGTCTTTGGGGACATACCCAGTTGGACTTGTTTCGTTTGACCTTTCTGTCGTTTCGTCCCTTTGGTCGATTTTGCTTTCCTTCGGGGGATTGACATTACTCGGTCAAATACCATAACAACAATGCAACAATGGCGTCGAAGCTTGAAACCGCAAAATGCCAGTCAACGACTTGCAAACATGTTTTGTTTTAGAAAAACAAGGGGTGGCCAGTTGCTACAAAGTAATAGAACAACTTGCAAACTGTGACGTAAAAATATAAATTACATCAAATTTAGAATGACGCACTGCGTTCTACATGCTATGTGTCTGCTCAAACACACAAAGCGAGGGCTGGGGATCTACCTGATGGTAGAGTAACTTCCCCTGTTTGGCCGATTGAATTAGGCGAGATCACTCCCACACACCATGAAATTATTCCCCTTAATTATTTCCGAACAATTCCTATTACACCGACGTCACAGTAATACCAAAGACTCTAAAAGGGTAAGATGGACTACTTAAGAGTTACGGCGAGCCGGGCTGATAGAGTTATCGTTAGTGGGGTAGTTACACCATTCACAGCGGCGGCTATCCAAAGTATAACTGACTCATGAAAAGATAACTCTCTCAGGTTTGAAAAAAAGAGCTATGTAACCGAAATGTGTCACGTTTAAAAGGGACATAACCAGTGTTTCTGTCCTCACTACTCATATAGGGAACAAAGAGTCTTTTCTTTTCAGTGTCTTTGGTAATACTAGGCGAAGTAGAAAAGGGCGAATCGTTACAATCTTCTATTTCCCTTTTTTCCCTCTAGGGGGGGGGGGGGGGGGGGGAGGCAGACGGGAGGGGAGGGGGCTGGGGAAATATTGCCATGGCATGGGAGGGGAGGGGAGGGGAGTGGGGGAAACTCTGATTATAGTGGCATTGAGGGTGGGGTGGTAGTAATGTCATTATTGTCATCTGAATGGGTATCGGCAACTCGGTTCGTTACCTTACACGGCTTGATTAATTAGACTAAGTTAATGGGTGCCACCCGATCTACGTACGCTTCTGATGATTGAAATATGGGTGGGTGCACGCGCGCGAGTGCAGTGACTTTGTTAGTATTGTCTTTTCTTGGTATTCTTTTTACTTTGCTTTCCCTTTTGTTGTACCTCGTGAGTAAATGATTGGAGCTTAATATGTAATCATGATTCATTTGTTCTACCTCTCTCTCTCTCTCTCTCTCTCTCTCTCTCTCTCTCTCTCTCTCTCTCTCTCTCTCTCTCTCTCTCTCTCTCTCTCTCTCTCTCTCTCTCTCTCTCTCTCTCTCTCTCTCTCTCTCTCTCTCTCTCTCTCTCTCTCTCTCTCTCTCTCTCTCTCTCTCTCTCTCTCTCTCTCTCTCTCTCTCTCAAGGACAGATTGTAAGAATAGGCATCGCCTAAAATCTTTATCCTTGTCAAATAAAGTTTTCCAGTGTCCAGTGTTCCAGTGTCCAGTGTTCAGTCTCTCTCTCTCTCTCTCTCTCTCTCTCTCTCTCTCTCTCTCTCTCTCTCTCTCTCTCTCTCTCTCTCTCTCTCTCTCTGTGTGTTTTGTGTGTGTGTTTGTTTGTGAATGTGTGGGTGTATGTGGGGTTTTCTTTGTGTGTGCCTGCGTGCGTTTGTGTGTGTGGCAACCTTAACATTGGCACACTTCCTCCGAATAATACAATATTATGTTCGTTAATCAAACTTAACACACATGTTGATGCTAATGCAAGCTCTCAAGCAATGTTGATTTGGATTACAAAATAAATAATAACGAACGCCGTAAACAGAAAACATTTTGTATTTATTCAAACTAGCGCAATGCCTAGTACCCATAACGCCAAGTACCCGTAACGCCAGGTCCGCGAAATTGTAAATTGGCTGATATCGCGCGCGTTTATGAATGGATGCTGTTGAAATTTTGCACCAATATAGTCACTATCCCTGGTCATGCACGTTCCAAATTTCGAGTCAATGTCGGGTCTCGTTTCGCCGCGGTTTGTGAAAAGGTCAAGCGGAAGAAGAAGAAAAAGAATAAGAAGAAGTGTAAACTGCTACAAATGTCTTTAACCCTTTCGTCGCCAGCCATTTTTCAGCCAAAAAAATGCCATAAACTTAACTGGGTTGAGAAAAAAATATTTCTGCAATAATTGCGAATTCCTCTGTGACATACATAACATTAGGCCTATCCTTACCTCCCCAAATTAAGAAAATAGGGTCTTTGGATAACAGGTCTGGATTGGATGTATTTTAGTGACATTGTGGTGCTAAAATGTGACATTGGCGGTGAAAGGGTTAAAAATCACATTGATAAGTAATTAGCAACACTAATGTTTTCTACCAATTTGGACATGCTTTAAATTGTAAAATTGAGTGTTAGATATACACTAATGTCAAAACTAAATCCACGGGCACTAAAGTCAATCAAGCTCTGTGTACAAAGAAATCACACTATCGAGGGCAAAAGGCTTACAGCCTATAGCCTCTGTGAATCTGTGAATCTGTGAAAAAGACCCGCGCGTCTGCATATAGGCAAAGACACTGAAAAGAAAAGACTAACATCCGGTCCCTTTTCCCCATATGAGTAGTGAGGACAGAAACACTGGTTATGTCCCTTTTAAACGTGACACATTTAGGTTACATAGCTCTTTTTTTCAAACCTGAGAGAGTTATCTTTTCATGAGTCAGTTATACTTTGGATAGCCGCCATTGTGAATGGTGTAACTACCCCACTAACGATAACTCTATCAGCCCGGCTCGCCGTAGCTCTTAAGTAATCCATCTTACCCTTTTTAAGAGTCTTTGATATAGGCTACTGGCAACACTTTTAAGCATTCTCCACCTGGTTTATGCTATCCCTCATTGTTCATTCTCCGTGGTCAATCTCAGAGTGCACCCAACGTCTTTTGATCGTGCGTTGACCAGTCAATGAAGATGTCGGCTCGCAGTTTGAATGGGGTGAAGGGAAGATGGGAAGAGAGGAAGGAGGGAAGGGAGGTGGGAAGGGAGGGAGGTGGGAAGGGGGGTGGAATGAGGGAGGGCACGTTGACACCAAATGAAAGAATGAAGAATAGGAATTGTTCGGAAATAACGAAGGGGAGTAATTTCATGGTGTGTGGGAATGATCTTGCCTAATGAGCGACTTAGCGGGATCTTTTGACCACCAGGTGGCATAGCGCTCGAGTGGGGCTAATCCTCTCTATATTCTTAGTTGGGGATAAAGAGAGAGAGAGAGAGAGAGGAGGAGTCCCACCCTCTCTCTCTCTCTCTCTCTCTCTCTCTCTCTCTCTCTCTCTCTCTCTCTCTCTCTCTCTCTCTCTCTCTCTCTCTCTCTCTCTCTCTCTCTCTCTCTCTCTCTCTCTCACTACGCCCAACTAAGAATATAGCGTGATAAGCCCCTAGTGGTTTGACTGCCCCCTGGCGGTTAAATAATCGCCATAAGTCGACCATTGTTCGGAAATAATTAAGGGGAGTAATTTCATGGTGTGTGGGAGTGATCTTGCCTAATTCAATCGGTCAAACAGGGGAAGTCACTCTACCTTCAGCTCTCGTAGCCTATCGACTCGTGTGTTTGAGCAGACATACCGCACTTAGAACACCGTGCATCATTCTGAAAAATTGTCATTTATATTTTTACGTCACATTTTGAAAGTTTTTATCAGTTTGTGGCTATACTGGCCACCCCTATTTTTCTTTTAAAAAATGTTTGCAAGTCGTTGACTCGCATCCTGCGGTTTCAAGCTTCGACGCCATTGTTGCATTGTTGCTATGGCATTTGACCTAGTAATGGAGGTTAGCAACTCTAATTTTCACGAAGCGCTCCCCTAGGGGTTTTTTTCTCCGAAAATCGTCTATTGTAAAGGGGGAGACCCTCTGCTTACGACTCAGTCCAACTGCGATCCGATTGTGACGATGATAAAAATCCGATTAACGTCCTCCGGCCTGGAACAGGCACATATGGGACATTAATAGATAAAAAGATGGTGGGAACGATCCTGGAGGTACTGCAATACCAGGAAAGTCCCTAGTTTTTAATCTTCTTCTTCTTCTTCTTGTTCTGCGTTCCCAGACCATATGGCCATAATGGACTAGGTACGTATGTGTCCGGTTTTCAGTTTTCACTGGTCTCCCCGCAGCGTGCGCACAGCCGACACATTCCGATTTCGAAGGAGCTCAAATGAGAAAAATTATTTGGAAGATTGTTTTCAAAAAAGGCAGGAGAATGGGCCAATAAGTCAGAAATATACTAGATGATAGAAAGCAAAGGGAAAAGGCAGAGTCAAAGAGAGTGGCAGATTAGAGGAAGTTACAAGCACAGAACTTCCAGAAGGTGGGGGAAGTATTTTTACAAAAGACCCCCCGGTATCCCCACGGGGAGAGTTTTTAATCAATAAAGACATTGTGCAAAAGTGGTATGAGGCATGCTTCTCGTGAAATATTTCCGTCTAAAACGTAATTCTACTATTATATTTCCATTCACTACGCACATGTGCACCCCAGTACACGAATAACATGTTAACCCTTTCACCGCCAATGTCGCATTTTAGCACCACAATGATTTAACACCCATGTCACTAAAAAGCATCAAATCAGGGCCTGTTATCTGAAGACCCTATTTTCTTAATTTTGGGAGGTAAGGATAGGCCTAATGTTATACATGTCACAGAGGAATTTGCAATAGGGGAAGACGGGGTAAAAAGCGCATGGGCGGGTAAGAAACCCACCCCAATTATCTCATGAAATGAAGCAAATTTCAGTCTCATTTTGCCCATGAGACGAGCGTTAATGTCTAGCATTCGTCTCATGGGCAAATTTGACTGAAATTTTCTTTATTTCATGAGATATGTGGGGTGGGCTTCTTACCCGCCCATGCGCTTTTTACCCCGTCTTCCCCTATTGCAGAACTTTTGTTTCTCTCTATCCAGGTACGTTTAATGGTATTTTAGGGATGAAAAATGGCTGGCGGCGAAAGGATTAAAATGCCTGATACAAATGTCAGTTATTTAAATAAATCACAGATTCGTTGCTTTTGTTGTTGTTAGTCCCCGAGCCGAAGGTTCGGGGAGCTATTGTTTTTGTCTGATCCGTCCGGCGTGCGTCCGTGCCTCCGTGCCTCCGTCCGTCCGTCCGTCCGTCCGTTTTTCTCAAAAACTATTCAGTCTATCATCATCAAATTTGGTATACTAGTTGTTGTTGTTGTTGTTGTTGTTGTTGTTGTTGTTGTTGTTGTTGTTGTTGTTGTTGTTGTTGTTGTTGTTGTTGTTGTCGTCGTCGTCGTTCCCCTGGCTTAAAGACTCCAGGGATCATCACAACCGCCGAAGCAATTGAAACACTAACGGTACAAAATGCACCAACTATAGGGACGAGAACATTACGTGCGTAACCGGTTTTTTGATTACCCCGCCACGTGGGCAGCCACACTCCCGACTTCGGAGGAATCACAGATTCGGGGGGGAGGGGGGGGGGGGGGCTACTGCACAATGTTGGGAACAAAACTTATGGTAGGATTTCATCAGATTCGTTCAGATATTAGCATTTCACGAGAATCATGCCTAACAAACTGTCACAGTCGGATCGCTGTTGGACTGGGTCGCGTGCAGTGAGTGGGTCGGGCCCAGAAGGTGGGGTGGAGACGTGGGTGGAGTTGATCTGGGGGGAAGCCTCCAAGGACGTTACTTTCGTGACGTGATGGGTCGTCTCCGTGGAATTCCCCCAATATATAGCCTACAACGTTGGGGGAAAGAAGGGGAGGTAAGGACTAGAGACAGAAACCTAAAGGTTCTTCAAAGACAAAACTACTAGTAGTAGTACTGCTACTGCTGCTGCTGCTACTACTACTGCTGCTGCTACTGCTGCTACTGCTACTACTACTGCTGCTGCTACTACTGCTGCTACTACTGCTACTGCTGCTGCTGCTGCTGCTGCTGCTACTACTACTACTACTACTACTACTACTACTACTACTACTACTACTACTACTGCTGCTGCTGCTGCTGCTGCTGCTGCTGCTGCTGCTGCTGCTACTACTACTACTACTTACTACTACTACTACTACTGCAGTGTGTACAATTACTTCTGCATAAAGAAGTTGGTCACCACCACAGAAGAAGAAGACTACTACTACTACTACTACTACTACTACTACTACTACTACTACTACTACTGCTGCTGCTGCTGCTGCTGCTGCTGCTGCTGCTGCTACTACTACTACTACTACTACTGCTGCTGCAGTGTGTACAATTACTTCTGTATAAAGAAGTTGGTCACCACCACAGAAGAAGAAGACTACTACTACTACTACTACTACTACTACTACTACTACTGCTGCTGCTGCTGCTGCTGCTGCTGCTTCGCTGCTGCTCCTACTAACTACTACTACTACTGCAGTGTGTACAATTACTTCTGCATAAAGAAGTTGGTCACCACCACAGAAGAAGAAGACTACTACTACTACTACTACTACTACTACTACTACTACTACTACTACTGCTGCTGCTGCTGCTGCTGCTGCTGCTGCTGCTGCTACTACTACTACTACTACTACTACTACTGCAGTGTGTACAATTACTTCTGCATAAAGAAGTTGGTCACCACCACAGAAGAAGAAGACTACTACTACTACTACTACTACTACTACTACTACTACTACTACTACTACTACTACTACTACTACTACTACTACTGCTGCTGCTGCTGCTGCTGCTGCTGCTGCTGCTACTACTACTACTACTACTACTGCAGTGTGTACAATTACTTCTGTATAAAGAAGTTGGTCACCACCACAGAAGAAGAAGACTACTACTACTACTACTACTACTACTACTACTACTACTACTACTACTACTACTACTACTACTACTACTACTACTCTGCTGAAACCAAAACGTGTGTAGTCTCTCTGCCTGTCTCTCTGGCTGTGTGTCACCATACTGGGTGGGCTACTAAAACAATAATTATGCAACTAGAACCTAGAGCACTAACAAGTCTGCACGTTGGTTAGGTCGTGCATAACCCCTCCCCGACGATAATATGAATGTAAAGTAAAGAGTATTGGGGGCCTCTCCTGGGAGAATCTGATGTGAATTCAGGATCCTTGCTGTTCTTACATAAAACTCTGTGGAATTGAATTAACCCTTTCACCGCCAATGTCGCATTTATGCACCACCATTTATGCACCACCCATGTCACTAAAAGGCATCAAATCAGGGTCTGTTATCCAAAGACCCTGTTCTCTTCATTTTGGGAGGTGGGGATAGGCCTTACTGTTAGAATGTCACAGAGGAATCCCGAATATTACAGACATATTTTGTTCTCTACCCAGGTAAGTTTAATGGAAACTTTTTGCTGAAAAATGGCTGGCGGCGAAAGTGTTAATTAGAAGTACATATGACATCAAAGGTGTCGACGTGGTAATCATGGACCTCCCCATTTGTATTTAGTTCAAATGTTGTATCGGGGGGGGGGGGGGGGGGAACACCTGTAACCCCCCCATCCACACACACACCTCTGCACTTTCTTTCTAATGTCACGTCCTGTAATCTCTGTTGTCTGCGGTTCTGGATGCCCCTGCCCCCCCCCCCCATTTCCCATCCAAGGAAAGAAGGAAAGAAGGAAAGAAAGGAAGAAAGAAGGAAGGAAGGAAAGAAAGAAAGAAGAAAGGAAAGAAAAAAAGAAGAAAGAAAGTAAGGAAAGGGAAAAGAAAGAAAGGAAAGAAATGAAGGAAAAAAGAAAGAAAAGGAAGGAAAGAAAAGGAAGGAAAGAAAGGAAAGGAATGACGGGAAAGAAAGAAAAGGAAGGAAAGAAAAGGAAGGAAAGAAAGGAAAGGAAGGAGAAAATAAAAGAAAATAAGAAAGGAAGGAGGAAGGAAAGAAAGGAAAGAAAGAAGGAAAAGAAAGGAAAGAAAGAAGGAAGAAAGGAAGGAAGGAAAGGAACACACACACCCCACTTTCCCCCTGCACTTTCTTTCTAATGTCACGTCTATTCTGTAATGAAAAGGAAGGAAAGAAAGGAAGGAAAGAAGGAAGGAAAGGAAAGGAAGGAAAGAAAGGAAGGAAAGAAAGGAAGGAAGGAAGGAAGAAAGGAAGGAAAGGAAGGAAGGGAAGGAAAGAAAGGAAGGAAGAAAGGAAGGAAAGAAAGGAAGGAAAGAAAGAAGGAAAGAAAAGGAAGGAAAGAAAAGGAAGGAAAGGAATGCAAAGAAAGGAAGGAAAAAAAGGAAGGAAGAAAGGAAGGAAGGAAAGGAAGGAAGGAAGAAAAGGAAGGAAAGGAAAGAAGAAGGAAAGGGAAGGAAAAACGAAAGAAGGAAGGAAGGAAGGAAAGAAAAAGGAAGGGAAAGAAGGAAAGTCTGCGGTTCTGGATGCCCCTGCGTGTCTTTTAATCTTAGCCGTAGGAAAGTTGTTGCTGGCCAAGAAAGGAAGTGGAGATATCGGCTTGCATTTCTGACCGCAGGAAGGAAAGAAAGGAAGGAAAGAAAAAGGAAGGAAAGAAAGAAGAAAGGAAAGAAAGGAAGGAAAGAAAGGAAGGAAAGGAAAGGAAGGAAAGAAAGGAAGGAGGTAGAAGGCAGAAGAAGGGAAAAGCATTGATGGAAGGCTTGTTTTATGCTTGGAAAGGAAGTGTTGAAGGAAGGGTGAGGGAGGTGAGGAGGGATTGAAGGGGAGGGGGGGGGGGTGGAGGGTGCAGTTAATCTGGGAGAGAGCCTCCAAGGAAGTTGGGCTTCGTGACGTGCCTGGCTTATCTCTGTCGTAGCATCCCCCCCGAACAACGTGGGTGAAGAAGAGACTGAATAAAGGGCCAGCATAAGGCTGTCTGTGTGTGTGTGTGTGTGTGTGTGTGTGTGTGTGTGTGTGTGTGTGTGCGTGTGC
>CM065702.1:15651303-15653803 GCA_017654935.2 Phymorhynchus buccinoides | reverse complement strand
TTCCCCCGTCGTAATATGTCGCAATTGTGACATATCAAGCGGGGGCCCCCCGCGATATGTCGCAAATTGCGACATATTGCGAACATCGCCCGATATTTTTTATTCAAATTTATTTTTCTTCATCAAAGTGACTTTCTTCATGTTTCTGAGTGCAAATATAAAGGCAAAGTACAAAAATAAAACGGATAATTGATTCCGAAGAAACAAAAAAAATCTAATGTATGTTCTTCACCAAACTAGGATAATAACGCGAAAGGCAATAGGCCACATAGTCATGAATAGAAATCAGATAATGAGATCGGCGATTAGTAAACAACTTGCGCTAATTTGAAAGAGCGACTGGCTGGTTCATATCTTCGGCATACTAACCGCCTTGTGATTGTCTAATTTGTATTTATAAGAAGCGCCTGACCTTAAGTACAGGCCACACCAAAAACCTGTCGAAAATACCAGTATCGGTCGAAGACTGTGCGGTTGCTAGTTATGGGCACGTGCTGAAGTAAATGAGGAAGATAAACATTGCCAACACCACAAAGTGGCTATGGAATGTTAACCAGCCGCGGGTGAAACGAGTGAGGTTGGTTTTGTTTTCAGCGCTTTCTAAAGCCGCAAATGCAATGTATGGATTAGATGGGTGGTTGGATGAATGAATGAATGGATAAACGGATGAATGATTGGATGCTGTCTATCTCTGTCTCTGTCTGTCGAGCTCTGACTTTCTCTGTCTGGTTGTCTGTCTGCTTACCTGTCTGCCTGCCTGCCTGTCTGTCTGTCTGTCTGTCCATCCGTCAGTGCGTCCGTCAGTCCGTCCATCCGTTTTTCTATCCACTGATGCATCTACCATTCCTCCGCTTTTTCTATCTTATCTATCTCCCACGTCTCTCTTATACTTTTGATATTCGAGCAGGTCATCATTTTATGGATGTTTTCTGACATTGTAAGTGAAGCTCGAACAACGAATAGACAATTAACTGAAGCACTTTGGCATAGCTACATCAACCTTTCTTTTGCTGTTTTGCCCTTATATTCGTGTTCAGAAATGACCTGAAACCAACCAAATTTTAATAAAATATGTTTTTGAAAAATATATCGGGCAATGTCCGCAATATGTCGCAATCTGTGACAAATCACGCACCTCCCCCATACTTTACATAAGACTCGGCGCAATATGTCACAAATTGCGACATATCGCGATTTTGCGACATATCGCGGCCCAACAGGGGGAGAGAGAAAAAAAAAGCGCCTCACGTGTCAGAAAAGTACTAACAAGAGTAAATAGCATTACTTGAAAGGAATACATTTTTTTAAAAAGGATGTTCGATTGTTAATTATCAAGTCATGATCTGGGCCCGCCGTTTCATTAATATTCATGAAGTCAGCCAACTCGTGGCATTTAACACTTAAAGTGTGCTGAATACATATTCAAGAATCAAGACTCCTCCGCTGGGTACCATAAAAATTCTTCGTTTCTATCTCGTGACATTTGCATATTTAAAAGGCTTGCGCATAAAACGATTATCCAGATATGAATATGATTATCAGTTATCTGCGTTCTTGTAGCGTGTGGTTTCTTTGAAACATTTTTGTTTGTTTTCCTTACCTGGACAGACTTAGAATGAGAGAAATCAGCAAGAGTTGAGAATTATGAATACGTGACTCAGCACCACGAAAGGGACATTAAGTGTCAACATGACCATTCTGAGAAAATGGCATAGTTGAACACTTCAGACAATTTTCTTTCTAATGATATAAAAATCATTCCTGTATCCCTATTTTGGTAGAGTTATGAGCATTTAAAGTTGGTAAGGTGACTGTCGGCCATTTTGAGAAATCACAGTCGAAAGTCTAACGTAGCCTAAGAAAATGCATCAACCTACACATTTTAAAACATTTTGTTGAATATGTAGAGACCATATTATAGATTATCCTAATGCTATAAAAAAAAAACATTCTTGTATCCTTTTTGTTGTAGTTATGAGCATTTAATGTTGGTAAGGTGAATGTTGGCCATTTTGAGAAATCACAGTCTGAAGTCTAACTTAGCCTAAGACAATGCATCAACCTACACATTTTAAAACATTTTGTTGAATATTTAGAGACCATATTAAAGATGATCCTTTATGGATTTCAACGATAGGATGTTAGAGAGCAGGACAATACCCATAACTCAAAATTGATTTTTTTTTTAAAGTAGATTTTTGACTTTGCAAGCCTGTTGTTAGAAACTAGCCCTGCGACTTAATGTCCCTTTCGTGGTGCTGGGTCACATTTTGTAATAGAGAGGTGAACCTAAAAAGTACTGGCATGTTGAACGTGTACCCTCTGCAGCCTTGCTCTTTGATTTTAAATTCATATTTTTGAAGCGTCATTGCTTGATTTAAGTTTTAAGGCTAGTTTTATTCTTTTCGAGGCAGATTTACTCAAAATCAGGAACTGACTTTTCTATTTGCCAGACACTTATAATAATAATAATAATAATAATAATATTTCAAATAGCGCT
>CM065702.1:15633803-15648803 GCA_017654935.2 Phymorhynchus buccinoides | reverse complement strand
GCGATGACAACAAAGACGACTACAAATCAACAGTGTACAAAATCTCAATTTTTTAAACAAATTTTTGTTTAATGAAATACAACATTATTCATTGATTTTGCAGACATCAAGGTAGAATGTGTCATATTCCCTCTTATGCTGGTGAATTTTTTAATTTAAGATTTCTTACCAATTTCTAAAGAGGGAAAACACGTGAAAACCATGATTTTGACACGTGACGTGGTGGGTCTTTAAAGCCGCCTCACACTATCCAACTCAGTCGAATGAAAATGGTTGTGACCTTGTCTACAGTTTTCCGTTCTTTTGACAGAGTGAGTAGAAATCACGAATGCAAATTTTGGTCGTATGAAACCCTTCCAACCAGGTCGGAAGGAATTGGCGACTGCACCATTTTACTTCCAACTCACACAGGCAGTTTGTGGGAATACAGCCAATGCTTGCTGATAGCGAATATGGCACACCACCACAAGTAGTTGAATAGAGTTCACAACTGAATTTTCATCCAACTAGAAAGGTTGGAAAGTGTGAATCGGCTTATAGTGTGATTACTTCGCAACGAAGGTGAGCTCTTCCTTACAAGTTGTTATTACTAAAACTCATTTTCATTATGATTTCCAAAAGTATTTCTGGCGAGTTGGCGCTTCTGACCTTAAGCAGGCATTCCTCTTTTTTTATAATCCCGAATTGCTTACTCCACCACGCTACCATGACGGGAAAATCGTTTAGGGAAACAGTCCATGACAGCTCATGCCCCCAAGTGGGAAAACTTGACAAACTACAGAACCGGTCCACCATATAATCCCTGTGTCGGCCCTAGGGATTGGTCGGTTTTACTATCGTGGATATTCATTGGTTAAAAAGATCCAGTTATCACCCCCATCCCCACTGCCCTTGGCCCATTCCCACTTGGCCTTTTGAATAAACCATTCACATTCGCATTCGCATTCTCCCTCCCTCTCTCTCTCTCTCTCTCTCTCTCTCTCTCTCTCTCTCTCATCTCTCTCTCTGTCTCTCTCTCTCTCTCTCTCTCTCTCTCTCTCTCTGTCTCTCTCTCTCTCTCTCTCTTCTCTCTCTCTCTCTCTCTCTCTCTCTCTCTCTCTCTCTCTCTCTCTCTCTCTCTCTCTCTCTCTCTCTCTCTCTCTCTCTCTCTCTCTCTCTCTCTCTCTCTCTCTCTCTCTCTCTCTCTCTCTCTCTCTCTCTCTCTCTCTCTCTCTCTCTCTCTCTCTCTCTCTCTCTGCCTTCTCTGTGTTTGTCTCTCTGTCACTCTCTCTCTCTCTCTCTCTCTCTCTCTCTCTCTCTCTCTCTCTCTCTCTCTCTCTCTCTCTTCTCTCTCTCTCTCTCTCTCTCTCTCTCTCTCTCTCTCTCTCTCTCTCTCTCTCTCTCTCTCTCTCTCTCTCTCTCTTTCTCTCTCTCTAACGCAGTTTAGTTTGAACAGTGGAGGGTGAATGTGTTTGTGTTCATATTCCCAACGGACCCAGGTTCTGTGGTTAATGGACAAACACCTCATTTTGTGTCCTCTCTCTCTCTCTCTCTCTCTCTCTCTCTCTCTCTCTCTCTCTCTCTCTCTCTCTCTCTCTCTCTCTCTCTCTCTCTCTCTCTCTCTCTCTCTCTCTCTCTCTCTCTCTGAATATAAATCTTAGTTTCGTGGTATTTTCTCGGTACTTTTCTTTTTAATTAAAGCCAGTTTATTTCAGAGCAATTTCAGGCTATGGTGAAAAGCAACGTCATGTTGTATGTTATAATGTTCATAGGTCAATGTCCTATGACCGGGCCCTCGAGACATCACTGTAAATGACTATCAAAGCACTTTGATACAGAAAGCCCTAAGCACCTTATCAAGCAACCACATGATTGCATGGGTTCCCTTGTTTGTCTTACTATACTACTTTGGTGGGAGTAGAGTGGCACAGAGGTAACGCGTTCGCCTCGTATACGTCAATAAACCCGAGTTCGAACCTGGATACAAGGGATTTTTCCTCTCACTCTGCATTAGGCTTTACGGTCTAAACGAGGAGTTTTTCGGATGATACAATAAACCGAGGTCCCGTGTGCCCATGCACTTAGCACACGTTAAACCCAGTGGCAACGAAAAGGTTGTCAATATTGGTCAAAATGTACACCCCCCCCCTTTTCCTTCCTCATCAGTCACACAAAAAATCGCATGCAAATGTTTTTTAAAAAAATGGGTGGTGCGCCTCTGGCTGCGACGCACTCTCCAGGTGGGAGCAACCCGAATTTCACAGAGATGCCTCTGTGACTATAAAGTACCACATACCAAATACCAATTCCAACAATAACAACATAATAACATAATATTTCGTTATTAACAAGTCAATAACAGAGAGAGCAGCAACGACAGGCAAGGTAAAGGTTTGCGTACACGTGCACATTATTCACGAGATATTTATGTTTCCCCATGGCAACACAGTGATAGCCCACTCTTAACCCTTTCACCGCCAGCCATATTTCAGTCAAAAATGTCAATTAAATTTACCTGGGTAGAGAACAAAATCCACCTGCAGTATTGGGGATTCTTCTGTGACCTAGATAAAATTAGGTCTACCCTTAGTTCCCAAAACTAAGACAATAGGGTCTTTGGGTAATATACCCCAAGTTGATGCCTTTTTAGTGACATAGAAATTAAACCATTGCGGTGCTTAAATGCGACTTTGGCGGTGAAAGGGTTAATATGACTTACAGCTCACTGTGTTGCCATGGGGAAATAGAAATATATCGTGAATAGTGTTAACGTGTACGCATGCCTTTACCCAGCTTGAAAAAGGCACAAAAGAGGTAGGGGAAGACGGGGTAAAAAGCGCATGGGCGGGTAAGAAGCCCACCCCAATTATCTCATGAAATAAAGCAAATTTCAGTCCAATTTGCCCATGAGACGAATGCTAGACATTAACGCTCGTCTCATGGGCAAAATGAGACTGAAATTTGCTTCATTTCATGAGATAATTGGGGTGGGCTTCTTACCCGCCCATGCGCTTTTTACCCCGTCTTCCCCTAGCTGAGTGCATGATCATATTAACAAACATCCAGATAACAGCCAAGAAAAGCAGCATTGATTATTAATCTTGTTTACCCGTACATGAAACATACTCCCGCGGCAGTTGTCATATTCTCTGGGGGTGGCTAATGGCCATTGCGTTTGCATAGAGAGAATCCGGGTGGGGAGGGGTGGTGCTATGAGAGAAAGAGATGAAAAGGAAGAGAGAGAGAGGGGTGGAGGGAGGGAGAGAGAGACACACACACAGACAGACACAGACAGACAGAGATAGAGAGAGAATGATATGAATATTGAAAGCTTTTGTCATATAACTAAAGGCCTTGTCCGACGATGCTTCCTCTCGCATGCAACTGGGGGCGTTTCACAAGGGCTAACGTTACGTTGCGCTCGCTCAAATCGGCAAAAACGGTTTAAGAAACACCCTTCGTTTGCCGATAGTTCGCGTGGCGTTTTGTTCTTGCCAAACACCGAGCAAGCGGCGAACTATCCGGAACTAGTAGGGGGTGAATGCATTTCTTGTTGTTGATTGGTCCATTAAAGTTTGTTTAAAATTATAAGAAAAAAAATTGACCAATCAGACAAGAGCTTGTAATATTCTTCAGCAATCGTTTTCTAAAGTGTTTCTTAGGCCCCTTTTGGCGTAAGCGTTATTTGCGCGGCGACCGTTATCTAGAGAAACTCAACCATGGTAGCTCTGTCACGCTGTGAGAATGCGAAAGAGCGAGTGGTTGCATCGTCGGACTTAGCCTTAAGTCAGATAGGGAGAATATTAATTCAGAACATAATAAGAGAGACAGACAAGAAGAGAAACAGGCTTACAAAGACAAAGAGTTCACGACAGTGACAGACAAAGAGACATATATCAAAAGTCAATGTGAGAAGTAAAAAACAACGAAAAACAAACTACTAGAGTGTGTGGGTGTGGGTGGGGGGGGGGGGGAGAAAGCAGTGGGTCTAAAGTATTTCCCCTAATGTCCCATCATCACTTTAAAAAATACCAATGGGTCCATTCTTCTGGGAGTCTGCCACAGTGAACAGTCTAGTGCGATCTGATCTATTTGCCACCGCAACGACCACCTTTTGCAAGAGTGAAGTCCCTTTGTAGATGCTTGAGTACTGACCAAACAAGGGAGTATCTCTCGCCGATATCCCCATTTTGAGGCCACTAAATGGCTGCCTTTTGCAAGAGCGAATGCCCGTTTGGATGCTGACCAACAAGGGCTTAACTCTCATTGTCAAGGGCGTTAATAACCCTAGTTGTAGTGGACAATACAGTAAAAACGGTGTGCTGTGTGATATAACGATGGCTTGGAGTCAAAACGGACTATCTTTAGATAGTCCATTGACATATTATTGAACGTATTACGAGAACTAATAACTTGTATAAAAAAAAAGGCTGCAGAAATATAAAAAGCATAACCCCCTTTATATATTTCTGCAGTCATTGTTAGATACAAGTTATTAGTTTTTGTAATAAGTCCAATAATGCGTCAATGGACTATCTAAAGATAGTCCGTTTTGACTCCAAGCCATATTTTAAAATACCCCTTACATCAAATTTTACACTGCTATATTTTTGGAGGATTTTTGGTTAATTTTTGGTTTAGCTATCTCTAGTTTGGGCGTTTAATAAGGTCTGGTCTATACATGATTATGGTTGATGTTACTACTCAACGTGTGTCTGTGTGGATCTGAACTATTTCCCCATATTAGTCGGGGGTCTTAGCGGAAATATTATCAGGTCACAGACAATGTAGAGGTTACCCAATGACCGTTTTCATATTCTCAGGGATGCCCCTTTCACTGTGCAAAATTCCAATATTCCAGTATGAACATTTGCATAATTCGGCCTATTTTTTTCCCGCTATGACCTTCCACTAAATGTCCCATCATCACTTTTGGACCAATGGGTCCAGTCTTTGGGGAGTCTGCCACAGTGAACAGTCTAGTGCGATCTGATCTCTAATACGGTAAACACGGTCTGCTGGTTGATACTGATACGCCCTACATCAGATTCTACACTCCTATGGTTTTTTGTTACTCGGCCAGAGGCCGAGGTATTGCGATCGGTTTGTGTGTGCATGTGTCTGTGTGTGTGTGTCTGTGTGTGTGTGTGTGTGTGTGTGTGTGTGTGTGTGTGTCTCTGTGTGTGTGTGTGTATCTGTGTGTGTGTGTGTCTGTCTGTGTATCGATTATCTTACAAACTACTGTTTGGACTTTGATTACAATTGGCAGAGGGGTAGACAGCTTGAAAAGGAAGCTTCCTTTCGTTAATCAACACCGTGCTGACCTTGACCTTGAAGTTTGACCTTGAAAACCGAATTTGTTTTTTATATAAAAAATTTATTGAAGTCTATATTATGATAAAACTGTCCTGAAGCAAAATTCTACCTTTGCCTTCATACCTCGGGCCGGGTTCACATTAGACGCGTAAGTTCCGTACGGAAAACCCTAAATAAGTGGAAGAAAGAAGGATACAAGTTTACGCATATCGGGGAAATTCGGACACGTGCGCAAATATTTTCCCTTCTTTGTTTCACTTATTTATGGATTGTGCGCGGGATTCCGCATGGAATATCCGTTTATGTGTGTACGCGGCCTAATACTCTCTACATCAGATTCTACACGCCTATGGTTTTTTGTTTGTTAATGTTCTTGAAGTCTGTGTTAAGATAAAACTGCCCTGAAGCAAAATTCTACCGTTGCCTTCATATCTCAGTGTCCAGATACAACTTACACGCAAAAACAAGAAACGAATAAGGCCGGGTTCACATTAGATGCGCAAGTTCCGTGCTTGAAACCCTAAATAAGTGGAAGAAAGAAGGATAAAAGTGTACGCATAATAGGGGAAATTCGGACACGTGCGCAAATCTTTTCCCCTTCTTTCTTTCACTTATTTATGGATTGCGCACGGGTTTCCGCATGGAATATCCGCTTATGTGTGTACACGGCCTTAGTGTCAAGATACAACTTACCATACAAAAACAAGAAACGAATAAGGCCTTGTGCACATTAGATCCGCAATCCGCAAGTTCCGTACGGAAACCCCATACACATATATAAGAAATGAGTGGATGGGATTACGCATGGGTTTCTGTGTGTAATGTGCACACTCTTTCATATTTCTTTCTTCCATATTTTTTTGGCGCAGGGGTTTCCGCGCGGAACTTGCGCGTATATGTGTATGTGCCCTAACACTATTACATGTCTTAGCGCAGGTACACACAACTAATAGTAGTACTATTAGACCGTGTACACACTTAAGCGGATATTCCATGCGGAAACCCGTGCGCAATCCATAAATAAGTGAAGCAAAGAAGGGAAAAGATTTGCGCACGTGTCCGAATTTTTTCCTTTTTGCGTAAACTTTTGTCCTTCTTTCTTCCACTTATTTAGGGTTTTCCGTACGGAACTTACGCGTCTAATGTGAACCCGGCCTAAGCGCATGCGTTTGTGCGCACGTTTTTTCCTTCTTTCTTTTACTTATTTACGAAACTATTATTTTTTTAGTTGTGTGTACTTGCGCTTATACTCGTTTCACACTTTTCTTAAAGTGTGTAGTATGATAAAACTGCCCCGAAGCAAATTCCTATCTCCAGTCTCAGGATACAACCACACACACACACACACACACACACGCACACGCACACGCACGCACACGCACACGCACGCACACGCACACACGCGCGCGCGCGCACACGCACACACACACACATATACGCACGAACACGCACACGCGCACGCGCACGCGCACACATACACGCACACGCACACACACACACACGCACACGCACACACACACACACACACACACACACATACACACACACACACACACACACACACACACAAACACACACACACACACACACTTAATAATGCGATTAATTTGCAAAACAGACCCGAAACTAAACTATGATACAGTATTTACAATGAAGCCTTTGTCTCTTTTGTAGGCAAAGGGGAAAACTCACAAAGGGCTAGAGAACCCTATAATAATCACGCTGTTTAAAGGTGCACCCTGACGGATGAGGTTTTGCCAGAAACACGACGTCAAGATCACCAGAAAGACAGCCTTTTCAAGGATCGGAACACTCGCTTTGCTCTGGTTTCCTAAAAATCAAACCGTCAAAACGGCGATTCCTGCTTGGCGGAGATGCCGGAGAGAGAAGCCATTTTGGATGGGGTGGGTGGGGGCCACTCATTGTGGTTGAAGCTTTTTCTTTTTTGTAGTGCAGTAAAAAACAAAAGTGGATCTATTTCCTTTGTTGTGAGCGAAACTCCTGTAGGAAAACTGCATAACATTTTTTTTTTTTAAAGAAAAAAACCCCTTGTATTGTGAAAATTTCGTGCAAACGATTTGGTCTAAACTCAGGCGGCCTTCTCTTTCACTGAAAGAATTTGACTTCCAGCACCTCCGCCAAGGAAGAATCGCCGATTTGACTGTTCGATTTATAGGAAACCAGAGCAAAGTGAGTGTTGCGATCTCTGTAAAGGGTGTTTTCCTGGTGACCGCGACGTGTTTCTTTCACACAAAAACGCTCACCCGTCAGGGTGTCCCTTCAATCACAACGGCCTGCGCCAGAGCAAGGGGACTGAAGACAATAATAACAGCAACAAGGTCAAGGTCACAACGGCGATAATTTATGCGCTGATGCCTTCCTCTCATGGTGACAAACCACCACACAAAATTTGAAGCGATTCGGTCAACCGGTGCGGGAGATATCCTTGGGACAGACAGAAGGGGAAAAAACGAGAGAAAAAACACATACACGAACGAATTCATACTCCTTTGCGATCGTAGATCGGCAAAGGACAATAAACAACGCAACACAGGGGCTGACTTTGATGTGTTGTTTAACCCGCCTCGTTTGACGGGAAGACTGACCGTACTGTACTAATCCCACGAGGACCGCCATGATAGTCTGGGCAAATCAGTATGGCTGTGTCGTTTGATGTTGAAAGCACCGCTAGACAGTAACCATCTATCTACTTTGGCTCTCTTGGGGGAGGTGTATGGATGTATGTCCTGTGTGTGAAGTTAGTCCATTTACTCCAATCAGTCTATTATTTTTTGTGGGGAGGAATAAACCAGTGTGGGGTTGTTGGTTTTTTCAACTCAGAAATTCGGGACTTTCCCGGAGTTGCACTGCCTCCGGGTATTGCCTCCAGGATCGTTCCCACCATCTTTATATCTACTAATGTCCCATATGTGTCTTTTTCATACCGGAGGACGTTAAACGGATTTTCATCATCGGCTTTTTCAACTGTATTCAGACTGTATATGTTACAGTCAAACTCGGAAAACTTACTTTCCTTTCTTCTACATTACAGTGTTGCCATGTATGATTTTATTTTATTTCAACAAAGCCAACCCTACAAGATTTGAACCACTAATGATAATTATGTCAACTGTCTACGCCCTCATCCTTCTTCTTCTTCTTCTTCTTCTTCTTCTTCTTCTTCTTCTTCTTCGTCTTCTTCTTCTTCTTCTTCTTCTTCTTCTTCTTCTTCTTCTTCTTCTTCTTCTTCTTCTTGTTCTTCTTCTTCTTCTTCTTCTTCTTCTTCTTCTTCTTCTTCTTCTTCTTCTTCTTCTTCTTCTTCTTCTTCTTCTTCTTCTTCTTCGTCGTCTTCTTCTTCTTCTTCTTCTTCTTCTTCTTCTTCTTCTTCTAATTCATGAATAAATAAATATTTATTTTAAATAAATCATGGAGGGTCGAATGTAAGTGTCTCTCGGAGACTCGTTTTGAAGGTTGAGATAGAGGAGCATAATCTAATGTCGGACTGAAGGGAATTCCGTATGGAGGAACCCGAGAAAGTAAAACTTGACTTGAATTTATCTATCCTTGTGTGTGGTAGAATATAGTTACTTGAACCATAGCGATAATAAGAAGAAGAAGGATGAGGGCGTCATCGCTATGACGTTTATGGATAAATGAATATATAACTGATAATATAATATCTGTAAAGGGATATCATTTAATCAGAAAAAATTACAAAAATAAATTTGAAACAGGTTTAGTTATTTATGTTCACAATTCTATTTCATTTAAAATTCGCGAAGATCTATGCTTTTCAAATATCGAAATTATATGGCTAGAAGTTGAATCTTCACGTAAATCTTCGGAAACACTTCTTGTAGGGTTTATATACAGACATCCTAAAAGTAATTCAAACTGGTATGATAATTTTATTGACATGATGGACAAGATTTGGCTTTTAAACAAAGAAATGTTATTATTAGGGGATTTCAATATAGACATTCTTCAACCTTGCTCCAAATGGTCAAATATTATTAATTCTTTTAATCTTCATCAGTGCGTACATTTACCAACGCGAGTCACTGCTTCATCTTCTACCTTAATAGATCACATCTATTCATCAAACACCTCATCACTTGTAGAAATTTGTGTGCCACAAATTAGTATCAGTGATCATAATGCCATCTGTACTGTTTGGAACAAACATGGATTCAAATTGCCTAAAACAAATCATTCAGTCATAACATTTCGTTCATTCAAACACTTTGATATTCAGTCGTATTATACTGATCTATCTGCTGTGCCGTTTTCAAGCATTTACAGTTTTACTGACCCAGACGAAGCACTTGCGTTTTGGACTACAGCATTTTTACGTGTTGTAAATAAACACATTCCTTTAATTCAGAAACGTGTGAAATCAGATGTTTTGCCTGTCTGGCTTAATTCGGAGATTTTAGCTGAAATGTTAAAACGCGATATCTTAAGAGTTTCTGGCCCATATAACGACTTTAAGAAACAACGCAACTTAGTTCAATATATAATCAGAAAAGCTAGGCGAGACTCATTCCGCAAGATGGTGCGAGACAAAAGCAATGGGTCATCTATATGGAAAGCTATTCATCAACTAACTAAGCCATGCACATCGAATAAAAAATGTACCGTCCCTGTTGATGTACTAAATGACCATTTTACAAATATTGGAGAAAAACTTTGCACAAAGGACAAAAACGACTGTTCGTCTGATTTGACTATTTTAAAACAATTTTGTAAAAATAAAATCAATAAAAAAAACTTTTCTATTCCGCTCATGTCTATTCATGAAGTATCCGTGTATTTGTCGTCCTTAAATAATAAAAACTCATGTGGTGTTGATGGAATCAGTCCAAAAATACTTAAATTGTCTGCAACGTATATAGTAGACTCCTTAACATACTTTTTCAACCTTTGTCTCTCTCAGAATTATTTTCCAAAATCATTCAAGCACGCCAAAGTTATTCCTCTGCTTAAAAAGGGGGATAGTAATGATTGTAACAACTATAGACCTATTTCCCTACTGTCGTCATTATCCAAACCACTAGAACGCCATATTCATTGTCATTTCTCGTCTTTCATTGAGAAGTACGATCTTTTACATGTTCATCAATCAGGTTTTCGAAAACTACATTCTTGTGAAACGGCCTTATGTCGGATCACAGATTCTTGGCTAAGAGAAATTAATAACAAAAAAGCAGTTGGGGTAATTTTCATTGATTTAACTAAAGCATTTGATTTGATTAATCATAATATTCTTTTAGAGAAACTGAAGGTTTATGGTATTGATAATAATGCAGAATGTTTCTTTAGATCTTACTTGTCCAACCGCTCCCAGTCTGTCTTTTTAGATGGAAGCATTTCTTCCAAAAGATTCATAACCAGAGGAGTTCCACAAGGTTCAAATCTGGGACCACTATTATTTTCTCTCTACATTAATGATCTCCCATTATCCATTAAAAATGCTGTATGTGATTTATTCGCTGACGATACATCTTTACAAAGCGCTAATTACGATATTGACAACATAAATTATAACCTAAATATCAGTATGAAATCATTAGAGACATGGTGTGATTCTAACGATATGCTTGTTCATCCTGAAAAAACTGAATGTATGTTGTTATGCCCTCGTCAAAAAAGAAAATGCATGAAAGACATCAAATTAATGATTAAATATAAAGGAAACAACATTAAACAAGTAACACAGCATAAATTATTAGGCATTAATATTGATGAAAATCTTCTGTGGCATGATCATATTCATTACCTTATCAAACAAATATCATCTAGTGTTTTTCAATTATCACAGATAAAGCATTTTTTAGACGAGCACTCCAGAAAACTTTTTTATTCTGCCTTTATACAATCACGTCTAGATTATTGCTCAGTTACTTGGGGAAAGTGTGCTCCTTCTGTCCTAAAACCATTATATTCCTTACAGAAACGTGCCGTTAAAATGATTCCCAGCAATAAAAGGTCTGACTGTTTAATGCATGATCTCTTTAAAAATGTTAATATACTACCTCTCCAATCTAGACTTACATATAACACTTTAATTCTTACACATAAAATTGTACATGGACCATGCCCACAATATCTGAAATCATTAATTCGATTCCATGAGTATCACGCATCACATAGATTAATCATTCCTAAGCCTAACCTAGATTTGTTCAAAACAAGTTTTTCTTTTAACGCCTGTAAGGAATGGAACACACTCCCTCCACGTCTCCGCCTGAAGACTTCATTATCGTCATTCAAAAGTGAAATTAAGGCGTTAATTTTTGATACATATGACTAAGCTTAAATGACCTACTCGCAGCTGCATTTTCAAAATTGAAATGCGTGATTATGGATGCATGCGTGCGTATGTACGTGTGTGCGTACAGGATGTGCGTGCAGACGTGTGCGAGTGTGTCTGCATGTGTATATATATAGGGTACGCGCGCGCGTGTGTGTGTATGCGTGTCTATGTGCATGTGTGTATCGAGAGAGAGAGAGAGAGAGAGAGAGAGAGAGAGAGAGAGAGAGAGAGAGAGAGAGAGAGAGAGAGAGAGAGAGAGAGAGAGAGAGAGAAAGAGAGAGTTGTTTGGCTATTTGCATGAATTGTTATTAGTATTTTGTTTGTTGTTGTTTTTTGTTGTTTTGTTGTTGCTCGTTACGTTTTATTTCTAGTATTTAAATGGGCGGATTTGTAAAAAAAAGGCCTTCAATGTGCCTAAATCTTTTACCCATTAAAAAGTTCAATCAATCAATCTTCTTGTTCTTCTTGTTCTTCTTCTTCTTCTTCTTCTTGTTCCTCTTCTTCTTCTTGTTCTTCTTCTTCTTCTTCTTCTTCTTGTTCTTGTTCTTCTTCTTCTTCTTCTTCTTCTTCTTCTTCTTCTTCTTCTTCTTCTTCTTCTTCTTCTTCTTCTTCTTCTTCTTCTTCTTCTTCTTCTTCTTCTTCTTCTTCTTCTTCTTCTTCTTCTTCTTCTTCTTCTTCTTCTTATTCTTATTCTTCTTCTTCCTCTTCTTCTTCTTTTTCTTCTTCTTCTTCTTCTTCTTCTCAAACAGCTTCCTGTCATATGAGCACAGATGCGTAATGCTACCGTTATGCGCTTAACTAAGAAGTTAGGCCTAGCAAGTCCGTCTTTGGCTGGAGAAAATCTTTGTAAGAGTTTCTTGGAGAGAGAGAAAAAGGCAAGAGAATGGACCAATAAGGCAGAAAGATAGTAGATGACAGAAAACAAAGGGAAAAGGTGACAGATAAGAGGAAGATACAGACACAGAACTTCCAGAAGGTGGATAACTATTTGTACGAAAGACCCCCCATATCCCCACAGGGGGTCTTCTGAATTCAGTACCGATGAGGAACTGGGGTGGAATCCGGTTTACTGTTTTTTGTATAACATTTGTATGTAGGTTAAAAGCTTTTAAGCCTTTGACTCCTATGTGCATCATCTCTATGGGGGGAAATCACCAAGTGGTTTAACGGACATAGGTGATAAGTATCATCATGCTTTGGGACTTGTTACTCTGTAGATCTGCTTGACTGGGCTAAAAGCATCAAGGCTGATAAACAGCAAAATAACTATGTGTTCGTATAATGCTACAGTTGAACTAAAAGGGGGCTGAATTCGTTCCACGATCGCAAAAGCAAATATTTGTCGTCAGATATTGACAGATTACAAACACGTTAACGGTGGTCAGATGTAAAACAGCAGGAGAGGAAAAATAACTTTTTACATGCAAAGAATATAAACATACCTTCATTTGACGAAACCATAACAATTTCTGGTGTTACGGAAAATAGTAACACCCGTAGAAAAATGAGACGTTGGTCAATAGTCTCCAGGGAAAACAGACCCGGGTGAGTTGTCTACAGTTTCATAGCACATACGAGACTTTTGAAATGACCATCGCATTTACCATCTTTCGCCTGCGCACAGGACAATGTGGCCTCCACGCACACCTACAAACGATCAGGGTCACAGACTCATCTCTTTGCCAGTGCGGACAAGCTGACCAGACCCTATTCCACGTTCGCCAAGACTGCCGTCCGTGCGATGAGATGCTGTAACAAGAGATTAATATTTTTCACCTGATGTAAGCTACTGTGATGTTATTAATTGTAGACGTGTCATGTTTTTACTTGCTAAGTTTGTGATTTATTAATGATTTTTTAGCAAAAGTATTTTAACAAAAGAATTTTTGTTTTAAATCTTTTATTTTGTTTTTACCTTGTGTTTTTATCCCTTTTTAATACGTGGTAAGACTTAACGTGGTGACAGCCCTGACATGGCCTTAGTTGTCGACGTGGCTATAATTTTAATCTTAATCTTACTCTTAATCTTATTAATGCTGTAACAGACTTGGCCTGGAGGGACAGACCTCAGAAGCAAACTCTGGGGGACGGCAGACGACCTTCGCTGGACATGAAGGTTTGCGGCAACACTAGATCCTACGAGGTTTTGGTGCGTAGCTTTGTGGAACGCGGAAGGAAAATAGCACACGTTTCTACAGAGGAATGTACAGTAAAAGATCTGGCAAATGCTAAGAACAGCTCCCTCTTCTGCCCCTTCCAGTCATTTCAGACGGTTTGCAGTTAGGGTTACGGTTAGAAATATGGTTTAGGATAGGGTTAGGGATAGACTTGGTCAGTTAAGTGTCAATCTCATAACATACCATATTTTAAAAAAACAAAAAAACCTTGTTGTGTGGATTAGATAGTATCAGGTTAGGGTTAGGGTTACGAATAGGGTTTGGGATATGATTAAAGATAGGCTTAGGGCCACTTTAGTGTCAAATACACAAAACTAACATCAACGTTGATGACTAAACTGACCCTAACCCTATCCCTAACCCTATCCCAAACCCTATTCCTAACCCAAACCCTAACCTGAAACCGTCTGAAATGAATGAAAGGGGCAGAGGAGGGAGCTTTCCTTAACATTTGCCAGAAATCTGATCGAGGTCTACTTTCTCCGTGAGACTATTGACCGTCGTGTCATTATTCTACGGGCGTCACTATTTTTCGTTACACACATTACAAACTTCAGGCAACAGTCATGCTTTCTTTACATAAAATGTTGAATGGAGTTTGCGCATACGTCGCTTCATTCAACGTGACTTTAAAGACACACTGACGCACCACGATTAAGTCCCTTGGTTTTTTTCTGGGTAGCTGTGACCCACATACAAATGTCCCCAACTTCAAATTGAGGCTGTTCTTTAAAATGATGTTTCTTTTTCAATTTGGGGATACTTATATATGAGAGTCAAACCTGGTCAAAACAAGACTTCCTACCAGCTATAAGAGGGGAAACACGCGAAACCCGTGATTTTGACACGTGATCTGGTGGGTCTTTAGTTCTTTTTTCCAGCAGGGCACTACCAACAATAATATTTATTGATATTTATATTGGGCTCTATTGCCTTTGCAGGGAGCTCAGAACACTGTACGTCAACATAAAAATAGACACTAAAATACAACAACAGGCATGAGACAAAAACGCAAAAATCACCAAAGCATTGCACATAAACACCAACCATATAAGCAGAAACACACAAATCATAATAAACGGGTTAAAAGAACAGAACACATTAAAGACACCCTCACGTCACGTGTTAATATCACGGTTTTCACGCGTTTTCCCTCTTATAGCTGGTAAGAAATCTTAGGAAATCTTCCTAGCATAAGAGGGAACGTGACAC
>CM065702.1:15603803-15608803 GCA_017654935.2 Phymorhynchus buccinoides | reverse complement strand
CTCTCTCTCTCTCTTCGAAAATAAAAACATTACCCACCAGATCACGTGTCAACATCACGGGCTTCCCGTATTTTCCTTCTTATAGCTGGTAAGAAATCTTGTTTTCACCAGGTTTGACTCCCATACAAATGCCCCCAATTTGAAAACGAAACATCATTTTAAAAAGCAGCCTCAATTTGAAGTTGGGGACATTTGTATGTAGGTCACCACAGCTACCCAGAAAAAAAACAAGGGACTTAATCGTGGTGGGTCAGTGGGTCTAAGTTTGAAGGTACAAGTGCAGAAGAAGCAGTATGAGTGTTCTCCCTTTTCTCCTCTTGTTTCTATTCCTTTTCGTTTTAAAACTTGTCAGGGTTGTAAATGACGAAAATAACTACCTGAAGAGAAACGTTAACTTTGTTTGTTTGTTTCCTTTTTTCGTCTTTTAGATACTTTTTGATGTTGACACACGAAGCCATTCATTTGAGCCCCTGCTCATTTTTCTTAAACGGTTTTGAAATGTTGCCCTAGCGGAGAGTGCAAGGTTCTTTCAAATAAATGTTATCGATCATGTCTTTTTCCCATTTTGTTTTTTAATTTAGTAATACATTACATTATTTGTAATATTGTGATATGCTTTCTTTGAAATGATTTTGGACATCACTCTTGGGTTGATTCTTGGAAATTTATTTATGTGTGTGTATGTTTTTATATTTCTGTGCCCAAATGGGGTATGAAATAAATTTCTTGCCTTGCCTTGCCTTGCCTTGCCTTGCCGGGGTTAATGGTTAAGTCTCGTTATCTGTAGGTGTGTTTGTTGTCTCATTCCTGTGATAATGCACCCTAGCTGCAAACAGGAATTGTTCGGAAATAATAATTAAGGGGAGTAATTTCATGGTGTGTGGGAGTGATCTTGCCTAATTCAATCGGTCAAACGGGGGAAGTTAATCTACCATCAGGTAAATCCCCAGCTCTCGCCTCGTGTGGTTGAGCAGACATACCGCGCTTAGAACACCGTGCGTCATTCTAAAAAATTGATGTCATTTATATTTTTACGTCACATTTTGCCAGTTTGATCAGTTTGTGGCCAGTGGCCACCCCTAATTTTTCTATTAAAAAAAATGTTTGCAAGTCGCTGACTCGCATCCTGCGGTTTCAAGCTTCGACGCCACTGTTGCATTGTTGCTATGGTATTTGACCGAGTAATGGAGGTAAACAACTATAATTTTCACGAAGTGCTCTCCCCTAGTTGTTGTTTTTCCTCAGAAAACCGTACGCGCAGGAGATTTTAAAAACAAAATATTGTAATCTTCCCCTGTTTATTTATTCTTCTTTCGCTTGCTTGCTTTCTTTCTCTCTTTCTTTCTCTCTCTCTTTCGCAGAAGAAAGAAAGAGAGAACAAAGGTCTTAGCAAGGGGGGTCTGCTGATCACTTTGAAAGGCGTCTAATTCCATTAACTAAATTACGACCTGCAAGGAACAGATTGAAATAATAAGAAGGCAAGAAAACGGGATGGGAGAGAAGTTAGTGTTGATTAACGTTGGCGTTTTATTAAAATCGATGGGTCGGTGGGGGTGTTTTTGTTTGTGAGTGTTTGATAGAGCCATCTCATCATGTTCGTCTGTGTGTGTATGTCTCTCTGTATGTCTATCTGTCTGCCTGGCTGTCTATCTGTCTGTTTCTGTCTTCATTGTTTTCTTCTTGACACTGAGTCTATCTCTCACTCTCTTTGGGTGTGGGTTTTGTTTTATATTTGCTCTCTCTCTCTCTCTCTCTCTCTCTCTCTCTCTCTCTCTCTCTCTCTCTCTCTCTCTCTCTCTCTCTCTCTCTCTCTCTCTCTCTCTCCATCTCTCTCTCTCTCTCTCTCTCTCTCTCTCTCTCTCTCTCTCTCTCTCTCTCTCTCTCTCATGACTTAAGAAAACGGTATATTCCACAAAATATGTTGCGTATGTAGGCCTACTATCGTAGCTGCATTGAATCTGTGCTTACTGTTTCTCTTACACGTTGGTTTGGAAGTCTGTGTTTGAAGAACAAGCGAATGTTGGATGATGTGGTGAATGTGTGTAGTAAAGGTGTGGGAGAGAGAGATAGACTGGTTTGAATGAGCTGTGTGAAAGACGACCCAAGCAAAAAGGCAAGAAGATTGCGAACGACACCTCCCATATGTTGCACAAGCACTATAAACTCTTATCTTCGGGACTTCGCTACGAGACTTTCAAAGTTAACTCCAGGGCACAGAAAAGTTTTATCCCCAGATCCATCCACCTCCCAAACTCATGATCCTTTTGAATGTCTGCTCGTGTTGAAAGATTCTAACTTAATCCTTATGTTGTGTATGTATCCACGTGACATGTGCAATCCTACATATGTGTTTTATACTCGTGCACGGCATATGCCAATGTCTTTATGCATTGTGTTCATGTTTGTAATACACATGCATATCTGTCATATTCATGTGACTTGCCATCCAAAAATGTGCTTACTGAATGCATGTTGAATGTCAATAATTAGGGGAAGACGGGGTAAAAAGCGCATGGGCGGGTAAGAAGCCCACCCCAATTATCTCATGAAATAAAGAAAATTTCAGTCAGATTTGCCCATGAGACGAATGCTAGACATTAACGCTCGTCTCATGGGCAAAATGAGACTGAAATTTGCTTCATTTCATGAGATAATTGGGGTGGGCTTCTTACCCGCCCATGCGCTTTTTACCCCGTCTTCCCCTATATCTGTTGTACGGCACCTGGACGAAATTTCTATTTGAGAGATAATACAGTGATTTTGAATTTGAATTTGAATTTGAAAAAGTTATTCAATTATCCAAACCGGTTTCGTTCTAGCCTGCTTTGTGCTTCTACAAAGGAGAGAATTGTGCGAAACCTGTCAACGTATTCATATAAAGCTTTACGCTTAGCCTCATGTTCATTTTGTTAATATTGTTGCAATCACTACTATGTTGTATGTTGTGGTCCTGCACCCCCTTCGTGTGGGGCAAAGGCCTTAATTAATTAATTAATTAATTGTCATTTTCTCTCTCTCTCTCTCTCTCTCTCTCTCTCTCTCTCTCTCTCTCTCTCTCTCTCTCTCTCTCCTCCATCCACCATCTCTCTCTCTCTCTCTCTCTCTCTCTCTCTCTCTCTCTCTCTCTCTCCTCTCATCCATCATCTCTCTCTCTCTCTCTCTCTCTCTCTCTCTCTCTCTCTCTCTCTCCTCCATCCACCATCTCTCTCTCTCTCTCTCTCTCTCTCTCTCTCTCTCTCTCTCTCTCTCATCCACCATCTCTCTCTCTCTCTCTCTCTCTCTCTCTCTCTCTCTCTCTCTCTCTCTCTCCTCCATCCACCATCTCTCTCTCTCTCTCTCTCTCTCTCTCTCTCCACCCTCCAACCTCTCTCTCTCTCTCTCTCTCTCTCTCTCTCTCTCTCTCTCTCTCTCTCCACCATCTCTCTCTCTCTCTCTCTCTCTCTCTCTCTCTCTCTCTCTCTCTCTCTCTCTCTCTCTCTTTCTCATCCTCTGTGACCCCCACCCCCCTCCTATCATCATCATCACCATCATGCTTTCCCTTGTTTATTTTATCACGCTTCAAAGGCAGAAAAATCGGTGAAGTACTAGAATATATCATTAAAAAAATATAAACAAGGTCAAACTTCAAGGTCAAGGTCAGCATGGCTATTATTTTTGTAAGGGACCTGTTGTGTACCATGGTGCACCACCACACTACATTTTAAGCGATTCCATGCAGTAGTTCTTGAGATATAGCCTTAGGGTTCGAACCCCGTGATTCGCACGCTCGTGTGCACGCGCGCATGAACGCACTGACAAATACACGATCATAGTATCATAGTCCTTTCGTCAGAAAACGTTGTGGGGGGAAAACCGCATTGACACACGTGCAAAACTTCGCGAGATATTAGCGATTAAGTGTTTTGGGGTTTGAACTCCTTAATCACCATGACATTGACCTTAAAATAAAACTAAAGCAATCAGTCGACAGGCTATATCCTCTAAAACTTGTACACTAAAAGTGATTGAAATAGATTGAAAGGTTTGCAAGAAAACGCGGCTGGACGGATGGAAAGGATGCACGCACGGACGCACGGACGGACGGATGGATGAAACAAAAACAATACTTCCCGAAGCTTCGCTCGGGAACTAACAAAAAACGTGAATACACATTGTGTCACCGTCACTGAACGGATGAATGTTTTGTTTTCAGAAACCCTTGCTGAGTGTAAGAAAACGTGACCGTCACGCCAATGTCAAGACTCTGCGATTGAAATAAGGTATGCATAAATCTTTTTTTTGGTATGCGTTTGTCTCTTTGATTGTCCGTGTGTCTGACTGTCTGTTCGTCTGTTTATATACCCTCAAACTGTAATGATATGAAATTTAAAAAAAAGTATACTTTTTCTCTCTCCCTCTCCCTCTCTCTCCCCCTCTCCCTCCCCCCCACCCTCTCTCTCTCTCTCTCTCTCTCTATCTATCTGTCTATCTATCGCTCTGCCTAAAATCTTTATCCTTGAAAATAGAAAGTTCAGTTTCAGTTTCAGTCTCTCTCTCTCTCTCTCTCTCTCTCTCTCTCTCTCTCTCTCTCTCTCTCTCTCTCTCTCGGTTGGTTTTCTGTTTTTCCGGTTCTTATTACTGTTGTTGATGCTCTGCCAACCATCTCTCTCTCTCTCTCTCTCTCTCTCTCTCTCTCTCTCTCTCTCTCTCTCTCTGTCACAAATTGTCTAGGGTGTATTTCTGCACAGCAGAGTTATAACATTTCACAAATATAATCTTAGGAAATTACATTCAAAACATTTTTAACCAGCAAACAAAAACAAACATGCACACAATGTCCTTGTTCATTAAAAACAAAGAAATAAAGCAAAATCACAGCCCTTCCATATGTCGATTGCAAGGTATGGGGGGTTATACAGTTCTTTCCTTGGCTCGACTATTCAGAAGAGGAAAGACAAGATGGACAACACACCAAAATGTTTCAACTCAACTCAGCATCTCCACTGTCCATGCCATCCTGG
>CM065702.1:15588803-15591303 GCA_017654935.2 Phymorhynchus buccinoides | reverse complement strand
CCTGTTGTGTTTAAAAAATGAAAATACCGTCACATCATTTTCTCTGTGTCTGTATAAGGCATTTAAGAGGCGAAATGCTATGTGTGTGTATAGAATTATCTAGCCTTTATTGCTGTTTGCTGACCCCCCCCCCCCCTTTCTAAGGGGCTATGGCCTTTATGAATAAAATATCCGAATCTCTCTCTCTCTCTCTCTCTCTCTCTCTCTCTCTCTTTCGTCCTTCTCCCCCTTCTCTCTCTTTCTCTCTCTGTCTCTCAAAATCGGTCAGTGAGCTAATGTTTCTTTGATGATACACAGATAGGCACACAAACACACACACACACACACACACACATGACAAAAGCCAATAAGACCCGTAGGGCTAATAATAATAATAATAATTTTTTTTAAAAACCGTTATAGCTTCGTGTATGTCAATGGGATGGATCGTGATTTTAGGCGTGCGTTGATTCATAAACGTGGACTCGCCTTAAGGGTGGTGGTGGGTGGGATTCCATTAACGATGACTGATTATAACCCAGTTGGGTAGTATTATATTGGTCTATTCCATGCACATGTTAGTTATTCTGGAACTAAAGGTGAAAATAAACACGTAATGTTATAGTTTTGGTGTATGTCTATAGGATGGGTCTAGCCGCGCATTGTCTCATAATTAATTATACGTGTGCTCGCCTTGGGGGGTCCACTTCATGACGACTGGCTATAACCTAGTTAGGCTATGTTAGTCAACTTCATGTACATTGTTCTGGAAATACAAGTTTTTGTTGTTAGCCCCCGAGCCGAAGGTTCGGGGAACTATTGTTTTTGTCTGGTCCGTCCGTCCGGCGTCCGTCCGTCCGTCCGTCCGGCTATTCGTCCGTTTTTCTCAAAAACTATTCAGTCTATCATCATCAAATTTGGTATACTAGTTTGCCAAGATGCAAGCTATCCACTGATGTATTTAGTTTTACATTACCCGCTGTGCCCTAGGCCCTTTGTGTCACAGGCCCGCTATGTCGTCCGTTTTTCTCAAAAACTATTCAGTCTATCATCATCAAATTTGGTATACTAGTTTGCTAAGATGCACGCTATCCACTGATGTATTTAGTTTTACATTACCCGCTGTGCCCTAGGCCCTTTGTGTCACAGGCCCGCTATGTCCCACTTATTTCCGGCCGGCCATCCGTCCGTGCGTGCGTCCTGTTTTCAGTTCTCAATGGTCTCCCCGCTGTGTGTACAGCCGACACATTCCGATTTCGGAGTAGCTCGGCGATGCTGCGAGGGGACTTTGCAGCCGCTCGGCGATGCACTTGTTGTGTTTTTGTTTGTTTGTTTGATCCACAAATGGTACTCAATTCTAAAGTGACAAGATAAGAGAGAGAGAGACAGACAGACATACAGACAAACAGAAAAACCGACAAACAGACAGACAAAGAGAGAGAGAGAGAGAGAGAGAGAGAGAGAGAGAGAGAAGAGAGAGAGAGAGACACACACAACACATACCACACACCAGAGAGAGAGAGAGAGAGAACACACGCACACACGCACACACACACACACACACACACACACACACACACACACACACACACACACACACACACACACACACACAGAGAGAGTCAACAACCATTTTCTTCTGCAAATTACATCAGCTGCACTTTTAACTTTCTGTTGCCTTCTTGTCTGTATTCACCAGAGAAATGACAAACGTAATAATACCCCAAAAATGGTATAACTTCCCCATAGGGATAAGGGGGAGGGGGAGTCTTCCATACACATAGTTCCCCACCTTCTGGAAGTTCTGGAACTTCCTCTTATCTGTCACTCTCCTTGGTGTAACAAATTTACTCATAAACAATCACATGACAAAGCAGCATCAGAATAAGGATCACAGAGCACAACAAGCTTAAAGCTTATACTAGGGTCACTCTCCTTGACTCTGCCTTTTCCCATCGCTTACTGTCATGTATTATATTTCTGCCTTATTGGTCCATTCTCCTGCCTTATTTCAAGAAAGACTTACAAAGAATTTCTCCAGCCGGAGAAGGACATGCTGAGCCTAACCATTTCTTAGTTAGGCGCATACCAGCAGCATGACTCATCTGCGCTCAGATGACAGAAAACTGTCTGAGCGATCGGAGAAGAAGAAGAAGAAGAAGAAGAAGAAGAAGAAGAAGAAGAAGAAGAAGAAAGAAGAAAGAAGGAAGAAGGAGTAAGAAAGAAGAAGAAGAAGAAAATAAGAAAGAGGAGGAGGAAAAGAAGAAGAAGAAGAAGAAGAAGAACAACAACAACAACAAGAAAATAAGGAAGAGGAGCAGGAGAAGACGAAGAAGAAGAACAAGAACAAGAACAAGAACAAGAACAAACGAAAAATCTAACAAGGGCGTCGCCGAGCGGCAGACATGTCCGTCACCAGCAATGCCACGCACTTGCGACACCCCGTAGAGTGTCACATCCTGACACAAAATTGGAAGGGATTCTGTCTTCTAGTTCACGAGATACAGCTTGAAGAAGAAAC
>CM065702.1:15576303-15581303 GCA_017654935.2 Phymorhynchus buccinoides | reverse complement strand
TAAATTATGTGTTGTTGGTTATTTACCAGTCGCGAAGCGAAGCTGGTATTGTTTTCACTTGGTCCGTCCGTCCGTCCGTGTTCACATTTGCTCAAAATGCTATTTCGGTGTAAAATGGCCTCACATAGAGTTATCAGTGTGTTTCAACACAAAAAAACAAATGTTTGTTTGTCTGTCTGTCTGTCTGTTTGTTTGTTTGTTTGTCTGTGACAGCGATAACGCGAGAACGCTTGGATATATCAACATGAAAATTTACAGGTGGATACTAGGGATCAAACGCTTGGACAAGTTCGAATTTGAGCAAAATCGGGTTAGCGGTTAAGGGTTTAGGTTAAGGTTAGGGTTAGGGGTGCAAGCGTGTGTCGCGACTGGGTCAGTTTACGCAAGTACTCTAGGTGTTTTTTTAAATCATGTCAATCAAACAATAAAAATGAAGCATTTTCCTCATGTTCTCGATTCAAACAAAAACAACCACCAACAACAACAAAGCCTTCAGTGTCAAGTCATATTGGTCGAAATACAAGTTAACATTTTTCACTCTTTCCCCATGCCAGTGACTTTCATGACTGGCTTATCACTGTGTTGTCATGTGGAAAGAGTGCAAAGTGTTCACGTGCATAGAACACCTTGAGAGAATCACCGGAAGTGCCCTGTCGCCGGAAGGAGGAAGAAGATAAAATAGCGCCATGATGGAGGAGGGGGAAACAGGACAAGTAAACGACTCCCTGATTGGTTCTCATGGCCTGTAACCAATGTCAACAAAGCTTTTTCTTTTCTTTTTTGTCCAATAGAAACAATCCTGTTAAATAATTTAACCACACAAAAAAATGTTGGTGACATTGTGGGTTTTTTTGCTTTCCCTTGTGCATAATTATTTCGAGTTCTTTTTTGTTTGTTTGTGATGATACTTCCTGGAATAATTCAGAGCTAGGAGACTGTTATGAATGGCGTCAGGCTGCTAGATGGGGTGTGGGTGGGGGTGTAAGGGGGGGGGGGGGGGGTACCACTCAATTGTACCAATTTTAAAGTTACTGAATTGCAACCTGTCCGGATATGTTCGACAATTGCGCCTGGTTTCCGCGATAGATGTATCTTAACCCTTTCACTGCCAGCCATATTTCAGCCAACAATTTCCATTAAATTTACCCAGGTAGAGAAAAAAATCCATCTGCAGTATTGGGGATTCTTCTGTGACACATATAAAATAAGGTCTATCCTTACTTCCGACAATAGGATCTTTGGATAATATACCCCAATTTGATGCCTTTTAGTGACATGGGTGTTAAACCACTGTGGTGCTAAAATGCGACTTTGGCGGTGAAAGGGTTAAAGGTTACACTTCAGATGACAGCAACGATACCAAAAACTAAACACATCTATTTAATTGGAGTCAATACATTTTCCGACTCTGGTCTGTTCATGATAAGCGTAGTATGCATCCTCTGCATATTATTATGAACATTTGAGCAGTACAATTCCACCATACTGACAGTTTGCGTGCTAACATTGCGTCTACTGAACCGACTTAGTGCAATTTTTCTCCCGCCAGAGGGCATAACGCTCGTGTGGGGCTAATCCTCTCTATATTATTAGTTGGGGATAAAGAAAGAGAGAGAGAGAGACAGTGAGTGGTCCTACCATCACTCTCTCTCTCTCTCTCTCTCACTACGCCCAAGTAAGAAAATCGCGTGATAAGCCCCTAGTGCATTGACTGCCCTCTGGCGTGAAAAATATGGCCATAGGTTGACCATTCACAAAAAGAAAAGTGACAGAGGCAATAGAAATTAGACAGAGAAGACCAAGCCTAAACAGGGACTCGGGTTATGATCTACTCATCATAATATACAACAGTGTGCTGAACCAGACCAGCTGTGAACACAACTCAAGGGGTGACACCAACAGCCCCCAGTGTGGGTCGACGAAGGCCAGCAGTAAGCTGGTCGAACATTTCCCAACTATGTTTTCTTTCCTTTCCGTTTTCTTTTCCTTTTAGTTTTGATTGACTCTGAGAAGGAGCTACGCTGATCAAAAAGCTATTTACGTGGGGTTTTTCTCTAGCTTTGTGAGGAAATGTTAGCTCTTTCTTCTGAAACAAAATCACAATTTATGCTCAAATTCCATTATGTCGGGTTTTCTGATGAACCAGTACAATGGTCGCAATTGATGACTACAACAGGCGCAGTTGACCACAGGTGCAGTAGGGCATTTGCCACGAGTGTTCGTTCTCTATACTAGACTACTAATTTGCCCGAGCTCGTTCTGCCCGAGTTACGCTGACCTCTCTAGTTCAACTCTCTAAATTCAACTCAGTGAAATTCAAGGTCACCGGCGCGTGGCAAATGCTCTATTGGGTATAGGGGTAATTGAAATAGGCACAGCAATTGAGATGGGAGGTGTCGCAATCTGTTATGAAGTTTTATGCGAAGTCTTACTTTTTTTTTCTCTTTTGGCCATGCGACTTTGTTATCCTTCTGTCTGTGTCTATCACCCCCCTCTCTCTCTCTCTCTCTCTCTCTCTCTCTCTCTCTCTCTCTCTCTCTCTCTCTCTCTCTCTCTCTCTCTCTCTCTCTCTCTCTCTCTCTCTCTCTCTCTTTTCTCTCTGTTGCTTCCCTGTGTTTGTCTGTTTATCTCTCTTCTTCTTCGCCTTCTCCTTAATAAAAGATCTTCCTCTACCCCTCTCTCTCTCTCTCTCCCCCCCCCCCCCCTCTCTCTCTCTCTCCCCCCCCTCTCTCTCTCTCTCTCCCTCTCTCCTCTCCCTCTCTCTCCCCCCCCCTCTCTCTCTCTCTCTCTCACTCTGTGTTATATCTGTTGCTTGCCTATATGCGTCTGTTTATCTCTCTTCTTCTTCGCCTTCTCCTTAATAAAATATACCCTCTTATACCCTCTCTCTCCCTCTCTCTCTTTCTCTCTCCCCCCCCCCTCTCTCTCTCTCTCTCTCTCTCTCTCTCTCACTCTGTGTTATCTCTGTTGCTTGCCTATATGTGTCTGTTTATCTCTCTTCTTCTTCGCCTTCTCCTTAATAAAATATACCCTCTTATACCCCCCCCCTCTCTCTCTCTCTCTCTCTCTCTCTCTCTCTCTCTCTCTCTCTCTCTCTCTCACTCTGTGTTATCTCTGTTGCTTGCCTATATGTGTCTGTTTATCTCTCTTCTTCTTCGCCTTCTCCTTAATAAAATATACCCTCTTATACCCTCTCTCTCTCTCTCTCTCTCTCTCTCTCTCTCTCTCTCTCTCTCTCTCTCTCTCTCTCTCTCTCTCCCTACCTTCCTCCCTCACTCTTTCTCACTCTACACCTAAAGGCTAGCACGTGATTTATTCTCTTCAGAGGCGGATCTGCTGGGGGTTTACATGGGTTCCAGACACCCCCCCCCCCCCCCCCCCACACACACACACACACACACCACCTCCCTTAAGAACATAGACAAAAAAGACGAGAAATAAATAAAAAGAGGGTGAACATTCATGACCTCATATAATTTCAACCCAGAGTTTTGCCTTTTTTTCTCCAATGAAGAGGCCTTCTTTGCATCTTTACCAGGCGCGAACGAAGAGAGCGAAGCTGGTAATGTTTCCACTGCTGTCTGTGGCTAAGAATGTATGTATGTAAAGTTAAGGCTAACTGAGTTTGTTTCTGATGTTCACAAAATTAATACAGACTGTGGACACACACAAAAGTTTTATCCAAGCAAACTATGTATGTACATGTATGTATTTATGTATGTTGCCACCATACCGTTTGAACGGAGGGACCTAGGACGCTCAAATTTTGCATGCGGATAGGTAATAAGACTATCGAGGCCAAATTCGAAAATGAAGGTCATAGGTCAAAGGTCAAGGTCATTGGAACCGAAGATGCTGCCGAGCACCTGGCACAGTAACATTTGAACGGATGGAGCTAAGAGGCGTCTTAAAGCTCTAGTGTTTAATTTACATTTAAATTACCGTCAGTTTCTAGAGGGGTAGACCCCCCCCCCACCACCACCATACTAACCGAGCCTTTGGAAACCACCCTTTTCTGAACTCTCTGACCCGCCCCTTCTCAGTCTTTAACTCGCACATATCTACGCTTTTATCAATCTCCGCGTGCTGATGTCCCCAGACGCTCACCTAAACCTCCTTTCCCCAAAACATTCTGGAAAGTCTTTGGTTTTATATATTGTGCCTGTCCTGGGTGACAGGAATTCAGTCGAATCTACAATGCAGTCTACAGTCGAAAATACATGGCGGATTATACATTGCAGCCTACAGTCGAAAAATTACAATGCAGCCTACAGTCGAATATACAATGCAGCCTACAGTCGAATGTACAGTGCCGCCTACGGTCGAATATACAATGCAACCTACAGTCGACTGTACGCTGCATTGTATATTCTACTGTAAATTCGACTGTAGACTGCATTGTAGATTAGACTGTAGGCTGTACCGCATATTCGACTATAGGCTGCATGGTATATTCGACTGTAGACTGCCTTGTAGATTAGACTGTATGCTGCATGGCATATTCGACCGACTATTGGCTGCATGGTATATTCGACTGTAAGCTGCACCGTATATTCGACTATAGGCTGCATAGTATATTCGATTGTAGACTGCATTGTAGATTCGACTGTAGGCTGCATTGTAGATTCGACTGTAGGCTGCACCGTATATTCGGCTATAGGCTGCATGGTATTTTCGATTGTCGGCTGCATTGTATATGCGACTGTAAACTGCATTGTAGATTCGACCGTAGGCTGCACCGTATATTCGATTGTAGGCTGCATGGTAGATTCGACTGAATTCCGCCCTCCCCCTTTCCTTTCCTCTTGATGGTAAGCTTGGCACTGTCAAGAGTTCCCCCGAGTCACTTCCTCTTCATGGCAAATAAAACAACTTTTTTTAATAGAAACGGTAGACATTGAATGATGGTTGGTTGATGGCTCGTCCCATATGTGCTGTTTTTTGCAGCCGAGTGGAAGTTAAAAGGCTCGGCTGTACGTGTCAACTTAAAATCGTAACGA
>CM065702.1:15561303-15566303 GCA_017654935.2 Phymorhynchus buccinoides | reverse complement strand
AACTAATCAGCAAAGGATCTCAACAGCTACAGAAAAGGCTTTTCGTGTTCGTGTGGCCAGAATGGAATTGATGCGCCTAGCAAGGCTAGTTTCTTTTCTTGTATTAGCGGAGTTTAACATCAACATTTTTCTTCAGTCTTTCCTTTACTTACAGTCAATGAACTCGAGTTCACCATGAACATCTTTTGTTCGGGTTTTTATTTTGCACTACAGTCCATGAACTCGAGTTCATCATGAACATCTTTCTTCGGGTTTTATTTCCTCTACTTACAGTCAATGAACTCGAGTTCATCATGAACATCTTTCTTCGGGTTTTATTTCCTCTACTTACAGTCAATGAACTCGAGTTCATCATGAACATCTTTCTTCGGGTTTTATTTCCTCTACTTACAGTCAATGAACTCGAGTTCATCATGAACATCTTTCTTCGGGTTTTATTTCCTCTACTTACAGTCAATGAACTCGAGTTCATCATGAACATCTTTCTTCGGGTTTTATTTCCTCTACTTACAGTCAATGAACTCGAGTTCACCATGAACATCTTTCTTCGGGTTTTATTTCCTCTACTTACAGTCAATGAACTCGAGTTCATCATGAACATCTTTCTTCGGGTTTTATTTCCTCTACTTACAGTCAATGAACTCGAGTTCATCATGAACATCTTTCTTCGGGTTTTATTTCCTCTACTTACAGTCAATGAACTCGAGTTCATCATGAACATCTTTCTTCGGGTTTTATTTCCTCTACTTACAGTCAATGAACTCGAGTTCATCATGAACATCTTTCTTCGGGTTTTATTTCCTCTACTTACAGTCAATGAACTCGAGTTCATCATGAACATCTTTCTTCGGGATTTATTTCCTCTACTTACAGTCAATGAACTCGAGTTCATCATGAACATCTTTTCTTCCGGTTTTTATTTTGCTACTACAGTCAATGAACTCGAGTTCACCATGAACATCTTTCTTCGGGTTTTATTTCCTCTACTTACAGTCAATGAACTCGAGTTCATCATGAACATCTTTTCTTCGGGTTTTATTTCCTCTACTTACAGTCAATGAACTCGAGTTCATCATGAACATCTTTCTTCGGGTTTTATTTCCTCTACTTACAGTCAATGAACTCGAGTTCACCATGAACATCTTTCTTCGGGTTTTATGTCCTCTACTTACAGTCAATGAACTCGAGTTCATCATGAACATCTTTCTTCGGGTTTTATTTCCTCTACTTACAGTCAATGAACTCGAGTTCATCATGAACATCTTTTCTTCGGGTTTTATTTTGCACTACAGTCAATGAACTCGAGTTCATCATGAACATCTTTCTTCGGGATTTATTTCCTCTGCTTATATTCAATGAACTCGAGTTTATCATGAACATCTTTTCTTCCGGTTTTTATTTTGCGCTACAGTCAATGAACTCGAGTTTCGTGTTGTAGGAAGAACTATCATTCAATGCTGACTTCTTGGATGAAAGTTCTATTATTTCATCTGTCTGTCTGTCTGCTTGTCTGTCCTCTCTCTCTGTCTGTCTCTCTGTCTGTCTATGTCTGTCTGTCTGTCTGTCTATGTCTGTATGTGTCTGTCTCACTCTCTCTCTCTCCTCTCTCTCTCATCTCTCTCTCTCTCTCTCTCTCTCTCTCTCTCTCTCTTCTCTTCTCTGTCTCTCAGTCTGTCTCTCTCTCTCTCTCTCTCTCTCTCTCTCTCTCTCTCTCTCTCTCTCTCTCTCTCTCTCTCTCTCTCTCTCTCTCCTCTCTCTCTCTCTCTCTCTCTCTCTCTCTTAAGTATGTGTTTCTCTTCGCGCGTGTGTTCTATTTTTCTCTCTGTCTGTCTCCCTGTCTGATTGTCTCTCTCTGTCTGTCTGTCTTCTGTCTCTCTCTCTCTCCTCTCTCTCTCTCTCTCTCTCTCCTCTCTCTCCTCCCCCTCCTCTCATCTCTATCTCTCTCTCTCTCTCACACACTCTCTCTCTCTCCTTTATTTCTTTCTCATCAATCTTCCCAACTCCCTGTCAGTCATTTCTCTCTGTCTCTGTCTGTCAGTCTTGTCTCTATCTTTAATTATTTTTTTTTAATTAAGAAGATTTCTATACCGCACACCTTTAAGCTCTATTCTCTCCCCCCCCCCCCTATCTCTCTCACTCTTTCTCCACACTCTCTTTCCTTTATTCTTCTCTCTCTATCCCCCCCCCCTCTCTCTCTCTCTCTCTCTCTTCACACACACTCTCTCTTTCTCTTCCCGCCTCCTTCTCTCTCCCCCCCCCTCTCTCTCTCTCTCTCTCTCTCTCATTCTCTCGCTTATCCTTCCTCCTTCTTTTACGCCCTCACCCACTGCTCCCTCTTTTCTCTCTCTCTCTCTCTCTCTCTCTCTCTCTCTCTCTCTCTCATACTCTCTCTCTCTCTCTCTCTCTCTCTCTCTCTCCCTCCCTCTCTCTCATGTTCTCGCTTTCCCCTCCTTCTCTCCTTTACTCCCTCACTCCCTCTCTCCCCTTTCTCTCCTTTCTCTCTCTCTCTCTCTCTCTCTCTCTCTCTCTCTCTCTCTCTCTCTCTCTCTCTCTCTCTCTCTCTCCTCCTCTCTCTCTCATGTTTCTCTCGCTTTCCCTCCTTCTTCCTTTACTCCCTCACTCCCTCACCCCCTTTCCCTCTTCTCTCTCTCTCTCTCTCTCTCTCTCTCTCTCTCTCTCTCTCTCTCTCTCTCTCTCTCTCTCAAAAGATCATAGCTCTTTGATTTTGGCACAAAAGAGATAAGCTTCTTAGCGGATTAAACAGATGGCAGCACTAGTATCTGTATGCAAATGACTGGCTTGCATGCACGTGATGTCCTCAGAACGTCACTGCTGCTAACAATCGAATGCTGAAAATTCGCTTATTGGTAAGATTTTTCTTGGTCTTAACTCACTTGTTCTGTCTAACCAGAAACCAGTTTTTGAAACTTTTGAATAGATTAAATTAAAATAAAGGTCTCGGTACACGTTAACCACGTTCACAAGATATCTCTATTTCCCCATGGCAACACATTACAGTAAGTTGTAGGTCATATTATGTATGAGTGGCCTAACACTGTGTTGCCATGGGGGAATAGAGATATTTTGTTAATAATGTTACGTTAGCACGTACCGAGACCTTAAGCAAAATAGTCGCAAAACTACAAGAAGAGGAAAGGTTGAAAGTTAGATGTGTGACCCAGCACCAGCCACGAATGGGACATTAAGTGTAAAACTGACCATTCTAAAATGATATACATTTGAAAACTTCAGACATTTATCTTTTTAATGATACAAGAACTATTCTTGTATCTTTTTCCATTCCAGAGTTATGAGCATTTAACGTTAGTAGGGTGATCGTCGGCCATTTTGAGAAAAAAAACGGAGTCAAAACGGACTATCTTTAGATAGTCATTGACATATTATTGAACTTATTACGAAAACTTAGAACTTGTATAATAAAAAAAAGACTGCTGAAATATAAAAAAAAACAATTTTTTTTTTTTATATTTCTGCAGTCATTGTTTGATACAAGTTATTAGTTTTTGTAATAAATCCAATAATATCTCAATGGACTATCTAAAGATAGTCCGTTTTGACTCCAAGCCATCGTGACTATTCGCCATTCATTTGAACATGAATAATGGACGGTCAAAGGGGTGTCATAGTGTGTTGCTGAATCGGTGGCCATACATTATTTAAACTTATACATTGACCAAAGATTTGCAGAACATTTGTAGGTCATGTTTAATTTATCTTTCTGTCGTTTTTTTTTAATTGAATTTTGCTAAATTGAAGCCTATCCCCAATGCATAATCTATCATCCGTTTCATCAAATACCTTTATAGTTTGGAGTGCTCTCCCTCTCTCTCTCTCTCTCTCTCTCTCTCTCTCTCTCTCTCTCTCTCTCTCTCTCTCTCTCTCTCTCTCTCTCTCTCTCTCTCTCTCTCTCTCTTCTCTCTCTCTCTCTCTCTCTCTCTCTCTCTCTCTCTCTCTCTCTCTCTCCTCCTTTCTCTTTTTTTAACTCTCTTTCTAAAAGATGCAAACAGATTAAGGCGGACAAATAAGAAATAAAATGATAGAAATAAACAAAGAAAAAAAGAAAGAAAGAAAAAAGAAAGAAAGAAGAAAGAAAGAAAAGAAAGAAGAAGAAAGAAAGAAAGAAAGAAAGAAAGAAAGAAGAAAGAAAGAAAGAAGAGAAAGAAAGAAAGAAAGAAGAAAAGAAAGAAAGAAAGAAAGAAGAAGAAAGAAAGAAAGAAGAAGAGAAAGAAAGAAAGAAAGAAGAAGAGAAAGAAAGAAAGAAAGAAGGAAGAAAGAAAGAAAGAAAGAAAGAAAGAAGAAGAGAAGAAAGAAAGAAGAAGAAAGAAAGAAAGAGGAAAGAAAGAAAGAAAGAAAGAAAGAAGAGAAAGAAAAAGAAGAAGAAGAAAGAAAAGAAAGAAAAGAAAAGAAGAAGAGAAAGAAAGAAAGAAAAAGAAAGAAAGAAAGAAAAGAAAGAAAGAAAGAAGAAAGAAAGAAAAGAAAAGAAAAGAAAGAAAGAAAGAAAGAAGAAGAAGAAGAAAGAAAGAAAGAAGAAGAGAAAGAAAAAAGAAAGAAAGAAAGAAAGAAGAGAAAGAAAGAAAGAAGAGAAAGAAAAAAAGAAAGAAAAAGAAAGAAGAAAGAAGAAGAAGAAAGAAAGAAAAGAAAAGAAAGAAAGAAGAAGAAAGAAAGAAAGAAAAAGAAAGAAAGAAAGAAAGAAAGAAGAGAAAGAAAGAAAGAAGAGAAGAAAGAAAGAAGAAGAAGAAGAAAGAAAGAAGAGAAAGAAAAGAAGAGAGAAAGAAAGAAGAGAAGAAGAAGAAAAGAAGAAAGAAAGAAAGAAAGAGAAGAAGAAGAAAGAAAGAAAGAAAGAAAGAAAAAAGAAAGAAAGAAAGAAAGAAAGAAAGAAGAGAAAGAAGAAGAAAAGAAGAGAAAAAGAAAGAAGAAGAAAGAAGAAGAAAGAAAGAAAGAAGAGAAAGAAGAAGAAAGAAGAAGAAAGAAAGAAAGAA
>CM065702.1:15553803-15556303 GCA_017654935.2 Phymorhynchus buccinoides | reverse complement strand
TAGTTTCATTTGTACTTTAAAATGGTATTGGCAATCTTGTACTTTAACACCCCACCCCACCCTTCAATCTTTGTTTGTTGTTGTCCCACATGTTCCTGTTCGAGTGAGCCTTGAAGGCTTTGCCTCTTGTTACGTTGTATCTCCAAAAAGGTACTGCAGTCAATGTTTCACATTAAAGATAGTGGGTCGGTCCTGGAGGTACCTCAATACCGGGAAAGACCCGTATTGTTAACAGACGGTTAATTGAACAGGGTTTCTTGAATGTGGCGTTTTGTGGCGCTCGATGAACAAGCAGGGCCCTGTTACAGCAGGGAGAGCAAACTCTACGTTTGCACGTTAATTAACAAGCGTTTAAATTGTTGTACTATAAATTAGGAAGACAATCAGTCTGGGGCCGTTTCATAAGGGCTAACGTTACGTAGCGTGAGCGCAAATCGGCAAAAACGGTACTAAGAAACACCTCTTTTGCCGACGGAAACAAATAGTAGTCGTTTCATGGGTTAGTAGTAGTAGTAAGGTTTTCATCAGATAGTAGCTTGACAGTCGTTTGTCGAAAACGTTTTGTGGCTACTCCCAAAGTATCTCTTGGCGAACTATCACGTGACTTGAATGGGGTGAATACATTTCTTGTTGTTGATTGGTCCATTACAGTTTGGTTAAAATCATACTTTTTTGTTTACCAATCCGACAAGAGCTTGTAATATTCTTTCGCAAACGTTTTCTAAAGTGTTTCTTAGACCCCTTTTGGCGTAACAGTTATGCGCGCGGCGACCGTTGTCTAGATAAACTCCGCCCTGATGTTGCGGTATTAGTAGTAATACGCTCGTGCGTGCGCAAACACTGCGGTGGTCAGGCAGCACGTGAGATGAGAAAAACTAGATAGCCCAGAAAGGCATATAGAGTGTCACTGACATTGACACTGACACTGACACTGACACTGGCAGAGGGAGCGCATGAGAATGAGACAAACAGACAGACAGACATTGAGAGGTGACAGTCTAGATGTTGCGGACTTTAATAGTTTACGTGCAGCGTGGGGCAGTGGGTGGATGCCTCGTGCCTCCGTACGGGGAGCTGGACGGCCCCGTCCCCTCCGCGAGTTTCTCCCCGTGGGGATACCGGGGGGTCTTTCGTACAAATAGTTCCCCCACCTTCTGGAAGTTCTGTGCTTGTAACTTGTCGCTCTCTTTGACTCTGCCTTTTCCCTTTGTTTTCTATCATCTACTATATTTCTGATTTATTGGCCCATTCTCCTGCCTTTTAAAAAAGCAACAGATCTTCCAAATAATGTTCTCCTTTACAGCTCCTCCGAAATCGGAATGTGTCGGCTGTGCGCAGCTGGGAGATCAGTGAAAACTGAAAACCGGACAAATACGTGCCTTATCCATTATGGCCATATGGCCTGGGAACGAAAAAGAAGAAGAAGATGTGGAGCGTTACAAAACTAAATAAGGTATTTTTTCTTTGGTCTGTTTCAGGTGCCTGGGTCATCAAATGCCTGTTCAACAAGTTCACCTCTTGTGGAGTCGACTCGGCAATGGGAGAATCGTGAACTGAATTCCAAGCCATCGTTATTGTTCAAAACAATCTTGATATTATTTGTATCATTATTATTTCTTTTGTTTGTCATATAGTGTTGTCACACATAACAGTAATAGAGTACCGCTCTTATCTTGACTTTCTTGACTGTGTTAAGCAAGCTGCATAGCCCTGCTTACGCAGAATCATTCTTTGTCACCAACCTACTCTATCGTCAATCCTCTGCGTAATCTAATGCTACAACAGATATAGAGGGAGAAACGAAAGCGTATGGATAACCAAAGCTTGTGGGTAAACAGCTAACGTCTAGAAAACACACAGTTCGAGTCTATATTCAATACAAACTATGACTTACAAGGAACAACGCAAATCCGTGACATTCTCCAAAATGGCGCGCGGTTCTTCTTTACTCTCATACCTCCTCTTCCTCCATCTCTCCCTCATCATCGCCCTCCTCCACCACGCTCAAGCCTCCTCCTCCTCCTCCTTACCCACCGAACCCCAGTGCGAGTTTCCAGAATTCTTGCAAACCAAGCGGAGCAAACGTTGGCTGATGAGCCAGTCCAGCAGACTGACGACCTTCGACGTGGAAGGCGGGAAGATTTTCGCGCGCTCCGGATCTTGCGTCAGAGCGCGTGACCACAGTCGACGTCACGCTTCCGGTGCAGCCGAGTGCGTGAAGTCGAACTACACCCGGATGTGCCTGGAGAGGAGAGGCGGGGGCAAGTACTTGGCGAGGCACATTGAGAGCGACTTCGGTGACAAGTTCCTGTGCTTGGAGTTCCTGCGACGGGGAGCCAGCGTAGTGCAGGTAAAGCTAATACAGTGGAACCTCCCTCATAAGACCTCCCATTATAAGACTCCCTCCCACATAAGACCTGCTTCTCTGAGACAGTGCCCTTCTTTGTAAGTATTGAAATTACCTCCTTTGTAAGCCCCTCCCTTATAAGACCTCATTTGG
>CM065702.1:15483803-15536303 GCA_017654935.2 Phymorhynchus buccinoides | reverse complement strand
TTTTTTAAAAACTTTTTCAACTCTTCCACAGCAAGACGAAGACAGTGGTCAAATGAAGACCCTATGTTGTCCCCCTCTCCGTAGAGGTTCTTTTCACTATTTTTTTTGTTTTTTTTTTTTTTCAACTCTTCCACAGCAAGACGAAGACAGTGGTCAAATGAAGACCCTATGCTGTCCCCCTCTCCGTAGAGGTTCTTTTCACTATTTTTTTTTTTATTTTTTTTTTCAACTCTTCCACAGCAAGACGAAGACAGTGGTCAAATGAAGACCCTATGTTGTCCATCCCCCTCTCCGTAGAGGTTCTTTTCACTATTTTTGTTGTTTTTTCCTGTTTTTTCAACTCTTCCACAGCAAGACGAAGACAGTGGTCAAATGAAGACCCTATGTTGTCCCCCTCTCCGTAGAGTTTCTTTTCATTGTTGTTTTCTTTTGTCAACTCTTCCACAGCAAGACGAAGACAGTGGACAAATGAAGACCCTCTGCTGTCCCCCTCTCCGTAATGAAGACCCTCTGCTGTCCCCCTCTCCGTAGAGGTTCTTTTCACTGGTTTTCTTTTCTTTTTTCAACTCTTCCACAGCAAGACAAAGACACCTTTAGAGTTTATTTTCACTGTTTTTGCTTTTTTTGTTTCTTTTTTCAACTCTTCCGCAGCTGGACGAAGTGGTCCTGTTCGCCAGCTGGGTGTGCCCGACCAGCCAGTTCACGGAGGCGGCCCGCCGCTACTACCCGGGAACCCTGTCCAACGACCTCTCCCCTTACATGGCCTTCAGCGTCAGGGACCAGCAGGTGGTCAGCGAGGCCTGCAGTGACCAGCTGACCACCTGCCACAACTTCACCACCTTCTGCAAGCACCTGCACTGCATGAAGACCTGCGGTCAGTGCCTGCCCAGGGACAGTTCCGCTGCTGCTGCTGCTGCTGCTGCTTCCCGCTTCTACAACCCCGCTCCTTCTCATCACCGCTCTTCGGTCGGGGAGTCCGTGGCCTCTCTTCCGGCGCAGCTTCTTCTCTCCCCTCCCGATAAATCCGTCAACGATTTGGAAAACGCCGAGTTTTTGCCTAGAAGCGAAGAGCTGGGAGAAGGCGGCAGGGAAGGTCGAAACCTTGGAGGAGAAGGAGGTGGTGGAGAAAGAGAAACTCCTCACGAAGGCGAATCCGAAAAGACGCCTCCCCTGGCCGAAAAGAAGAAGAAGAAACCGGGACAGCAGAAGGACTGCACTTTCCCCGAGAGCATGCGAGGGACGTGGTTGCAGCGGTACGAAGACGGCCACGACGAGAAGTTGGTCATCACGGCTTCCACGTTCCAGCACCCTCGGCTGGGCCGTTTCCGCTGCGTGACGTTCACGTCTCCTGGGGGCTCCGAGGCGGCCACTCCGCTGAGGAGGGTGCTGTGGAGCGTGCAGGAGAACGGGTGCTACCCGAGGTTCACGTGCCTGCACTACAGCACGCCCTCCAAGGCTGTCATGAGGTACCGGCTGGCCGGGATCCAGCACTGGCCCTTGGAGCTGTCTGACGACAGCATCTGTCAGGAGAAGCACTTCTTGGAGGCTGGGGAAAAGTGAGTAGTGCTTCTTTTTGTTTTTTTGTTTTAGGGGAAGACGGGGTAAACAGCGGGTAAGAAGCCCATGCCAATTATCTCATGAAATGAAGCAAATGTCAGTCACATTTGCCCATGAGACGAATGCTAAACATTAACACTCGTCTCATGGGCAAAATGTGACTGAAATTTGCTTCATTTCATGAGATAATTGGCATGGGCTTCTTACCCGCCCACGGGCTTTTTACCCCGTCTTCTCCTATATTTTTCATTTTTGGGGGGGTGTTTTTCAATACAAATGATAAATAAACAGACAGAAAACAGCTACGAAAAACAAAATTAACATCAGCACAGAAAATGTTTCTAAGAGGTATTGTTGCGTGTTTGTAGCTATCTGTCCATCGAGTGAAATGGAGAAAAATTATGGGGGGGGAGAGGGAGGTGCCCCCCCCCCCCCCCCCCGCTATGCCACAGGCCCGTGTGTATGTGTGTGTGTGTGGGGGGGGGTCAGGGTTAGAGAGAGAGTGAGAGAGAGGGTGGTGGTAGGGTTAGAGAGAGAGTGAGAGAGAGAGAGAAGGTTAGAGTTAGGATTAGCAACCCTGATCCCAACCATAAACACACACACACACACATACACACACGGGCGCACACGCACACGGGCGCACACACAACACACACACATACACACACACACACACACACACACATACACACACACACACACACACACACACATATATATATATATATATATATATATATATAGAGAGAGAGAGAGAGAGAGAGAGAGAGAGAGAGAGAGAGAGAGAGAGAGAGAGAGAGAGAGAGAGAGAGCAGACAAGAAGAGAGAGAGCAGACAAAACGAGCTCAGGGTGGTGGCATAGCTGGCCTGTGGCATAGCGGTATGGACTCGGGGAGAAAAGCTCAATAAGACTGCTTCAGCCAATAGGTTGTCTCCTTTTTACGTTCACATTATATCCCCTTAAAGAGATTGTTATAACAACAATTTGTTGTTGACATTACTTAATCTCAACACTGTCTCAGTTGACAAGACCCACTCTAATCCTTGAAAGAATAGATTGCAAGAAGACTTTATTGAGCTCTGAACACGTTGTCTACAGATTGTTTTGTTTGTTTTTGCTTGTTTTTTGTTTATTTGTTTGTTTTTGTTCGTTTGTTTGGGGGGGGGGGGGGGGGGGTTTCTTTTTGAAGCCGAACGATGGAAAAACGGAGTCAATAGGGCATTTGCCACGAATGTTCGTTCTCTATACTAGACTACTAATTTGCCCGCACTCGTTCTGCCCGAGTTACACTGACCTTTCTAATTTAACTCTCTAAATTCAACTCAGTGACATTCAAGGTCGCCGGCACGCGGCAAATGCCCTATTGTCTTAGCAGGGGTGTTGAGTTACAAAGACAGTGTATTTTTTGTTTTTGTTTTTACTACTTCCTTGCATCCGTCAGGATGCCCCTTTAAACCCCTTTCACCGCCAAAGTCGCATTTTAGCACCAAAGTGATTTACCACCTATGTCACTAAAAGGCATCAAATTGGGGTTTGTTATCCAAACACCCTATTGGTTTAGTTTTGGGAAGTAAGGATAGACTTTATTTTACATATGTCACAGAAGAATCCCCAATACTGCAGATGGATTTTGTTCTCTACCCAGGTAAATTTAATGGACATTTTTGGCTGAAATATGTCTGGCGGTGAAAGGGTTAACACAATGGATTGACTTACAAATATCTGTTTTTTCTGTGGTTCTCTGTGCCTCCAACAGGTACTCTCTGCGGGGCTGGGAGGTGGTGCGGAGGGTGGGCCACATCCACAGCGTTGCCTGCATCCTGCCCCACTTCCTGCCCAACGTCATATCCTTCACCGACGACAGGGGGCGCAGCGGATGCCTCGTGCACGGCACGTACACCTCCCCGCGAGCCATCATCCTCTTCTTCCACCCCTACAACAACAAAAAACAATCCAAATCTTCGAAAAACCAAAACCGTGATCTGAGCGGTAGGGGACATGACTACGACGTCGTTGATGGACACGCGGGGGATGGTTACTACGTTGAGGGGAAAGTTGGCCACGATTCTGTGAAGAGTAACCCCGAGCTGGATGCCGAGGTGGTGGATCAAGGGTACCAAAGAAAGGGTCACAAATCCGGTGGCTACAGCAACCACCCTGACGATGTGGTGAGAGTGTCCGGCAGTGACGGCAACCATGGTCAGTACCAGATGGGAGAGCATCACTACAACGACATGGGCAGCCCCAGCGAGCCCGAAGAGTGGAGCGAGAAATCCCGCGGCGGCAGTCAGTACCACCGCATCCAGTCCTACCACCACCCTTCTTCCAACAACAAACACAAACAGAAAAAGCAACAACAACAGATTCATAGTCAGCACAAATCTTACGCTGACGCCGACAAAAACTACGCAACGTCCATCCAAGATCCGGACCAGCAGAACTACCCGGACAACCGTTTCGGACAAACTCATTACTACCCTTACCACAACAAACGGTGGTCGCCGCGGTATAAACGAAGCCATCTGAACGACGCAGAATCCGGCCACCAATCATCGTACGACTGCCTGGCCGTCATGACCTACGTGGACAGTTACAAGTCCTTGCTGACCGTCACCTCCGACAACCCGGACGAAATCCTCTGCTGGTTCGTGGTCAACGCCAGCACCGTGGTCATCCTCAAAGCGTCCTCCTGCAACTCTCTGACGGCCCAGCGCGTGCTGGGTGACCCGTCCCTCAACGCTGACCACATGGTGCACGTGCACAGGATCCTGCACCTGCGTACAGATTCCCACGACTGCGAGGCCCTGTTCCCGGCCTACCCGGACCGTCCGGAGATCGGCGAGTTCCGAGAGGACCAGTCCAGCGGTTCAGGGTCGTCGTCGCCGTCGTCGTTGTTGTTGATGAAATCCTCGCCGTCGTGGTCGTCGTTTCGCTACGCTAGAGTTCTATTGTTGGTTTTCGTGGCGATTCTGATTGCTAGTCTTCAACGATGAGCAGCGTAGGGTGCGTGTTGGAACACTGGTTTTTGGTGACGAATCTTTTAATAAGAAATGAAACAAAGCTATACTTGTTTGCTTAAAAATTTCATTTCTGAAATGCAGGTGTATGGACAAAACGGCCTTAAGAATGTTTCTCCTTAAGGTTACAGGCCTCGCAGACCTGGTAGTTTAAAATCAATGATTTTGCTGCAAAACGGTGAAACGTTTCTTTATGCGTAGTCTAGTTTTTGCGCGCAAATGTCGCAGGCATCGCTCCGTTGGCATGTTTCAATCTTAAACCTTGTGATTTAGTAGGCTACTGCCCTTGTTATGACTTCATCTTGGTTCAAAGCTGGTGTGTGTCGACGCTGATGCTTATTATTCTTCTCTTCGGAAGAGAGAGAGCGAACAAAGGGCTGCAACTCTCATAACTAAAGACATTTTTGACAAGTCGCTAAACAAGATGGTTGAAGATGAACGAGGAAGAGAAACAAAACGATCAAAACATGACGAAAGCGCCAAAAATTGTTTTTAAAACTAACACCGTTTTCTGTGTACCGTGATATTAAAAAAAAGACCTCGTTTCCGTGTACCGTGAGGAAAAGTGAAAAATGTGTGTTTTGCCTTCAAGGTGGGTTTTTCTTGCCATAATCGCCGTAAAACGTTGTTGGAGAGTGAACAAAATGTGCACAGCGTACATGAATCCCCTCTTCTGTGCTGGTCTGTGTGATCACCGAGTGTGAAAGAAGGAAGGAGTCGGGAACTGGACCCAAAACACCCATGTTACTTTAAATGTATCAAGCAGCGAATGCAGCCTTTTCGCGAAGGGTAGACAGGCTTGTACTTGTAGACCTAATTAATTAACCAATAATAATTGCGCTTGAGGTTTTGTTATTCCATGCTTTGCAAAAACTATAGTCACATTAATGACCCGAAAGTACGTTGATTTTGCACCCTTATCAATTGATTTGTGACCTCGTGAACATTTTGCGTTAATCTTTGAATTTGTTTGTGGATTTCCTGATCACTTGATTATAAATGTTGTATGCGTTTGTGTGTAAATGTTGTATGTGCTTGCCTAAAGACTTGTTCAATGTGTGCGCGTGTGTGTATGTGCGTGTGTGTGTTTGCGCGCGTGCGTGTACGTGTGTGTGTGAAGGGCTATTTTGTATATTTTTGTCTAGTAGTTCGTCTCAAGAGTTTTCTGGCGTTTTTTGGTGTAGATTTGTTGAACCTTTCGGTGCTTCTCTCTGTGTGTTTCCTCTCTAGTCAGATGATGTTTTTTCCCATATCGGGAAGAAGGCTTACGGGGGATCTAATTCAAGTAGGGGAAGACGGGGTAAAAAGCGCATGGGCGGGTAAGAAGCCCACCCCAATTATCTCATGAAATGAAGCAAATTTCAGTCTCATTTTGCCCATGAGACGAGCGTTAATGTCTAGCATTCGTCTCATGGGCAAATTTGACTGAAATTTTCTTTATTTCATGAAATAATTGGGGTGGGCTTCTTACCCATGCGCTTTTTACCCCGTCTTCCCCTATATAAAATTGTACATAATCTTGATGATGTAAATTCCAATGACCTTTTTTATGACAAGTACAACAAATAAAACAAAAAATAGCGATGGTAAGTTGTTTCTGAACAGATCGAATACTAACACCCGCAAACAGGTTTTTTATTCACCGTGTTGTTCAAATGTGGAACGATCTACCAATTAGCATAATAAGAATGCACCTAACATTAATGAGTTCAAACATCTTTTGGACGAAACCCCAAATTTGAAAACAAAATTAAAAAGTTTCCATGAATGAATAAAGCCATTCTCTTCAAGATTTTGTTGATTAATTAGTTTTAGTTTAAGCAGACGCAAGCCAACGCAAGCCACTAAGCAATATGTCACAAGTCAAATTCATTAAGAAGGGGCGTAAAAAGGTCGAGAGGCCTATAAATAACAGCCCTACATACATACATACATACATACATATAAGCCTATTCAGCTTCGTATGATTGTAAAAGTAAGCACTATTTCTTAACAGTCGAGAGCAAATTTAGCACAACATACTTATGAGTTATATGGGTAAGTACGCATAGGTCTATGCAGCCTCATACGATTGTGAAAGTAAGCACTATTTCTTGACAGTCGAGAGAAAATCTAGCACAACATACTTACGAGTTATATGGGTAAGTATGCATAGGTCTATGCAGCCTCATACGATTGTGAAAGTAAGCACTATTTCTTGACAGTCGAGAGAAAATCTAGCACAAAATATGAGCATATATAGGTAATTACGTCTAGGCCTATATTTTGATTTTTTCACTCAGATTTTGCAGAAGTTAATACTCGATAGACAAACATTTTTGAACGGTCTGCTACTGAATTCTAAAAGTAGTCATTTTGGTGTGCATTGTATTGTTGACTATGCGATGGCTTGGAGTCAAAACGGACTATCTTTAGATAGTCCATTGACGTATTATTGGACTTATTACAAAAACTAATAACTTGTATCAAACAATGACTGCAGAAATATAAAAAGGGGGTTATGCTTTTTATATTTCCGCAGTCTTTTTTTTAAATATGCAAGTTATTAGTTTTCGAAATAAGTTCAATAATATGTCAATGGACTATCGAAAGAGTCCGTTTTGACTCCAAACCATCGATTTGTTTTATTAATGATTATATGTTTGTGTCTTTTTTCATAGCAGTGTATGGTCATGGTATGTGTACACTTTCGCAGTTATGTTGGTTACGAATAACGCTATGTCTGTGGGTTGTTGTTTAATACGCTTAATATTGTTGTCCTTTTAAGAAAAAAAACTATGTATATTTTTTCAATTTGTTGACTTGTAAAAAGCGCTATGTCGACTAAAACTGTAATGTTCACGAAGGCCGTGCGTTAATTCAGATTTGTCGTTGTTCTTTAAAGGCACGGCCGGACTATAAACGAGGGGAGGCGCTGAGCGCGCGCGCAGCTGGCGAGAGAGACGGTTCGCCCTTCTTTGTTCCCTGTTGTGCGAGCCACCGCGAGGCAGAGCTTTTCTGGCCCAAAAGACCCGATCCCTGGGATCGGTTGTTTTCCCTTTTAAGCCGACGCCAAACTGCATACGATTTGACCCCCAATACGATACGATCGCGACGATGTCTGTGAGTCATGATTCACACGAAATGCTTCCTGTCTAATAAATAACTTACTATTTTCGCTCGCTATGCTCATGTAGACCGCAATACACGAATCAAATCAAATATCCGATACCAACAAAAAAATATATATATTTTATCAGATTCGTGTACGGGAGACTACAATCATAGTGAACATAACTAGTAGGATTTCATCAGATTTATTTAGACAGTAGAATTTCACGTCAATCATGCCTCACAAAAAGTGTCACAATCGGGTCGTAGTGACTCGAATCGTATGCAGTGTAGCCGGTCCTCTGCGAAAGGTTGTACCGTTCGTTTGTGATAATTCTTTACCAACAGAGCCAGTGATTGTTTGTGGTTATTCTTGTCGCGTTGTCCCCCCCCCCCCCACACCACCACCCCCCACCCCCACCCCCTCATCTATCCCATCCCCAACCTTGCCACCCCATCACCGCACACACACACACACACACACACACACACATACGCATGCGTACACGCACGCGCGCGCGCACACACACACATACACACACATGTATACATACACGCACATACATATGCATGCGCACACGCACGCGCACATGCTCTCTCTCTCTCTCTCCCTCTCTCTCTCTCTCTCTTCTCTCTCTCTCTTCTCTCTCTCTCGCTCTCTCTCTCTCTCTCTCTCTCTCTCTCTCTCTCTCTCTCTCTCTCTCTCTCTCTCTCTCTCTCTCTCTCTCTCTCTCTCGACACTACTAGTATCATGTGTATTGATTATTGATGATGATGATTATGTATTCCTTTTTTTATTATTTGATGGATTGTTTATTAAGCTTACTATGGCTGTTGATCTTTGTTTGTTCACTTCCCCTTCATAAGGGGCCTTGGCTTATTTGAATAAATTATTCGCATTCTCTCTCTCTCTCTCTCTCTCTCTCTCTCTCTCTCTCTCTCTCTCTCTCTCTCTCTCTCTCTCTCTCTCCTCTCTCTCTCTCTCTCTCTCTCTCTCTCTCTCTCCTCTCTCTCTCTCTCTCTCCTCTCTCTCTCTCTCTCTCTCTCTCTCTCTCTCTCTCTCTCTCTCTCTCTCTCCTTCTCTCTCTCTCTCTCTCTCTCTCTCTCTCTCTCTCTCTCTCTCTCTCTCTCTCTCTCTCTCTCTCTCTCTCTCTCTCCCCCCCTCTCTCTCTCCCCTCTCTCTCTCTCTCTCTCTCTCTCTCTCTCTCTCTCTCTCTCTCTCTCCCCCTCTCCCCCTCTCTCTCTTATTGCTCTATCTGTCTGTTTTCCATTTGTTCTTTGAGACCACGTGATCGGATCGCTTCGTACAGTCGTGCGATTTTAGTGGACGTGTGGCTGGCCCTTTAGTCTCTAGCGAGTACAATAAGAACCTTTTCACTTGTGAGTCGATGTGTCATAATAATTATGATTATGTGTGACAAAGCCGTCTAGTTTGCATTGCTAATTAATAGTTTTGTTTGATTGATTGTGTGGATTTTTTTTTCTTGATTTTTTTCTGATTTTTTTTTTTTTTTGGGGGGGGTGTTGCAGCATCTTTTTACTGTTGCCCTTTCAGTAAAGGTAAAGTAATTTGTGAGCTCTGACAATAAGTAACACGGCATCTGGACAATTTGACGCATTATGGGCTATTTTTGTTAAAAGTTTAACCATTGTTGAATGTTATGCCATTTTCATGTCTACCCTTCTGGTTTATTACTTATATTGGAGAAGAGGTAGGCCTAGCATTTCAAAATGGAAAGCTTTGACTATTTTTAATTTAACTTGCTATTCGCTTACGATTAGGTATGCTTATTTATTCATCAGATATTTAGTTTTTATCCAATCGTCATTCATCTGTGCAGTTTTAACTTCATGCTAGTGACTTTTAGCCAAAGCGTTACGTGTGGCGATTTTGAAACAAATCTGTAGGCTAGTAACGGTAAATTTTACAGTCATTTTATTTTTGCTATTTTGTTTACATTCATAGTGATATTTGTTTGACAATTTTATTTCACATGTGATTTTTTTTTAATTCATATTCTTGGCTGCTGCCCAGCATTCAAACTAAGCAAAACTGATTTTTTAACAAGATATGAAGAGGAGGAGATATTTTGGCCAAAAGTTTAACTGTATATAGATGATGTGATTAGGATCAAACATCAGAATAGTACACGCATTTTTTTTTTTTAAGCGTATTAAAGGGACACTCTGACGGATGCGTTTTTCCAAGACACATGTCGAGGTCACCAGAAACACAGCCTTTTCAAGGATCGGAACACTCACTTTGCTCTGGTTTCTTAGAAATCAAACCGTCGACACGGCGATTCCTTCTTGGCAGAGTTGCCGAAGAGAGAAGCCATTTTGGGAGGGGTGGGTGGAGGCCACTGAGAGAGGGTGAAGCTTGTTTCTTCTTTGTAGTGCAGTGGGGGAAAAGGAGCTATTACCTTTGTTGTGAGCAAAACTCCTTTTGGTAAACTGTATAAAAACTGTATAAAAAGGCTTGTTTTGTGAACATTTCGTGCAAACGATTTGGTCTAACTCAGGAGGCCATTAGAAAAGATAAGGCGCATGCCTTGTCTTTCACTGAAAGAATATGACTACCAGCACCTCCGCCAAGGAGGAATTGCCGATTTGACGGTTTGATTTCTGGGAAACCAGAGCAAATTGAGTGTTGCGATCTCTGTAGATGGTGTTTTCCTGGTGATCTCGACGTGTTTCTTGCAAAACAAATCATCCGTCAGGGTGCCCCTTTAAGAAAATATATCGAAGTCATGTATTGATAAATCATCGTCAATAGAGCCGAATTGAAATTCAATCATTCATGTTTTGCCAATAAGCAGTCTAGCTGTTTCGTTTTGGGGGGAAAGTGTGGAGTGGTACAGTGGTAGCGCGTTCGCCTCGTGTCAAGTAAACCCGAGTTCGAACCTGGGTACAGGGGATTTTTCGTCTCACTTTGCACTAGTCCTTGCGGTCTGAACGTGGAGTCTTTCGGATTAGACGATAAACCGAGGAGTGTGCCCATGCACTTAGCACACGTTAAACACTGGCAACGAAAAAGTTGTCATTTGGTCAAAATGTACCCCCCTCCCTTCCTTCCTCATCAGTCACACAAAAATCGCATGCCAAAAAAATATTATAATAAAATAAAATTGGGTGGCGCGCCTCTGGCTGCGACGCGCTCTCCAGGTGGGAGCAACCCGAATTTCACAGAGACGCCTCTGTGACTATAATGCACCTAACCTAACCTAACCTAAAAGAGGAAATGAAAATTGGAATGGCGGGTCCATGGACCATTTGGTTGGGGTTTTTTTTTAGTTTGTAATGCTAAAGCTATGCAGACTTTGCGCTTTAATTAAAATTTTCGTTGACAAATTTGCATTCGAATTTTAGGTATGACACTTTTGTTGTATTCGAGGTTCAGATTGTGTTGTTTTTACATAAGTGCACAAGGTGACGATGCCAAAGGGATGGGCTGGCCTTTGGGGACCTTCCTCAACGCCAGCTGTGTCCTCCAATCCCTTTGGCCGAGAGAGTGGGGATGTACCCTGAGCAAGGCATCTCCACTATAAACAAATTATCGCCCAGCCCGCCGGAATAGTATCTGCCCCCTCTGCTATCTGGCAGTCATTGTCGGAAACGACAGACTTGCATACAATACAATACAATACACATGGTGACGATGTCAATAACATGGCTGGTCTTCGTTTTGGTTTTATGCGTTTGAATGATTACTTCTGAGTTACGAGAAGTGGAAATACAGCATAATGGTTCATAACAGGCATGGCACAATGAATGAATGAAATTTTGGGCTTTACGTCCTCTCGACCAGGGAAGGCACATATGGAACATTTGTATTGGGTTAGTATGAGGAACTAAAAATAAAACAAACGCAAGACACAAAAGACGAAACAAGGACGTGGACGGGACATATAATATAAAGGGGGAGTTCTTAAAAGCGCAAGTTTATTTATTACATTGAAAGGATTTAAAATGTATAAAATATAGTATTTTGTGTCACAATATAACGCCCACGTTATTCATAGTACGCTGTTTTCTAGTCAGTATCCTACCCATACAATTTTACACAGCTTTTATTTTAAGTTATTCCAGTAGTTGTATGATGGATGAACGTGTTCAGGGACTTTTTTTTATAGATACTTTAATAATTCATCTGAGCTCGCTGTCATGATCAACCATCTTGTAAAGGTAATGGGAATTTATTTGACTATTTTCAATATCCGTGTTTGTCTTTGAGTGGAATGCTGCCAGGTATATAATGGGTTTGTTTTTTGCTTTAAAAAAAAAAAGAAACACAAGAAAAGTAAAATTGTTTCTAAATGAACTGAAACTGGTGCAAAGTTGTCACGAATCTCATTCTTGTAATGATTATTGATTATGCCTATACAATCTTAAAAATAGCGTATTTCTAAGTGAATTTGGAGTCGATTGGTTTACCTGTTGTCGTTTCTGTTAACGTTGGTTTAATACGATATTCATACTGTACTAAAACATTATGCACGCGACTTACATGAGCATCTGAAAGCGCTTGAATACATTCATCTTTTGTACGTGCCTATACACACCGTAGCTTGTGTAGTTCATTGCATAATTATTATTATATCTTGTTTTTTTATAGCTTTATTCCCTCTGGTGGGTTATGCAGTGCAAAGGAACTTCCTTGTTTGTTTTTTAATAGGAATTGTTCGGAAATAATTAAAGGGAGTAATTTCAAGGTGTGTGTGTGTGTGTGTGAATGATCCCGCCTAAACAAATGGGGGCAAGCAGAAAGTTGCATTGGCTCTATAATGTAGCCGTCGCCTCGTGTGTTTGAGTAGACAGACATGACAAAGAACACAGCGCGTCATTCTAAAGTTGTCGTCATTTATATTGACGTCACATTTTGCAAAGTTCAATCAGTTTGTGGCCACTTGTAATCACCCCTCATTTCTCTAAAAAAAAATAAAAAAAATTTGCAAGTCGCTCATTCGCATCCTGGTTTATCTCTTCGTCGCCATGTTTGCTATGGTTTTGTCCCTCTCTGGTCGAGGTAAACAACTCTAGTTTTCACGAAGTTCTCTCCCCTAGTTTTTCTCTCTGAAAATCGTCTATTGTTCAATCTTGGGTTCGTGGAAAAGGTCATAGCGTCATCTTCTCTTTGTGCTGTCTCTGGTTTGTTTGAAGGAGATGATTATAATAAGGCATCATAATGTATAAGTTAAATAAAATATTAGCTACATTTTATGCACTTGGTGTGTGGGTTGTTTTGTTGTTGTTGTTGTTTTTACTTGTGACTGTTCTCTAGCTGTATAAATATATAGAAATTCTGATCGCTTCTCGTCCTTTTGGCTAAGACAGTGATTCAGGAACATACATTTTTGTTTATACCCTGGATGGTTTGTTCAGCCCGTCGTACATGGCGAAAGTCGACACGCGACGTTAAACTGAACTTCCATCCATAAATATATAGAAATGCTGATCACTTCTCGGCCTTTTGGCTAAGACAGTGATTCAGGAACATAAATTTGTGTTTATACCCTGGTTGGTTTGTTCAGCCCGTCGTACATGGCGAAAGCCGATACGCGACGTTAAACTGAACTTCCATCCATAAATATATAGAAATGCTGATCACTTCTCGGCCTTTTGGCTAAGACAGTGATTCAGGAACATAAATTTGTGTTTATACCCTGGTTGGTTTGTTCAGCCCGTCGTACATGGCGAAAGCCGATACGCGACGTTAAACTGAACTTCCATCCATAAATATATAGAAATGCTGATCACTTCTCGGCCTTTTGGCTAAGACAGTGATTCAGGAACATACATTTTTGTTTATACCCTGGTTGGTTTGTTCAGCCCGTCGTACATGACGAAAGCCGATACGCGACGCTAAACTGAACTTCCATCCCATAAATATATATTATTGAGTTGTAAGCTTGGTTTTGGTCTTTACTGTGGTGACAGTAATTAGTTTAACAAAGGAAAATTAGCAGTTGACAGGACTAAAATGAACTAACGATTGGACTTGGATGGCTTGTTGAATTGACGTGGATATGTTATTTTGTGTGTTTTAGTAGGTCGGGCTGTGAGATTTAATTCTGTGGGTGTTTTTTTCGTGATTGAAGTGCATGTTTCTGACAGAAAAAGAAGCAGAACAGTTTATTTATGAGGCAGAAGTTTAGTTTTGAAACGGAGAAAATGCTGTTCTGGTTTTCAACCTTCTAATCGTCTCGATACACGTTAACATTTGTCACTGTTTCCCCATAGCAACACAGTGACAGTCACTCACAAGATTACTTGCATAGCACTGTGTTGCCATGGGGAAAGAGTGAAAAATGTATATATATATATATATATTTATGGTTCATTCGAAGAAATGTTGGGGTTTAGTTGTTTTTGTTTGGGTCCACTTATTTATTGTTTTTGTTTTGTTTGTTTGTTGTTTTTGTTTGTTTGTTTGTTTAGTTGCTGTTGTTTGGGTTTTTGGTGGGTGTGGGTGTGCGTGCGTGTGCGTGCGTGCGTGCGTGTGTGTGTGTGCTTGTGCGCGCGTGCATGTGTGTGTGCATGCGTGTGAGTGAGTGTGGGTGTGTCTTTTTTGTTGGGGGGGGGGGTCGCTTTTTGACCTACCTTATACATATTATGGTAATAAGATCATTTCCTTTTCTTTTTTCCCTACTTGGTTGTGTAATGTGTACAGACTGGAGTTGTTCATCATCATTATCTATGGCTGACAAGCTGTTGCCACGGTTACTAGTTTGTTGTTCATGGCGACAGAATGGCCAATGCGAATAAAAGTCTTGTCAGACTGTTTTAAAACCCCGTGAAGAACTAGCCCAAACCAGTCTTGTTTGACTAATGTATTTTTTAACGATCGAAAACTCTCCAACATCTCAATTGTTTTTATGTGGATTGCTCAAGCGTATTGCTGACTTGTCAACGAGTTTGGTGTGGATTGGGTTATATAATGATATCGGGAGGTAGCGAGAAAATGGGGATTTCGTGATGAATGAATTCCATTGTTGTGTGATTTAGACGTTTTAGAGAAATGAGATTAGACCAGAGAGCAATCGTAAACATAGACACTAGTAATGTTTTATGCATGTCTTGTAGAACTCAAAAGGGTCCCGAAAGTAGACAATACTATCCAAAAATGATATATATCAGATAGATGTGAACCTGAAATATCCGATTCTTATGAAAATAAATATGAAGGGTTTGGGATGGAAAAAAGAGTGGTTTGGGGTATGATGCAAAAGCAAAATAAATTCAATCCCATGGGTGGTGCAAACATAATTTGATTTTTGTTTAACGAAATAATCCATCTTGTAATCGGCCAGTTAAGCTTGTTGTTAATGGTCAACTTAGGACGCTGATTTGACCGCCCGCCTTGGGGGCAATCCAACCAGTAGGGGCTTAGCGCGTGATATTCTTAAATGGGCGTAGTGAGAGAGAGAGGGGGGAGGGACTCATCTCCCTCTCTCTCTCTCTCTCTCTCTCTCTCTCTCTCTCTCTCTCTCTCTCTCTCTCTCTCACTACGCCCAGCTAAGAATATCACGCGCTAAGCCCCTACTGGTTTGATTGCCCCCTGGCGGTCAAATCAGCGTTCTAAGTTGACCATTGTTTGCATGTTACGTACTTGTTACTTGCAATACTTTCGTTATGTTGTGTGTACTGAGTTGTAATCGATAAAGGCCAAAATAATCACACAGACACGATGCGTGCTGCTTACGGCATCTCTACTTTTTTTTAATTTATTGACTTCTTTTTTTACAATACATATTGTACACACATATATATCATCAATTTTTTACATGCATTAATGTATTGCTTTTTGTTGTTGTAATAATAAAAGGAGGGAACGAAAGAAAAAAAAAAGAAAAAGAGTGAACATGAAAGAAAGAACAAAAAAACAACAACAACCGTAGCTGACAAGACAAAATAGACACGCATAAACAAAATAAAGGACAAGCACACGACAAACAAAAAACAAAACTAAAACCACAGATAAGAACATCTTCTGGTGTATGTGACAGCGAGCGAAAATTCACAGATACACAAAATCAACATAAAATTATTCAAGTCAAGCAAATTCACATTAATCAGGAAGATGAAGAAAATTACTTACACGTACACGCGCGCGCGTGCGCACATTGAACAAGAGATATATCATGAGCGCATGGAAACAGAAGTGAGATGCGAATCAAAAGACAAGCTGTCAACCAAATCAATAATTTAGCCCAAATACACATTTACACTGGGTCTATTTAAATTCATGATAAGCACACAAAATTGTAGCAAATAAGAGAGGGGGGATGGGGGGGGGGGGGGGGGGGGACACACAGATACAAACAATTGTTTTAGCCTGAGATTTCAAAGGCAGGCACATAAGAGGCCCATTTGGCAACAAACTCATTATGCATCAAATCTTTACGGGCAATATACTCTTCAACAATATATCTGTATTTTATCTTATTTATAAAACCTTGCAGTACAGGTACAATACTGTTCAATTTACAATTGTATATGTACTCTTTTGCAAGTAACATAGCATCTCTACTTCATTCATAGTCCGTTCTAACCGTTTCGTATTGTTTACGTCAAAAACATTCACGCATGCGCAGTGGCAATGTCATTACCATATTAAAAACTCTGGGGGTTCTTTGGAAGATACGAAAGATTAGTATCTATGGTGAAAGCAAAAAAACCACTAAAAAACATTCCACTAAATTATCTGTTGTACCCAAGACTTCGAACAATTAAATTGGCCAGGGTTGGTGTTTGTTGAGCACTGTATTATAATATTTTGTATGTTATTAAGTTAAAGGAGTGTTGCTATTGTTGCTGTCCAGTAAATTCAATCCTAGTATTTCCGATGTGTAATGGTCTTTTTTTAGGATTTGGACACGAAAGCTTTGTCATTCCATGTGTTTCCATATTTGCCATAAGTAACGATTGACACGTTTTCATTCCTTTTTTTATGTATATTATTTTTCACTGTAGGAATAGTAGAATTCCATGTCAAATCTTGTGACTTTTGTTGATTCTTTAGTGTTCTATGGGTGTTTATTAAAGTGTTTGTCTTAAGTTAAATAGTGTTGTGAAAACAAAGTGTTGAACGAGTACCTGAACGTACTTCATTTCCCAAACGGTGTTACTTTGATACTTCAAACATAACATGTGGATGCATTTTGATGAACAACGGGGATTTTGTTTATAGGTTTTGCAATAGCTTATTGGGATGAGTTGAAATCAGCGTCACCATATGGCTTGATTTTAACCCTTTCAACGCCAGTCATTTTTCTGCTAAAACTATATTTCGTCTCATGAAATAAAGCAAATTTCAGTCAAATTTGTCCATGAGACGAATGCTAAACATTAACACTCGTCTCATGGGCAAAATGTGACTGACATTTGCTTGATTTCATGAGATAATTGACATGGGCTTCTTACCCGCCCATGGGCGTTTTACCCCGTCTTCCCCTATAATTATGGACGGCTTTACAATTGCAATGGTTTGGATGATAATTTCTTGATGGCTATATTATCAACAAAAAAGTGTTTTATCTGTCCTTTTGCTTTTGTTGTTACTGTTGTTGTGTTTAATTTTGTGCGGTTTTTTTTTCTTCTTCTCTGTTTCTTTGTTTGATTACCAGCCGCGACCGAAGAGAGCGAAGCTGGTAATGTTTTCAGTGGAGTCTGAAGCCGACCGACTGACTATCTATCTATGTATCTATCTGACTGACTGACTGACTATCTATGTTAACATGATAACGTTTGAACGGAGGGACTTAGGACGCTCAAATTGTGCATGCGGATAGGTACTAGCAATACCTAAGTCAAGTGCGAAAATAAAGGTCAAATGTCGAAGGTCAAGGACACTGGAGCCGAAAATGCTGCCGAACATTTGGCACGATGCTGGTAGGTACTAAAGATATCTAGGCCAAGTTTAAAAATGAAGGTCATAGGTAAAATGTCAAGGTCACTGGACCCCAAATGCTGCCGCGCGGTTGGTGGTCTAGCGTCTTACCGCTCTAGTTATTTTTATGTGTTTTTCTTGTTTCGGGGGGGGGGGGGGGGGGGGGGTATTTTCGAGTTCTTACTTTGTGATGTTCCATTTTACTGATCCGTTTTAGTTCTTCTTATCAGCACCGTGTCGATATGTTGTTAAATCCCGGTGCCTTGTATTTTTCTGTTCATATGCTGCTTTTTTTTACGTGGTGGTATAATCATATACATTATATTTATTGGCGGTCAGAGAGTGTGTGGATTTTTCCTCGCATAATCGTATAATAAAATACAGTGGAACCTCCCTTATAAGACCTCATTTTGGATGATTTTTGAAGGTCTTATAAGGGAGGGGCCTTATAAGGGAGGTAATTTTAATACCTACAAAGAAGGGCAATGTCTCAGAGAAGTAGGTTTTATGTGGGAGGGAGTCTTATAATGGGAGGTCTTATAAGGAGGTTCCACTGTAGTAATCAGTCTTCTGTATGGACGCTTAAGTTTTAACGGATACGCCGACAATCGTTTATTAAATGAGAGAGACATGTGCTACCGTTGTACGAATAATTATTACAATTATGAATCAGTAATTTCAGTTATGAATTGTCATTTAAGCAACACAATTTTTAGTCATCTTCAAAAAAGAAAAAGATTCAGACACTTTGATAGAGACATGTAAGATCTAGTTTCGATTTGCTAAAAAAATATTTTCTATCTTGTTGATATGAGAGCGCGAAGCGCACGAAAATTGAGATTCAGAACGCATAAATGCGTGAATGCACGCACGCACGCACGCACGCATACACACACACTCACGGACGCACACACACACACACACACACACACACACACACACACACACACACACACACACACACACACACACACACACACACACACACACACACACACACACACACACACACACACGCGCGCGTGGAAACGCACGGTTACAGGATGTAATAGGTGGTCGAACTTTACGCGGTGACAGTCCTGAGATGACCATATAGCTGTTGACGAGACCATACTAGAAAAATAAATAAATGAAATACGGTTACAGGAACAAAAAGTGCAAGACGTTTTTTAACAAAAAGAAGACACGAGAAAAATGATGATTGAAAACTATCTGTCCTTTTGCGTGTTCAAAGTATTTGTAACCAAGCATCCCTTTCTTTCCTTATTAATATGATTGTATCTGAGCCATTGCTGTCTTTCTAGTACAATCAAAGGATTTTTTTCTCTTCAATTATTGAGAAATATTGTGGCAATCTTTTCTTTTGTTCTGCAGAGGAGAACTTGCTCGTGTGTGTGCCCTCAATAACGAACAATGTTTACTCCTCAACAGTTCTTTTGTTGTTTGTTTGTTTTTCTTGTGTTAGAAACGACTGATCATTCGATATAATTTATTTACGAGAATTGAAAGCTGCTCAGAAGTAGAAGCAATATGATCATTTGCTTGTTGACTGGTTTTAGAGGTACAGAAAGCAACCATGAGTTCTAACGTGTAATCCTTCACGCGCTTAATATACCTACAGTTGGGTTGGGTTGGGGGGTTTTAATGCCAAAAGCTTGCAACGTTTATGCCGTCATGAATACTTTGGAATCTTTTTGTTGCTGTTGATTTGTTTGTTTGTTTGTTTGTTCTTCTCTTTGTTGTTTGTTTAGTTGTTCGGTGCCATCGTCCCTTATTGGCCATTGCAACGACCACCTTTTGCAAGAATGAATGCCCTTGGTGGGTGGGGGAAGATGCTTGAGTACTGACCAAACAAGAGAATAACTCTCGCCAATAACCCTATTTGAGGCCACTGAATGGCTGCCTTTTGCAAGAGTGAATTCCCGTTTGGATACTGACCAACAAGGGCTTAACTCTTGCCGTCAAGGGCGTTAATAACCCTAGTTGCAGTGGCCAATATTCTGCAGACCTGAACAGTTCTTTCTCTTATTGGTACCTCTTTGCCAAATTTTTTACAAACACAGGCACAATGATTGATCACTCGTAAAAAATAAATATTAAGAAGAAGAAGAAAAAAGGTGGGGGGGGGATAAGTTCAGCCAAGACTGTTATGCGCAAACATCGAGAAAGCACTTTGTGATTTTTTTTCCAATGCGCGCGTAAATAATAATGTCTTCAATTACGTTGTCCAAAAACGTGCTTTAAGAAGAAACGTGTGGTACAATTTTCTTGGTTTATGTGTGTTTGTACATTGAGATTCCGTATGGGAGAGTTTGAGTATTATGGAGGCATCCCGTTTCGCCCTGTTCCCATTTCGCCCTGTTCCCATTTCGCCCCGTTCCCATTTCGCCCTGTTCCCACTTCGCCCTGTTCCCACTTCGCCCTGACGATTACGGCAGTGTCTTTTTCGCCCCGTTGCCAGTTTTGCTCTGCTCTCTCTCTCTAAGATCCAACACAGTTATCAATGTTGGAATCTATTGATAAAAACTATGGTTTCAAATTTAAGAAGTTCATAAAGAAAAAGAAAGAAAATGAGATTTCTCTCACACTGTGCCCATAAAAAAAACTGGCTTCACTGGAGTTCATCAATGCTAAAATGTATTGATATGGATCCCCCTCCCACCCTTTTTCTGCCCCCCCCCCCCCCCCCCCCCCCCCCCTTCCCGAACAGCGAATTTGTTTGAACCCTAATACATGTCAATATTTGCCAGTTACAGCAGATGAACATTAGGGATAAGACGGGGTAAAAAGCCCATGGGCGGGTAAGAAGCCCATGCCAATTATCTCATGAAATAAAGCAAATTTCAGTCACATTTTGCCCATGAGACGAGTGTTAATGTTTAGCATTCGTCTCATGGGCAACATTTGACTGAAATTTGCTTCATTTGATGAGGTAATTGGCATGGGCTTCTTACCCGCCCATGGGCTTTTTACCCCGTCTTCACCTACTAAATATTTATTGATATGGATCCCCCTCCCACCCTCTTTCTCCCCCCCACCCCCCACCCCCTCCCCGAGCAGCGAATTTGTTTGAACCCCAGTACATGTCAATATTTGCCAGTTACAGCAGACGAACATTATTGGAAGAAGAGAAGAAGAATACGTTAGAAACCAAATTGGGAAATCAAACTGTTCAGCTATTTTCCCGCGACAGATAGATGACAATAATGGCATTTGCCACGTGAGGACGACATTGAATTTCACGGAGTTGAATTTGGAGAGTTGAGTTAGAAAGGTCAGCGTAGCTCGGGCAGAACGAGCGCGGGCAATTTAGTAGTCTAGTATAGAGAACGAACACTCGTGGCAAATGCCCTATTCATAGTGAACGCGAGAGACAGGGCATAATGGGAACAGGGCGAAAGGCGACATGGCAAAATGACACGGGTTGCCAGGGCGAAACGGCATTGCCACTGCGGGGTTGATGAAGTTTTGTTGGCAGAAAAAACAACCCAGGGCAAAACGGTATCTCCCCATTATTATAATGTTAAAAATTTGTTGTTATTAATCTATCAGTCATTGAGTTGTTGTTGTTGTTGTTGTTGTTGTTTTTTGCGATACTTTGATCATTGATATATTTTTTTACCCAATGCTCAGAGCAAACTCCTTTACCTCTGCGAATGATATGATGTTTTTGTTGGTTTATTAGGATTCCGAATCCTACTGGATTCCTGTTGATACAGTGACACATATATCTTCTATGTCGTACGTGTATTTCAAGTTCATTTTGTCTTACTTCATTAAATTAAGTGGGCCTCTGCAGTTGTCTTCTGTGGTCAGTTTTACTGGTTCAAACATTCTCAAACCGTGTGTTTTTCTCCATTACTATCAGAAAAAGGGGAAAGAAAGAAAAGGAATCAGTCTGTAGGTATCATTATCAAAAAGTTTCGATTTAACTCTTTTTTTTAAATAACCTGAAAACACAAAAGAAAATCATGTTATCTTTATTGCTAAAAGAAACAAAAATATGTGTATTTCTGTGTTAGGTTCTTTATCAGCTTGAAAACCAGATTCTAAACCAAAAAATGCTTTCGAAATTTGGTTTAAATCATCTCTTTTTTTTAAATCAAAAAACAATCTTGATTTGCATGCAAGCAACAATTTGTAGATTATAAACAGATTATTTTTTCTCTTTTTTTTTTTACATGTAATTTTGTATTTTGGTTCCCTTTCTTTCTTTCTATTCTTTTATTTTATTTTCATTTTATTAAGTTCTCTCTTTCATTCTTTTTTTTTAAGTCATCGAGTAATTACAGTGTTGTGTTGTGTGGTGACTGATAATTATGATTCCCAGTTTTCTTGGCAAATATGATTGCGCTACCCGACACCTTTATGTTTTACGTTGTTGTTATTTTGATATATAAAAACCTGTAGTTGTTCTTATCGCTTTCTTTTTTGTTGTTAATCAATTGAGCTGTGTTTGACTACCACACACGGTCGACTATCTTATTGTGTTTTGGTGCGAATGGTTTTAATTCTGAATATTACTTGACAGTTTTATGTTTTTTGTTGTTGTTGTTGTTGTTGTTTTGGTATAAATTTTGTAGTTGTTCAAGGGTTTCCTTCTTTTTTTTCTTAATCCATTTACTTTTCAATGACGTCATACACTCACCTAGCGCATGACATCACAATGATAGTGTGCAAGCAAATGCGCTAAGAATTAAGTTTTCTTTGGTGCCACCGTTATACCTGTACATTACAAATGGATGAACCGTTGCCAAACTTTACTGAACAACCCACGTATCTTGTAGTGGCATTCAACGGACAATAGTTTATTTAACCAGTTATCCTGACTTCTACCGGTTTCGTGTTTCTTTTTTTGCAATTAGTTTTTAGCTTGTTTAATAGGTGTGTTTTTTTTGTTGTTGTTGTTGTGTTTTTTGTGTGTTTTTTATTGTTGTTGTTGGGGTTTTATTGCTTTTTGTTTTGTTGTTGTTTTCGGTTGATGTTTTTTGGCGGGTGATGTTTGTTCGTTGTTGCTGTTTTCTAGATTCCCTCAATTTGGTGTTTTTTTAATTGTATCTGAGCAGCTTGACATGAGTATTAATTTTGGTTTATTTTCATGATCCGTCTCTCTTTCGTTTCTCTGTGTCACTAACAGGTGATTTTCTCGCCTATGAATGTTACTGACTTGCCTTTTGAATTGAAATCATGAACGCTAAAGCAAAAGACCAGTCAAACACTTGAGCAGTCTTATTTTGTTTCAAGTTGGTGAACTGTTTATTTCCCCCAGGGAATTTGGGCAACAAAGTTTATTCTTTTGAAGTATTCCAATTTTTCATCTAGAGATTGACAAAACATTTTTTTAAAATTTGCTACTATTATTTTTGAGGGGTGAGTGTGGGGGGGGGGTCAGTATCCAATATTTTCCCCGCAGTTCAATTGTCTTCTTTTTCCTGAATTTGTCACATGGTCCTTTCTTTCTTTCTTACACTCTGCTACAACAAGGAGAAAACATCTCAAGATTCCAATTTTTAATCTAGAGATTGACAAATTATCTTTTTTTTTGCTGCAATTTTTATGAGGGATGGGGTGGGGGATCAGTAGCCAATATTTTGTCCCGCAGGTCAACTGTCTTCTTTTTCCTGAATTTGTCACACTGTCCTTTCTTTCTTGCACTCTGCTACAACAAGGAGAAAACATCTCAAGAGGAAATAGTGTTCGCAATTAGTGATTTAAACAAAAATGTTGTTGTTGTTGTTGATGGCGCAATGGAAATAAAGATGTGAAGTTGAACATGATGGCTAACCGGTTGGACAATGTGAAGCTGCCATCTGCCGTCGAATGCTGCAGAAGAAGAAAAAGAAGAAAATAATTAGATGCTGTAGAGATAGATAATCGTGTCACGTGAGGAATTAACGAAAAGCAGACCAGGGTCGAGTTTCTCTAGACGACAGTCGCCGCGCGCATAACTGTTACGCCAAAAGGGGTCTACGAAACACTTTAGAAAACGTCTGCGGAAGAATATTGCAAGCTCTTGTCTGATTGGTCCAAAAAAAAGTATTATTTTAACCAAACTTTAATGGACCAAGCAACAACAAGAAATGTATTCACCCCCTGCTAGTTCCGGATAGTTCGCCGCTTGCTCGGTGTTTGGCAAGAACAAAACGTCACGCGAACTATCGGCTAACGAATGGTGTTTCTTAGACCCTTTTTGCCGATTTGACCGAGCGCAACGTAACGTTAGCCCTTGTGAAACGGACCCCATGGAAATCAACTTGGCTTGTGTTTTTTTTTTTTTTTGTTTTTTACAAAACCCACTCACTCACAGCACACGAAAAATCCCCACAGTCTGACACCTTTTAGTCTCCCACAGAGAGCTATTTGTTTCAAGTTGTTTCCTTTAACAGAGGCAAAATATTCTTTTCATTGATTGTGGTTAGGGATAGAAAAAGACCTTGCAAATGGTATACCACTACGAAACGATGTAAGCCTACATATGGATAAAACACTTTAAATTGGTTTAATGCTGGTGATGAGTGTTAACAAAAGGCGTGAACTAAAAGGAGTCTCAAACCGGTTCATATTCTGATCGCTTCTCGGCCTTTTGGCTAAGACAGTGATTCAGGAACATCAATTTTTGTTTATACCCTGGTTGGTTTGTTCAGCCCGTCGTACATGGCGAAAGCCGATACGCGACGTTAAACTGAACTTCCATCCGGAGTCTCAAACCGGGTGCTGTGCATTGTGGCATAAAGTTCTCTTTGATATGTTGCACTTTTTAAAAAGCGTTTATCATCATCATCATTATAACCACCACCACCTCCACCAACATTCATCATCATCAACACCATCATCATCATTATTGTTGTCGTCGTCGTCGTCGTCGTCGTCGTCGTAGTAGTAGTAGTAGTAGTAGTAATTTTAAGGTAATATATCCGCATTCCCTGATGCACAAAATAAACTTTGCGAAAAAAAAATTCTTTTGATTGTTTATTTCTTAACTCTGTAATTAGTCCGCGTAAACAAAGTTTTGTTTGGAAGACAGGGTTACAAAATGAACACACACAAAAATATCATATAAACGAAAAATAACCCTCATTGAACGTCAGATTTTTTTATAATTATATACTACTACCGTCAAATATGTAAAATGTGCAAAATTACAAGGGAAAAAAAAACGAAAGGTGAGAACTGAATCACTAAAGAAACATGTTTGAAAAAAAAAATTGTAATAGATAGATGCACTCAATAAGCCCTTTATTAGGTCAGAAAATCTTTTGGACATTTTTGCTTAACGGTTTACGGATGTCATCTTTTTGAGACATAATTTGTCTCCTTGGTTGAAATGAAGTGGATTTTTTTTTTTTTGGCATTTTTTTATGGTTACCTTTTTGTGTCCTTAACCCCCCTCTCTCTCTCTCTCTCTCTCTCTCTCTCTCTCTCTCTCTCTCTCTCTCTCTCTCTCTGAAAACGTTAACCTTAAAAATAAAGTTAAAGTTTTCAAAGTTCTCTCTCTCTCTCTCTCTCTCTCTCTCCGTCTCTCTCTCTCTCTCTCTCTCTCTCTCTCTCTTTCTCTCTCTCTCTCTCTCTCTCTCTCCCTCTCCCTCTCTCTCTTATTCTCTGTCTGTATGTTTTCCATTGACTGTTTCACTTTATTATTATTATTATTATTATTATTAAGAAACTAATAATACTTATTTTAAATTTTCTGTGTATAGAAATTGTTGAAATAAAACAAAACACACACTTCAATTTTGTTTAGCTTTCAATGCGTTCGAATGCAATATTTGAGTGATAAAAAAAAATCTAAATTATTTGTTGGAATTGGAAAGACAATATGTATGTTGGTTATTGGTGTGGGGTTTTTTTTTCATTTAAAAAAATATACAACAGCTCATTCATTTAACAAGGATGTTCGAAATAAATCTTGTTTCCACTTCTCATATTTTCCTGGTGGTCTAATTTTATTGGATGAATCTTTTTTATAGTGAAAGTCTCTCTCTCTCTCTCTCTCTCTCTCTCTCTCTCTCTCTCTCTCTCTCTCTCTCTCTCTCTCTCTCTGTGTCTCTGTGTATCAGCCTCTCTATCTCTGTCTCTCTCGTTTATTCACTAAACACTAGTATTAAGAAGCCGTAATAGGTTAAGATATACGGGTCAATAATCAGAAGCTTGAGACCGTGCGCAGCTTCAAAATCCTAGGAGCAATTGTATCAGACGAAGGATCCAATTAAAGCCTGAAGTTCTCCAGGATAGCCCAGACCTCTGCTGCAATGACCAAGCTCAAAACCATCTGGAAAGACAAGAACATCGCTGTCGGCTCAAAGATTAGACTGATGCGCTCACTGGTCATGTCAATATTTATAAGCTATCCACAAAAAGTTAAGGATCACTTGCAAACTAATTCATAACTTTCCAAATAAGAAAGCCAATGCGTTGAATTTTGGCCAACATTTAATTCAATGCTTTAGTGATAACGATACACAATTGCCTTCAATTTCGAGCAATCGTTTGGTCTGTACATTTGATCAAAGTGGGTACGTATCGAAATTTGATTTCCCAAAGTCATTGAAATCACAAGACAGGGCATTCTGATGTTCCCAAAAGTTCAGTAATGCGTGTATCCGCCATGGCTGTTCTGGCACTCGACGCAGCGAGTCCTCATGGAGTTGACCAGGGTGGTGAAGATCCTCTGTGGAAGCGCCTGCCACTCAGCCTGCAGCATCTGGTAGAGGTGCTGGGCATCCCTGGGAGGGGGGTGGTTGCTCCTCACTTTGCGATCCAGCTCATCCCAGAGGTTCTCAATCGGGTTGAGATCGGGACTGCATGCTGGCCACTCCATTCTGTTGACTCCAGACTGCTGCAGGAAGTCGTTGACCACCCTTGCCCTGTGGGGGCGAGCGTTGTCATCCTGGTAGACAGCCGGCGGTCCCATCTGCTGCAGTGTAGGCACAGCCAGCGGTCGAAGGATCTCATCCCGGTATCGGAGGCCAGTCAGGTTACCCTGTACATGATACAAGGGTGTTCTGTGGTGAAGGCTGAAGGCCCCCCAGACCATTACAGAACCTCCACCAAAGGCCACCTTTTCTTGGACAGTGGCGTCAATAAAGCGTTCCCCTGGGCGCCTCCAGACCCTCAGTCGGCCGTCGTTGTGGTTCAGGGTGAAGCGTGATTCATCACTGAACAGGACCTGGGACCATTGCTGACGTGTCCACCTCACGTGACGTCTGCAGAAGGCGCGGCGTGCTGCCCTATGGGCTGGAGTTAAGCGTGGCCGTACAGCTGGGCGACGAGAACGGAGGTTAAACCCATGAAGGCGGTTCCGTATGGTCTGCTGGCTGATGTTGATGTTAGTAGCCACCCTCAGCTGCCTTCGAATGATGCTGGAAGAGGCTGTTCTTGTCTGCAGGGCTTGTCGTTCAATGAGACGATCTTCACGTGGAGTTGTCTTCTTCGGTCGACCAGATCTGCGTCTTTCATGGACCCTCCCAGTGGCTGTGAAGCGTTGAATCAGTCTGACAATGACCGAGATGGACACCTGAAGTCGCCTGGCCACTTCTCGCTTGGGAACACCATCTTGGAACCATGCAACAGCTCGTCCCCTATCCAACTCGCTCAATTTTCGTCGTGGAGGCATTGTCAAATCAGGCCTAATACTGGTGGTATGTCTTCTTATAAAGCCAAGCAAGAGACAGCATCTCACACATAAACAGCAGTGCTTGCACGTGCATAATGGTTTTTCCATCTGGCTTGTGCAATGTGTTCATGCAGAACGATCCAAAACAAGGTCCTTTTTCGCAAGTTTCCGCTTTTTCTTTTGCTGCCAAGCTCAGTAATAGAGAATCACGTGCAATGTTTCCACTAACACAACATCGCCCACTTACAGCTGAACAAGAATTCATAACAATTTGGCTTGACTGAGAAAAAAAGAACAGGAGCGAACGGAGTTTATTGCGCACCTGTTTTCTCATAGTGATCCTTAACTTTTTGTGAGTAGTGTATATGCATGCGAATCCTGGACCTTGACAGCAGAAATTGAAAGAAGAATCAGAGCAGTAGAGATGAAATGCTTCCGAAAAATTCTCGGCATCTCCTACAAAGATCACATCATCAATGAAGAAGTCAAACGGCGAATTGGAAATGTAATTGGACCATATGTAGACCTACTGACCCTTATTAAAAGACGCAAGTTGAAATGGTATGGACATGTTACCCGTTCATCAGTTCAAAACGATCCTACGGGGCACAGTCCAAGGAGGAAGAAGAAGAGGCAGACAGAAGAAGAGATGGGAAGACAACATCCGCGAGTGGACGGGCCTGGAGCTGAAAGACACTACGAAAAGCCGAGAACCGGGAAGAGTAGAAGAGACTGGTTGTGAAATCTTCAGAAGCGCCCCTACGGCCATCCAGACTACGGGATTCGTGAATCGTGTGAATAGGTTAAATTAAACACAAAGTAAACCCAGCTACATTAGCCTAGCCAACCTAATTAAACGCTTTTCGAACATAGGACAAAATGTCCATTTATCAAATCAACTTCACGGAGCTGCAGAAAATGAATGATAAGTTGTCTGGCATTGCTTTAGACAAACCTGTCATTGTGAATAATGAAATGAATACGGGGAAGGAACTCTCTGTTGATTAACTCCCTCCACCAAACACCAGTATTAAGAAGCAATAATAGGTTAAATATATAATAATGGGGTTTTTTTAAAACAGAGATGCTAGCCTCAACAAACCCACTTAATTAAACGCTCCATTACGGCCATGGAAAGACATGTGTGGAGGGAGTTCATTAACAGAGAGCTACTTTCCCTTATTCATTTCACTATATCCTCTCTCCTAGCCTCGCTAATTTCAATTATTGTGAATAATTATTGATTCTTCCACACATCATAACTAACCAACCTTTTTTTTAAATTCAATTTCATCTAAATCAATTATTGTTTTAATTAACATTTTCCTTTCAGATAATCCAAAGGGATGCCCAAGCACCGATGAGTGTTTTTTACCAACGTGTCGATATTGTTGTGCTTTATCTCAGAAGATTATGAGAATTGAAACCAGCTGCTCGGATATTGTCCTATGTTCACCCCCCTCCCAAAGGCCCCTTTTCTCTCTCTTACCCCCCACCCCCCTCTCTCTCTCTATCTCTCTATCTCTCTCTCTCTCTCTCTCTCTCTCTCTCTCTCTCTCTCTCTCTCTCTCTGTCTGTTGTCTCTTTCTCTTTCACTCGCTCGCTGCTTGTGTTGGTTGTCAGTTGTCATTACTACAGAGAATGTTTTGAACAGATTTGAAAAGAATGTGGTTGAGGATTGAGGATGCTAATAGTTCTCATACATCTCTCTCTCTCTCTCTCTCTCTCTCTCTCTCTCTCTCTCTCTCTCTCTCTCTCTCTCTCTCTCTCTCTCTCTCTCTCTCTCTCTCTCTCTCTCTCTCTCTCTCTCTCTCTCTTCACTGCTGGTTCGGCCAATCAACTGGGCAAAGACAACCAAACTGGACCAGTAGAAGGCTTTACTGTCCAACGTAGAGAGGCGATCAAAAACAATGCAATCATGACTTTGTTTTCTGTTTCTCAAGATTTTGGAGAACACTGATCTATTCTTTGTTGAGTTGCCATAATTATTGCATGTGTTTTTCCTTGAAATAAGCGATTCTTGAATTCATCTATTTCTTTGTTACTTTAGTATCTCCGCATTTGTTTCAAAAGAAATTGCTTCAACCGTTTCTGGCGTTGTCGATGAAGCTGTTCCATCCTGATGCTGAGCATGCACAGCAACGGGTTGAGGGCAGAATTGAGCGGCAGCACTGCAATGACCAGGAACACGTTGACCTCACTGGGTAGTGTGTGTCCCCTGGAGACCAGCAAACCGAGAACACCCAGAGAGCACCAGCACAGGCAGTCAGGCACAGCCATGGCCAGCTGGTGTCGAGCTAGAGAACGATCCGCACTGATCCCCGGGTCTACCTCCATGTCAGACAGGTGATGGGTTTGTGTCGTTTTATAGATGATCATTTGCCCCACGGCTACCAACAAAAACAGGAAGAAATTAGGGAAAATCGCTAAGTGAAAGACAGACGACTGAATGGAAATATCCTTGGGGTTAAATGGTAGTGATACGCAGATTCCACTTTGTCCGTAAAACCGCCAGTTTGAGGTCACAGGCAATAGAGGAATGGCGGCCAGAATCAGTCCAGCAGTCCATATCCCAGCACACGTCACCACAGCGCTGATTCTGTGGAAGTGGAGCTGGCTGAAGGGGAAGCGCAGAACCAACAGTCGATCCAAAGTGATGATGCAGATGATGAAGGCTGACACTTCACTGGACAGCAGTAACATGAAGCCTGCTGCCTGACAGGCAATGCTGTGTTTCCAGATCACGTCATTCCACAGATAGGTGCCCTGGTACACACGGTCTGCCACACCTATCACAGCCAGGTATAGTCCCATGAAAAATTGAGAGATGCATAAATTTAACATGAACACATGAAAGCTTTTAAGTGGTTTCTGTTTAACTGTTAACCACGCGTTACCAAACACAGCGAAAAGGGCATAAACAACAATACAAACACGGTATAAACTAGACTTCAGCAGATTTCGACATGAAGAAATGTCATCAGAAGGAGCATGGCACTTGTCTGGAAGAAAACTCCGTGGAAGACTGTCCTGACAACACAGTTTGTAATTGTCGGCAAACACAGACTGTAGCCGCGTCAGCCCTCGGAGGAAACTGTCAGGAAAGTAGGTCATGGAAGAACCACGTGCATCCAGCACACGGAGATGGGCTAGGGACTGGCTTTCTTTGGATGTAACACGATCCACGCCACAAAGTGTTAAATTAAGAGTGTGCAGGTTGGGAAAGATGCTAAGAGTGGACATGTCCACTTCTCCCATGATAACTCGAGACACGTCCAGTGACTGCAGGTGATGCTGCTGGAAAGGAGACTCCAGAGTGAGCTGGATAAATGTGGTAAGTGGATTGTCAGACATAGTCAGAAGACGCAGATGGGGAAGAAGACTCAGATGTTGGTCAGTGATGGAGGTCAGATGGTTTTCACTCAGGTCTAAGCTGTGCAGATTGGGAAGATGGACCAGTGTCAGATTCATCAGGTCACATCGCACCAGTCTGAGGTAAATGAGCAGTGTGTTGTTGGACACTTCAGCGTATTGCAGACCACTGTCACTGGCGTCCAGAAAGCGATGATCTGGATACAATGATGGAGAAATGATACTACCACAGAAAAATGCCTGACCATAGCACGTGCATTGCTCAGGGCACGTGCCATCACACAACAACTCGTCATCTCGCTGAGGACACTGGTAAATACCATCACACACATGTTCGGGATGGAGGCACACACTGGATGCCCGACAACGGTAGAATCCTGGACAAGTGTATCTGTCACAATGCTCTTCGTCTTCATGCTGGGGACAGTCAGGGATGGTGTTGCACCACACGAAGACAGGCAGACAGTAACCATCGTCTGCACACTGCACGTGGGTGTCTGGACAGACAGGCAGGGTCCTATCAGCAGGCATTTGTAGTCTGACCATTCTCACTATTCCCCTGCCATCAAAGGAAGCCATAGCTGGTGGTTGTGCAGGCTTCATTTCTCTCAATCCCCCAAACCGTGCTACACACTTCTGTCCTTCATCAGTGCTGTCACTGCAGTCCGGCAAATTATTGCACACCTGACTCTTTGGAACACACTGAAAACATTGCCCTAAAATTGCTTTTAATCGACAAACAATGTACACTGATCGGACTGTCACTGCAGTCCGGCAAATTATTGCACACCTGACTCTTTGGAACACACTGAAAACATTGCCCTAAAATTGCTTTTAATCGACAAACAATGTACACTGATCGGACTGTCACTGCAGTCCGGCAAATTATTGCACACCTGACTCTTTGGAACACACTGAAAACATTGCCCTAAAATTGCTTTTAATCGACAAACAATGTACACTGATCGGACTGTCACTGCAGTCCGGCAAAGTATTGCACACCTGACTCTTTGGAACACACTGAAAACATTGCCCTAAAATTGCTTTTAATCGACAAACAATGTACACTGATCGGACTGTCACTGCAGTCCGGCAGATTATTGCACACCTGACTCTTTGGAACACACTGAAAACATTGCCCTAAAATTGCTTTTCATCGACAAACAATGTACACTGATCGGACAATACTACATTAATCAATTTTGTGTTGGTCTGCAAAATAATTGGTAGGCAATGGTGCCCTCAAAACCTGGAACATGCACTAGGATACACGTGACCCTATTAGAGAAAAACATTTGATGAAGTTACCAGGTTCTTAGTTGAAACGGCATATTGTTTGTTGCCTGTCTGTCGTTTCCGACAATGACTGCCAGATAGCAGAGGAGGCAGCTGCTATTCCGGCGGGCTGGCCTATCATTTGTTTATAGTGGAGAAACCTTGCCCAGGCTACATCCCCACTCTCTCGACCAAAGGGATTTGAGGACGAGAGTTGGCGTTGGGAAAGTCCCCACAGGCCAACCAATCCAATTGGCTGCAGCACTAGAGCCAGTGCATATGCCCCCTAGTTAGAGTCAGAGTCTTCCATAAAAGACTAACCTGTACAATAATAATAATAATAATAATAATTTTATTTCAAATAGCACTGAAATCCATACCGTAGTATGCTCGATGCGTTTTACAAAAACAACAGTATAAGATGAAAAACAGGCAGTAAAACCAACAAGATAGTCATACTACCAACATTCCAATGCAAAGAAATAAAGTAACAAAGATAGCATTATTCTTACTCACAAAACTAATGAAGTTAAGCCCGCAAATAATTACAGGTATTTTTGGGGGAAAACAATGAGGAATTTAAAACGAACATTCACACACACATCTCAACATTTTTATAGTAGTCTTAGCTCAACAATGACATGTGCTAAAACTAATGAAAATTGAAACAAAAAACAAAAATAAATGCACCAATACACACGATCATGCTCTCTCTCTCTCTCTCTCTCTCTCTCTCTCTCTCTCTCTCTCTCTCTCTCTCTCTCTCTCTCTCTCTCTTCTCTCTCTCTCTGGATTTCTCTCTCTCAAAATACATAATTACTGATATGATTATATAATTTAAGCGACACACTATTTATATAACCTGGATTTAAACATTCTGGACACCGCAAAATAAATAAAATCTATTATATAATAATAATAATAATAATAATAATAAATACACACACACATACGCGCGGCATACACACATACGCGTGCGCATATACACATACACACACACACATACACACCCACACACACACACACACACATACACACTAAGCACTAAGAGTTTAACTCCTTCAGTGCCAAGGGCATTTTGATTGCAAACAATTATTTCATTTTTGAAAAATTCCAGTGTTGGGCGTTTCCATGTAACAAGCACGGAATTTGGCAGATAGTTCTTATGCTGTGTTTATCCAGTTCTGATATAGGGATATTTTCAATTAATAATAATAATAATAATAATAATAATAATAGTACATTTATATAGCGCTTTACCTCAAATGAGCCTTTAATCCCTTCAGTGCCAAAGGCATTATGATTGCAGAACTTTTAATTCAACAAACATTCTAGTATTGTGCACTGTCATATAGCAAGCATGAAATTTGGAATGACAAGTGTGTATGTCAAAATGAAGAATACGTAAAATAGACACGCATAGGCAAGTTTGCACTGATTAACAAATACCCAAAACTTGCGGTCGAACAAAAATTAGACGAAATGAAACCCTGTAAAGACTAAGAACAGCAATTGACGTCATAAGTTTTAGAGTCATCAATGACATCAGTGGTCATTTAGAAACCTGACGAGAGGGAATGAGCGCCCTTAAAACAGCGTTGTAGTTGTTTGACTTTATTTGTTCTATATATGTATATATACACACAAATGGAGATTGAAAAAAGAAAAACAAACACAACAGATTTCCCCAATATTTCGATGTTCCTCGGGGGACACTTTTCTTAAAATGAGCCAGGAGTGGTGTAGTGAACAACAAAGATTAAAACTCACTCACATAATCATTTTGATTTCATTCCCCACGCAGTGCCCTTCATCTCACATCCCTGCCCTACATTTATAACGGGTTAACTCCACTCACCCGTAACCTATTTCTTATTGCTAACCTCTCCCATTTCTAGTAGAGAGAGAGAGTGAGAGAGAGACAAGAAGAGGGAGAGTACCTCGTTGTTAGCGCACTGGAAGTGAGTTCTGCCATCACAGGTCCTGTGTTCACAGAAGTCTTCATCACTGTGGTCACGGCAGTCACGGCGATGGTCACAGATCAGTGTGTAAGGCACGTGATCTACGCCATCGTCGCTGCCGCACGTGAACAAGGGCGGAAGTGGCGTCAGGTCAACCTCACAGGAAGTGACCTTGCCAACCTTTGTGCCCCAGCAGTCACCGGCAACGTCACACGCCAGGAAGTCTCGAGTCACGTGACGCTCTGGACACGGTAGAACACGATCTGACGAGTAGCTTTGAAGCGACACATTCCGCGTAGGAAGGGCGAATGCCAGTCTCCTGGGAGTTCGGGGCAGCTCGCACAGGTAGTTGAACTTGGCCGCTACGTTCCTCTTGTATGGTGTAATTCCATACAACTTCATCATTGTACTCGACAGATCGCAATAGTGGCGCTGATGATAATACACCTCCAGCAGGTTCCATGAGTAATAAGCGATGGTGTCGTCCAAATGACGCCACAGGTGTCTGTACCTGTTCCCGTCACCACTCGGTCAGTGCAATGTGTCCCCGTCTCTACGTGTCCCCCGTCATTGTGTCCCCGTTTCTATCTGTCTCCGTCTCTTTGTATCCCCGTCATTGTGTCCCTGTCTCTTTATGTCCCCGTCATTGTGTCCCTGTCTCTCTGTGTCCCCGTCATTGTGTCCCTGTCCCTATGTGTCCCCGTCTCTACGTGTCCCCCGTCATCGTGTCCCCGTTTCTATCTGTCTCCGTCTCTTTATGTCCCCGTCATTGTGTATCCCTTGCTCTATATGTCCCCGTCTCTACGTGTCCCCCGTCATCGTGTCCCCGTTTCTATCTGTCTCCGTCTCTTTATGTCCCCGTCATTGTGTATCCCTTGCTCTATGTGTCCCTGTCTCTACGTGTCCCTTTCATTGTGTCCCCATCTCTATGATTCCCCGTCTCTATATATCCCCGGGATAGGTTTGTGGTTAGGATAAACAAAGAGACGGAGAGATCTTAGACGGTGAAACATAGAGACGGGGACACCTAGAAACGAAATTGGAGGCACATAGAGACGGTGGCACATAGAGGCGGAGACATATAGAGACGGGGACACATACAGACGGTGGCACATAGATACGGGAACATATAGAGACGGAGACACATAGAGACGGGGACACCTAGAGAGGAAATTGGGGGCACATAGAGGCGGAGACATATAGAGACGGGGACACATAGAGACGGTGGCACATAGATACGGGAACATATAGAGACGGAGACACATAGAGACGGGGACACTTAGAGAGGAAATTGGAGGCACATAGAGACGGGGGCACATAGAGACGTGGACATATAGAGATGGGAACATATAGAGACGGAGATACATAGAGACGGGAACACATAGAGAAAAAATTGGGGGCACATAGAGACGGGGGCACATAGAGAGGAAATTGGGGGGGCATAGAGACGGGGGCACATAGAGAGGAAATTGGGGGCACATAGAGACGGGGGCTCATAGAGAGGAAATTGGGGGCGCATAGAGACGGGGGCACATAGAGAGGAAATTGGGGGCACATAGAGAGGAAATTGGGGGCACATAGAGACAGGCGCACATAGAGAGGAAATTGGGGGCACATAGAGAGGAAATTGGGGGCACATAGAGAGGAAATTGGGGGCACATAGAGACGGGGGCACCTAGAGAGGAAATTGGGGGCACATAGAGACAGGGGCACATACAGAAGAAATTGGGGGCACATAGAGACAGGGGCACATAGAGAGGAAATTGGGGGCACATAGAGACGGGGGCACATAGAGAGGAAATTGGGGGCACAGAGAGACGGGGGCACATAATGCTACATAACTTAACACCAAGTATGTATCATCACGCTCATAGCATAATTGTTTCATTCAATCTGGGGCAATTATGCTACAAGGCTGCAACAGAACCTAAGAATGCTTCTTCACGTACCCAGGACAAAGGTTAATATAATCTAATGTCGTTGCGGAAGTTGTTGTTGTTGTTGTTGTTGTTGTTGTTGTTGTTGTCTTACCCTGGCTTAAAGACTCCAGGGATCATCCAAACAGCCGAAGCACTTCAACACTATGGCGCATATGCACCAGCCAGGGATGAGAACATTACGTGTGTGACCGTTTTTGATTACCCCGCCACGCCGACTTCGGAGGATTTTAGACTGATGATGTTATGCTAGGAGCTTGTTATGGCTTAAGACAATCCCCGCACAACCATGCAGAACATAACAACATTTTGATGTAGCTTTGGTGTTCTAGCTTATATCAACTTGTCTGACACAGCCTCATGCCAAGGCATGCTGCTAAAGAAGGTTTCTACATAATAATATTTTTTAAAAACATTCTCAAGTCTTACTGAGTGACGGCATTGAAGGCTTTCACCCTCTTATTTTTCTTTCTACAGAAACAAACAAAAAAGTGAGATAGACAACTATGCTGCAATTATTGTTTTAAAGAAACACATTAAAAAAAAAGTCACCAAGTCCAGAGCGGCTAAGTGCCCTTGCACACTTCACAGCCTATTATGAGTGTGCCTATACGCCCCTATGACACAACAGACTTCCGTGGATGGCGTAGGACTCTTATGTTGGTAGGACAGGTAGGGCTACTGCGTTTCCGGGTCTCACCAGCGACTTTGGGTGTGTTTCCTTTCATCAGTGACAACATGGACGTTTATTGATTTGTGGTTTGTTTCCCCTTGGTCTCTCCCAAATTCACAAATTTGTAAATTTATTGATTGATTATTATTATTATTATTATTATTATTATTTCTGTTTTGTTGACTCTTAAATTCTGCTTTTGTATTCACATTGTATTAAGTTTCTAAATGATATTGATGAACAATAGCTTTAATTTTGTTCATCATTACATTACTTGGTTTAAATGCAGTCTCCATCTGTTCAATCAACTGTGCAACTATTATGTTAATTTAAGGAGCACGGTATAAGCCTCGAGCTTGTTGTTTCTCTAGTCGTCTTTATGTTTCACTTATGTTTTCAAATGAATAAAGATTTGTTTAAAGCCCATGGCCGTTTTTGTCTTTTCCCAAAAAAATGTGGAATGACAGGTATGCTGTAAATTTGATAATAATCATAAGTTAGGCTCACACCACTTGATCACGTTTGTATACTTCAGTCTACCTACCTACATTACGCCCTTTGCTCAAAAGGCATTTATCATTGGTTGACATTATTCTGCAGTAGGGGCCAACAGTAACATGAGAACTGTGAAATAGATGATTTTCTACAGTATTGGAAAATCATGGTACAGCTAAGTCTTTTGTGGAAGACTTTGACTCTCAAACATGGGGGCCTTGGCACTGGCTCTGGTGCTGCAGCCTAAGGGATGAATTGGTCTTTGGGGACCTTCACCAACGCCAACTGTCCTCAACTCCCTTTAGCCGAGAGAGTGGGGATGTATCCTGGGCAAAGCATGTGTACTATAGACGAATAGCATCTGCCCCTTGTGCTATATGGCAGTCATGATAGGAAACGACTGACATACATTCATGTATGGGAACTGCAGTCAAACCTTTAACTCAACATGTGAGATGCCCAAATTAGCATCTTGTTTTTCTGATTCTTTACTCTCTTCCATCCCCGGCCCCTCCAACCTCCTTAAAATAGTCATGTTTTTATTGTTTAAAACTTGAAACGAAATAAGGTAAAGCGCACAACAGGCTTGGCATAATCTGAGAACCACATTTATATATTTATTTATTTATTTATTTATTTCAATTTGGTATCTTATGTATAAGCGATGTTAGCTAACTCATTAAATTAAATTATTGGTTAAATCATAATTGTTGCTAAGCATATAAGAGCCATTAAACAGTGTAACATGGCAATTTCTTACGACTAATGCCCTTTACGAATGTAATGGCAAAAACAGCAAACATTATAGACACACATCAGACCCATGACTTGCATAGGACTAATGACATTTGACAGATTACATGAAGGGAATAGAGCTGTCGACGGGAACCAGTCCAATCCAGATTTTAGCAAGACTGTCCATGCCAAACAGGACTTGTTTGACGGCCTCCATCTCCTGATATGTGTTCAGACTGGCCAGGTGAGCTCCCTGCTTCATGCAGCTCACTTCTGCAGCCTGCCAAGAAATGGGTTCTTTCCGTTGATTAATCACGTAGATGTAACATTCCATGCCAATAGCCGCATGGCCCATGCCACATTTTGTGCTGGTGTAGGGACAGTGCTGTTCATCCTCCATCCCTACACAGTCCGCCTGCATGTTGCACGGGAAATGATGCTTTAACCGTGTCCAGTAAGGTACTGAACAATTCCACAGACCCTTGTCGTTTTGCTGAGGTTGATTGGAGAAGGAATAGAAGGACAAATGAAGTTTGAATCCAATATCAGCAGGGTCATCGTCGTTACAGGAGTGCACAACCACAAGTCTGGTGTGGGGGTTGTACAAGGTGGGGCCGGGTGGTGATCGAGTTGTGACAGAGTATCTTCCGAAAGCCTTTGTGAAATCGACGTCGGAATATACACCAACAAAGGAGCCCGAACCAACACGAATATGAAGCATGCTCACCATGATAACATGATTCAATGGAATTGATAGACAAGTCCAGGTGTCCACATTCAGCCACACCAGGGTCACCCCATCCCAGGCTGGTGAAATTGCTGATCCTGGAAACAAAGTTGAATGGTGCACAGTGCTCAGTGTGTACATCCCGAGCATAGTAAATCACACCAAAAAGTTTGAATATACAAACAAAGAGTTCGCACTCCGCAGCTGACCGAAGCCGGATTTTTGCTCCCACCCTTTCACCTACACTACAGGTGGGGATAATTGTGAACACAATCAATGCCACTGTTGCCATACTTAACACTTCCCACTTCCCACCTTCCACCTTGTCACCTTCCAGATGGGAAGTAAGAAAGTTGGCTTCTTTCTTTGCAAGGTTTGTAGGCTGCGAAGTAATCACTCTTTGTGACATATAGGCTTTTTGATCACACACACACAAATCCGGCCGGACATCCCCTCGCCCTTTCCCTTTTGCCCTGTCTTCCCTTTTCTCATCCAACCAGACACGCTGTTTCCCTCGTTCACATATTCCTCCGCACCCCTTCTACTTTCCTTTGCCCCTCACAGAAAGTGCAACATCTTTGTGGCATCTTCCATTCATACTCGTGTCCTGTTACTTCTTCACAGACGGTCTGTTCAGTGGGTCCGAGTGCAAAGCTGGGAGCATCTCCAATCGCTCTACATCGAATAGAGCGTCTGTCAGATGGAAGCAGCTCATGACAAAATATTTAAACAGGATTTGTATTTTATCATTTCATCTGAATCTATATAATATTTAACCTTTCACAGGCAGCACAACCTTCCTTACCTTCCATCCCGCTATTTTGATATTATGGTTAGTAGAACACTCGCTTCGCTTGACTGAATTAGGCAGTCCGAAACACCTTTAAATATCTGACCACAAAGGGAAGACTATAATGCGCAGTTAACCATGCCTTTCTGCCCAAGGAGAAACGTCATCTTTTTCAAACGAATCTCTCTGTGAATTAGCCACATTCACGGACAAATCCGTGTGTACAGAACAACAGAAAAGAAACTTCTCAATGATTCATTACATGCAACCAAATGATAAAGCAGGGCCATTATTCATGTTGTAGTATGCTACCAACATCGATTTATGACCACCTTTTGTAAGGCCACAGTTGTGTTATTCGTCATTGTTTTGTTTTGATATGTTCAGGAAGAAAATAAATAATGCGCAGTTAACCATGCTTTTCTGCCCAAGGAGAAATGTCATCCTTTTCAAACGAATCTCTCTGTGCATTAGCCACATTCACGGACAAATCCGTGTGTACAGAACAACAGAAAAGAAACTTCTCAATGATTCCTTCAAGCAACCAAATGATAAAGTATGTTGTAGTATGCTACCAACATCGATTTATGACCACCTTTTGTAAGGCCACAGTTGTGTTATTCGTCATTGTTTCGTTTTGATATGTTCAGGAAGAAAATAAGTAATTGTTTGTTATTGACTGTAAAAATCGACACGAAATAAGAAATTAAACATTCTGGAACATCGATCGACATTTCTTGTGATTTTATTTTTAAAAACGCACTTGCAGAACTGATACCTCTATATCGCCTGTGCATGGTAATTTAACAGCAAATAACATACGCAGCTAGGCATATAGTATTGCTTATCAGCGATATCACTCCAAAATTAGGCAACCTTTTCGCGTCCTCTCAATAAAAGCAAATAATTTACCAGCCAAAAGCGTACTTACCGTTCAGTGGATTCAAAAGCCTCGTTGGAAGCAGAGGAATTGTGTTGGGGACAGCGACAAAGCGAATCAAGAAACGGACGTAGAGTTCTAATTTCCCTTTAGTGTAATAACGATTATTATACAAAAAAATCAGCTCCACGCTACTGCCAGGCTGGCTACTAAAGTTGTCCAGTACCACATGCTTTTCCTGTCTCATATATTGGAAAATGGTTCTCGTCTTTTTGGGTGTGCTTACTTCTGTGAGTTTGAGGTTTAAGGTGTCAAGCCTATAAATGTACCTTTTGAATTCAGTGTGGTAAAAATGGAAGTAGAAACCTGAAGGAGGGGAGACGATAATGCGGCACAACATTCGACCTTTTTTGTAGGCCCGTGATGGCAGCTGTAAAGCGTCAAAAGCCCAAGAACCGGCCGCTGTTGAGAATCTCCAGGTTTTGCTCTGCACCAGACAGTCTGTCAGGTTGGGGGTGGACAAATCCAGAGGAGGTGAGGGTGGAGGTGATGAAGGCTTTGATTGGCCTGGTAGCGTCACGTGACTCGCAGCTGGAGTGACGCTGTGCAACTCACGGTGTGTCATGGCATTCGCTGTTAATGGTGGAGGGAGACTTGGACAAATTAAAACAAAATACATACACACACAAATAAGGAAAGCCTGATTTTAATACAGATACACCAAAAGCATCTTGAAACACTGTTAAGTGGATTTTGCAGTAAATGGTTCGAAAACAACCCCTCCTGGCATTGGTATAATATGCACAAAAAGCGACAACCAACCAACAAGCAAAGAGAAACAAACAAACAACAACAAACAACTGGCATAATACGTAATGAGATATGGTACACGGTACTCCAGAGACATAACATTATGTAATATTTCTTTGGCACAGCGTTCTTCTTCTTCTTCGTCATTGTGGGTGTTCAGACAGGAACCCCAGTGGCACGGACGAAGGCTGCCGTCTGTCGAAGATTCTCCAAAGAGCCGAAGATCTTTTCCCGAACCGGTGTGTCCGACGGACAAGTTTCGTCTCGCAGGTTCTGGAATGTTCGACAGTCTTGAAGGATGTGACCAACAGTCATGTCAGTGGCACCGCAGGGGCACACAGGGGAGTCTCCAATGTGAAACTTAGTATACATGTGATGCCTGACTCTGGAGTGTCCAGTCCTCAGTCTTGTCAAGATCACTTGGTCTTGTCTGGAGAGGTGGTGGTAGGCATCACTGGCGCGGTGGTTTGGTTGTTGATGCAGCCATCTTTTCCTCAGCTTCTCCTTTATAATGGCTTTTGCTTCGTCATAGGTGACTTGTTTGCTGTCTTGCTGCTGCTTTCCTCCCTCTTTTGCAAGCCTGTCTGCTTCCTCATTTCCTTTCATGTTGCAATGTGAGGGGATCCACTGGATGACTGCTTTCTCTGTGGACTGTTGCAATGTCTGCAAGGATGAGGAGAGACTGTTCAGCTCTGTGTTTCTAGGGCTGTTGAGCGCTTGCAGCACAGACAGAGCATCGGAGAAGATGACTACTTTCTTGTGGGTGTTCTCCTTTGCTTGTTTGATGTGGTCAGCTGCCGCCTTCAGCGCTTCTGCCTCTGCTTCGTAGTTGGTGGAGAACTTCCCTGTGGCTACAGACTGGCAATGGGTAGTACCGTCCTTTTGGTAGATCAGTACTCCTCCTCCACCATTTCTGGTAGCATCTTCTGCTGAGCCATCGGTGTACGCGTGTGTCCACTCTTCAGCTGGGTAGGCCTCACTGATGTGGCTGAGTGCAAGTGCCCTCCTTACTATCTCTGACTGTAGGTCTTTCTGCATAATGCCAGCACAGCGTTCGACAACATTCTCAATTCAGTTGAAATACGTGATCTGAGAAATTGGTGATAATAGAATCACTAATGGTCTCTATACACGTTATTTTTTGTTTGCTTTCCCCCCCATGGCAATACAGTGATATGCAACTCACACGATTACTTGCATATTACTGTGTTGCCATGGGGAAAGAGTGAAAAATATTCGCGTGTACTGAAACCATTAAGCGAAAGGAGACCAAATGCGATATTTAGAAAATGTAATAATAAGAGGATCATTGAACATTAACATGTGTTGGTAGATTAAACGCAGCCACTAGATTTTATTTGAAGTGGTTTTGCTCAATATGTTGTTGTTGTTGTTGTTGTCGTTCCCTGGCTAAAAGACTCCAGGGATCATTCCAACAGCCAAAGCACCTGAACACTATGGTACAAATGCACCAACTAGGGATGAGAACATTCCCTCAATCCCTCTGAATAACTATTCGTCAGCCAACAAAAAGCATTATGAAGGACAGCAGAGTACTGATTTTGATCGGGCAAGTATATGTGTTGAAGAGGTACAATTTTAATCCAGAAATTTCGAAAAGCAATGGTCCTACTTGGGGAAATGATGTTGCGTGCCAAAATAAATCAACAGCACACAAAAAAAGGTTAGGCCTGTATTGACATTGACATAGTATGAGACTTAATTATCATCATATCTTAGAAGTTCTTCTAAAGTAGTAGGATTTAAGTCATTCCGGACGAATTATTAGTATACTCAGAACAGGAGAACGCCAGTCATGGCTTACTTACGAGTATTCTCCGAACAGTGATGTTTTAGTCTAAAACCTGTCTATATCCATGGGGGGGTTTTCAATCCAAAACCACGTTTTTCGAGTTACGTCTCTTCATCAGTGTTCCAGCTTTCGCTTTTCTTATGTTTGGTGCTTCTATCTTAATTTTAATGTTAAAAATGTAAAAATAAAAATCAGCCCTAGAGAAGCCTCAGAAAATACCCCAATACGTTTTCATTAACAGCGATAGTAATACCGAGACTAATGATTCAGATTTTAATACAATTAACCACGATCTCAAAGCGAAAAATAAACTCGGATCAACCAGTAATGTTGTCAAAACTGAATCAGTGACAGTGTGAGTTTTGTTGGGCTTCTTATTTGTTTTTGTGGTTTTTTCTAGGCAGCCCCATGCCAGTAATGAAGCTTACCTAAGGCAGTGAAGTCCTGAAGGGGTTAAAAGGACTTTAGAAGGACTCCTAAGATATCATAATGATAAGTCTCATATCGCAATGTGAATACATGCCCAGACGTTTTTATTGAAACATAACAGTAAAAACAAAAGAAAGCAAAAGGCCTATATATAACTACATGCAGTTTTTTGATTGTGGCAAATGGTAGGCATTATGAGGCAAAGGCGAAGTTTAGTTCACGCCATGTTTTCAGCTTCAATAGGAAATAATTGTTCTTTCTATTTCAAAAGCTGTTCAAAAACAGCTTATTTCCCAGAACAACCAGGGAATGGAATGCTCTCAACGACAGTGTTGTTTCCGCTGGGTCGGTGGTGGCTTTTAAGAACCTCCTCTACCAGACCCCCAACCAGATGTAAACAACACCCTTCCACCCCCTTCCCCCAATCCCCACCCCTCACCCCATTCTCCCCCATTTTGCACCACCCCCACCCCATCGACAGAGCAACATGATCTGCGGAATTGCCTGAAGAAGGAGGAAGACAGAAAAATACCAAGAGAAAAAAGAATGGGGAAGGAAAGATCAAGAAAGGAAAGCAAGAGGAAGGAAGAATCAAGAAGAAAGAAAGATCAGGAACAAGAAGGAAAGATCAAGAACAAAAAAGAAAATATTAAGAATAAAAAGATAATCAGATTAGGGAATAGGTATAGGTGCTCTCCCCTAGTTTTCGTCGATAAATTGCCACAAAAGTGGCCCTTTCGATTATTATACAAAAACAGAAACAGAAACATTTTATTAAAAAGAAATCCTACACTAGTTCCAAAATTATTCCTAACTATAACATGAGCAAGGCATAATGTTGCTTCCTCATGAAACGTTTCTTTGAAGAAAACAAATGTTTGGGGAGAGCACCACTACATCTTTCGCCTTTATCGTATCGTTTGTCAGTACTCTTAGCTTAGCACTAGGCCTATAGTATCTAAAGTAAATCCCCAATGCCTCACATGGCCGAAAGGCCGAAGAGAGCGTTACACCCTATTATTGCTCACTCTTAGCTTAGCACGTGGAGGTTGCAGGCCAGTGGTTCTAGTCTTTGTGATTTTCATACTGATTTGAAAACTCGTCTACCTTCTCCAGTACTCTGTGCCACAATTGCATGGCGGCATGGAGGCATCCAGAAAATCCTAACAAACAAAGTGCTTTCTGTGCAATTAGGCGTAAGGTAGACTGAGGTCAGCAAAATCATGGCGCATGAAGAGACTCTGAATCAAACGTGTGTGGCTTGAAGCGTGAGCCTTTAGGTCTATATCTCTTCAAAAAACATATTAAAAAACATCTAATGCAATATCTTAAAAACAACGATCTTTTTCAGCCTTAACAATCTGGCTTTCGGTATTACCATTCATATTAAACTGCCACATTCCGCCTATTTCACCAATCAACCAAGGCAAAAATGACATGTGCTGTATTTATGGACTTTACGAAGGCGTTTGATCTTGTGAAATATGATATATTGCTAAAAGCTAATACACTATTTACGAGACGAAAACAAGGTTCTGTGTATGGGTTTTTTCTTCCATCTTATCTTACTAAAAGAAGACAGTTTGTCGAGACAAATGGCACACATTTATGTACTGAGCTAAGAAGGACTGGTATACCCCAAGGATCTCTTTTAAGACCTCTCTTATTCTGTTTATTATTAATGATCTACCATTATCACTATCAAATGACTGTGTCTCGAGTGATCTCTTTGCTGATGACACCTCCCTCCATTCTAGTGCAACTACCCTATCCTTGATTGAAAAATCTCCTCAGACAGCTTTACATGATGTTTGTGCTTAGTGTGGCAATAATGTTATTGTCCTCCATCCTAAAAAAAAGTAAAAGTATGGTTATTACTTTCAGACAAAAAAACAACTCAACAAAACACACACACACACACACACACACACACACACACACACACACACACACACACACACACACACTCACTAAAAACAAATCGAACCTCTAAGACCGTGTACACACATAAGCGGATATTCCATGCAGAAACCTGTGCGCAATCCGTACATAAGTGACACAAAAAGGGAAAAGATTTGTGCACGTGTCCGAATTTGCCCTATATGCGTAAACTTTTATCCTTCTTTCTTCACCTTTTAGGGTTTTCCGTACGGAACTTACGCGTATAATGTGAACCCGGCCTAATTCTCCGTCTTCGTTTAAATGATAATGCCATAGGCTAAGTACACGAGCACCGAGTCCTATTGAACTGTGTTCACAAACAAATGCATTGGTCTTTAGTTTTAAGTTAACACTATAATTTACAGATTAAATTGTAGAGGGGAAGTATTGGTTTTTCCTCTTGCAATCTTTGCTGTTTTTCTATGTTCTTGTGTGTTTACGTTGATAAATGCGCTGTAGTTTTTTTTTGTCTCATGTGAATAAAATAACGTCACTTCGCACTTATTACATTAGACACACGTTCCCGTCGCAATACACATCGTCGAAAAAACAGCGAACTTTAACTCACTAGTGCCCTTTCATTTGGTTTGTTGTGAAGAACTGGAGAGTCATAGTAGGTCCACATCAATAAAGTAGCACATAGATTTGCACGTAGTCTATTCTTACTAAGACAAAACCTTAACCCTTTCACCGCCAACCATATTTCAGCCCAAAATGTCCATTAAATTTACCTGGATAGAGAACAAAATCCATCTGCAGTATTGGGGATTCTTCTGTGACATATATATAAAATAAGGTATATCCTTACTTCCCAAAACTAAGACAAAAGGAACTTTGGATAATAGATCCCAATTTGATGCCTTTTAGTGACATAGGTGTTAAATCACTGTGGTGCTAAAATGCGACTTTGGCGGTGAAAGGGTTAATTCATTCTTATATATAGACACGCGCAAATTGTTGTGTTATACCCACTGTCTCTGTCATGTCAACCATATATCTGTAGTTTGGGACTCCCGTTGGTATAAATGTTACCTAATAAAGCTCAATTCTGTCTCAAAAGGGGGCAGCTAAAATAATAATGCTTCCTGACCTGAACTCTGTATATCAGAAGAAACAAGCATGCTTAACATACTTCCACCGTTAAACATGCAGTAAGCTTACCTCCACACTTCTGAAGCATATGAAAGCAAAGGCTCTATGTGTGTATCAAACAATTTCGGAATTAACTACAATGCATACTCTTTTTATTCAAGGACTTCAACATTTTATTCACTGCTTTCTTCCCTTTTCTAACATATTGATTCCAAAAGTATTTTTGATTTAATTTTGTGGGAAAATGTACCGTCCTCTAAAACGAATAGTCAACGTGATATTATACAACCTATATAATGTGTTATATTATATGTTCATCGCATCCCCACCCCCTCCTCCTCATTGTAAATAATGTAAACCTATTTTGTTCTTTATATTTATTATGATCTGTGTTTCTATCTTTTCATATATAATCAGTGTTTATGTACAATGCTTTGTTTAGTTTAGTTTATTTTTCTTGTGTGTACGTGTAGGCGTTACTCATTGTTTTTAGTGTTTAGCTCAATGTTCATGTACAGCGCTCTGAGCTCCCTGCAAAGGGGGGAGAGCGCTTTATAAATGTCCAGAATTATTATTATTATTATATAAAAGTAGTAGTATTTAAGGCACAGATTCAGGAGCATGGTTTTTGAACGGGAGGACGGGAGGAGTGCGTCATTTCCGGCGACGACGTAATTTTCCGGAGGTCACGTGGACCCCGCACGTCATATCCGGTGATGACATCACTTCCCGGAGGTCATGCGGGTCCCACGCGTCATATTCGGTGATGACGGTACTTCCGAGGCTGCGCGCGACACCAACGCCGTAACAGGATAAAATCATCAAAAAATCATCAAAAAATTCAAAAAAACGTTTCCTGGCGAGTGTTAAGAATTAGCGGCGTGCGTTTAGAAACGATTGAGCAGAGCGAGAAGGAGGCGTGCGCACGCGCACGCTGTCCAAGCGGTATAGTAGGAGTAGGCAAACGTTATCGAACAAAGTGACGCTTGTCAAAGTCGTATAGTAGTAGTCACGCCACTTCTGAAGGAGCTCCATTGGCTCCATTGGCTCCCTGTGCAGTTCCGCCTTCAGTATAAGCTGGCTGTCCTATCCTTCCGTCACTTTGAACAGACCCTTCCGCCTTACCTCACCAGTGCTCTTCACACCTACACTCCTTCCCGCTCACTCAGGTCCTCAAACACAAAACTTCTGAAAGTTCCAAAAACAAATCTAAAATCATTTGGTGACCGCAGTTTCAGTTTCAGTGCCCCTGCTGTTTGGAATTCCCTCCCAGTCGATCTCCGCCATGAACCAACTATCTCTACTTTCAAAGCTAAACTCAAGACACTACTTTCAAAGCTCATTCGGCTTGTAATTTTTTCCTTCTTGATCTTGTACCTGGGTGAATGATTGGGTAATAATGTCTTGTGTGACTGCGGGTGCATCAGTGAATGGAAGCGCCTTGAAAAATAATTATAGAAAGGCGCTATAGAAATACTATCAATTATTATTATTATTTTATTTGTTGATCCGTAGAAAGGTGAGGAAGCGCGCGAGGCAGCCCTTCACCCGTTATGAAGTTATGAAGTAGGCAATTAAAAACCTGTTTTAAGTTGCTCCGCTTTTTGTGTGTATGTGTGTTAGAAAAAAGCACACACACACACACACACACGCACACGCACACGCACACACACACACACACACACACACACAATTAGTTTTTTCCTTCTTCGTTTTGCATACAAGTCAAAGACTGTACTTTAGATCTTGTGTCTGAACGAGAATTAACTCACGTGCATTCTGTAAGTATAATACTGTTACTGTTGATTTGGGGAACAAGGAAAAGAAACCTATTACTAGAATAATTTGGATGATGATGGAAGAAAATTAATAATTCCAGCACAATTTCAGCTTGAAAATTAAGAACCAGGTTGCGATGCGAAGAACCAAAGTCAAAGCAAGAACAATATCTCAACATTTAAAAACAAACATATTTTACTCAAATATTACATTTTTCTCTTTTTTTATTTCAAGACAAAAATGGAGTGGAAAGATTTTACTTTGTTTGTCTTGGACTATTTTTTTGGTGGTAAAGGTTAAGATGTGCCCCCTACACATCTTTACCTTTGCCTTTTTTTAAATAAGAAGAGAGAATGGACGAGAAAAAAGTATCATGTATCTTTTTGTTTGTTTGCCTTTTCTGTCTTGCACTATTTTTTTTCTTTCTTTAAAAAAAAAAGAAAATGGACGAAATAAAGTATCTTATTTTGTTTGTTCGTTTCTGCCTTGAGCTATTTTTGTTTACTTTGGAGAGAAAAAAGAGAATGGTCGAGATAAAGTATTTTGCTTTGTCTCTTTTATTTGTAGAAAAAGAAAGAGTGAAGATGTTTTGTATTTTTTGTTTTTTGCTTGGAATTTTTGTCTTTAAAAAAAAAGTGAATGGGCGAGAGAACGCATTTTGTTTTGTTTGTTTGCTTGTTTCTGTATGGAGCTATTTTTGCTTTGAAAAAAATAGAGAATAGACGAAAGAAAGTATTTTGTTTTGTTTGCTTGTTTGTTTCTACCTTAGACTATTTGTTTTCTGTTTTGAAAAAGAGAGCATGGACGAGAGAAAGTATTTTGTTTGGCTTAGTTGTTCGTCATACACACACGCACGTATGCAAACAAGGCTTCTTTTTTGTTGTTGAAAAAAGAAAGAATACACGAGAGAAAGTTTTCTTGCTTTGTTTGTTTGTTTCTGCCTTAGATTATTTTTTTTATTTTATTTTTTTCAGAAAAGAGAGAATGCACGAGAGAAAGCATCTTGTTTGGCTTACTTGTTTGTCATACACACACGCAATATGCAAACAAGATTCACTTTTTTTGTAAAGCAATCAAATCATATAAACCTTTCTCCCTACTTATACATAGGTCTACACCCGTGCGCAAACTTCAGCATATCTAGACTCAAGACATCAACCCCCATCTCATGAACAAAACAACTCGCGTCAATACCCTTAACCAAAATTACAGTATCGTTTTACTCAAAAAGCAGGAAATGAATGCGTCTTTTTTATGTTAAGCTACAAAATAAGCTTTTGATGGGTTTTTCTTAATCAGAAGAACACTATTCCGTGTATTGGGATTTCCTACGATTTTTGATACGTTGCAAAAAGAAAAAAAGTGTTGATCTTAATACTTTTCTTTATTTCTTCTCATAATCACACAGAAAAACTAGGTGGTTTTTTTAACTTTCAGATACAATAAACGAATGAAACAAACAAACAAAATAAGTATGGTGTCAGGTTCTAAATATTTATGTGTTTGGTGTGTGTCTGGGTTCAACGAACTAAAAGCAACAACAACAAATGTTTGTTTGTTTCATTACGCACAAAAACATTAAGGAAAAAAAACAGACAGAAGGAAAGAAGGAAGGTTAAAAAAAACCACAACCACCAACAACAACGAAATCTCACAAATCTAAAAAAAACAAATAAAGAAAAAACAAGAGGCAAAGCCTTCAAGGCTCACGTCTGATTTTTATTACTATAGCAGGCATGGGAATTCCCATGACAATTCCCATGCCTGTATAGAGAGAATACTGTTATGTAGACACTTGTGCATCTGAAAACAGAAATAATTTTTATTTTACTGTGTAAATTAAAATTATTTCTATGCATTAAATTACCCCTACCCCTTTCTTTAAAATTTAATTATATGTATGTTTATATATGCGCATGTAACATAGTGGAGCCCTATTTGTATTTTTGGCAAACAAGTAAAATTGAAAAGCATATTGACCAAGCTTTCATAAGAACATAGTGACCAATCCCCCCCCCCCCCCCCCCCCCCCGGGGTAAGGGGGGTCTACGGACACCTGTAGTAGGCCTACAGTCTTTGCCTGTAGGTCTAAGCCTCTTACTCTTAGAAAATTAATAATTGAAGTTACGTAAAATGTTACTGTTTTAAACTGATTGTTCATGCGATGAAAACTTGCTCCACATCATCTACATTTCTGTAAGATATTTTATATTAGTCCTAATATTTTATTTTCGTTTCGTTAATTCCCCAAAGGTCAAGGTCACAGCCAGCAAGCTCATCCATGTTTATCTTCCCCTGTACAGTCTTTGCACATGGTGATCAATCGTCTAGGCCTAACAAAGGATTCGTACGTCGAAGGCAGTGAAATCGACGAACCCTGGATTTTCCGTATATATTTTTTTCAAGACTGAAATGAATGTGGGCTAAATGTTAAGTACGTCGTCTTGATTATGAGGTAAGGCATGATCTCTTATTCTCTAGGCCTAGGCCTTGTTGCCGGAAGTGCGGTAGGCTAAGTATTGCATGCGCAGAGATGATGTGCGAATGAACACGAACAACCGTTACTCAAAGGCGCAAATAAAACGAAACAACCGGGCCGTCAACGCACACACTCGGTACATCCATTTGTTACAGAAAATATAAGTTAACGACGTTAAAATGTACCTATTTGTACACACCTGAAGTCTTGTGTTTCTTTTTAAAGAGCGTTTTTGTATATCTAATGGAGAGTCTTCTTTCCAGTATCTCCTACTCGGTACAACACAACAGTAATCTCTGCAACAAATGATTTTCTTTCTTTTGTTCCTTACCGATGTATCTGACTGCTTTGATCGTCATGACTTGAAGGCTCACGTCAAAATCAAGTATCCTGCTAACGTTAACCCTCTAACATCTTATATTTTTTTGAGAAAACGACAACGTTAAAGTTTCAGTGGAGAGTGAGAGTCTTCTTTAGTTTGAAGAGTGGTTGCACAACAGTAATCTCTGCAACAAATGATTATCTTTATTTTGTTCTTTATCAATGTATCTGACTGCTTTGATCGTCATGACTTGAAGGCTCACGTCAAAATCAAGTAGCCTGCTAACTTTAACCCTCTAACGCCTTATATGTTTAGAGAAAATCACAACGTTAAGGTTTGAGTTAAGGTTAAAGGTCGGGGCCACGGACGCAACACACACACACACACCACACACACACACACACACACACACACACACACACACACACACACACCGAACAACATGTACGATACTATAGACTCACTTTGTTTTAAAAAACGACGTGAGCCAAAAAGAAACCCAAAAGCCAACCAACATTTTAAAAAAATCCTAAAACTTAATCTTTTGCTCTTCGTGGGTCAAGAACAACAAAGCCAAAGGGGAAAAAAGGGAAAATGGAAACAAGGGTTGAGAACAAAATAAACAAACACATTTGAAACCAAAAAGTACATTTGAATGCAGGGACTGTAACGCCGACCTAGTGCCTGCGAAAACTAATACCCGCACCCATACCCATTCTTACTCTAAGACTAAACCACTAACACAAGTAAACATTTTAACAAGTTTATTGTTTGTGGCTCAAGCCACAAACCTATAACTCACTTTGTCGGTCGGTCGGTCTGTCTGTCTGTCTGTCTGTCGGTCCAAAATTGTCGCACATTTTGACAAAATTGTCGCACTTCAAATCGAGGCTACACTTCAAATTGAGGCCGCTCTTTAAAGTGATGTATTTTAAAAGCGTACAAAATAATAAACATACGTAATACAGACACTACAACAGACACGACGAGTATGCTGTGCTTCTTTCGATGAGCATAAGTAGGATACATAGTTTTAAATGTTTTCCAAAAGATATAAAAAGTTACGAAATGGTGCTGAGATAACATTCTGGTTTACAGATTAAAATTATTGAAAAGACAGGGGAAGTGACTCATGATTGGAGTGGTAAAAATAGACCGTGTGCCACAAACTATTGCGATTTCGCGCTTGTCAACATATATTTTGGACATTAACATACACAGAAACAACAACACAAATGAAAGGATAAGGATGAGGATGAATAGCACAAAGTTTGATCAACCAAATAACAATGAGTCTAATACTTCACATTTGTAAAATAAAACACAGTAAAACTAAATTCTAAACATAAATCAAATACACAAAGTACTTGTTTAACTCTTCCTCAATAAGAGAACAAAAACATGAAATTAAACCATCCTTTATGGCCAAAAACTAGGACCAATAATCTTCACGTGTAATATACATGCACCTAATAACTAAGCACTTGAGTAAACCGTCAAAACTGTCCAGGTCATAGAACCACGTAGTTCACCATTTCTTGGTCATATTTGTTCACGCTGAAGAAACAAAAAATAAACGTTCACACTGAAAACCTGACCACGATGACTTGAAACTGAAATTCAGTAGAACACACTTTAAACAGGAACATGTGTTTGTTTGATTCGTTAATTAAGCTTAAATCACAATGCTGACTTGAAGCTGTTCTTACTACTCTTCAATAGGCTGAAGAAGAAGAATGAAGACTTTCTCCCAGGTCCAGCATGCAGATGAAGAGATTATGAAGTCAGGGACACAGGAGGGGGAAGAGGGGAAGATGACGTGA
>CM065702.1:15463803-15478803 GCA_017654935.2 Phymorhynchus buccinoides | reverse complement strand
AATACATAGAAGAAGTTGAGTCGCATACCATACTTGGAGTTGATCACAATCTTTCTTGGGCTTTCCATGCTTGTGCTATCACTCGTAAGTTATCTAAAAGGATATTCTAGATATATATATATATCCTACATACATAGAAGAAGTTGAGTCGCATACCACACTTGGAGTTGATCACAATCTTTCTTGGGCTTTCCATGCTTGTGCTATCACTCGTAAGTTATCTAAAAGGATATTCTAGATATAGATATATATATATATATATATATATATATATATATATATATATATCCTACATAATAATAATAATAATAATAATAAATAACATTTATAGAGCGTCCTTTCTCTCTTGAGCTCACGGCGCTTCACAATTGTTTAAATAAATACATAAATCATAAATAAGCTACTACAATATCAACTATCACAAACATTCACACAGCCACAACATGCACGCACGCACACGCCCACACCCACATACACGCGCACACCCACCCACCCACAATGTGGGGGACATCATTTTAAGGCAGGAAACAGAACAAGGAAGAAATCAGAGGTATTGCTGGAAGAGGTGAGTTTTAAGAGCAGTTTTGAAAGACTGGAAAGATTTAGCAGAACGAAGTTCATATGGTAGGGTGTTCCAGACAGAAGGGGCGCTGAAAGAAAATGAACGTTCACCATTTGTCTTAGTGTTAGTACGAGGAATAGAAAGGATAAGTTTGTCAGAAGAGGAACGGAGAGACCTGGAGGGTGAGTACAGGTGAACGAGATCAGAGAGGTAGGCAGGACTAGATGAATGGACAGCATTGAAACACAGGCAAGCAATTTTATACTTTATTCTTGCCTCGACTGGAAGCCAGTGTAAGGTCTTGAGGTGGGGGTTGATGTGGTCTGTACGAGGGACTTTAAGGATTAATCGAGCTGCATTGTTCTGAACTTTCTGAAGTTTGTTGAGGAGGGTTTGAGGACAGCCTACAAGTAGGGAATTGCAATAATCGATGCGAGACAGTACAAAAGCTGATATTAGAGTCTTGGTGGCTTCAACTGTGAGATAGTGACGAATGGCACTAATACGACGGAGTTCAAAGTTCACATTACGAATCAGAGTCATGACATGAGTGATCATAGTTAGTCGACAATCGAGGGTTACACCAAGGTTTTTAGCTGATTGACAGAAAGGGACGGTAGCATCGCCAATGACAAGAGAGTCAGGAAACTGAACAGAGGTGGAAGTTCTCTGAGTGGAAACAATCATTGCCTCACTCTTATCATCAATGAGTTTCAATTTATTGGAGGTCATCCATGACTTGACATCTGAAACAGTATCCTGCATGGACAAAACTAGATCATCAATTTCATTAGGCTTAGAAGACTTCTGCAGTTGGGTATCATCAGCGAATGAGTGATGGAGAGCTGAATGCCTGGACATGACGTCTGAAAGAGGAGAAGTGTAGAGAACAAATAGAACAGGCCCCAGGACTGATCCCTGTGGCACACCACAGGAAACAGAGGCTGGGGCAGAGTTGGTGTCCTGAATGGAAACAATCTGGGTACGGTTAGAAAGATAAGAGGTGAACCACTGGAGAGCTTTACCACTGATGCCGAAGACAGATTCCAAACGAGAAAGAAGAGTGTTGTGGTCAATGGTATCAAACGCTGCTGAAAGGTCCAAGAGAGTCAGAACTGAGAGTTTTCCTTCATCAAGAGAAAGAAGAAGATCATTAACAACCTTTACTAAAGCAGTTTCAGTACTGTGACCTGGTCTGTAAGCTGACTGAAAAGGATTGAATAAATCATTAGAATTGAGATGGCCAGAAAGCTGTGAGAGAACAATCTTTTCCATGATCTTTGACACACAAGATAGATTTGAGACAGGTCTGAAACTTTTCAAATCATTGTGGTCTATTGAGGGTTTTTTGAGTAGAGGTTTGACAATGGCAGTTTTGTAGACATTAGGAAAGAGACCAGAAGACAGTGAATCATTGATTATTTTGGTTAGTACAGGTAACACAACATCCAAACATTCATACAGCAGAGAAGTGGGAATGGGGTCAAGGTCACATGTTTTGGGTGGAGACTTTTTCAAGATCTTCAACACATCTTCTTCGGTGACAGGAGAGAAGTGAGAGAGTGAATTGCCAGTGAAAGGTTTGCCTAGTGGTTGAGAATCTGTTAGCTGTTTATCAAGTTCATTTCTGATTGCTTCAACTTTGTTGCAAAAGAAATCAGAAAAGATGTTAGGCAGAGTGGAAGGAGGATAGATAGTGGGCAGTTGGGCAGATTTTGTGCGAGCAGACAAGCTGTTAGTAATATGATAGAGTTCTTTGCTGGATTTGGACTCAGAGATCTTGCTAGTGTAAAAAAGAGTCTTAGCTTTGCCAACAAGAAAAGAAACAAAGTTCTTAGCTTTAGTGTGGATTTGTTTGAGAACACACGGCCATTCAATTTGGATCGTTTAGTTCCCACATATGCGCTATCGTGAAACCCACTCACCTCCTCCTCTTTTGCATCTCCTTCCTTCCCCATCCATCCCTCCCTCCCATTCCTTGACCGTAGCAAGACTTCACGCGGCAGCAAAGGTAGCACGCAGGCAGGATTTCACAAGTGGGCTGCTACAGCCAAAGTTCTATTTGGTCGCTGGCAGCTTGCTTACTACACACGCGCGCAGCAGTGCAGCAAGGCTTGGTGGCTTGAAGAGTATAGCCTAGTAGGCTAAAGAGTGTTCCTCTTTGCTTTGTGCTGTGGAGAAACTACACACTGACACTAGTTGTCTTTCAATTTAAATTGCTCAGCTACCGTTCGACTGAGCACCTAACTAACTACACACTTTAAACACAAGATGACTCTAGAACTTATATGTAAAAGCACACTTATCAACACTGGCTACTTTAGACAGAACACGCCGAGGAAAATGCTACATAAATCTGTGGTACTGGCCTTTAAAATAGCGCGCACTGCTGTTCTATTCCAACCCTGACTGCTATAATGTACACAAAGCGTGGTTTATTAATTAACACTAATTACACCACAACTAGCTTTTGGTTCGAATCACTGTTCACACAATGCTGTTCACCACACACCTATGTATGCTCACACCAAAATGTTTGGCAAATCGAAAGTCTGTTTAGAAGCAGTGGACGAAAACATACGGAGCACAAATTCCACTCTGTTTTCCCACTTGTTTCTGGCGCTTCCAAGAGGTTGAGTCATTCGCATTTCCCGCCTCTGGAAGCCTAGCCGGCAGCAACTAAAGAGTCTGCAAATGCCAGTTTTGTAAAGCCGTGAACAGTCAGTCCACCCTTTCCCTGCCTCTCCGCCTGTCTCCGCTGATACTCCGCACGTCTCCGCTCCCTCTTTGCTTCCACAAGCTCATCACCGAGAAGCCCGAACCAGGGACTGGTGGCCTTTTTCAAGGACACCACACGGCTTGACAAAGGCGCATGACGGTCCAACACGGCACTCAGGGACGCGTTGTACTGAGCGGCTGTGCAGTCCTCGTGGGACCCCAGCTCAGCCTGCAGATCCTCCTGGAATGCCGCTCTGTCGATGGCCCGGATGTTCCGGATGTTGCGGCGGACAGGAACAGCAGATGGCAGCTCCATGCTGAAGACAGCAACAACACAGGAGTGATCTGACTCCAGACCACAGTTCACCTCCGTTGACTGGAGGACTCCATCGCTGGGTCTGTCAATGACCAGATCCAGGGTATGTCCACGCTTGTGGGTTGATCCCTCTACAGCCTGACGAAGATTGTACATGTGGAGGAGTTGAAGGAATTTCACAGCACTACGATCATCGGAGGAGTCCACATGAAAATTGAAGTCACCCAAGACACAAAGGTTGCCATGGAGTGTGTTGCAGTGGTCTAAAAGTTCAGGAAACTGATCAAAGAACACAGACTCAGTTAACTTGTTTGATTTCGTTGGCGGTGGACGATACACACACATGAAGTGGAGCACTTGATGCTGAGAAGTCAAAGAAATTTGTAAAAGTTCGAAAGCAGAGTGACTAAAGGAAAACTTGGTGATGAAGTTGAGGTGGTGGAAGAGAGTCTTTCTGTAGATCACTGCAATGCCGCCTCCTCGGCCAGAGGTGCGGGGGTGCGAGAAGATCGAGTACCCACCAGGGGTAAGATCAACACATGCAGCTTCGTCACCCTTTCGTTTGAGCCAAGTTTCAACCAAAAAGGGAATGTCAACATCATTATCTTCGACAAAGCAAGAAATTGCAGTTCGTTTATCTCTACAGTTGGGTCCTACAGATTGTGCATTGAATAAACCAACCTTGAGTCCAGACACAGAGTGGAGAGATGAGGAATCAACCACGGGAACGGAGATAAGATTGTCAATGTTTACACCGGAAGTGCACTTGCCGAATCTCTTTTCACTGGAAGCAGACGAACGAAGGTTTGGATCGCAGGCAGAGACAACCACAGGAATGGGCCTACCATTCTGACATCTTCTACGGCCACCACGAAAGGGCCGTCGTTTCTTTTTCTTCGATGAGCATGGTAGATGGCTGTGTATTCCAAATTGCCGAAGGGTTTCGCACACTGATGGGCCAAGTTCAGATTGTCCGTTTTGCAGTGACAGTAGTTCATCACGGCTGTACATAACTTGAGCGGGCGGCGTTGAAAGCGAATCTTCTGCACGTGAAAGTTCACGGTTCAGTGGTCGGTAGCCGAAGCACGAAGCATGGAGAAAGAAAAATACAAAAGTCAGAAAGAAAAACTGGGTCGAAAAACCTCTTTCCCTTGTCAGAAAAAGCCAAAAAAGACACCAAAATGATAGTCGTTCCATGGCGGATCCGTAGGTACCATTCATACTAACAATCGCAGAATCACACAGTCACAAAAACCAAATTTGTGCCAGAGTGGTTCCCTCAAGCCACCAAAGGCGATGGTGAACACAACTCAATCTCTCATAGAAGAAGTTGAGTCGCATACCATACTTGGAGTTGATCACAATCTTTCTTGGGCTTTCCATGCTTGTGCTACCACTCGTAAGTTATCTAAAAGGATATCCTAGATATATATATATATCCTACATACATAGAAGAAGTTGAGTCGCATACCATACTTGGAGTTGATCACAATCTTTCTTGGGCTTTCCATGCTTGTGCTATCACTCGTAAGTTATCTAAAAGGATATTCTAGATATATATATATATATATATATATATATATATATATATATATATATATATATATATATATATATATATACCCTACATACATAGAAGAAGTTGAGTCGCATACCATACTTGGAGTTGATCACAATCTTTCTTGGGCTTTCCATGCTTGTGCTACCACTCGTAAGTTATCTAAAAGGATATCCTAGATAGATATATATATATATATATATATATATATATATATATATATATATATATATTATATATAATATATATATATATATATATATAGTTTGCTTTGATAAAGCTTTTCTGTGTCCAATGTCTTTATTTGTGAACCTCAGAAACAAAACCAGTTAATGTTAACTTTGAGTAATGTTCGTGTTCAAAAAATAAAAATAAAAAATTTTAAAATTAAAAAATTAAAAAGTTATATAAATTGTGCTGATTTACTTTTTCTCCCAATGGGGGAGGGACAGTGCCTTATGCAAAGACAGCTGTTTCGATCATAAGGCACTGTCCCTCCCCCATTGGGACAAAAAGTAAATCAGCACAATTTATATAACTTTTTTTTTTTTTTAATTAATTTTTTTAATTTTTTATTTTTTTTTTTACACGAAACATTACTCAAAGTTAACATTAACTGGTTTTGTTTCTGAGGTTCACAAATAAAGACATTGGACACAGAAAAGCTTTATCAAAGCAAACTATTCTGCATTTCAAATGCACTAACTTTTCAGTCCTTCAGAGTAGGGGTACGGAGCTGGCTATTCACTGAGATTTTTCTTTCATGCTATATATATATATATATATATATATACCCTACATACATAGAAGAAGTTGAGTCGCATACCATACTTGGAGTTGATCACAATCTTTCTTGGGCTTTCCATGCTTGTGCTACCACTCGTAAGTTATCTAAAAGGATATCCTAGATATATATATATCCTACATACATAGACGAAGTTGAGTCGCATACCATACTTGGTCTTGGAGTTGATCACAATCTTTCTTGGGCTTTCCATGCTGGTGCTACCACTCGTAAGGTATCTAAAAGGATATTCTAGATATATATATATCCTACACACATAGAAGAAGTTGAGTCGCATACCATACTTGGAGTTGATCACAATCTTTCTTGGGCTTTCCATGCTTGTGCTATCACTCGTAAGTTATCTAAAAGGATATTCTAGATATATATATATATATATATATATATATATATATATATATATATATATATATATATATATATATACCCTACATACATAGAAGAAGTTGAGTCGCATACCATACTTGGAGTTGATCACAATCTTTCTTGGGCTTTCCATGCTTGTGCTACCACTCGTAAGTTATCTAAAAGGATATCCTAGATATATATATATCCTACATACATAGACGAAGTTGAGTCGCATACCATACTTGGTCTTGGAGTTGATCACAATCTTTCTTGGGCTTTCCATGCTGGTGCTACCACTCGTAAGGTATCTAAAAGGATATTCTAGATATATATATATATCCTACATACATAGAAGAAGTTGAGTCGCATACCATACTTGGAGTTGATCACAATCTTTCTTGGGCTTTCCATGCTTGTTCTACCACTCGTAAGTTATCTAAAAGGATATTCTAGATATATATATATATCCTACATACATAGAAGAAGTTGAGTCGCATACCATACTTGGAGTTGATCACAATCTTTCTTGGGCTTTCCATGCTTGTGCTACCACTCGTAAGTTATCTAAAAGGATATTCTAGCTAAGCGGAATCTAGCACTTTCTTGGTCTTCCCACTAGAAAACTGTTCCTCTTTTTGTATATTCTAGTCATTCATGCAGGGGGGAGGGGGGGCACAGGGTGCGGAGGGGGTGTGGATACACTTGAAAAACCTAGCTATCAATTTGGCCATACCAGGCAGCGGGATTTCTCCCTGCTCTTACCGACTTTCAACTGCCGTGGGATTTTTACATGCGTAAAGCGCACGGGTCAGACTATCTTTAAGTCCCCATCCGAAGGACTGGACGTTCAGTTCGATTTTCCTGTCAAAATTAGAAAGAAAGGGCGAGGCCGGGATTCGAACCCGGATCACTCACGCTGCAGTCACGCATTACATTTGGCAGGCGAACGTCTTAACCACTCTGCCACCTTTCTCCCCACCTTTATGCCTATATACAGCCTGACACTGATTATGTTTCAACTTCATGGGATCAAGCAAGCAAAAACTCTCTAAGACACTTGGAAAGTATTCATAAACGTGCGATTAAACTAATTCTTCTTAAATCGTCAATATTACACATTTCTGATTATAAAAGTGTTAACATACTTCCATTTCACTTCAGATGCTGATTCAATAAAAGTGTATTTATGTACAAGACAATGGACTGGCGCCTCCTTATCTAAGTAAAAGGTTTCCCATGAGTCAGGTGCGCAATAACGAAACCATAATTCTTCCTTAACCTAGAACTGACTTGTTTATGACATCATTAACATACTCGGGTGGGAAATTGTGAAATGAAATTCCTGAATCCACCAAAACTAAAAACACACTGTCGTCATTCAAAAGATCATTTCATAAATATTTATTTGAAAGGCTATAAAAGCTCATCGTTTCTTTCCTTTTCCTTTTCCGAACATATCTATTGTGCATGTTAAAATCCTGATAATGTACATCTCAATAGCTTATGCTCTTATTTATCTGTAATTGTTATTGTTTACTTGCTAACTATGAGACATATGTGTGAGCAGAATTGTGTGCTTGGTGATTTGTGTTTCATGTTAGCTTTGTCCCTTGATACATTTGATTGTTACGTTGATTTGATTTGATTGATTTAATTTAAAGTCTGTTCACACAATGGTGATATTAGACTATTAAATAATAATAATAATAATAATAACTAGATGGTTTATATTTGTCTTTAAGACAAACATGACAGGATTCTCCATTTTCATCAACCATCTCTCTCTCTCTCTCTCTCTCTCTCTCTCTCTCTCTCTCTCTCTCTCACTCTCTGTGGCGATGTTGTTGTGGCCTACCGCAATTTTATAACCTACTATACGTCACAGCTTACATCAATACACCAATGACGTCAGTGTCACTTTGCGTCACTGTAACACTCTGCTATGATGCATACTCTAAATAGCATTCTATGCATTTTGTTGAAGGGGTTTTGAGTAAATAAATTTGAAAATGTTTGTCCCCACTTCCAGTCGGCACTTCTGGCTCAGTTTTATATCGGAAGTGTTGCAAAGATACTCTTTAATAATCAGCGAAAATATGAATGCAGTTGGCGAAGCCGTTTTCGAGTTATTCAAGCTTGATTATTGGCCGAATGTGGCCATTTTTAGCCAATATTTCGGTCAACGTTTGGCCAATCGGTATAATATTAGTCATTGAGCATGAGAATAGTGTCCGTCAATTTTCCTGTGAATCTAAGCGAAATTGGTTGAAAAATATAAAAACATAGTGAAAGTAGGTCAACTAAATTTACATATATTTGAATAACTTCCAAACTATTTAACATATCATCAACAAACTCCTTTCAGACCTGGGCCAACATAAGGGCTACAATATCCAATAGTTAGTTTTGTGACGTCACTTCCGGTTTTGGCTATTCCGTGAACCAAATAAAAGCTGCCTGACCATAGCTATGGCACTTCCGGTTCGTACTTGCGGTTGGGTTTTATGTCGGAAGTGTTGCAAATCTATTTTGTAGTACATTCTGAAAATATGAACGAAATCCATGCAGCCGTGTTTGAGATATTAAAGATTGAAATATCGCCGATTTCGCGGTTTTTCGGCCATATTTTGCCGACAATTCGGCGAAATCATTTAATATTTAAAATGTCACATACCCATAAGGTCCTGCAACTTTACTGAAAATGTCAGCCAAATCAAACGGAAAAAAAGGGAAGAAAAAGAAAAAGAAAAAAAAAAAAAAAAAAGAAGAAAGAAGAATTTTGACGATTCATGCAATAGTATTCTCCTTAGGGAGAATCCTAATAATAATAATATGTGTGCGTGAGTGCGCGCGTGTGTATGTGTGTGTGCGTGTGTGTGTATGTGAATATGAGTGCGTGTGTATGAGTAACTGTGCATATGATTTTATGTCTGTGAATGTGGAGGAAAAAAAAACAAAAAATAACAACAAAAGAACAAAACAAAACAAATTCAAGTTAATTAACTCATGAACTATAGTAATCTTACAATTCCAGAGCTGGATAAGACTGTAGCAATTTTGATCATTTCATTACTGTAATCTACATCTTTTAAAGTTCCAATTTGTACAACTTGTATCCCAGATAGTTTGTATAACAATGATAATAATGGACATTCTAAAAGAATGTTTTGAACTGATATTGGGTGACCACAAGCGCATTCTACATCTTTAGTAAATTTGGTCCTCCACGAGTTTAATCGAATTTTGTAGATAAGGCTAGATAAAGATCTTGAACATAATAATATTTTAGATTTTGAAGGAAGCTTTTCATTATATATACTATTTTCTAACATTGAATTTATTTCGTGTTTTTCTAGTTTTATTGAACAATCTGAAGATTTTCTATTAGCACCTTCTTTCGATAATTTATCAGCTAATTCATTCCCAACGATACCACAGTGCGATGGAATCCAGCAAAATTCTACGTTCATTCCTTTAAACATAATAGAATGTATTAGATATTTTACATCAAAAATTAAATCTCTTCTGGTGTTTGCATTCCAGTTTTGTAAACTATAAAGAACAGATTTTGAGTCAACCCAAAGTAAAATACTATAAATTGCAATATCCATATCAGCTATCCAGGATAGTGCCATTAGAATTGCATAAAGTTCAGCAGTAAATACAGAAAAGCCCTTTCCTAGACAAAAAGATTTTCTCATTTTTAAGTCAGGAATCACGTATAAATTTTAAGTTGATACGGGTATGTGTTTTCTAGATGTTCTTTTGCTTCAACTGATATTAGATTAACATTATCATCTTTTTTCAAAGCGGTATAATCTGTATCAAATTTAGCAGAAATATGCTCCCACTGAGGTACAATAGGCATTGTTGGCATACTTGAAATTGATGTAATATCGATATCGCACTTCTTAAATAATTCATCTGTATAATTTCTAATAGGTTGAAGGTAAGAAATATTTTGAGCCCTCTTAGGAAAATCTTGTTTTGAATCAAGAAAAATGTCACTAGTCACTGAATTAGACACTGAGACTTCTAGTCACATACTTGGCTGTAGCCAGCTTACGTTGATCATCAAGTGATAACAAATTAGCTTCTCTGTACGTTTTGAATGTATCTGTGTGCACTGGCACACCAAGTGCTAACTTAACGGCCTTACTGTCTATGCATTGTAACTTTTTTGGTAGTGTCTGGGGAGCCGGGAAATAAACTTCTTGTCTGTACGTTAATTTTGATCGAACCAGACTAGTAGCAAGATGTAAGAGTGTTTGAGTATCTTGACCCCACATCTGAACGCTAACTATTTTCAAAAAGTTTAATCTTTGTCGAGCTTTACTTATAAGATGTTCAATATAGTATCGCCAGTTTAATTTAGGAGTGAAATAGACTCCTACTTTTTTTACATTTTTAGAATATTGAAGAGGTTTGCCTTCTAAAACAAGTTGAGGCAGATATTTTGGATTTACACCATTACTAAAAACACATTAATTGTGTTTTTTCCCCTGAAAGTTCTAGCCCATTTTCCTTCATATATTTGTTTAGCGTATCTAAATCGACTTGATAAAGTTTTTGAACATGTGTTATGATTCTCTTATTTGTTTGTTTTCTAATATTCGTATTCATCCATACTGCAATATCATCAGCATATTGCACTAAATGGATATTGTTAGATGGAACTTTTGGAAGATCGTGTATAAGAATAGTGAAAAGAATTGGAGCAATAATAGACCCTTGAGGAATTCCAATATCAATATTCTTAAATGACAAATAACGTGTACCAATTCTAGTACAAATAGATCTCCCGGACAAGAAACATTTAACAAATTGATACATTGCCCCACTGATTCCAATATTTGTCAGCTTATAAAGCAAACGTGCATGCCATACACTATTGTATGCTTTTCGAATATAAAAAAAATGTAGCAAGCGTACTCTTCGAGAAAATTGTTTTTTATTATGACTAGAAATGTTAACAAGATGATCAGTCGTGCATCTTCCTTTTCTAAAACCTGCTTGGTTACTAGGGATTACATTATTCTTTTCACAGAAATGTAGAATACGTTTTTCAACTATTTTTTCTAATATTTTACCAGCTTGAGATGTTAATGCTATTGGTCGATAACTACCCATTGCAGACCTAGGTTTACCTTGCTTTGGAACTGGTATTACAACTGACCTCTTCCAGATAGTAGGGAGAGTTCCATTAAACCAACATTTTTGGTCAAATGAGTGAAGTAATTGCTTCCAAGACACAGGCAAATGGCAGAGCAACTGATATGAAATACCATCGATGCCAACAGCAGTGGTATTGCAAGAAAAGGACTCTAGTGATTCACTAAATTCTTCAAATGCAATGCATGAATTTAAGTAATGGTTTCCATCTGGAATTGGTTCACAATAAATATATTCTTTCTCTTCTTCTTCTCTGTAACTTCTTATGTCAGAATGAAGACTTGATGATAAATAGTTTTTGAAAACTCTTCAACAACAACTTCTGCTTTTTCTAGTGATGTTGGAACATTGTTGTTTTCTAATTTTATTGGATACGATGGTAAGTGACATTTGTTCTTTAATTCCTTGACTTTCTTCCAGACTTTATGTATGTCCCTTGATATGGATATCTCTGATTTGCAAAAGTGAGAAAAATATATGCGTTTCGCTTTTGCTACAACCCTGTTACTGTGATTTTTAGCACGTTTCATTTCAATAAAGTTTTCCTCAGTTCTGTCCTTTAGCCATGTTTTATAAGTCTTCTTTTTATTTGTTACTGCCTCTGCACATTCTTCATTCCACCAGCCATTTCCTCTGTATTTCTTATCATATTACGTTCTTTGTTTGTGAATCACTATAGTATTTGCTTCTTAACGTAATGAATTATTTTCTTTACTTTTATTGTTTGTTTTTTGTTGTTGTTGTTGTTAATGTTGAGGACCTGATGAAAAAGGCAATTGTACGCTTACTCAGATAAATCTTCATTAAAAAGTTAAAGTTTCAAGTTTCTATCTTGTTTGTAAATGTTGCTTTGTTGTATTATAGAAAAAACCCTGAAACAGACTGCAACGTCACTGACCAAAGTACCACACAAACAAATACACAACAAGTGCAAAGTGACGTTATTTTATTGACGAGACAAAACAGAACATGTAATATTTCAACAAAAATGTCTTTTTCAAACAACATAGACAACACAACAATACTTCCCCTCTTCACAGTCGAGCAGTCTCCAAATGATCAGATTTAGAAAGAAAATAAAAAATCATTCTTGTTGAATTGTCTCTCTCTCTGTGCTACTCTCTCTCTCTCTCTCTCTCTCTCTCTCTCTCTCCTCTCTCTCTCTCTCTCTCTCTCTCTCTCTCTCTCTCTCTCTCTCTCTCTCTCTCTCTCGGGGAGTCAAGGTTGCTATCTAACTGGATGCATGTCAGTTTGTGAGCTGCACTATTTATTGGGGCCACCTCTTTTGGGGCCACCAAGAGGTGGCCCCTATTTAGTATTGGGTTGGGTGTCACGTGACTTTTGCATATGGTCCATGCCCATGGTACGTGGAGATTTCTTATGGCCCTTGGTTCGTTTTGTCTTCAAGAGTTGTGCGCCTTTTCAGTGAGCATGCGACCCACACGACGCTTGATAGCTGACCAAAACATGTAGGCGTGACTGTTTTTGTTTCTCACTGGATACGTCGCAGACGCCACTTCTGACGATACAAATCTCTCTCTCTCTCTCTCTCTCTCTCTCTCTCTCTCTCTCTCTCTCTCTCTCTCTCTCTCTCTCTCTCTCTCTCTCTCTCTCTCTCTCTCTCTCTCGTACTGTATGCTTCTTTTAGTGTCGGAAACTCATTTTGGGGGAATCTTGTTTCCTATTTTCATTCGCTTCCTCTCCTTTATATTGACCTTTGCATGCATTATTTCCTCTCTCTCTCTCTCTCTCTCTCTCTCTCTCTCTCTCTCTCTCTCTCTCTCTCTCTCTCTCTCTCTCCTCTCTCCAGTTCTGGGAGGTCATTCTGCGGTTATCCATCCTTCGCTGCTGTTATTATGTAGCATACAAATAGCATGCAAAAGATTTGCAGAATGTTGAAAGCCAAATGATTGTGCATTAAAGTTGTTTATTACACTTCTGCAAAGAGGATTATGAAAAAAACACGTTTGTATTGTTCTTATTCTATGGTCAGAAACCTGCGTTGACGATGCGTGAATTGTATGATGATAAAACCCTCGACAGGGCCTCATCTTCATTTTAGCATTTTAAAAAAGTGTACAACCACCATTGTTAAACCTTTGCAAAACTTTAGCTAATTCGCAACAAGTGCATTGTCAAATCAGATACATGCAAACTGCATTCATCAAGATAATAACAAAACAATAATAAAAGGACTGCACACTTAATTACTATTTTTATTCCTTGCCTTTTTGAAGGGAAAAACCTTTACAGGGCCTCAAAACAAGGGCGAAATGTGCTATCATGTCAAATGGATTTCATTTAGCAGACGATTTTCTCTTTGGAGGAATTATACTGTGAAGCAAAGCTGTTCGTTTTGCTATCACTCAGATATTAGAAACAAAACTTTGTCTTTCTATATTGCTTAGCTTTGCAAAACTTTAGCTAATTCACAACAAGTGCATTGTCAAATCAGATAAATGCAAACTGCATTCATCAAGATAATAACAAAAACAATAATAAAAGGACTGCACACTTAATTACTATTTTTATTCCTTGCCTTTTTGAAGGGAAAAACCTTTACAGGGCCTCAAAACAAGGGCGAAATGTGCTATCATGTCAAATGGATTTCATTTAGCAGACGATTTTCTCTTTGGAGGAATTATACTGTGAAGCAAAGCTGTTCGTTTTGCTATCACTCAGATATTAGAAACAAAACTTTGTCTTTCTATATTGCTTAGCTTTGCAAAACTTTAGCTAATTCACAACAAGTGCATTGTCAAATCAGATAAATGCAAACTGCATTCATCAAGATAATAACAAAACAATAATAAAAGGACTGCACACTTAATTACTATTTTTATTCCTTGCCTTTTTGAAGGGAAAAACCTTTACAGGGCCTCAAAACAAGGGCGAAATGTGCTATCATGTCAAATGGATTTCATTTAGCAGACGATTTTCTCTTTGGAGGAATTATACTGTGAAGCAAAGCTGTTCGTTTTGCTATCACTCAGATATTAGAAACAAAACTTTGTCTTTCTATGTTGCTTAGCATTGTAAATTCATCAAACTCTTTTGAAGAAATGCATGTATATGATTTTACATTCTTTCATCCTGACGTTCATTTATCAATTGACTATTCCTTGCCCCCTCCCCCTTATTCGTTGAGCATGCCACGCATACCCTTGAGAGCCTCATGAATTAGCTTATAGGCCTAGGCCTAGTACCTCGATGCTAGCAACTGACCAAAACCGTGAGTTGACTCTCTGTGCTGTGATGTTAGCAGACAGACGGACACAGTCACTTGACGGTCAAAGATGAGCATGAACCATAACATGTACAATAACAGTGTTGTTGTGACTCAGCTATTGGATCCGTAGTTTGCATTGCTTGAAATAATTATAATTATATATATTTTTCCATCTGGATCTTTTTTTCTATTAAAAAATATTATCGAAACTGGTCGTTGTCCAGTTAGCTAGGTATATACTCTCTCTCTCTCTCTCTCTCTCTCTCTCTCTCTCTCTCTCTCTCTCTCTCTC
>CM065702.1:15428803-15458803 GCA_017654935.2 Phymorhynchus buccinoides | reverse complement strand
GTGTGTGTGTGTGTGTGTTCTGAGTAACCAAAAACATTCAGACGACAAATTCTGATCTGAAAAAAAAATAATCTCAAGAACCACAGTGCAGCGATCATAAACGAGCATTGTTATCAACTTCGCGCAAAGTCAGAGTATCCGGTAGCCTATCTCCTGATACCAGTAAAGTGTCAAAACAAAGCAAGGTTAGGAGTTATCCACGCTGGGAGCCCTGACATCGTATTTGTATTACACGTAGCAGCAATAGTCAGGGTTCCACATGCTATGGACCTTACTGATGGTGCTTTGCTTCTGTGCCAAGCTGAAAGTTACCAAAACAAAATATTTTGACACTCCTATGCTATTTTTTGTGAACTTCTGCCGGAGAGAGAGAGAGAGAGAGAGAGAGAGAGAGAGAGAGAGAGAGAGAGAGAGAGAGAGAGAGAACAATGAACAATATTTTACTGAACTGGGCCATCTGCCCATGTCAAAGGGAACAGCGGGGTAGGGACATCATCCAATATGAGAGAGAGAGAGAAACTTGAAACTTGAAACTTGAAATCCTTAATGAGGAATAGCTCAATAAGCATAAAATGCTTCTTTTCATGAGGTCCTCAGACAAAAGGAATCCATAAACAAGCGAAAACACAAGGCCAAGGGCAAAATGTAACAATAATAGAAACAGTAATACAACACATTAAATAACAATCACAATAATAAGGTTAGGCACGGAAATACAAATCGATAATAAACAGGAGAGCACAAATGCATAAATCAATAATAGCATAAACAAGAACATCATACTACACAATAATCTCTCCCTTCTCTCTCTCTTTCCTCTCTCTCACTCACTCTCCCCCCCCCCCTTTCACTCTCCCTCTCTCTATCACATACACTCACACACACACACACACACACACACACACACACACACACACACACACACATAGACACACACACACACACACACACACACACACACACACACACACACCCACACCCACACACACACACCCCACCCACACACATGTACACATACCCGGATACACACATGTTGTGAAATGCACATACGTGAGCCTAAGCACACATACACACACCGCTCCCACACACTTACATATGCATTTACACACATACGTAAATACATTCATACTTATACATGCACACACGTTCCCAAGCTCACACAATCGTATCATTCGCATGCACGCACACGCATGCAGCTCCCACTCGTACACTCATACAAACAATATCTCTCTCCCTCTCTCTCTTTGCTGTCTCGCTCTATCATTTCTTTCTCTACCCCCCCCCCTCTCATTCCTTTCTTCTTTACTCCCCCTCCCCCTCCTATTCTTCTTATTTTTCTTACTTCATGTTTTGTTTTGTTCCTAGATACTCACTTATTTTCGGTCCCTCCACATCCCATTTCTTAAGTATGTATGAATAATGCTGAATTTATTATGTGTCTGTTTATATTGATAATGTGCCTGCTTTGATGATAATGTGTGTTCGTTTTCTTTGCTTTGCATGCCTTTCTTATTTATTGAATTATTTGCTTTGATTTTGTTTTCCTTTTTTGTTTTTGTGAGGACTGGATGAAAAAAAGTATTTATACTTACTCTATTATCCTCAGAAAATAAAAGTTATTAATTCATTCATTCATTCATTCATGTCATCTCTCTCTCTCTCTCTCTCTGCTCTCTCTCAATCTCTCTCTCTCTCTCTCTCTCTCTCTCTCTCTCTCTCTCTCTCTCTCTCTTCTCTCTCTCTCACTCTCTCTCTCACTCTCTCTCTCTCTCTTTCTTTCTCATTCTCTAACTCACTCACTCACCCCCTCTCTCTCTCTCACTACTAGCTCACACACACACACACACACACACACACACGCGCGCGCGCACGCACGCACGCACACACGCACACACACACACACACACACACCCACACACACACACACCACACACACACACACACACACACAGGAGGTCCTGGGTTCTTCTCCACATCCCCACACTGATGGATCAGATTGCCAAAGAACAACAAAAAGAGGAGCAAACCTGCCATAACACCGTCTGTTCTTTTCCGTAAGGTCAACACCCTTTGAAACATGGCGGCCTTCAATTTCGCACGCTTCAACATGAAACCAATGAATTCTGGATGAAATCCACCACATACTGCACGAAACAACAGGGGAGAAGAAGGCATGGTGACTAACCTACCTCCTTGCACACTATCACCACTCAACGGTCACTATAAACCACAAAACTTCACCACAAGAAATTCAGTTGATCGAAGATCAACTTACAGGGGGCCCAAACAGTGTTGACATAATGTAGAAGAGTGTATTGCACTTCAAAAGTGTAAAATAATTATGAACATGTCTCTTTAAAATATATTCAACGTGATGAAGTTGACAACCTTAGAGGAGGCTAAGAAGAAAAAAAAGCTTAGGGATGTCATGAAACTGAAAAGAACCAGACTTTGAGATTGAGAGTCGTAATCATGAAGATTATGCCTAGGGTTATTGTCGTGAAACAAACCAAACTTTGAGATCGAAAGTCATAAACACGAAGAGGATAGGGTTAGGATCAGTCTAGGTTTATAGTATTTAAAAGAAAAAGAACCAGACCTTGAGATCGAAAATCATAGAGACGAAGAGGATATGGTTAGGATCAGCCTAGGGGTGTCATGAAACTGAAAAGAATCAGTCTTTGAGATCGAGAGTCGAAAATATAAAGATAATATGGTTAGGATCAGCCTAAGGCTGTTGTCATGAAACTGAAAGAAACCAGACTTTTGACTTTTGAGATAGAGACTCGTAAATACGAAGAGGGTAGGGTTAGGGTCAGCTTAGGGTTGTTGTCATGAAACTGAAATAAACCAGACTTTAACATTGAGAGTCGTAAACATGAAAAGAATAGAGGATAATGGTTAGGATCAGTCTAATGTCATGAAACTGAAAAGAACAGGGGGGAGAGAGAGAGAGAGAGAGAGAGAGAGAGAGAGAGAGAGAGAGAGAGAGAGAGAGAGAGAGAGAGAGAGAGAGAGAGAGAACAGACGTGTTTACCCCCTACAGAAGCATGGAGTAGTCTGGGCAGCTAAAATGAGTAGTCTTGGGTGTCAAAAGAAGTCCCGCTCACCAACCGCGAAATACAAGATGATAGTCTCTTTATTCCTTTCTAATGACAGTTTTAATCTACTTCTAAAACAGTAAACAGAGAGTCACTACAAAATAGTTTATTTGAAATTCGTTCAAAAAACCCAAAACGCTGCAAAAAATTGCAACGTCACAAGAACGTACAACAAACAACTAGGCTACTACTGACAGCAATGGAGAAAAACTAGCGAACAAAACGTGTGGGTTTTTGTTGTTTGTTTTTTTGGGGAGAGAGAGAGAGAGAGAGAGAGAGAGAGAGAGAGAGAGGAGAGAGAGAGAGAGAGAGAGAGAGAGAGAGAGAGAGAGAGAGAGAGAGAGAGAGAGAGAGAGAGAGAGAGAGGCAAGAAAAAGAATAGATTGAAAAAACAAATAAGTGAATGACAGTGAGAAGAAAAGAGAGAAATGCAAAGACAGACAGGGAAATGGAGGGGTGCAGTGACAGAGATACCAAAAGAAAAGAGAAAGAAACAGAAGGAAGAAAAAGAGATATATGAACAGGGACATACTATAAAGACAGAGCAGAGAAAGAGAGAGGCAGACAGACATAGCAAAGACAGGGACGAGATCTAGAGGTGAGAGAGAGAGAGAGAGGTGAGTTGACGAGATAGATACATGATTGAAAGCACAAGGCCTTGAAGGCCAGCAAAAACCCATCTGCTGATGACTGACATGTTTAAAACAGCGCTAGGCCTGTCCTGCTAAAGCCGTCGACAGACTATGTGACTGCCTCATGTGACTCGATCAGGTCGTGATGCTTCACCTCATTTGCATACCATCTAACTCGATCAGTCTGACTCAGTCGGGCCCAGTCAGGTGACAGGGCCGAATAGGGCGGGTTCTAAATTTCACTGATCGAGTCTGATCGAGTCAGATGGCTTGTGACCTCTTCTGTGTGGGAAACAAAAGTTGATCTACGTCACGACCTGATCGAGTCATATGAAGCAGTCGCATAGTCTGTCCCCAGCTTAAAAGACGACACATCTTGTTGCAGCACAAAAATATAAGCTTTAGCAGACGACACGAACTGCCGTGCGTTGGGGGAGTGGAAGCAGAAAGCATCGTGGAAGCCAGACTGCTAGGCCTACGCACACACGCTTTGCAGAAGACTAGAAAACCCCCATAGGCCCTAGAGCTGTCAGGCCTAGAGCGCAGAGAGAGAGAGAGAGAGAGAGAGAGAGATAGAGAGAGAGAGAGAGAGAGAGAGAGAGAGAGAAGAGAGAGAGAGAGAGAGAGAGGCAGAGAATGACAGAGAGACAATGCAGAGACTAAAAGAGATAGTGTGTGAGGAAGACAATAAAAGAGTAAGGCAGTGACAGAGAGAAAAAAATGAAACAAAGACAGACAGAAACAACAGACATACAGAGAGAGAGAGAGAGAGGAGAGAGAGAGAGAGGGAGAGAGAGAGAGAGAGAGAGAGAGAGAGAGAGAGAGAGAGAGAGATGAGAGAGAGAGGAGAGAGAGAGAGAGAGAGAGAGAGTATATACCTAGCTAACTGGACAACGACCAGTTTCGATAATATTTTTTAATAGAAAAAAAAGATCCAGATGGAAAAATATATATAATTATATTATTTCAAGCAATGCAAACTACGGATCCAATAGCTGAGTCACAACAACACTGTTATTGTACATGTTATGGTTCATGCTCATCTTTGACCGTCAAGTGACTGTGTCCGTCTGTCTGCTAACATCACAGCACAGAGAGTCAACTCACGGTTTTGGTCAGTTGCTAGCATCGAGGTACTAGGCCTAGGCCTATAAGCTAATTCATGAGGCTCTCAAGGGTATGCGTGGCATGCTCAATGAATAAGGGGGAGGGGGCAAGGAATAGTCAATTGATAAATGAACGTCAGGATGAAAGAATGTAAAATCATATACATGCATTTCTTCAAAAGAGTTTGATGAATTTACAATGCTAAGCAACATAGAAAGACAAAGTTTTGTTTCTAATATCTGAATGATAGCAAAACGAACAGCTTTGCTTCACAGTATAATTCCTCCAAAGAGAAAATCATCTGCTAAATGAAATCCATTTGACATGATAGCACATTTCGCCCTTGTTTTGAGGCCCTGTAAAGGTTTTTCCCTTCAAAAAGGCAAGGAATAAAAATAGTAATTAAGTGTGCAGTCCTTTTATTATTGTTTTTGTTATTATCTTGATGAATGCAGTTTGCATTTATCTGATTTGACAATGCACTTGTTGTGAATTAGCTAAAGTTTTGCAAAGCTAAGCAATATAGAAAGACAAAGTTTTGTTTCTAATATCTGAGTGATAGCAAAACGAACAGCTTTGCTTCACAGTATAATTCCTCCAAAGAGAAAATCATCTGCTAAATGAAATCCATTTGACATGATAGCACATTTCGCGCCTTGTTTTGAGGCCCTGTAAAGGTTTTTCCCTTCAAAAAGGCAAGGAATAAAAATAGTAATTAAGTGTGCAGTCCTTTTATTATTGTTTTGTTATTATCTTGATGAATGCAGTTTGCATTTATCTGATTTGACAATGCACTTGTTGTGAATTAGCTAAAGTTTTGCAAAGCTAAGCAATATAGAAAGACAAAGTTTTGTTTCTAATATCTGAGTGATAGCAAAACGAACAGCTTTGCTTCACAGTATAGAGAATATCGTCTGCTAAATGAAATCCATTTGACATGATAGCACATTTCGCCCTTGTTTTGAGGCCCTGTAAAGGTTTTTCCCTTCAAAAAGGCAAGGAATAAAAATAGTAATTAAGTGTGCAGTCCTTTTATTATTGTTTTTGTTATTATCTTGATGAATGCAGTTTGCATTTATCTGATTTGACAATGCACTTGTTGCGAATTAGCTAAAGTTTTGCAAAGGTTTAACAATGGTGGTTGTACACTTTTTTTAAAATGCTAAAATGAAGATGAGGCCCTGTCGAGGGTTTTATCATCATACAATTCACGCATCGTCAACGCAGGTTTCTGACCATAGAATAAGAACAATACAAACGTGTTTTTTTCATAATCCTCTTTGCAGAAGTGTAATAAACAACTTTAATGCACAATCATTTGGCTTTCAACATTCTGCAAATCTTTTGCATGCTATTTGTATGCTACATAATAACAGCAGCGAAGGATGGATAACCGCAGAATGACCTCCCAGGAACTGGAGGGAGAGAGAGAGAGAGAGAGAGAGAGAGAGAGAGAGAGAGAGAGAGAGAGAGAGAGAGAGAGAGAGAGAGAGAGGGAAATAATGCATGCAAAGGTCAATATAAAGGAGAGGAAGCGAATGAAAATAGGAAACAAGATTCCCCCAAAATGAGTTTCCGACACTAAAAGAAGCATACAGTACGAGAGAGAGAGAGAGAGAGAGAGAGAGAGAGAGAGAGAGAGAGAGAGAGAGAGAGAGAGAGAGAGAGAGAGAGAGAGAGAGAGAGAGAGAGAGATTTGTATCGTCAGAAGTGGCGTCTGCGACGTATCCAGTGAGAAACAAAAACAGTCACGCCTACATGTTTTGGTCAGCTATCAAGCGTCGTGTGGGTCGCATGCTCACTGAAAAGGCGCACAACTCTTGAAGACAAAACGAACCAAGGGCCATAAGAAATCTCCACGTACCATGGGCATGGACCATATGCAAAAGTCACGTGACACCCAACCCAATACTAAATAGGGGCCACCTCTTGGTGGCCCCAAAAGAGGTGGCCCCAATAAATAGTGCAGCTCACAAACTGACATGCATCCAGTTAGATAGCAACCTTGACTCCCCGAGAGAGAGAGAGAGAGAGAGAGAGAGAGAGAGAGAGAGAGAGAGAGAGAGAGAGGAGAGAGAGAGAGAGAGAGAGAGAGAGAGAGAGAGAGAGTAGCACAGAGAGAGAGACAATTCAACAAGAATGATTTTTTATTTTCTTTCTAAATCTGATCATTTGGAGACTGCTCGACTGTGAAGAGGCAGGGGAAGTATTGTTGTGTTTCTCTAAAATTATGTTTGAAAAAGACATTTTTGTTGAAATATTACGTGTTCTGTTTTGTCTCGTCAATAAAATAACGTCACTTTGCACTTGTTGTGTATTTGTTTGTGTGGTACTTTGGTCAGTGACGTTGCAGTCTGTTTCAGGGTTTTTTCTATAATACAACAAAGCAACATTTACAAACAAGATAGAAACTTGAAACTTTAACTTTTTAATGAAGATTTATCTGAGTAAGCGTACAATTGCCTTTTTCATCAGGTCCTCAACATTAACAACAACAACAACAAAAACAAAAACAATAAAAGTAAAGAAAATAATTCATTACGTTAAGAAGCAAATACTATAGTGATTCACAAACAAAGAACGTAATATGATAAGAAATACAGAGGAAATGGCTGGTGGAATGAAGAATGTGCAGAGGCAGTAACAAATAAAAAGAAGACTTATAAAACATGGCTAAAGGACAGAACTGAGGAAAACTTTATTGAAATGAAACGTGCTAAAAATCACAGTAACAGGGTTGTAGCAAAAGCGAAACGCATATATTTTTCTCACTTTTGCAAATCAGAGATATCCATATCAAGGGACATACATAAAGTCTGGAAGAAAGTCAAGGAATTAAAGAACAAATGTCACTTACCATCGTATCCAATAAAATTAGAAAACAACAATGTTCCAACATCACTAGAAAAAGCAGAAGTTGTTGTTGAAGAGTTTTCAAAAACTATTTATCATCAAGTCTTCATTCTGACATAAGAAGTTACAGAGAAGAAGAAGAGAAAGAATATATTTATTGTGAACCAATTCCAGATGGAAACCATTACTTAAATTCATGCATTGCATTTGAAGAATTTAGTGAATCACTAGAGTCCTTTTCTTGCAATACCACTGCTGTTGGCATCGATGGTATTTCATATCAGTTGCTCTGCCATTTGCCTGTGTCTTGGAAGCAATTACTTCACTCATTTGACCAAAAATGTTGGTTTAATGGAACTCTCCCTACTATCTGGAAGAGGTCAGTTGTAATACCAGTTCCAAAGCAAGGTAAACCTAGGTCTGCAATGGGTAGCTATCGACCAATAGCATTAACATCTCAAGCTGGTAAAATATTAGAAAAAATAGTTGAAAAACGTATTCTACATTTCTGTGAAAAGAATAATGTAATCCCTAGTAACCAAGCAGGTTTTAGAAAAGGAAGATGCACGACTGATCATCTTGTTAACATTTCTAGTCATAATAAAAAACAATTTTCTCGAAGAGTACGCTTGCTACATTTTTTTTATATTCGAAAAGCATACAATAGTGTATGGCATGCACGTTTGCTTTATAAGCTGACAAATATTGGAATCAGTGGGGCAATGTATCAATTTGTTAAATGTTTCTTGTCCGGGAGATCTATTTGTACTAGAATTGGTACATGTTATTTGTCATTTAAGAATATTGATATTGGAATTCCTCAAGGGTCTATTATTGCTCCAATTCTTTTCACTATTCTTATACACGATCTTCCAAAAGTTCCATCTAACAATATCCATTTGGTGCAATATGCTGATGATATTGCAGTATGGATGAATACGAATATTAGAAAACAAACAAATAAGAGAATCATAACACATGTTCAAAAACTTTATCAAGTCGATTTAGATAAGCTAAACAAATATATGAAGGAAAATGGGCTAGAACTTTCAGGGGAAAAAACACAATTAATGTGTTTTTAGTAATGGTGTAAATCCAAAATATCTGCCTCAACTTGTTTTTAGAAGGCAAACCTCTTCAATATTCTAAACATGTAAAGAAAGTTGAGGTCTATTTCACTCCTAAATTAAACTGGCGATACTATATTGAACATCTTATAAGTAAAGCTCGACAAAGATTAAACTTTTTGAAAATAGTTAGCGTTCAGATGTGGGGTCAAGATACTCAAACACTCTTACATCTTGCTACTAGTCTGGTTCGATCAAAATTAACGTACAGACAAGAAGGGTTTTTTCCCGGCTCCCCAGACACTACCAAAAAAGTTACAATGCATAGACAGTAAGGCCGTTAAGTTAGCACTTGGTGTGCCAGTGCACACAGATACATTCAAAACGTACAGAGAAGCTAATTTGTTATCACTTGATGATCAACGTAAGCTGGCTACAGCCAAGTATGTGACTAGAAGTCTCAGTGTCTAATTCAGTGACTAGTGACATTTTTCTTGATTCAAAACAAGATTTTCCTAAGAGGGCTCAAAATATGTCTTACCTTCAACCTATTAGAAATTATACAGATGAATTATTTAAGAAGTGCGATATCGATATTACATCAATTTCAAGTATGCCCACAATGCCTATTGTACCTCAGTGGGAGCATATTTCTGCTAAATTTGATACAGATTATACCGCTTTGAAAAAAGATGATAATGTTAATCTAATATCAGTTGAAGCAAAAGAACATCTAGAAAACACATACCCGTATCAACTTAAAATTTATACGTGATTCCTGACTTAAAAATGAGAAAATCTTTTTGTCTAGGAAAAGGCTTTTCTGTATTTACTGCTGAACTTTATGCAATTCTAATGGCACTATCCTGGATAGCTGATATGGATATTGCAATTTATAGTATTTTACTTTGGGTTGACTCAAAATCTGTTCTTTATAGTTTACAAAACTGGAATGCAAACACCAGAAGAGATTTAATTTTTGATGTAAAATATCTAATACATTCTATTATGTTTAAAGGAATGAACGTAGAATTTTGCTGGATTCCATCGCACTGTGGTATCGTTGGGAATGAATTAGCTGATAAATTATCGAAAGAAGGTGCTAATAGAAAATCTTCAGATTGTTCAATAAAACTAGAAAAACACGAAATAAATTCAATGTTAGAAAATAGTATATATAATGAAAAGCTTCCTTCAAAATCTAAAATATTATTATGTTCAAGATCTTTATCTAGCCTTATCTACAAAATTCGATTAAACTCGTGGAGGACCAAATTTACTAAAGATGTAGAATGCGCTTGTGGTCACCCAATATCAGTTCAAAACATTCTTTTAGAATGTCCATTATTATCATTGTTATACAAACTATCTGGGATACAAGTTGTACAAATTGGAACTTTAAAAGATGTAGATTACAGTAATGAAATGATCAAAATTGCTACAGTCTTATCCAGCTCTGGAATTGTAAGATTACTATAGTTCATGAGTTAATTAACTTGAATTTTGTTTTGTTTTGTTCTTTTGTTGTTATTTTTTGTGTTTTTTTCCTCCACATTCACAGACATAAAATCATATGCACAGTTACTCATACACACGCACTCATATTCACATACACACACACGCACACACACATACACACGCGCGCACTCACGCAAACATATTATTATTATTAGGATTCTCCCTAAGGAGAATACTATTGCATGAATCGTCAAAATTCTTCTTTCTTCTTTTTTTTCTTTTTTTTTCTTTTTCTTTTTCTTCCCTTTTTTCCGTTTGATTTGGCTGACATTTTCAGTAAAGTTGCAGGACCTTATGGGTATGTGACATTTTAAATATTAAATGATTTCGCCGAATTGTCGGCAAAATATGGCCGAAAAACCGCGAAATCGGCGATATTTCAATCTTTAATATCTCAAACACGGCTGCATGGATTTCGTTCATATTTTCAGAATGTACTACAAAATAGATTTACAACACTTCCGACATAAAAACCCAACCGCAAGTACGAACCGGAAGTGCCATAGCTATGGTCAGGCAGCTTTTATTTGGTTCACGGAATAGCCAAAACCGGAAGTGCCGTCACAAAACTAACTATTGGATATTGTAGCCCTTATGTTGGCCCAGGTCTGAAAGGAGTTTGTTAACGATATGTTAAATAGTTTGGAAGTTATTCAAATATATGTAAATTTAGTTGACCTACTTTCACTATGTTTTATATTTTTCAACCAATTTCGCTTAGATTCACAGGAAAATTGACGGACACTATTCTCATGCTCAATGACTAATATTATACCGATTGGCCAAACGTTGGCCGAAATATTGGCTAAAAATGGCCACATTCGGCCAATATTCAAGCTTGAATAACTCGAAAACGGCTTCGCCAAATGCATTCATATTTTCGCTGATTATTAAGGAGTATCTTTGCAACACTTCCGATATAAAACTGAGCCAGAAGTGCCGACTGGAAGTGGGGACAAACATTTTCAAATTTATTTACTCAAAACCCCTTCAACAAAATGCATAGAATGCTATTTAGAGTATATCATAGCAGAGTGTTACAGTGACGCAAAGTGACACTGACGTCATTGGTGTATTGATGTAAGCTGTGACGTATAGTAGGTTATAAAATTGCGGTAGGCCACAACAACATCGCCACAGAGAGTGAGAGAGAGAGAGAGAGAGAGAGAGAGAGAGAGAGAGAGAGAGAGAGAGAGTTGATGAAAATGGAGAATCCTGTCATGTTTGTCTTAAAGACAAATATAAACCATCTAGTTATTATTATTATTATTATTATTTAATAGTCTAATATCACCATTGTGTGAACAGACTTTAAATTAAATCAATCAAATCAAATCAACGTAACAATCAAATGTATCAAGGGACAAAGCTAACATGAAACACAAATCACCAAGCACACAATTCTGCTCACACATATGTCTCATAGTTAGCAAGTAAACAATAACAATTACAGATAAATAAGAGCATAAGCTATTGAGATGTACATTATCAGGATTTTAACATGCACAATAGATATGTTCGGAAAAGGAAAAGGAAAGAAACGATGAGCTTTTATAGCCTTTCAAATAAATATTTATGAAATGATCTTTTGAATGACGACAGTGTGTTTTTAGTTTTGGTGGATTCAGGAATTTCATTTCACAATTTCCCACCCGAGTATGTTAATGATGTCATAAACAAGTCAGTTCTAGGTTAAGGAAGAATTATGGTTTCGTTATTGCGCACCTGACTCATGGGAAACCTTTTACTTAGATAAGGAGGCGCCAGTCCATTGTCTTGTACATAAATACACTTTTATTGAATCAGCATCTGAAGTGAAATGGAAGTATGTTAACACTTTTATAATCAGAAATGTGTAATATTGACGATTTAAGAAGAATTAGTTTAATCGCACGTTTATGAATACTTTCCAAGTGTCTTAGAGAGTTTTTGCTTGCTTGATCCCATGAAGTTGAAACATAATCAGTGTCAGGCTGTATATAGGCATAAAGGTGGGGAGAAAGGTGGCAGACTGGTTAAGACGTTCGCCTGCCAAATGTAATGCGTGACTGCAGCGTGAGTGATCCCGGGTTCGAATCCCGGCCTCGCCCTTTCTTTTTAATTTGACAGGAAAATCGAACTGAACGTCCAGTCCTTCAGATGGGGGCTTAAAGATAGTCTGACCCGTGCGCTTTACGCATGTAAAAATCCCACGGCAGTTGAAAGTCGGTAAGAGCAGGGAGAAATCCCGCTGCCTGGTATGGCCAAATTGATAGCTAGGTTTTTCAAGTGTGCCCACACCCCCTCCGCACCCTGTGCCCCCCCTCCCCCCTGCATGAATGACTAGAATATACAAAAAGAGGAACAGTTTTCTAGTGGGAAGACCAAGAAAGTGCTAGATTCCGCTTAGCTAGAATATCCTTTTAGATAACTTACGAGTGGTAGCACAAGCATGGAAAGCCCAAGAAAGATTGTGATCAACTCCAAGTATGGTATGCGACTCAACTTCTTCTATGTATGTAGGATATATATATATATATCTAGAATATCCTTTTAGATAACTTACGAGTGGTAGAACAAGCATGGAAAGCCCAAGAAAGATTGTGATCAACTCCAAGTATGGTATGCGACTCAACTTCTTCTATGTATGTAGGATATATATATATATCTAGAATATCCTTTTAGATACCTTACGAGTGGTAGCACCAGCATGGAAAGCCCAAGAAAGATTGTGATCAACTCCAAGACCAAGTATGGTATGCGACTCAACTTCGTCTATGTATGTAGGATATATATATATCTAGGATATCCTTTTAGATAACTTACGAGTGGTAGCACAAGCATGGAAAGCCCAAGAAAGATTGTGATCAACTCCAAGTATGGTATGCGACTCAACTTCTTCTATGTATGTAGGGTATATATATATATATATATATATATATATATATATATATATATATATATATATATATATATATCTAGAATATCCTTTTAGATAACTTACGAGTGATAGCACAAGCATGGAAAGCCCAAGAAAGATTGTGATCAACTCCAAGTATGGTATGCGACTCAACTTCTTCTATGTGTGTAGGATATATATATATCTAGAATATCCTTTTAGATACCTTACGAGTGGTAGCACCAGCATGGAAAGCCCAAGAAAGATTGTGATCAACTCCAAGACCAAGTATGGTATGCGACTCAACTTCGTCTATGTATGTAGGATATATATATATCTAGGATATCCTTTTAGATAACTTACGAGTGGTAGCACAAGCATGGAAAGCCCAAGAAAGATTGTGATCAACTCCAAGTATGGTATGCGACTCAACTTCTTCTATGTATGTAGGGTATATATATATATATATATATATATATAGCATGAAAGAAAAATCTCAGTGAATAGCCAGCTCCGTACCCCTACTCTGAAGGACTGAAAAGTTTAGTGCATTTGAAATGCAGAATAGTTTGCTTTGATAAAGCTTTTCTGTGTCCAATGTCTTTATTTGTGAACCTCAGAAACAAAACCAGTTAATGTTAACTTTGAGTAATGTTCGTGTTCAAAAAATAAAAAATAAAACATTAAAAAAAAATAATTAAAAAATTAAAAAGTTATATAAATTGTGCTGATTTACTTTTTTGTCCCAATGGGGGAGGGACAGTGCCTTATGATCGAAACAGCTGTCTTTGCATAAGGCACTGTCCCTCCCCCATTTGGAGAAAAAGTAAATCAGCACAATTTATATAACTTTTTAATTTTTTAATTTTAAAATTTTTTTATTTTTATTTTTTGAACACGAACATTACTCAAAGTTAACATTAACTGGTTTTGTTTCTGAGGTTCACAAATAAAGACATTGGACACAGAAAAGCTTTATCAAAGCAAACTATATATATATATATATATATATATATATATATATATATATATATATCTATCTAGGATATCCTTTTAGATAACTTACGAGTGGTAGCACAAGCATGGAAAGCCCAAGAAAGATTGTGATCAACTCCAAGTATGGTATGCGACTCAACTTCTTCTATGTATGTAGGGTATATATATATATATATATATATATATATATATATATATATATATATATATATATATATATATATATCTAGAATATCCTTTTAGATAACTTACGAGTGATAGCACAAGCATGGAAAGCCCAAGAAAGATTGTGATCAACTCCAAGTATGGTATGCGACTCAACTTCTTCTATGTATGTAGGATATATATATATATCTAGGATATCCTTTTAGATAACTTACGAGTGGTAGCACAAGCATGGAAAGCCCAAGAAAGATTGTGATCAACTCCAAGTATGGTATGCGACTCAACTTCTTCTATGAGAGATTGAGTTGTGTTCACCATCGCCTTTGGTGGCTTGAGGGAACCACTCTGGCACAAATTTGGTTTTTGTGACTGTGTGATTCTGCGATTGTTAGTATGAATGGTACCTACGGATCCGCCATGGAACGACTATCATTTTGGTGTCTTTTTTGGCTTTTTCTGACAAGGGAAAGAGGTTTTTCGACCCAGTTTTTCTTTCTGACTTTTGTATTTTTCTTTCTCCATGCTTCGTGCTTCGGCTACCGACCACTGAACCGTGAACTTTCACGTGCAGAAGATTCGCTTTCAACGCCGCCCGCTCAAGTTATGTACAGCCGTGATGAACTACTGTCACTGCAAAACGGACAATCTGAACTTGGCCCATCAGTGTGCGAAACCCTTCGGCAATTTGGAATACACAGCCATCTACCATGCTCATCGAAGAAAAAGAAACGACGGCCCTTTCGTGGTGGCCGTAGAAGATGTCAGAATGGTAGGCCCATTCCTGTGGTTGTCTCTGCCTGCGATCCAAACCTTCGTTCGTCTGCTTCCAGTGAAAAGAGATTCGGCAAGTGCACTTCCGGTGTAAACATTGACAATCTTATCTCCGTTCCCGTGGTTGATTCCTCATCTCTCCACTCTGTGTCTGGACTCAAGGTTGGTTTATTCAATGCACAATCTGTAGGACCCAACTGTAGAGATAAACGAACTGCAATTTCTTGCTTTGTCGAAGATAATGATGTTGACATTCCCTTTTTGGTTGAAACTTGGCTCAAACGAAAGGGTGACGAAGCTGCATGTGTTGATCTTACCCCTGGTGGGTACTCGATCTTCTCGCACCCCCGCACCTCTGGCCGAGGAGGCGGCATTGCAGTGATCTACAGAAAGACTCTCTTCCACCACCTCAACTTCATCACCAAGTTTTCCTTTAGTCACTCTGCTTTCGAACTTTTACAAATTTCTTTGACTTCTCAGCATCAAGTGCTCCACTTCATGTGTGTGTATCGTCCACCGCCAACGAAATCAAACAAGTTAACTGAGTCTGTGTTCTTTGATCAGTTTTCTGAACTTTTAGACCACTGCAACACACTCCATGGCAACCTTTGTGTCTTGGGTGACTTCAATTTTCATGTGGACTCCTCCGATGATCGTAGGGCTGTGAAATTCCTTCAACTCCTCCACATGTACAATCTTCGTCAGGCTGTAGAGGGATCAACCCACAAGCGTGGACATACCCTGGATCTGGTCATTGACAGACCCAGCGATGGAGTCCTCCAGTCAACAGAGGTGAACTGTGGTCTGGAGTCAGATCACTCCTGTGTTGTTGCTGTCTTCAGCATGGAGCTGCCATCTGCTGTTCCTGTCCGCCGCAACATCCGGAACATCCGGGCCATCGACAGAGCGGCATTCCAGGAGGATCTGCAGGCTGAGCTGGGGTCCCACGAGGACTGCACAGCCGCTCAGTACAACGCGTCCCTGAGTGCCGTGTTGGACCGTCATGCGCCTTTGTCAAGCCGTGTGGTGTCCTTGAAAAAGGCCACCAGTCCCTGGTTCAGGCTTCTCGGTGATGAGCTTGTGGAAGCAAAGAGGGAGCGGAGACGTGCGGAGTATCAGCGGAGACAGGCGGAGAGGCAGGGAAAGGGTGGACTGACTGTTCACGGCTTTACAAAACTGGCATTTGCAGACTCTTTAGTTGCTGCCGGCTAGGCTTCCAGAGGCGGGAAATGCGAATGACTCAACCTCTTGGAAGCGCCAGAAACAAGTGGGAAAACAGAGTGGAATTTGTGCTCCGTATGTTTTCGTCCACTGCTTCTAAACAGACTTTCGATTTGCCAAACATTTTGGTGTGAGCATACATAGGTGTGTGGTGAACAGCATTGTGTGAACAGTGATTCGAACCAAAAGCTAGTTGTGGTGTAATTAGTGTTAATTAATAAACCACGCTTTGTGTACATTATAGCAGTCAGGGTTGGAATAGAACAGCAGTGCGCGCTATTTTAAAGGCCAGTACCACAGATTTATGTAGCATTTTCCTTGGCGTGTTCTGTCTAAAGTAGCCAGTGTTGATAAGTGTGCTTTTACATATAAGTTCTAGAGTCATCTTGTGTTTAAAGTGTGTAGTTAGTTAGGTGCTCAGTCGAACGGTAGCTGAGCAATTTAAATTGAAAGACAACTAGTGTCAGTGTGTAGTTTCTCCACAGCACAAAGCAAAGAGGAACACTCTTTACTAGGCTATACTCTTCAAGCCACCAAGCCTTGCTGCACTGCTGCGCGCGTGTGTAGTAAGCAAGCTGCCAGCGACCAAATAGAACTTTGGCTGTAGCAGCCCACTTGTGAAATCCTGCCTGCGTGCTACCTTTGCTGCCGCGTGAAGTCTTGCTACGGTCAAGGAATGGGAGGGAGGGATGGATGGGGAAGGAAGGAGATGCAAAAGAGGAGGAGGTGAGTGGGTTTCACGATAGCGCATATGTGGGAACTAAACGATCCAAATTGAATGGCCGTGTGTTCTCAAACAAATCCACACTAAAGCTAAGAACTTTGTTTCTTTTCTTGTTGGCAAAGCTAAGACTCTTTTTTACACTAGCAAGATCTCTGAGTCCAAATCCAGCAAAGAACTCTATCATATTACTAACAGCTTGTCTGCTCGCACAAAATCTGCCCAACTGCCCACTATCTATCCTCCTTCCACTCTGCCTAACATCTTTTCTGATTTCTTTTGCAACAAAGTTGAAGCAATCAGAAATGAACTTGATAAACAGCTAACAGATTCTCAACCACTAGGCAAACCTTTCACTGGCAATTCACTCTCTCACTTCTCTCCTGTCACCGAAGAAGATGTGTTGAAGATCTTGAAAAAGTCTCCACCCAAAACATGTGACCTTGACCCCATTCCCACTTCTCTGCTGTATGAATGTTTGGATGTTGTGTTACCTGTGCTAACCAAAATAATCAATGATTCACTGTCTTCTGGTCTCTTTCCTAATGTCTACAAAACTGCCATTGTCAAACCTCTACTCAAAAAACCCTCAATAGACCACAATGATTTGAAAAGTTTCAGACCTGTCTCAAATCTATCTTGTGTGTCAAAGATCATGGAAAAGATTGTTCTCTCACAGCTTTCTGGCCATCTCAATTCTAATGATTTATTCAATCCTTTTCAGTCAGCTTACAGACCAGGTCACAGTACTGAAACTGCTTTAGTAAAGGTTGTTAATGATCTTCTTCTTTCTCTTGATGAAGGAAAACTCTCAGTTCTGACTCTCTTGGACCTTTCAGCAGCGTTTGATACCATTGACCACAACACTCTTCTTTCTCGTTTGGAATCTGTCTTCGGCATCAGTGGTAAAGCTCTCCAGTGGTTCACCTCTTATCTTTCTAACCGTACCCAGATTGTTTCCATTCAGGACACCAACTCTGCCCCAGCCTCTGTTTCCTGTGGTGTGCCACAGGGATCAGTCCTGGGGCCTGTTCTATTTGTTCTCTACACTTCTCCTCTTTCAGACGTCATGTCCAGGCATTCAGCTCTCCATCACTCATTCGCTGATGATACCCAACTGCAGAAGTCTTCTAAGCCTAATGAAATTGATGATCTAGTTTTGTCCATGCAGGATACTGTGTCAGATGTCAAGTCATGGATGACCTCCAATAAATTGAAACTCATTGATGATAAGAGTGAGGCAATGATTGTTTCCACTCAGAGAACTTCCACCTCTGTTCAGTTTCCTGACTCTCTTGTCATTGGCGATGCTACCGTCCCTTTCTGTCAATCAGCTAAAAACCTTGGTGTAACCCTCGATTGTCGACTAACTATGATCACTCATGTCATGACTCTGATTCGTAATGTGAACTTTGAACTCCGTCGTATTAGTGCCATTCGTCACTATCTCACAGTTGAAGCCACCAAGACTCTAGTATCAGCTTTTGTACTGTCTCGCATCGATTATTGCAATTCCCTACTTGTAGGCTGTCCTCAAACCCTCCTCAACAAACTTCAGAAAGTTCAGAACAATGCAGCTCGATTAATCCTTAAAGTCCCTCGTACAGACCACATCAAACCCCACCTCAAGACCTTACACTGGCTTCCAGTCGAGGCAAGAATAAAGTATAAAATTGCTTGCCTGTGTTTCAATGCTGTCCATTCATCTAGTCCTGCCTACCTCTCTGATCTCGTTCACCTGTACTCACCCTCCAGGTCTCTCCGTTCCTCTTCTGACAAACTTATCCTTTCTATTCCTCGTACTAACACTAAGACAAATGGTGAACGTTCATTTTCTTTCAGCGCCCCTTCTGTCTGGAACACCCTACCATATGAACTTCGTTCTGCTAAATCTTTCCAGTCTTTCAAAACTGCTCTTAAAACTCACCTCTTCCAGCAATACCTCTGATTTCTTCCTTGTCCTGTTTCCTGCCTTAAAATGATGTCCCCCACATTGTGGGTGGGTGGGTGTGCGCGTGTATGTGGGTGTGGGCGTGTGCGTGCGTGCGTGTTGTGGCTGTGTGAATGTTTGTGATAGTTGATATTGTAGTAGCTTATTTATGATTTATGTATTTATTTAAACAATTGTGAAGCGCCGTGAGCTCAAGAGAGAAAGGGCGCTCTATAAATGTTATTTATTATTATTATTATTATTATTATGTAGGATATATATATATATATATATATATATATATATATATATATATATCTAGAATATCCTTTTAGATAACTTACGAGTGATAGCACAAGCATGGAAAGCCCAAGAAAGATTGTGATCAACTCCAAGTGTGGTATGCGACTCAACTTCTTCTATGTATGTAGGATATATATATATATCTAGAATATCCTTTTAGATAACTTACGAGTGATAGCACAAGCATGGAAAGCCCAAGAAAGATTGTGATCAACTCCAAGTATGGTATGCGACTCAACTTCTTCTATGTATTTATCATGTACTTTAACTTTTGGTAAATCAGATTTTATATTTTGTCTTCTTGTCTTTGTCATGTGTGCGTGTTATTGCATGCCTCGTACATTAGTGGGTTTTTTGTTTGTGGCACAAGCCACAAACCTATAACTCACTTTGTCGGTCTGTCAGTCTGTCGGTCAATCGGTCGGTCCAAAATTGTCGCACGCCACAAACAATTGCGAATCCGCGCTTGTTTTTTAAACAGGGAGTTAGCTAAACATATTTTTCTTTCATTCAATTTGTGGGGTAGCACCAATGTTGTAGGACTGGTGCGGAACCACACAAAGTCAGCCTGTGAGATTGAGGTGTAGGCTGAATTGAACTCCCTGTAGTTTTTGTGTGTGTGTATTTAAATTGACTTTTTATCCTCACTTCTTGTCTTAATGGCCTAAAGAAGTAGAGGCCTTTTCTGTCTGTGTGCGTGTGGCACACGAGCTATTGTTTAGCTCGCCTGTATGATGTATTAGGTGATTATAGATTTTCTTTGCGTAAATCTCTAGTGAATACAAATGGTGTGTGAAAACGAATAATGAAGGATTCTTTAAATGTCTGTGATTTTGTAAATCAATGAAAAGGATCAGTATGAAAAGATGATAGAAAACCTTTTGTACAAGGGAAGTAATGTCTCATAGTAAGTGATTATATTCTGTGGTGTGGTGATTAGGTTATGACAACCTGTTATTAAGCGTAAAGTGGTGAGCACAATACATGGATTATGTGTATAACCAATACAATAAATTATTAATTGTGATTTGGTTATGATGTGTAATTGGGGCGCCACAATGTGTTTCAGTAACACAGGCTGACCCCATGGGCGTGACACATTTTCTGTTCCTGTGACCTTGAATAATGACCTTCATTTTGGAACATGGCCTAGATATCGTAACCTACGTGCATGCAAACTTTGAGCCTCCTAAGTCCGTCCGTTCAAACGTTACCGTGATTAACCTACATAGTCATCGAGTCAGTCACAAACAGACAAGTGTCACTGAAAACATTACCAGCTTCGCTTTAAGGCTGGTAACAATAAATGGAGCCTTTCTTAATTCATTTCGTTTAGAGTACAAACTGGCAGTCCTTGCATTCCGCCACTTTGAACAGACCCTACCATCCTACCTCTCAAGTGCTCTCCAAACTTACACTCCTTCTCGTTCACTCCGATCTTCCCATGCCAAACTGTTGAAAGTTCCTAAAGTGAATTTAAAGTCTTTTGGACAACGCAGTTTTATTTTTTGCGCCCCCACTGTCTGGAACTCCTTGCCTGTTCACCTCCGTCACAATTCAGCACTTCCCGCTTTCAAAACCCAAATGAAAACTCACTTGTTTCAAAGAGCTTTCTCTCTGTAACGTTTCACATTAATTAGATGATGATCGAATGAATGTGTATGTTAGCCCAATTGCGTGTGAATCAGTGAATGTGAGCGCCTTGAGTTTAATTCTAAAGAAAGGCGCTATATAAATACTATGTAGTATTATTATTAACATTATTAAATGGAACATTATAATCATTACCGCATCTTTATTCGCTATACTATGAGCAGTGTTGTTGTTGTTTCTAAGTAAAGGTCTATACTGAGTATTATGACTAATGCCACAGATAATCAGATTGAATTTAGTGTCTCTGATAAGCAACAAAAGCACGCAGGCCACTTTTTAAATTATATCGTGGCCTAATGTCAGAGCTCTGATTTTTTCTTCTTCAAATATCGCTTTTGTGAATGCTTGGCTGCAATTGTCTCTGTGTGTGTGTGTTAGTGTGCGTGTGGCGTGTGCGTGTGCGTGTGGTGTGTGTGTGTGTGTGTGTGTGTGTGTGTGTATGTAGTGTGTGTGTGTGTTAGTGTGCGTGTGCGTGTGCGTGTGCGTGTGCGCGCGTGTGTGTGTGTGTGTGTGTGTAGTATGTGTGTGTGTGTGTGTGTGTTTGTGTGTGTGTGTGTGTGTGTGTGTGTGCATACATGTGTCTGTGTGTGTCTGTGTGTGAGTGTGTGTGATGTCGAATTGAACGTCAACTGTACGTGTGGTGGTATCGAATGATTTACGTGGTTTGCTTCAGAGAGTTTCTCGTTCTGGCAGCTGCAGTGAATCATAGTCCGTGCTCTTGTTGTGCGCCCACATGCTAGTTCTTTACTCGTTGTGCAGTGAAACCAATCACATGAAGAAACCATCCTGCAGGAATCAATATCAACATGAAAACATAACAGAGACAATCAGACAGACAGACAGACGGAAACATTCGCGCGCGCAGACAGACAGACACACACACACGCGCGCGCACGCGCGCGTCGCACACACACACACGCACACACACACACACACACACACACGCGCGCGCGCGCGCGCACACACACGCACACGCACACACACACACACACACACACACACGCATGCACACACGCACACACACACACACACACACACACACACACAGACACACACACACACACACACACACGCACACACTACACACATAAGCACACATATATACACACATGTATTAACAAACATATCAATATAAACACACATACGGACATACATAAAACAAAATATAAAATAAGAATACACATAATAATTGTTTACAAATACACACACATGTATAAACACATGCACAGCCATATCCAATCACGTACAGACACATATAATATCAAGCACGCACACGCACACACACTTGTATATCAGTATAATGTACAACCTAAATGAACATGTATATTATAAAGTCCGTGTAATATAGGTCCGCACACACATTTTTGCGTGGTGAAGGCTACGAAGGCTGTGAAGGTAGGCCCGTAGAAAGGAACTAAGCACAGAAACCAAGCCAGGGTCCGCACCAAAATTGTTTTAAGAGCGGAAATTCATCCCGCTGGGGCAGAATGTGCCCAGCTTGTGCGCAAAGTACATTTCTGTAAATTTTCTTTTGGCTCGCCCTGTGCCGTTCTGCCAGAGGACACACATGGTGAGGTGGTCGATACAGTGCCCTGGCTTCTGAAAGTGTTCCCCGACCTGAGTACTGTATCCAAGCCTGGCAGCACGGAGGTGTTCCTCACCGCGATCTGCAAGAGTCCGGTACGTCTCCCCCACATACAACATCAGGGCGCGTTGCTGCTGCACAGTGAGCAAATGACGACATATATGACGTCGCTGGACTGGCAATTGAAATGCCACCGCACCTCCACTGTACCTTTTGGGCCCTTGATGATGTTGGTAGTGTTGACGTGCCGGTAAATCTTGCACTTTGTTCGTTGGCAAGGGTGCGTCCCAGGGGTCGGATGTGGGACATCTGGAGGGAGACATGAACGTACAAAGGTGGTCCCTGAGATGTGTATCTATCTTGTATGCCACAAGAGGTGGCTCAGGAAATGCTTCTTGAAGAAGCGTGTCATTTTGGATGATGGAGAAGTTTTTTTAGTAGAATGTTCTTCACTTTTGGATGTTGTGAGGATGGTATGTAATACACAGCACGGGTCGGCTCTCCGCAGCTGATTGCCTCTCAGTGGGACGAAGGGTGGCTGCTCTGGGGGTGTCGCTAGCTCTCTGCAGTGCTGCTTCAACAATGTTGTCAGGGTACCTTTGTTTGTGAAAGAACCGCTTCATCTCCGTGGCCTCAGACTTGAAGTTCTCGTCTGAACTGCAGAGACGACGAAGCCTGATAAACTGGGAGTAGGGGATGCTGGTTTTCGTGGAAGGGGGGTGGCTGGAGGAGAAGTTGAGATAGGAGTGAGAGTCAGTTGGTTTATAGTAGACAGATGTGTGGAGCTTGTTTGAGTCAGGGTGAATGGAGACCTTGATGTCAGACGAAGTTGAAATGTGCTGTTTTGAGATTATATTTTGAAAGATTTCCTTCTTTTATTACTTATTTTTGGTCGTTGGTCCCTGTCACAAACCGTCATTCAGTTCACGGTACGACCGGATGCTTTGACTAGATTGCGTGTGTCCGTGTTAGATGTCACTTCAAAGACCCTTGTTGTTTGCGCAGGTGTAATTTTCGGTGTGAGTATAGTTTTAGATTTGGCGGAGGCCGGAGGTTGAAACTCGAGTTTAGCGTGCTTTTTGGCAAACAGAAAGAAGGTTCAGTTGTGGCCGCGTCTAATGTGATTTGGGTCCACTGGTCAAGCTATGTGGCTCTCGGTTGAGTCCGTAGTGGATGTACTGGTTTATCTAGTCCCTGTTGTTCTTCTTTGAGCCATTCATGCCACTCATTTTCACAGGCTATTGGATGAGTGTGGATTTAATTGTGTGTGTAGAGGTGTGTTTCTATACTTGTAGTCATTTTATTTGTGTGCGTGTGCGTTTTTTCTATAGAATAATTTGAATGACATTTTATAAAAGGGATATAATTTGCTGAATTAATGTTATGCTAGTAGGTGTTTAATTTTTTTAAATAATTATATTATGTTGAACAGTTTCGTAAATGATTAAGTTTACTTTCCTTTTTGACTAATAGTCTCATTTTGAGCAGTTTTGATTAATTTATTTTTCATTGATGTGAAGTGTTGATTTAATTGCATTTCTGTTGGGGTTCGATGTACATGGTCATTTCTCTTTTGAGAAATTTTGTTGTTATTTTTTTCCGGGTTATTAAGCCTAAGTGTGGCTAAATGGAAATATGTCTGTTTCTTATTTTTAGATGTTTTTTTAAATTTATCATCAATTCACGTACATGTAAAGAGGAGTGTATACGTTATGTTTTGATCATTGCTCTTCCTTACAATAGGCTTGTTTTGTTTTCAGGCCTTTTTCTTCTTTCTTTTTATTTCCCACTTCTTCCTCCTTCCCCCCCATTCCTTAATCTGGGTGGACCTGTTTGCTGTCCCTCATCTTGTCTACGTTATGTCCTCTGCCCCTCCATTGTCCTTTATTCATTGACCCTTCAACTGTGGTCCTCTGGATCTGGACCAACTTCTTCGGGAAACTCAGCGTCAAACCAATTTCTCCCCTTCACCCTTTTGGGCTGCGTTACCTCCCTTTTTCCATCATCATCGTCACGTCATCTTCCCCTCTCCCCCCTCCTGTATCCCTGACTTCATAATCTCTTCATCTGCATGCTGGACCTGGGAGAAAGTCTTCGTTCTTCTTCTTCGGGCTATTGAAGAGTAGTAAGAACAGCTTCAAGTCAGCATTGTGATTTAAGTTTAATTAACGAATCAAACCTACTGAATTTCAGTTTCAAGTCATCGTGGTCAGGTTTTTAGTGTGAACGTTTATTTTTGTTTCTTCAGTGTGAACAAATATGATCAAGAAATGGTGAACTACGTGGTTCCATGACCTGGACAGTTTTGACGGTTTATTCAAGTGCTTAGTTATTAGGTGCATGTATATTACACGTGAAGATTATTAGTCCTAGTTTTTGGCCATAAAGGATGGTTTAATATTCATGTTTTTGTTCTCTTATTGTGGAAGAGTTAAACAAGTACTTTGTGTATTTGATTTATGTTTAGAATTTAGTTTTACTGTGTTTTATTTTACAAATGTGAAGTATTGGACTCATTGTTATTTGGTTGATCAAACTTTGTGCTATTCATCCTCATCCTTATTCTTTCATTTGTGTTGTTGTTTCTGTGTATGTTAATGTCCAAAATGTATGTTGACAAGCGCGAAATCGCAATAGTTTGTGGCACGCGGTCTATTTTTACCACTCCAATCATGAGTCACCTCCCCTGTCTTTTCAATAATTTTAATCTGTAAACCAGAATGTTATCTCTGCACCATTTCGTAACTTTTTATATCTTTTGGAAAACATTTAAAACTATGTATCCTACTTATGCTCATCGAAAGAAGCACCGCATACTCGTCGTGTCTGTTGTAGTGTCTGTATTACGTATGTTTATTATTTTGTACGCTTTTAAAATACATCATTTTAAAGAGCGGCCTCAATTTGAAGTGTAGCCTCGATTTGAAGTGCGACAATTTTGTCAAACCGACAATTTTGACAGAGACAGACAGACAGACAGACCGACCGACCGACAAAGTGAGTTATAGGTTTGTGGCTTGAGCCACAAACAATAAACTTGTTAAAATGTTTACTTGTGTTAGTGGTTTAGTCTTAGAGTAAGAATGGGTATGGGTGCGGGTATTAGTTTTCGCAGGCACTAGGTCGGCGTTACAGTCCCTGCATTCAAATGTACTTTTTGGTTTCAAATGTGTTTGTTTATTTTGTTCTCAACCCTTGTTTCCATTTTCCCTTTTTTCCCCTTTGGCTTTGTTGTTCTTGACCCACGAAGAGCAAAAGATTAAGTTTTAGGATTTTTTTAAAATGTTGGTTGGCTTTTGGGTTTCTTTTTGGCTCACGTCGTTTTTTTAAAAACAAAGTGAGTCTATAGTATCGTACATGTTCGGTTGTGTGTGTGTGTGTGTGTGTGTGTGTGTGTGGTGTGTGTGTGTGGGTGTGTGTGTGTGTGTTGCGTCCGTGGCCCCGACCTTTAACCTTAACTCAAACCTTAACGTTGTCATTTTCTCTAAACATATAAGGCGTTAGAGGGTTAAAGTTAGCAGGATACTTGATTTTGACGTGAGCCTTCAAGTCATGACGATCAAAGCAGTCAGATACATTGATAAAGAACAAAATAAAGATAATCATTTGTTGCAGAGATTACTGTTGTGCAACCACTCTTCAAACTAAAGAAGACTCTCACTCTCCACTGAAACTTTAACGTTGTCGTTTTCTCAAAAAAATATAAGGATGTTAGAGGGTTAACGTTAGCAGGATACTTGATTTTGACGTGAGCCTTCAAGTCATGACGATCAAAGCAGTCAGATACATCGGTAAGGAACAAAAGAAAGAAAATCATTTGTTGCAGAGATTATTAACTGTTGTGTTGTACCGAGTAGGAGAGATACTGGAAAGAAGACTCTCCATTAGATATACAAAAACGCTCTTTAAAAAGAAACACAAGACTTCAGGTGTGTACAAATAGGTACATTTTAACGTCGTTAACTTATATTTTCTGTAACAAATGGATGTACCGAGTGTGTGCGTTGACGGCCCGGTTGTTTCGTTTTTGCGATTTGCGCCTTTTGAGTAACCGTTGTTCGTGTTCATTCGCACATCATCTCTGCGCATGCAATACTTAGCCTACCGCACTTCCGGGAACAAGGCCTAGGCCTAGAGAATAAGAGATCATGCCTTACCTCATAATCAAGACGACGTACTTAACATTTAGCCCACATTCATTTCAGTCTTGAAAAAAAACTATAACGGAAAATCCAGGGTTCGTCGATTTCACTGCCTTCGACATACGAATCCTTTGTTAGGCCTAGACGATTGATCACCATGAGCAAAGACTGTACAGGGGAAGATAAACATGGATGAGCTTGCTGGCTGTGACCTTGACCTTTGGGGAATTAACGAAACGAAAATAAAATATTAGGGACTAATATAAAATATCTTACAGAAATGTAGATGATGTGGAACAAGTTTTCATCGCATGAACAATCAGTTTAAAACAGTAACATTTTTTTTTTTTTTTTTACGAACTTCAATTATTAATTTTCTAAGAGTAAGAGGCTTAGACCTACAGGCAAAGACTGTAGGCCTACTACAGGTGTCCGTAGACCCCCCTTACACCCGGGGGGCGGGGGGGGGGGGGGGTGGGGGGGGGGGGGGGGATTGGTCACTATGTTTTTTCTGAAAGCTTGGTCAATATGCTTTTCAATTTTACTTGGTTTGCCAAAAATAAAAATAGGGCTCCACTATGTTACATGCGCATATATAAACATACATATAATTAAATTTTAAAGAAAAGGGTAGGGGTAATTTAATGCATAGAAATAATTTTAATTTACACAGTAAAATAAAAATTAATTCTGTTTTCAGATGCACAAGTGTCTACATAACAGTATTCTCTCTATACAGGCATGGGAATTGTCATGGGAATTCCCATGCCTGCTATAGTAAATAAAAATCAGACGTGAGCCTTGAAGGCTTTGCCTCTTGTTTTTTCTTTATTTGTTTTTTTTAGATTTGTGAGATTTCGTTGTTGTTGGTGGTTGTGGTTTTTTTTAACCTTCCTTCTTTCCTTCTGTCTGTTTTTTTTCCTTAATGTTTTTTGTGCGTAATGAAACAAACAAACATTTGTTGTTGTTGCTTTTAGTTCGTTGAACCCAGACACACACCAAACACATAAATATTTAGAACCTCACACCATACTTATTTTGTTTGTTTGTTTCATTCGTTTATTGTATCTGAAAGTTAAAAAAACCACCTAGTTTTTCTGTGTGATTATGAGAAGAAATAAAGAAAAGTATTAAGATCAACACTTTTTTTCTTTTTGCAACGTATCAAAAATCGTAGGAAATCCCAATGCACGGAATAGTGTTCTTCTGATTAAGAAAAAAACATCAAAAGCTTATTTTGTAGCTTAACATAAAAAAGACGCATTCATTTCCTGCTTTTTGAGTAAAAACGATACTGTAATTGGTTTGTTTAGGGTATTGACGCGAGTTGTTTTGTTCATGAGATGGGGGCAGGGTTGATGTCTTGAGTCTAGATATGCTGAAGTTTGCGCACGGGTGTAGACCTATGTATAAGTAGGGAGAAAGGTTTATATGATTTGATTGCTTTACAAAAAAAGTGAATCTTGTTTGCATATGTGCGTGTGTGTATGACAAACAAGTAAGCCAAACAAAATGCTTTCTCTCGTGCATTCTCTCTTTTCTGAAAAAAATAAAATAAAAAAAATAATCTAAGGCAGAAACAAACAAACAAAGCAAGAAAACTTTCTCTCGTGTATTCTTTCTTTTTTCAACAACAAAAAAGAAGCCTTGTTTGCATACGTGCGTGTGTGTATGACGAACAATTAAGCCAAACAAAATACTTTCTCTCGTCCATGCTCTCTTTTTCAAAACAGAAAACAAATAGTCTAAGGCAGAAACAAACAAGCAAACAAAACAAAATACTTTCTTTCGTCTATTCTCTATTTTTTTCAAAGCAAAAATAGCTCCATACAGAAACAAGCAAACAAACAAAACAAAATGCTTTCTCTCGCCCATTCACTTTTTTTTTTTAAAGACAAAAATTCCAAAGCAGAAGCAAAAAACAAAAAATACAAAACATCTTCACTCTTTCTTTTTCTACAAATAAAAGAGACAAAGCAAAATACTTTATCTCGACCATTCTCTTTTTTCTCTCCAAAGTAAACAAAAATAGCTCAAGGCAGAAACGAACAAACAAAATAAGATACTTTATTTCGTCCATTTGCTTTTTTTTTTAAAGAAAGAAAAAAAATAGTGCAAGACAGAAAAGGCAAACAAACAATAAGATACATGATACTTTTTTCTTGTCCATTCTCTCTTCTTATTTAAAAAAAGGCAAAGGTAAAGATGTGTAGGGGGCACATCTTGACCTTTACCACCAAAAAAATAGTCCAAGACAAACAAAGTAAAATCTTTCCACTCCATTTTTGTCTTGAAATAAAAAAAGAGAAAAATGTAATATTTGAGTAAAATATGTTTGTTTTTAAATGTTGAGATATTGTTCTTGCTTTGACTTTGGTTCTTCGCATCGCAACCTGGTTCTTAATTTTCAAGCTGAAATTGTGCTGGAATTATTAATTTTCTTCCATCATCATCCAAATTATTCTAGTAATAGGTTTCTTTTCCTTGTTCCCCAAATCAACAGTAACAGTATTATACTTACAGAATGCACGTGAGTTAATTCTCGTTCAGACACAAGATCTAAAGTACAGTCTTTGACTTGTATGCAAAACGAAGAAGGAAAAAAAAAAAACTAATTGTGTGTGTGTGTGTGTGTGTGTGTGTGAGTGGTGCGTGTGTGGTGTGTGTGTGTGTGCTTTTTTCTAACCACACATACACACAAAAAGCGGAGCAACTTAAAACAGGTTTTTAATTGCCTACTTCATAACTTCATAACGGGTGAAGGGCTGCCTCGCGCGCTTCCTCACCTTTCTACGGATCAACAAATAAAATAATAATAATAATTGATAGCATTTCTATAGCGCCTTTCGATAATTATTTTACACTCAAGGCGCTTCCATTCACTGATACACACGCAGTCAAGCAAAAACATTATCACCCACTCATTCTCCCAGTTACAAGATCAAGAAGGAAAAATTTACAAAAACTGAATGAGCTTTGAAAGTAGCGAGTCTCGAGTTTAGCTTTGAAAGTAGAGATAATTGGTTCATGGCGGAGATCGACTGGGAGGGAATTCCAAACAGCAGGGGCGCTGAAACTGAAACTGCGGTCACCCAAATTATTTTATATTTGTTTTTTGAATTTTCAGAAGTTTTGTGTTTTGAGGACCTTTGTGAGCGGGAAGGAATGTATGTGTGAATAGCACTGGAGAGGTAAGGCGGAAGGGTCTGTTCAAAGTGACGGAAGGATAGGACAGCCAGCTTATACTGAAGGCGGTACTGCACAGGGAGCCAATGGAGCCAATGGAGCTCCTTCAGAAGTGGCGTGACTACTACTATACGACTTTGACAAGCGTCACTTTGTTCGATAACGTTTGCC
>CM065702.1:15376339-15428303 GCA_017654935.2 Phymorhynchus buccinoides | reverse complement strand
CACGCACACACCACACACCACCGAAACATGTACGATCATATAACCTCACTTTGTTTTAAAAAACGACGTGACCAAAAGAACCGCAAAGCCACCAAACATTTTTAAAAAATCCTAACTTATTCTTTTGCCTTTCGTGGTCAAGAACAACAAGCCAAGGGGAAAAAAGTGAAAATGGAACAAGGGTTGGACAAAATAACACGACATTTGAAACCAAAAGGTAAACATTTGATGCAGGGACTGTAACGCCGACCTAGTGGCTGCGAAACTAATACCGCACCCAACCCATTCTTACTCTAAGACTAAACACTAACAAAAGTAACATTTTAACAAGTTTATGTTTTGCTCAAGCCACAAACCTATACTCCTTTGTCGTCGGTCATTGGTCTGTCTGTCTGTCTCTCGGTCGGTCCAAAATTGTCGCACTTCAATCGATGCTAACACTCAAATTGAGGCGCTCTTTAGAGTGATGTATTTTAAAAAAGCGTCAAATCATAAACATACGTAAGAGCGTGACACTACAAAACGGACACGACGAGTATGGCTGTGCTATTCTTTTCGATACATAATTAGGGATACTAGTTTTCAAATGTTTTTCCAAAAGCTATAAAAAAGGTACGAAATGGTGCTGAGATAACATTCTTGGGTTTAACAGAATACATTATTGAAAAAGACAGGGGGAGGTGACTCATGATTGGAGTGGTAAATAGACGTGTTGCCACAAACTATTGCATTTCGCGCTTGTCTACATACATTTTGGACATTACATACCGAAACACCAAACCAATGATAAGAATAAGGATGAGGATTAATAGCACAGAAGTTTGATCAACAAATACATGAGTCCATACTTCACTTTTAATAAACACAGTAAAACTAAATTCTAAACATAATCAATACACAAAGTACTTGTTTCTCTTACCCACATAAGAAACAAAAACATGAATATTAACCATCCTTTATGGCCAAAAACTAGGACTAAATATCTTCAACGGTGTAAATATACCTGCCACCTAATAACTACTCACTTGAATACACCGTCAAAACTGTCCAGGTCGGATGGAACGCGTAGTTCACCATTTCTTGGTCATATTTTGTTCACGGCTGGAGAAACAAAAACTCACTTTCACGAACTAAACCTGACCACGATGATCTTGAAACTGAATTCATAGGTTTGATTCGTTAATTAACTTAAATCACATTCTGACTTGAAGCTGTTCTTGTCGAACTCTTCAATAGCCCGAAGAGACGGAACGAAGGCTTTGCTCCGCAGGTCCAGCATAGACAGATGAAGAGAGTATTAAGTCAGGTATACAGGAGTTGTGGATAGGGGAATATTACGTTGAACGATGATGCTGAAAAATGTAGGTAACTGCATCAAAGGGTTGAATGGATAAATTGGTTTGACGCTGAGTTTCCCCGAATAAGTTGGTCCGATCCAGCGGACTACAGTTGAAAGGGTCAATGAATAAGGACAATGGAGGGGTCAGAGTACATAACGTAGACACGATGAGGGACATCAAACAGGTCCACCCAGATGAAGGCTGGGGGGGAAAAGGAGGAGAAGTGGTAAATAAAAAGAAGAAGAAAAGGCTGAAACAAGAACCGCCTATTGTAAGGAGAGCAATGACAATACATTAACGTATACACTCCTCTTTACACATGTCGTGAATTGATTATAAATTTAAAAAAACATCTAAAAATATAGAACATACATATTTCCCTTTAGCCCACTTAGTCTTAATCCGGAGAAAATAACACCACACTTTCTCAAAGAGAAATGACCATTACATCGAACCCAACAGAAATGCAATTAATCACACTTCCCTCAATGAAAAATAAAATGTAATCAAACTGCTCAAAATGAAGAACTATTATTCAAGAACGTAAACTTAATCACTTTACGAATACTGTTCAGACATAATATAAATTATTTAAAAAAATAAACACCTCCTAGCATAACATTAATTCAGCACATTTTCCCTTTTATAAAATGTCATTCAAATTATTCTTAGAAAAAACGCACCCGCACACAATAAAATGCTACAAGTATCTAAACACACCTCTCAACACACAATTAAATCCACACTCATTCCATAGCCTGTGAAAATGAGTGGCATGAATGGCTCAAAGAAGAACAACAGGGACTGGATAAACTAGCACACCCACTACGGACTCAACCCAGAGCCACATAGCTTGACCAGTGGACCCAAATCACATTAGACGCGGCCACAACTGAACCTTCTTTCTGTTTGCCAAAAAGCACGCTAAACTCGAGTTTCAACCTCCGGCCTCCGCCAAATCTAAAACTATACTCACACCGAAAATTACACCTGCGCAAACAACACGGGTCTTTGAAGTGACATCTAACACGGACACACGCAATCTAGTCAAAGCATCCGGTCGTACCGTGAACTGAATGACGGTTTGTGACAGGGACCAAGGACCAACAATAAGTAATAAAAGAAGGAAATCTTTCAAAATATAATCTCAAAACAGCACATTTCAACTTCGTCTGACATCAAGGTCTCCATTCACCCTGACTCAAACAAGCTCCACACATATGTCCATTATAAACCAACTGACTCTCGCTCCTATCTCAACTTCTCCTCCAACCAACCCCCCTTCCAGGAAAACCAAAATTGGACGTTTCCAGTTTATCAGGCTTCGTCGTCTCTGCAGTTCAGACGAGAACTTCAAGTCTGAGGCCACGGAGATGAAGCGGTTCTTTCACAAACAAAGGTACCCTGACAACATTGTTGAAGCAGCACTGCAGAGAGCTAGCGGCACCCCCAGAGCACGCACCCTTCGTCCCACTGAGAGGCAATTAGCTGCGGAGAGCCAACCCGTGCTGTGTATTACATACCATCCTCACAACATCCAAGTGAAGAACATTATACTAAAAAAACTTCCTCATCATCCAAAATAACACGCTTCTTCAAGAAGCATTTCCTGAGCCATCTCTTGTGGCATGCAAGAGAGATACACATCTCAGGGATCACACTTGTACGTTCATGTCTCCCTCCAGCTGTCTCACATCCGACCCCTGGGACGCACCCTTGCCAACGAACAAAGTGCAAGATTTAACGCGCACGTCAACACTACCAACATCATCAAGGGCCCAAAAGGTACAGTGGAGGTGCGGTGGCATTTCAATTGCCAGTCCAGCGACGTCATATATGTCGTCATTTGCTCACTGTGCAGCAGCACCGCGCCCATGATGATGTATGTGGGGGAGACTTACCGGACTCTTGCAGAGCGTGGTGAGGAGCACCTCCGTGCTGCCAGGCTTGGTTACAGCACTCAGGTTGGGGAACACTTCCAGAGGCCAGGGCATTGTATCGACCACCTCACCATGTGTGTCCTCTGGCAGAACGCCACAGGGCGAGCCCAAAGAAAATTTACAGAAATTAATGTACTTTGCGCACAAGCTGGGCACATTCTGCCTCAGCGGGATGAATTTCCGATCTTAAAACAATTTTGGTGCTGACCCTGGCTTGGTTGTTGTGCTTAGTTCCTTTCTACGGGCCAACCTTCACAGCCTTCGCAACCTTCACCAGGCAAACATGTGTGTGCGGACCTATATTACACGGACTTTATAATATACATGTTCATTTAGGTTGTACATTATACTGTTATACAAGTGTGTGTGTGGAGCTATGTGTGTGTGTGCTTGATTTTATATGTGTCTGTGTTTGATTGTATATGTTTGTGCATGTGTTTATACATTTCAGTGTGTGTATTTGTAAAGAATTATTATGTATATGCTTATTTTATTTTTTGTTTTATGTATGTCCGTATGTGTGTTTATATTTATATGTTTATTAATACATGTGTGTATGTATGTGTTCTTATGTGAGTAGTGTGTGCCGTGTGTGTGGTGTGTGTCTGTGTGTGTGTGGTGTGTGCGCGCGCGAATGCGCGTGTGTGTGTGTGTGTGTGTGTGTGCGTGCGTCGTGCATGTGCTGCGCGCGCGCGCGCGCGCGTGTGTGTGTGTGTGGTGTGTGTGTGTGTGCGCGCGGCAGCGCGCGCTGCGCGCGTGTGTGTGTGGTCCTGTCTGTCTGGCGCGGCGCGAATGTTTTCCGTCTGTCTGTCTGTCTGATTGTCTCTGTTGATGTTTTCATTGTTTTTTTTTGATATGATCCTGCAGGATGGTTTCTTCATGTGATTGGTTTCACTACACAACGAGTAAAGAACTAGCATGTCGAGGCGCACAAACAATGAGCACGGACTATGATTCACTGCAGCTGCCAGAAAGAGAAACTCTTCTGAAGCAAACCACGTAAATCAATTCGATACCACCACACGTTACAGTTGACGTTCCAATTCGACATCACACACCAACTCACACACAGACACACAAAGACACATGAGCATGCACACGCACATACACAAACACAAACACACAAACACCACACACACACCTACTACACACACACACACACACACACGCGCGCACACCACACAAGCATGCGCACACGCACACACACACACTAACACACACTCACTACACACACACACACACACACACACACACACACACGCAACACGCACACGACACACTAACACACACACACAGAGAACACATTGCAGCCAAGCATTCACAAAAGCGATATTTGAAGAAGAAGAAATCAGAGGTCTGACATTAGGCCACGATATAATTTATAAAGTGTCCTGCGTGCTTTTGTTACTTATCAGAGAAATTAATCCAATCTGCTTATCTGTGGCATTAGGCATAATACTCAGTATAGGACCTTTACTTAGAAACAACAAACAACACTGATCATAGTTATAGGCGAATTAAAGATGTTCGTAATGATTATAATGATTCATTTATTTATGTTATTAATAATACTACATGGTATTTATATAGCGCCTTTTCTTTAGCAATTCACGTCATGGCGCTCACATTCAATGATTGACACGCAATTGGGCTAACATACACATACCCCCCCCCCCCCCACATTCATTCAATCATCATCAAATTAATGTGAAAAGTTACAGAAAGAAAGCCCTTTGAAACAAGTGAGTTTTTCATTTTGAGTTTTGAAAGCGGGAACTGCTGAATTGTGACGGAGTTGAACAGACAAGGAGTTCCAGACAGTGGGGTCGCAAACACTAAAACTGCGTTGTCCAGAAGACTTTAAATTCACTTTTAGGAACTTTCCACAGTTTGGCATGGGGAAGATCGGAGTGAGCTAGAAGGAGTGTAGGTTTGGAGAGCACTTGAGAGGTAGGAGGGTAGGGTCTGTTCAAAGTGGTGGAAAGCAAGGACTGCCAGTTTGTACTCTAAACGAAATGAATTAAGAAAGGCTCCATTTATTGTTACCAGCCTTTAAGCGAAGCTGGTAATGTTTTCAGTGACACTTGTCTGTTTGTGACTGACTCGATGACTATGTAGGTTAATCACGGTAACGTTTGAACGGACGGACTTAGGAGGCTCAAAGTTTGCATGCACGTAGGTTACGATATCTAGGCCATGTTCCAAAATGAAGGTCATTATTCAAGGTCACAGGAACAGAACATGTGTCACGCCCATGGGGTCAGCCTGTGTTACTGAAACACATTGTGGCGCCCCAATTACACATCATAACCAAATCACAATTAATAATTTATTGTATTGGTTATACACATAATCCATGTATTGTGCTCACCACTTTACGCTTAATAACAGGTTGTCATAACCTAATCACCACACCACAGAATATAATCACTTACTATGAGACATTACTTCCCTTGTACAAAAGGTTTTCTATCATCTTTTCATACTGATCCTTTTCATTGATTTACAAAATCACAGACATTTAAAGAATCCTTCATTATTCGTTTTCACACACCATTTGTATTCACTAGAGATTTACGCAAAGAAAATCTATAATCACCTAATACATCATACAGGCGAGCTAAACAATAGCTCGTGTGCCACACGCACACAGACAGAAAAGGCCTCTACTTCTTTAGGCCATTAAGACAAGAAGTGAGGATAAAAAGTCAATTTAAATACACACACACAAAAACTACAGGGAGTTCAATTCAGCCTACACCTCAATCTCACAGGCTGACTTTGTGTGGTTCCGCACCAGTCCTACAACATTGGTGCTACCCCACAAATTGAATGAAAGAAAAATATGTTTAGCTAACTCCCTGTTTAAAAAACAAGCGCGGATTCGCAATTGTTTGTGGCGTGCGACAATTTTGGACCGACCGATTGACCGACAGACTGACAGACCGACAAAGTGAGTTATAGGTTTGTGGCTTGTGCCACAAACAAAAAACCCACTAATGTACGAGGCATGCAATAACACGCACACATGACAAAGACAAGAAGACAAAATATAAAATCTGATTTACCAAAAGTTAAAGTACATGATAAATACATAGAAGAAGTTGAGTCGCATACCATACTTGGAGTTGATCACAATCTTTCTTGGGCTTTCCATGCTTGTGCTATCACTCGTAAGTTATCTAAAAGGATATTCTAGATATATATATATATCCTACATACATAGAAGAAGTTGAGTCGCATACCACACTTGGAGTTGATCACAATCTTTCTTGGGCTTTCCATGCTTGTGCTATCACTCGTAAGTTATCTAAAAGGATATTCTAGATATAGATATATATATATATATAATATATATATATATATATCCTACATAATAATAATAATAATAATAATAAATAACATTTATAGAGCGCCCTTTCTCTCTTGAGCTCACGGCGCTTCACAATTGTTTAAATAAATACATAAATCATAAATAAGCTACTACAATATCAACTATCACAAACATTCACACAGCCACAACATGCACGCACGCACACGCCCACACCCACATACACGCGCACACCCACCCCACCCACAATGTGGGGGACATCATTTTAAGGCAGGAAACAGAACAAGGAAGAAATCAGAGGTATTGCCGGAAGAGGTGAGTTTTAAGAGCGGTTTTGAAAGACTGGAAAGATTTAGCAGAACGAAGTTCATATGGTAGGGTGTTCCAGACAGAAGGGGCGCTGAAAGAAAATGAACGTTCACCATTTGTCTTAGTGTTAGTACGAGGAATAGAAAGGATAAGTTTGTCAGAAGAGGAACGGAGAGACCTGGAGGGTGAGTACAGGTGAACGAGATCAGAGAGGTAGGCAGGACTAGATGAATGGACAGCATTGAAACACAGGCAAGCAATTTTATACTTTATTCTTGCCTCGACTGGAAGCCAGTGTAAGGTCTTGAGGTGGGGTTTGATGTGGTCTGTACGAGGGACTTTAAGGATTAATCGAGCTGCATTGTTCTGAACTTTCTGAAGTTTGTTGAGGAGGGTTTGAGGACAGCCTACAAGTAGGGAATTGCAATAATCGATGCGAGACAGTACAAAAGCTGATATTAGAGTCTTGGTGGCTTCAACTGTGAGATAGTGACGAATGGCACTAATACGACGGAGTTCAAAGTTCACATTACGAATCAGAGTCATGACATGAGTGATCATAGTTAGTCGACAATCGAGGGTTACACCAAGGTTTTTAGCTGATTGACAGAAAGGGACGGTAGCATCGCCAATGACAAGAGAGTCAGGAAACTGAACAGAGGTGGAAGTTCTCTGAGTGGAAACAATCATTGCCTCACTCTTATCATCAATGAGTTTCAATTTATTGGAGGTCATCCATGACTTGACATCTGAAACAGTATCCTGCATGGACAAAACTAGATCATCAATTTCATTAGGCTTAGAAGACTTCTGCAGTTGGGTATCATCAGCGAATGAGTGATGGCGAGCTGAATGCCTGGACATGACGTCTGAAAGAGGAGAAGTGTAGAGAACAAATAGAACAGGCCCCAGGACTGATCCCTGTGGCACACCACAGGAAACAGAGGCTGGGGCAGAGTTGGTGTCCTGAATGGAAACAATCTGGGTACGGTTAGAAAGATAAGAGGTGAACCACTGGAGAGCTTTACCACTGATGCCGAAGACAGATTCCAAACGAGAAAGAAGAGTGTTGTGGTCAATGGTATCAAACGCTGCTGAAAGGTCCAAGAGAGTCAGAACTGAGAGTTTTCCTTCATCAAGAGAAAGAAGAAGATCATTAACAACCTTTACTAAAGCAGTTTCAGTACTGTGACCTGGTCTGTAAGCTGACTGAAAAGGGTTGAATAAATCATTAGAATTGAGATGGCCAGAAAGCTGTGAGAGAACAATCTTTTCCATGATCTTTGACACACAAGATAGATTTGAGACAGGTCTGAAACTTTTCAAATCATTGTGGTCTATTGAGGGTTTTTTGAGTAGAGGTTTGACAATGGCAGTTTTGTAGACATTAGGAAAGAGACCAGAAGACAGAGAATCATTGATTATTTTGGTTAGTACAGGTAACACAACATCCAAACATTCATACAGCAGAGAAGTGGGAATGGGGTCAAGGTCACATGTTTTGGGTGGAGACTTTTTCAAGATCTTCAACACATCTTCTTCGGTGACAGGAGAGAAGTGAGAGAGTGAATTGCCAGTGAAAGGTTTGCCTAGTGGTTGAGAATCTGTTAGCTGTTTATCAAGTTCATTTCTGATTGCTTCAACTTTCTTGCAAAAGAAATCAGAAAAGATGTTAGGCAGAGTGGAAGGGGGATAGATAGTGGGCAGTTGGGCAGATTTTGTGCGAGCAGACAAGCTGTTAGTAATATGATAGAGTTCTTTGCTGGATTTGGACTCAGAGATCTTGCTAGTGTAAAAAAGAGTCTTAGCTTTGCCAACAAGAAAAGAAACAAAGTTCTTAGCTTTAGTGTGGATTTGTTTGAGAACACACGGCCATTCAATTTGGATCGTTTAGTTCCCACATATGCGCTATCGTGAAACCCACTCACCTCCTCCTCTTTTGCATCTCCTTCCTTCCCCATCCATCCCTCCCTCCCATTCCTTGACCGTAGCAAGACTTCACGCGGCAGCAAAGGTAGCACGCAGGCAGGATTTCACAAGTGGGCTGCTACAGCCAAAGTTCTATTTGGTCGCTGGCAGCTTGCTTACTACACACGCGCGCAGCAGTGCAGCAAGGCTTGGTGGCTTGAAGAGTATAGCCTAGTAGGCTAAAGAGTGTTCCTCTTTGCTTTGTGCTGTGGAGAAACTACACACTGACACTAGTTGTCTTTCAATTTAAATTGCTCAGCTACCGTTCGACTGAGCACCTAACTAACTACACACTTTAAACACAAGATGACTCTAGAACTTATATGTAAAAGCACACTTATCAACACTGGCTACTTTAGACAGAACACGCCGAGGAAAATGCTACATAAATCTGTGGTACTGAGGGAAAAACCTAGGCCTTTAAAATAGCGCGCACTGCTGTTCTATTCCAACCCTGACTGCTATAATGTACACAAAGCGTGGTTTATTAATTAACACTAATTACACCACAACTAGCTTTTGGTTCGAATCACTGTTCACACAATGCTGTTCACCACACACACCTATGTATGCTCACACCAAAATGTTTGGCAAATCGAAAGTCTGTTTAGAAGCAGTGGACGAAAACATACGGAGCACAAATTCCACTCTGTTTTCCCACTTGTTTCTGGCGCTTCCAAGAGGTTGAGTCATTCGCATTTCCCGCCTCTGGAAGCCTAGCCGGCAGCAACTAAAGAGTCTGCAAATGCCAGTTTTGTAAAGCCGTGAACAGTCAGTCCACCCTTTCCCTGCCTCTCCGCCTGTCTCCGCTGATACTCCGCACGTCTCCGCTCCCTCTTTGCTTCCACAAGCTCATCACCGAGAAGCCTGAACCAGGGACTGGTGGCCTTTTTCAAGGACACCACACGGCTTGACAAAGGCGCATGACGGTCCAACACGGCACTCAGGGACGCGTTGTACTGAGCGGCTGTGCAGTCCTCGTGGGACCCCAGCTCAGCCTGCAGATCCTCCTGGAATGCCGCTCTGTCGATGGCCCGGATGTTCCGGATGTTGCGGCGGACAGGAACAGCAGATGGCAGCTCCATGCTGAAGACAGCAACAACACAGGAGTGATCTGACTCCAGACCACAGTTCACCTCTGTTGACTGGAGGACTCCATCGCTGGGTCTGTCAATGACCAGATCCAGGGTATGTCCACGCTTGTGGGTTGATCCCTCTACAGCCTGACGAAGATTGTACATGTGGAGGAGTTGAAGGAATTTCACAGCACTACGATCATCGGAGGAGTCCACATGAAAATTGAAGTCACCCAAGACACAAAGGTTGCCATGGAGTGTGTTGCAGTGGTCTAAAAGTTCAGGAAACTGATCAAAGAACACAGACTCAGTTAACTTGTTTGATTTCGTTGGCGGTGGACGATACACACACATGAAGTGGAGCACTTGATGCTGAGAAGTCAAAGAAATTTGTAAAAGTTCGAAAGCAGAGTGACTAAAGGAAAACTTGGTGATGAAGTTGAGGTGGTGGAAGAGAGTCTTTCTGTAGATCACTGCAATGCCGCCTCCTCGGCCAGAGGTGCGGGGGTGCGAGAAGATCGAGTACCCACCAGGGGTAAGATCAACACATGCAGCTTCGTCACCCTTTCGTTTGAGCCAAGTTTCAACCAAAAAGGGAATGTCAACATCATTATCTTCGACAAAGCAAGAAATTGCAGTTCGTTTATCTCTACAGTTGGGTCCTACAGATTGTGCATTGAATAAACCAACCTTGAGTCCAGACACAGAGTGGAGAGATGAGGAATCAACCACGGGAACGGAGATAAGATTGTCAATGTTTACACCGGAAGTGCACTTGCCGAATCTCTTTTCACTGGAAGCAGACGAACGAAGGTTTGGATCGCAGGCAGAGACAACCACAGGAATGGGCCTACCATTCTGAAATCTTCTACGGCCACCACGAAAGGGCCGTCGTTTCTTTTTCTTCGATGAGCATGGTAGATGGCTGTGTATTCCAAATTGCCGAAGGGTTTCGCACACTGATGGGCCAAGTTCAGATTGTCCGTTTTGCAGTGACAGTAGTTCATCACGGCTGTACATAACTTGAGCGGGCGGCGTTGAAAGCGAATCTTCTGCACGTGAAAGTTCACGGTTCAGTGGTCGGTAGCCGAAGCACGAAGCATGGAGAAAGAAAAATACAAAAGTCAGAAAGAAAAACTGGGTCGAAAAACCTCTTTCCCTTGTCAGAAAAAGCCAAAAAAGACACCAAAATGATAGTCGTTCCATGGCGGATCCGTAGGTACCATTCATACTAACAATCGCAGAATCACACAGTCACAAAAACCAAATTTGTGCCAGAGTGGTTCCCTCAAGCCACCAAAGGCGATGGTGAACACAACTCAATCTCTCATAGAAGAAGTTGAGTCGCATACCATACTTGGAGTTGATCACAATCTTTCTTGGGCTTTCCATGCTTGTGCTACCACTCGTAAGTTATCTAAAAGGATATCCTAGATATATATATATATCCTACATACATAGAAGAAGTTGAGTCGCATACCATACTTGGAGTTGATCACAATCTTTCTTGGGCTTTCCATGCTTGTGCTATCACTCGTAAGTTATCTAAAAGGATATTCTAGATATATATATATATATATATATATATATATATATATATATATATATATATATATATATATATATATATATATACCCTACATACATAGAAGAAGTTGAGTCGCATACCATACTTGGAGTTGATCACAATCTTTCTTGGGCTTTCCATGCTTGTGCTACCACTCGTAAGTTATCTAAAAGGATATCCTAGATAGATATATATATATATATATATATATATATATATATATATATATATATATAGTTTGCTTTGATAAAGCTTTTCTGTGTCCAATGTCTTTATTTGTGAACCTCAGAAACAAAACCAGTTAATGTTAACTTTGAGTAATGTTCGTGTTCAAAAAATAAAAATAAAAAAATTTTAAAATTAAAAAATTAAAAAAGTTATATAAATTGTGCTGATTTACTTTTTCTCCCAAATGGGGGAGGGACAGTGCCTTATGCAAAGACAGCTGTTTCGATCATAAGGCACTGTCCCTCCCCCATTGGGACAAAAAGTAAATCAGCACAATTTATATAACTTTTTAATTTTTTAATTAATTTTTTTTAATTTTTTATTTTATTTTTTGAACACGAACATTACTCAAAGTTAACATTAACTGGTTTTGTTTCTGAGGTTCACAAATAAAGACATTGGACACAGAAAAGCTTTATCAAAGCAAACTATTCTGCATTTCAAATGCACTAACTTTTCAGTCCTTCAGAGTAGGGGTACGGAGCTGGCTATTCACTGAGATTTTTCTTTCATGCTATATATATATATATATATATATACCCTACATACATAGAAGAAGTTGAGTCGCATACCATACTTGGAGTTGATCACAATCTTTCTTGGGCTTTCCATGCTTGTGCTACCACTCGTAAGTTATCTAAAAGGATATCCTAGATATATATATATCCTACATACATAGACGAAGTTGAGTCGCATACCATACTTGGTCTTGGAGTTGATCACAATCTTTCTTGGGCTTTCCATGCTGGTGCTACCACTCGTAAGGTATCTAAAAGGATATTCTAGATATATATATATCCTACACACATAGAAGAAGTTGAGTCGCATACCATACTTGGAGTTGATCACAATCTTTCTTGGGCTTTCCATGCTTGTGCTATCACTCGTAAGTTATCTAAAAGGATATTCTAGATATATATATATATATATATATATATATATATATATATATATATATATATATATATATATATATATACCCTACATACATAGAAGAAGTTGAGTCGCATACCATACTTGGAGTTGATCACAATCTTTCTTGGGCTTTCCATGCTTGTGCTACCACTCGTAAGTTATCTAAAAGGATATCCTAGATATATATATATCCTACATACATAGACGAAGTTGAGTCGCATACCATACTTGGTCTTGGAGTTGATCACAATCTTTCTTGGGCTTTCCATGCTGGTGCTACCACTCGTAAGGTATCTAAAAGGATATTCTAGATATATATATATATCCTACATACATAGAAGAAGTTGAGTCGCATACCATACTTGGAGTTGATCACAATCTTTCTTGGGCTTTCCATGCTTGTTCTACCACTCGTAAGTTATCTAAAAGGATATTCTAGATATATATATATATATCCTACATACATAGAAGAAGTTGAGTCGCATACCATACTTGGAGTTGATCACAATCTTTCTTGGGCTTTCCATGCTTGTGCTACCACTCGTAAGTTATCTAAAAGGATATTCTAGCTAAGCGGAATCTAGCACTTTCTTGGTCTTCCCACTAGAAAACTGTTCCTCTTTTTGTATATTCTAGTCATTCATGCAGGGGGGAGGGGGGGCACAGGGTGCGGAGGGGGTGTGGATACACTTGAAAAACCTAGCTATCAATTTGGCCATACCAGACAGCGGGATTTCTCCCTGCTCTTACCGACTTTCAACTGCCGTGGGATTTTTACATGCGTAAAGCGCACGGGTCAGACTATCTTTAAGCCCCCATCTGAAGGACTGGACGTTCAGTTCGATTTTCCTGTCAAATTAAAAAGAAAGGGCGAGGCCGGGATTCGAACCCGGATCACTCACGCTGCAGTCACGCATTACATTTGGCAGGCGAACGTCTTAACCAGTCTGCCACCTTTCTCCCCACCTTTATGCCTATATACAGCCTGACACTGATTATGTTTCAACTTCATGGGATCAAGCAAGCAAAAACTCTCTAAGACACTTGGAAAGTATTCATAAACGTGCGATTAAACTAATTCTTCTTAAATCGTCAATATTACACATTTCTGATTATAAAAGTGTTAACATACTTCCATTTCACTTCAGATGCTGATTCAATAAAAGTGTATTTATGTACAAGACAATGGACTGGCGCCTCCTTATCTAAGTAAAAGGTTTCCCATGAGTCAGGTGCGCAATAACGAAACCATAATTCTTCCTTAACCTAGAACTGACTTGTTTATGACATCATTAACATACTCGGGTGGGAAATTGTGAAATGAAATTCCTGAATCCACCAAAACTAAAAACACACTGTCGTCATTCAAAAGATCATTTCATAAATATTTATTTGAAAGGCTATAAAAGCTCATCGTTTCTTTCCTTTTCCTTTTCCGAACATATCTATTGTGCATGTTAAAATCCTGATAATGTACATCTCAATAGCTTATGCTCTTATTTATCTGTAATTGTTATTGTTTACTTGCTAACTATGAGACATATGTGTGAGCAGAATTGTGTGCTTGGTGATTTGTGTTTCATGTTAGCTTTGTCCCTTGATACATTTGATTGTTACGTTGATTTGATTTGATTGATTTAATTTAAAGTCTGTTCACACAATGGTGATATTAGACTATTAAATAATAATAATAATAATAATAACTAGATGGTTTATATTTGTCTTTAAGACAAACATGACAGGATTCTCCATTTTCATCAACCATCTCTCTCTCTCTCTCTCTCTCTCTCTCTCTCTCTCTCACTCTCTGTGGCGATGTTGTTGTGGCCTACCGCAATTTTATAACCTACTATACGTCACAGCTTACATCAATACACCAATGACGTCAGTGTCACTTTGCGTCACTGTAACACTCTGCTATGATATACTCTAAATAGCATTCTATGCATTTTGTTGAAGGGGTTTTGAGTAAATAAATTTGAAAATGTTTGTCCCCACTTCCAGTCGGCACTTCTGGCTCAGTTTTATATCGGAAGTGTTGCAAAGATACTCTTTAATAATCAGCGAAAATATGAATGCAGTTGGCGAAGCCGTTTTCGAGTTATTCAAGCTTGATTATTGGCCGAATGTGGCCATTTTTAGCCAATATTTCGGTCAACGTTTGGCCAATCGGTATAATATTAGTCATTGAGCATGAGAATAGTGTCCGTCAATTTTCCTGTGAATCTAAGCGAAATTGGTTGAAAAATATAAAACATAGTGAAAGTAGGTCAACTAAATTTACATATATTTGAATAACTTCCAAACTATTTAACATATCGTTAACAAACTCCTTTCAGACCTGGGCCAACATAAGGGCTACAATATCCAATAGTTAGTTTTGTGACGGCACTTCCGGTTTTGGCTATTCCGTGAACCAAATAAAAGCTGCCTGACCATAGCTATGGCACTTCCGGTTCGTACTTGCGGTTGGGTTTTTATGTCGGAAGTGTTGCAAATCTATTTTGTAGTACATTCTGAAAATATGAACGAAATCCGTGCAGCCGTTTTTGAGATATTCAAGATTGAAATTTCGCCGATTTCGCGGTTTTTCGGCCATATTTTGCCGACAATTCGGCGAAATCATTTAATATTTAAAATGTCACATACCCATAAGGTCCTGCAACTTTACTGAAAATGTCAGCCAAATCAAACGGAAAAAAGGGAAAGAAAAAGAAAAAGAAAAAAAAAAAAAAAAAAAGAAGAAAGAAGAATTTTGACGATTCATGCAATAGTATTCTCCTTAGGGAGAATCCTAATAATAATAATATGTGTGCGTGAGTGCGCGCGTGTGTATGTGTGTGTGCGTGTGTGTGTATGTGAATATGAGTGCGTGTGTATGAGTAACTGTGCATATGATTTTATGTCTGTGAATGTGGAGGGAAAAAAAACAAAAAAATAACAACAAAAGAACAAAACAAAACAAATTCAAGTTAATTAACTCATGAACTATAGTAATCTTACAATTCCAGAGCTGGATAAGACTGTAGCAATTTTGATCATTTCATGACTGTAAAATACATCTTTTAAAGTTCCAATTTGTGCAACTTGTATCCCAGATAGTTTGTATAACAATGATAATAATGGACATTCTAAAAGAATGTTTTGAACTGATATTGGGTGACCACAAGCGCATTCTACATCTTTAGTAAATTTGGTCCTCCACGAGTTTAATCGAATTTTGTAGATAAGGCTAGATAAAGATCTTGAACATAATAATATCTTAGATTTTGAAGGAAGCTTTTCATTATATATACTATTTTCTAACATTGAATTTATTTCGTGTTTTTCTAGTTTTATTGAACAATCTGAAGATTTTCTATTAGCACCTTCTTTCGATAATTTATCAGCTAATTCATTCCCAACGATACCACAGTGCGATGGAATCCAGCAAAATTCTACGTTAATTCCTTTAAACATAATAGAATGTATTAGATATTTTACATCAAAAATTAAATCTCTTCTGGTGTTTGCATTCCAGTTTTGTAAACTATAAAGAACAGATTTTGAGTCAACCCAAAGTAAAATACTATAAATTGCAATATCCATATCAGCTATCCAGGATAGTGCCATTAGAATTGCATAAAGTTCAGCAGTAAATACAGAAAAGCCTTTTCCTAGACAAAAAGATTTTCTCATTTTTAAGTCAGGAATCACGTATAAATTTTAAGTTGATACGGGTATGTGTTTTCTAGATGTTCTTTTGCTTCAACTGATATTAGATTAACATTATCATCTTTTTTCAAAGCGGTATAATCTGTATCAAATTTAGCAGAAATATGCTCCCACTGAGGTACAATAGGCATTGTTGGCATACTTGAAATTGATGTAATATCGATATCGCACTTCTTAAATAATTCATCTGTATAATTTCTAATAGGTTGAAGGTAAGACATATTTTGAGCCCTCTTAGGAAAATCTTGTTTTGAATCAAGAAAAATGTCACTAGTCACTGAATTAGACACTGAGACTTCTAGTCACATACTTGGCTGTAGCCAGCTTACGTTGATCATCAAGTGATAACAAATTAGCTTCTCTGTACGTTTTGAATGTATCTGTGTGCACTGGCACACCAAGTGCTAACTTAACGGCCTTACTGTCTATGCATTGTAACTTTTTTGGTAGTGTCTGGGGAGCCGGGAAAAAACCCTTCTTGTCTGTACGTTAATTTTGATCGAACCAGACTAGTAGCAAGATGTAAGAGTGTTTGAGTATCTTGACCCCACATCTGAACGCTAACTATTTTCAAAAAGTTTAATCTTTGTCGAGCTTTACTTATAAGATGTTCAATATAGTATCGCCAGTTTAATTTAGGAGTGAAATAGACTCCTAACTTTCTTTACATTTTTAGAATATTGAAGAGGTTTGCCTTCTAAAAACAAGTTGAGGCAGATATTTTGGATTTACACCATTACTAAAAACACATTAATTGTGTTTTTTCCCCTGAAAGCTCTAGCCCATTTTCCTTCATATATTTGTTTAGCGTATCTAAATCGACTTGATAAAGTTTTTGAACATGTGTTATGATTCTCTTATTTGTTTGTTTTCTAATATTCGTATTCATCCATACTGCAATATCATCAGCATATTGCACTAAATGGATATTGTTAGATGGAACTTTTGGAAGATCGTGTATAAGAATAGTGAAAAGAATTGGAGCAATAATAGACCCTTGAGGAATTCCAATATCAATATTCTTAAATGACAAATAACGTGTACCAATTCTAGTACAAATAGATCTCCCGGACAAGAAACATTTAACAAATTGATACATTGCCCCACTGATTCCAATATTTGTCAGCTTATAAAGCAAACGTGCATGCCATACACTATTGTATGCTTTTCGAATATAAAAAAAATGTAGCAAGCGTACTCTTCGAGAAAATTGTTTTTTATTATGACTAGAAATGTTAACAAGATGATCAGTCGTGCATCTTCCTTTTCTAATACCTGCTTGGTTACTAGGGATTACATTATTCTTTTCACAGAAATGTAGAATACGTTTTTCAACTATTTTTTCTAATATTTTACCAGCTTGAGATGTTAATGCTATTGGTCGATAACTACCCACTTGCAGACCTAGGTTTACCTTGCTTTGGAACTGGTATTACAACTGTCCTCTTCCAGATAGTAGGGAGAGTTCCATTAAACCAACATTTTTGGTAAAATGAGTGAAGTAATCGCTTCCAAGATACAGGCAAATGGCAGAGCAACTGATATGAAATACCATCGATGCCAACAGCAGTGGTATTGCAAGAAAAGGACTCTAGTGATTCACTAAATTCTTCAAATGCAATGCATGAATTTAAGTAATGGTTTCCATCTGGAATTGGTTCACAATAAATATATTCTTTCTCTTCTTCTTCTCTGTAACTTCTTATGTCAGAATGAAGACTTGATGATAAATAGTTTTTGAAAACTCTTCAACAACAACTTCTGCTTTTTCTAGTGATGTTGGAACATTGTTGTTTTCTAATTTTATTGGATACGATGGTAAGTGACATTTGTTCTTTAATTCCTTGACTTTCTTCCAGACTTTATGTATGTCCCTTGATATGGATATCTCTGATTTGCAAAAGTGAGAAAAATATATGCGTTTCGCTTTTGCTACAACCCTGTTACTGTGATTTTTAGCACGTTTCATTTCAATAAAGTTTTCCTCAGTTCTGTCCTTTAGCCATGTTTTATAAGTCTTCTTTTTATTTGTTACTGCCTCTGCACATTCTTCATTCCACCAGCCATTTCCTCTGTATTTCTTATCATATTACGTTCTTTGTTTGTGAATCACTATAGTATTTGCTTCTTAACGTAATGAATTATTTTCTTTACTTTTATTGTTTTTGTTTTTGTTGTTGTTGTTGTTAATGTTGAGGACCTGATGAAAAAGGCAATTGTACGCTTACTCAGATAAATCTTCATTAAAAAGTTAAAGTTTCAAGTTTCTATCTTGTTTGTAAATGTTGCTTTGTTGTATTATAGAAAAAACCCTGAAACAGACTGCAACGTCACTGACCAAAGTACCACACAAACAAATACACAACAAGTGCAAAGTGACGTTATTTTATTGACGAGACAAAACAGAACACGTAATATTTCAACAAAAATGTCTTTTTCAAACAACATAGAAAACACACACAATACTTCCCCTCTTCACAGTCGAGCAGTCTCCAAATGATCAGATTTAGAAAGAAAATAAAAAATCATTCTTGTTGAATTGTCTCTCTCTCTGTGTACTCTCTCTCTCTCTCTCTCTCTCTCTCTCTCTCTCTCTCTCTCTCTCTCTCTCTCTCTCTCTCTCTCTCTCTCTCTCTCTCTCTCTCTCTCTCGGGGAGTCAAGGTTGCTATCTAACTGGATGCATGTCAGTTTGTGAGCTGCACTATTTATTGGGGCCACCTCTTTTGGGGCCACCAAGAGGTGGCCCCTATTTAGTATTGGGTTGGGTGTCACGTGACTTTTGCATATGGTCCATGCCCATGGTACGTGGAGATTTCTTATGGCCCTTGGTTCGTTTTGTCTTCAAGAGTTGTGCGCCTTTTCAGTGAGCATGCGACCCACACGACGCTTGATAGCTGACCAAAACATGTAGGCGTGACTGTTTTTGTTTCTCACTGGATACGTCGCAGACGCCACTTCTGACGATACAAATCTCTCTCTCTCTCTCTCTCTCTCTCTCTCTCTCTCTCTCTCTCTCTCTCTCTCTCTCTCTCTCTCTCTCTCTCTCTCTCTCTCTCTCTCGTACTGTATGCTTCTTTTAGTGTCGGAAACTCATTTTGGGGGAATCTTGTTTCCTATTTTCATTCGCTTCCTCTCCTTTATATTGACCTTTGCATGCATTATTTCCTCTCTCTCTCTCTCTCTCTCTCTCTCTCTCTCTCTCTCTCTCTCTCTCTCTCTCTCTCTCTCTCTCTCCAGTTCTGGGAGGTCATTCTGCGGTTATCCATCCTTCGCTGCTGTTATTATGTAGCATACAAATAGCATGCAAAAGATTTGCAGAATGTTGAAAGCCAAATGATTGTGCATTAAAGTTGTTTATTACACTTCTGCAAAGAGGATTATGAAAAAAACACGTTTGTATTGTTCTTATTCTATGGTCAGAAACCTGCGTTGACGATGCGTGAATTGTATGATGATAAAACCCTCGACAGGGCCTCATCTTCATTTTAGCATTTTAAAAAAGTGTACAACCACCATTGTTAAACCTTTGCAAAACTTTAGCTAATTCGCAACAAGTGCATTGTCAAATCAGATACATGCAAACTGCATTCATCAAGATAATAACAAAACAATAATAAAAGGACTGCACACTTAATTACTATTTTTATTCCTTGCCTTTTTGAAGGGAAAAACCTTTACAGGGCCTCAAAACAAGGGCGAAATGTGCTATCATGTCAAATGGATTTCATTTAGCAGATGATTTTCTCTTTGGAGGAATTATACTGTGAAGCAAAGCTGTTCGTTTTGCTATCACTCAGATATTAGAAACAAAACTTTGTCTTTCTATATTGCTTAGCTTTGCAAAACTTTAGCTAATTCACAACAAGTGCATTGTCAAATCAGATAAATGCAAACTGCATTCATCAAGATAATAACAAAAACAATAATAAAAGGACTGCACACTTAATTAATATTTTTATTCCTTGCCTTTTTGAAGGGAAAAACCTTTACAGGGCCTCAAAACAAGGGCGAAATGTGCTATCATGTCAAATGGATTTCATTTAGCAGATGATTTTCTCTTTGGAGGAATTATACTGTGAAGCAAAGCTGTTCGTTTTGCTATCACTCAGATATTAGAAACAAAACTTTGTCTTTCTATGTTGCTTAGCATTGTAAATTCATCAAACTCTTTTGAAGAAATGCATGTATATGATTTTACATTCTTTCATCCTGACGTTCATTTATCAATTGACTATTCCTTGCCCCCTCCCCCTTATTCGTTGAGCATGCCACGCATACCCTTGAGAGCCTCATGAATTAGCTTATAGGCCTAGGCCTAGTACCTCGATGCTAGCAACTGACCAAAACCGTGAGTTGACTCTCTGTGCTGTGATGTTAGCAGACAGACGGACACAGTCACTTGACGGTCAAAGATGAGCATGAACCATAACATGTACAATAACAGTGTTGTTGTGACTCAGCTATTGGATCCGTAGTTTGCATTGCTTGAAATAATTATAATTATATATATTTTTCCATCTGGATCTTTTTTTCTATTAAAAAATATTATCGAAACTGGTCGTTGTCCAGTTAGCTAGGTATATACTCTCTCTCTCTCTCTCTCTCTCTCTCTCTCTCTCTCTCTCTCTCTCTCTCCTCTCTCTCTCTCTCTCTCTGTATGTCTGTTGTTCTGTCTGTCTTTGTTTCATTTTTTTCTCTCTGTCACTGCCTTACTCTTTTATTGTCTTCCTCACACATTATCTCTTTTAGTCTCTGCATTTGTCTCTGTCACTCTCTGCCTCTCTCTCTCTCTCTCTCTCTCTCTCTCTCTCTCTCTCTCTCTCTCTCTCTCTCTCTCTCTCTCTCTCTCTCTCTCTCTCTCTGCGCTCTAGGCCTGACAGCTCTAGGGCCTATGGGGTTTTCTAGTCTTCTGCAAAGCGTGTGTGCGTAGGCCTAGCAGTCTGGCTTCCACGATGCTTTCTGCTTCCATTCCCCCAACGCACGGCAGTTCGTGTCGTCTGCTAAAGCTTATATTTTTGTGCTGCAACAAGATGTGTCGTCTTTTAAGCTGGGGACAGACTATGCGACTGCTTCATATGACTCGATCAGGTCGTGACGTAGATCAACTTTTGTTTCCCACACAGAAGAGGTCACAAGCCATCTGACTCGATCAGACTCGATCAGTGAAATTTAGAACCCGCCCTATTCGGCCCTGTCACCTGACTGGGCCCGACTGAGTCAGACTGATCGAGTTAGATGGTATGCAAATGAGGTGAAACGTCACGACCTGATCGAGTCACATGAGGCAGTCACATAGTCTGTCGACGGCTTTAGCAGGACAGGCCTAGCGCTGTTTTAAACATGTCAGTCATCAGCAGATGGGTTTTTGCTGGCCTTCAAGGCCTTGTGCTTTCAATCATGTATCTATCTCGTCAACTCACCTCTCTCTCTCTCTCTCACCTCTAGATTTCGTCCCTGTCTTTGCTATGTCTGTCTGCCTCTCTCTTTCTCTGCTCTGTCTTTATAGTATGTCCCTGTTCATATATCTCTTTTTCTTCCTTCTGTTTCTTTCTCTTTTCTTTTGGTATCTCTGTCACTGCACCCCTCCATTTCCCTGTCTGTCTTTGCATTTCTCTCTTTTCTTCTCACTGTCATTCACTTATTTGTTTTTTCAATCTATTCTTTTTCTTGCCTCTCTCTCTGTCTCTCTCTCTCTCTCTCTCTCTCTCTCTCTCTCTCTCTCTCTCTCTCTCTCTCTCTCTCTCTCTCTCTCTCTCTCTCTCTCTCTCTCTCTCTCTCTCCAAAAAAACAAACAACAAAAACCCACACGTTTTGTTCGCTAGTTTTTCTCCATTGCTGTCAGTAGTAGCCTAGTTGTTTGTTGTACGTTCTTGTGACGTTGCAATTTTTTGCAGCGTTTGGGGTTTTTTGAACGAATTTCAAATAAACTATTTTGTAGTGACTCTGTTTACTGTTTTATAAGTAGATTAAAACTGTCATTAGAAAGGAATAAAGAGACTATCATCTTGTATTTCGCGGTTGGTGAGCGGGACTTCTTTTGACACCCAAGACTACTCATTTTAGCTGCCCAGACTACTCCATGCTTCTGTAGGGGGTAAACACGTCTGTTCTCTCTCTCTCTCTCTCTCTCTCTCTCTCTCTCTCTCTCTCTCTCTCTCTCTCTCTCTCTCTCTCTCTCTCTCTCCCCCCCTCCTGTTCTTTTCAGTTTCATGACATTAGACTGATCCTAACCATTATCCTCTATTCTTTTCATGTTTACGACTCTCAATGTTAAAGTCTGGTTTATTTCAGTTTCATGACAACAACCCTAAGCTGACCCTAACCCTACCCTCTTCGTATTTACGAGTCTCTATCTCAAAAGTCAAAAGTCTGGTTTCTTTCAGTTTCATGACAACAGCCTTAGGCTGATCCTAACCATATTATCTTTATATTTTCGACTCTCGATCTCAAAGACTGATTCTTTTCAGTTTCATGACACCCCTAGGCTGATCCTAACCATATCCTCTTCGTCTCTATGATTTTCGATCTCAAGGTCTGGTTCTTTTTCTTTTAAATACTATAAACCTAGACTGATCCTAACCCTATCCTCTTCGTGTTTATGACTTTCGATCTCAAAGTTTGGTTTGTTTCACGACAATAACCCTAGGCATAATCTTCATGATTACGACTCTCAATCTCAAAGTCAGGTTCTTTTCAGTTTCATGACATCCCTAAGCTTTTTTTTCTTCTTAGCCTCCTCTAAGGTTGTCAACTTCATCACGTTGAATATATTTTAAAGAGACATGTTCATAATTATTTTACACTTTTGAAGTGCAATACACTCTTCTACATTATGTCAACATTGTGTGGGCCCCCTGTAAGTTGATCTTCGATCAACTGAATTTCTTGTGGTGAAGTTTTGTGGTTTATAGTGACCGTTGAGTGGTGATAGTGTGCAAGGAGGTAGGTTAGTCACCATGCCTTCTTCTCCCCTGTTGTTTCGTGCAGTATGTGGTGGATTTCATCCAGAATTCATTGGTTTCATGTTGAAGCGTGCGAAATTGAAGGCCGCCATGTTTCAAAGGGTGTTGACCTTACGGAAAAGAACAGACGGTGTTATGGCAGGTTTGCTCCTCTTTTTGTTGTTCTTTGGCAATCTGATCCATCAGTGTGGGGATGTGGAGAAGAACCCAGGACCTCCTGTGTGTGTGTGTGTGTATGTGTGTGTGTGTGTGTGTGTGTGTGTGTGTGTGTGTGTGTGTGTGTGTGTGTGTGTGTGTGTGTGTGTGTGTGCGCGCGCGTGTGTGTGTGTGTGTGTGTGTGTGTGTGTGTGAGCTAGTGTGTGAGAGAGAGAGAGGGGGTGAGTGAGTGAGTTAGAGAATGAGAAAGAAAGAGAGAGAGAGAGAGTGAGAGAGAGAGAGAGAGAGAGAGAGAGAGAGAGAGAGAGAGAGAGAGAGAGAGAGAGAGAGAGAGAGAGAGAGAGAGAGAGAGAATGAATGAATGAATGAATGAATGAATTAATGAATAACTTTTATTTTCTGAGGATAATAGAGTAAGTATAAATACTTTTTTTCATCCAGTCCTCACAAAACAAAAAAGGAAAACAAAATCAAAGCAAATAATTCAATAAATAAGAAAGGCATGCAAAGCAAAGAAAACGAACACACATTATCATCAAAGCAGGCACATTATCAATATAAACAGACACATAATAAATTCAGCATTATTCATACATACTTAAGAAATGGGATGTGGAGGGACCGAAAATAAGTGAGTATCTAGGAACAAAACAAAACATGAAGTAAGAAAAATAAGAAGAATAGGAGGGGGAGGGGGAGTAAAGAAGAAAGGAATGAGAGGGGGGGGGGGTAGAGAAAGAAATGATAGAGCGAGACAGCAAAGAGAGAGAGGGAGAGAGATATTGTTTGTATGAGTGTACGAGTGGGAGCTGCATGCGTGTGCGTGCATGCGAATGATACGATTGTGTGAGCTTGGGAACGTGTGTGCATGTATAAGTATGAATGTATTTACGTATGTGTGTAAATGCATATGTAAGTGTGTGGGAGCGGTGTGTGTATGTGTGCTTAGGCTCACGTATGTGCATTTCACAACATGTGTGTATCCGGGTATGTGTACATGTGTGTGGGTGGGTGTGTGTGTGTGGGTGTGGGTGTGTGTGTGTGTGTGTGTGTGTGTGTGTGTGTGTGTGTGTGTGTGTGTGTCTATGTGTGTGTGTGTGTGTGTGTGTGTGTGTGTGTGTGTGTGTGTGTGTGAGTGTATGTGATAGAGAGAGGGAGAGTGAGAGGGGGGGGGAGAGTGAGTGAGAGAGAGGAAAGAGAGAGAGAAGGGAGAGATTATTGTGTAGTATGATGTTCTTGTTTATGCTATTATTGATTTATGCATTTGTGCTCTCCTGTTTATTATCGATTTGTATTTCCGTGCCTAACCTTATTATTGTGATTGTTATTTAATGTGTTGTATTACTGTTTCTATTATTGTTACATTTTGCCCTTGGCCTTGTGTTTTCGCTTGTTTATGGATTCCTTTTGTTTGAGGACCTCATGAAAAGAAGCATTTTATGCTTATTGAGCTATTCCTCATTAAGGATTTCAAGTTTCAAGTTTCAAGTTTCTCTCTCTCTCTCATATTGGATGATGTCCCTACCCCGCTGTTCCCTTTGACATGGGCAGATGATCCAGTTCAGTAAAATATTGTTCATTGTTCTCTCTCTCTCTCTCTCTCTCTCTCTCTCTCTCTCTCTCTCTCTCTCTCTCTCTCTCTCCGGCAGAAGTTCACAAAAAATAGCATAGGAGTGTCAAAATATTTTGTTTTGGTAACTTTCAGCTTGGCACAGAAGCAAAGCACCATCAGTAAGGTCCATAGCATGTGGAACCCTGACTATTGCTGCTACGTGTAATACAAATACGATGTCAGGGCTCCCAGCGTGGATAACTCCTAACCTTGCTTTGTTTTGACACTTTACTGGTATCAGGAGATAGGCTACCGGATACTCTGACTTTGCGCGAAGTTGATAACAATGCTCGTTTATGATCGCTGCACTGTGGTTCTTGAGATTATTTTTTTTTCAGATCAGAATTTGTCGTCTGAATGTTTTGGTTACTCAGAAACACACACACACACACACACACACACACACACACACACACACACACACACACACACACACACACACACACACACACACACACACGCACACACACACACACACGTGCGCGCGCAGAGGGAGAGTGATCGTCCTTGCTTGGTAAACCAGCGAGTGAAATTTCTCTTTAAAAAAATCGACAAAATCTGAATAATGTCATCCACCATGCTTACTGAAAGACTCCCTGCAACTTTACAAAGCTTCCTCAACGTTGCCCTGCAAAAAAATGCTGTTAATTCGTTCAAAATAGACAGCAAAGCTGATAATCAAACCGTCATCGTTATCTGACTGTCCCCTGATTTCGTAGACCGTGCTTTGCTATGGCAAAAACTGCTAAATATTAATATTAGAGGAAACTTGTCTAAAGTAATAAAAACTTTATGCGCCAAAGCAAAGTCTTGCATTTCATGGAATGGTTCTTTGTCCTCTTTTTGAGTGCAATACAGGTGTGAGACAGGGCGAAAACTTGTCACCAATTTTATTTTCCATCTTTCTAAATGACATGAAGGAATATATTAGAAACAAAACAGATAAATTAGAGTCGTTGAAAATTAGTGCTAGGCAGATAGATTTAGACGAAACAGAAGTAAACCAGCTATTCAATATGTTTTTGCTATTGTACGCAGATGATACAGTTATCTTAGCTGAATCACCTACTTCGTTACAAAACGCACTTGATGCAATGTATATTTACTGTTTTCAGAATAAGCTTAAAGTTAATGTGGCAAAAACAAAAGTCGTTGTTTTTTCTAGAGGCAAAATAAAAAAAATACCAGAATTCTATTACAACAAAACTAAGTTAGACATTACATTTGATTTTCAGTACCTTGAACTTACGTTTAATTATAATAAGAAGTTTAAGTTAGCCCTGAAGAAGTTGTACGATAAAGCATCAAGAGCAATGTTTTCTTTATTGAGGAAGAGTAGGAAACTACATCTGCCGCTAGATATACAAGTAGATTTGTTTGATAAGATGATAGCCCCTATTGTACTCTTTGGTTGTGAAGTTTGGTGTCCCCAAATATGTGACTTGGCTGTTAAATTGCAATTAAAATATTATAAATTAGTGTTAAGCATAAGCAAGTCAACACCTACTTGTATGGTTCTAGGTGAGCTAGGTCGTTACCCTTTAGAGATCTGTGCAAAAAGTCGCATGTTAAATTACTGGTTTAAACTAAGGGATGAATCCAATTCTGAAAATCTGTCCAGTATCATGTATAGGTTTCTCTTGAAGTTATACGTTTCGGGCGATAATAAAGCTAATTACCTCCAAACAATACATAATACGTTAAGCTCATTAGGTTTCGGTGATCTATGGATTGGTCAGTACAATCTCAATCTAACTCAGCTTTCATTCAAAAGACAAATAATTCAGCGTCTACGTGACCAGTTTGTACAGACCTGGCAAGCTGAGTTAAACGCCAATGGAGTTTACACAAATTATAGAATGTTTAAAGAAAACTTTGTTTTTGAAAACTACTTGACAATTCTCTCTGAACACCAGGCCAAAGGCCAAAAGTATTCTTAAATTTAGAGTATTGAACCACAGATTACCTATGCAACAAGGACGTAGTCAGGGTATCGTTTACGAAGAAAGGGTATGCAACAAGTGTGATTCAAATGACTTAGGTGATGAATTTTATTTTATTTTTAATTGTCCATTTTTTCATATTAGTAGAAAACAGTTCTTGAAGTCTTTCTTTCGCAAACATCCCAATACTATTAAATTCAACAAACTGTTCACATCAAAAAGTAAGAAGACTTTACAAAACTTAGCTAAATTTGTCAAAGTTATCATGCATAGCCATTGATTGTCCTCTGGTAATATTCCATATATCATAATCACATTGATTTGTGTTGTGAGTGCGTGCAATTGTGTGCTGGTGTTCGCGAGCAAGCGCGAGCGTGCTTGTGTGTGTGTGTGTGTGTGTGTGTGTGCGTGTGCGTGTGTGCGTGTGAGTGTGTGTGTGTGTGTGTGTGTGTGTGTGTGTGTGTGTGTGTGTGTGTGTGTGTGTGTGTGTGTGTTTTCAGATCTGAATTATTTTGAGATGTTGCTTTGCCACTACACTATGCTAATTGAAATTATTGAGGTTTGATGTTCATACTTCATGGTTTGGAATTGTACTGTGTGTGTCATGATGTGGCTTGATGGCTGAAGCACATTGTAGTGATTTTGTATGTAACAGGTAGATCGGCTGATGTGTAATGTCATGAGATTGGTTGTGTATTTTGGAAAGACCTCTGTGTGTTGCAGTACCATGCTGTGGCGGTAATGTAGTTGATTGACTGCAGTGTAATGATGTAAGGTTGATGTGATAAATGATGCCCGTAATCGTTAAATCTTGGGTTGAAACTAGGTCGGTTGAAGTGTGTTGTAGTGTTATCATGATCTAGTGTTGTAGTTCAACGATGATAGGATGGTGCGTGTTGATGTGTTATACATATCATTTTGTATTTCGTTAAAATTTCTGCTCGATATAGCTGCTCATGTCGAACCTTTTCCAACTGAATTGTTTTTCGTACTTTTCCCTGTATATGTTTTATCCTTTTTTCTTTCTTTTTTTCCATGTACCCCCATGGGGCTGTTTGGAATTTAAAACCCTTTAATAAACCCCTTGAAACCTGTCACCCAGCGCCATGAGTCATGACCAGCGCACACAAGAGTTAGACGTGCAAGCCGTGTACTGACGAAAGAGCGTTTCACAGGCAAACAGATATAGGAGGAGAGCGGAAGCGCATCGCGTTGCAGAGCATGTCAATTCTTGGGAGGGGGGGGACGGTTTGGGCCTGTATCAGTGTGACGGATTGGTTTGGGCAATTTTGATTGTTTCGAATCTGTGGTGTCTGAATCGTTTTTGAAACAGGAAGTTGTCATTCTTAGTGTATGTTTTTTTGTGAGCTGTTGTGTGTGTATTTTACAAATTCTAGTCAGTCTGAGGAAAGAGTTTGCCGGGGATAGGACATCGAAATGTCACAGTCCTATGCTCGTAATCCCAGAGTCACTACTCACTACTTCATTGCTGCTTTAGCAGGTTGGTTGTTTGGAAGGTTTATTTTAATCCCTCGTATTTTTCTTTCAGCTTGGTGAAGATTTTGGTCTGTTACTAGTGTTAGTCTAGGCGAAATTAAGCCATAGCTTGTTTTGTGATATATATTAGGTTTTTATGTCGATCTAACATGATTTGAGGGTGCTGAATCCAAATCCGTTGGAGGCCAAGTTGTAAATGTTGGGCATTTTGAGTAATATTCCGTGGGATATTAGACACATGTAAAAACAGAGGAATGTATGCACTGATTTTAAACATTCAGCATTTGATGCTGTATTTGGGTAAGAAATATAATGTAAATTCCTGAAGTCATGCAAACTAATTGAATTTGAGTATTTATTAGTCCCCTGCCACTCCGAGGAGTAGGGCTATTACGATCATTCATGTCGTTTGCCATGTGTCTGCACAATTATCTTATAAACTGTTCTGCAGAATCACTTCAAATTTTGTTTGTTAGTATTTTGACATGAAACCAATATGTCCTGTCAAACAAGCAATACCTTATTGACCTTCACCTTGAGTTTTTACCTTGAATATGTGCCTTTCTTGTATCGGCCATAGCTTTGAAACTCGCAATAAGAAAAAGCTTAGCTATAACTTCTTTTGCGATATACATTATTTTTATTTTTTTATGTTTATCTAACATGATTTGAGGGTGCTGAATCCAAATCCGTTGGAGGCCATGTTGTAAATGATGGGTTTTTTAAGTTATGGTGTAAACTCCAAGATGGCTGCCACTGGGTTAGAAAAACGCAAACATTGAGGACTTGTGACGCATAATTATGCTTATTGTGCATGAAATGTTTCTCTTAGGCAATACAAATCACTCAATATAACTCAAACGTTGTATTCTAGTTATGTGATTTGTTTGCTCTCTGGGAAGCTTAGCCCCAGAACAAATAAAACTAGGCCCTATTTGTCCTGGTCATAATTGGCATGCAGGCTTTAGTAATGAACATGACAAAACAGGCAACATTAAAATCAACAAATGCAAAGAGGAAAAAGGTAGCAAAAGAAAATAATGGCATGCTTTAACCAAAAAAAGAACATACACATAGGTTATGGAAACTATAATCCACTTAGATGTCTTCCACTTCATCGATGTCCAAGTCTGCGTTAGCAACAGTCATAGGGTTTTTGCAGAGAAACCCCCCTTTGCACTTGCAGAATTCTGTGCAGGTGAGTGTCAATCTGTTGCAGGTACACAGGGCTGAACTGCAGCCAGTGTTGCAGGAGCAGCTGATGAGATTCAGGACCTGGTCTGGAGCTGCTGGTTGTCCCTGCAGCCCATGTTGTGGAATGAGTGCTGAACCCAGCATTATCCAACCACAGTCTGCAGGATCCACTCCTGGGGTTGAGGGCTGTCCTGCTGCCTCCCACAGAGCCACCTGATAGTGGGCTTGTTGGCAGTGTGCTTCCAGACTGGTTGCTGTTGGCGGTAGACTGCTCAATTTGGGTGGAACGTTGCATTTTCCTTTGAGCTTCTGTCTAAAGATTTCAGCATGCATAGTTGTCATGTCGGTTTCTTATTCTTGATTATGCAACATCGACACAAACTTCAGGCATGGCTGCATTATGTCCTCTTTCTGTGCAGTAATATCTCCAAGTTTCAAGGATCCTTTGAAGGACTCGAGCTTCTTCAGAGCTGTCAACTTGCCAATACCAAAAAAGGACACCGTGTCACACCCCGTCAGCATGTGAATACAGAGAAGATTTGGCATGATGTACCTGTGTTTTTTTGCAACTTCATTGACACTGCAGATGGTAGAGTTGCTAGCGGTGTATGATGCCATGGTGAGAACAAGATCTTGGGGTAATCCATTGGTTCTGCAATAGAGATGGTGGGCAAGGATGACCAAGACATCTATGTCATCAGAAATGACTCTGATGGATTTATGTCCATTGACTGCATCTTGTATCATGTGATATACCATCAGCACATCAGCTTCCTCATGATAGACAGCTGTCTTTGTCGGACAAACACCCATGCACACTGGGTGCAGATCTGGACCAGTAATGATGATTTGCTTCCCTTCCATTGTGCTCAATCTGTCTGCAATCATTCAGATCACTTGCTGTTTGTTGGCTGCCACATTCAGGACCAATGTTTGCTTTGGAAGTGGTGTGCTTTCACTGAGGGCAAAGACACGGCTGAATCCTTTTTGCCTCGCATCACGACAGCATGACTTGACACTCAGCTGGTAGTAGCGGTCAAACACCACATGAAGAACGTGCTTGGGTAGTTTCAGCGTAACGAAGAATAGTGGCTATAGCTGCACTTACAAAATCTGAAACCTTTGCGGGGTGAGCTGGCCAATACACTATCCACAGTACAGCACAGGCATCCAGGATGACAACATCTGGGAGACCCAGATCTTGCATTCCACGGCCAACATGCAATTTGCTCTTCAAAACACATTTGGGGGTTGAGCGCATATCACCATTGTCATCAAAAAGCGAAGTAGGATGATGTGCCAACTCATGAGCAAAGAGTGTTTCCAAAGATATGTCATCTCTTTTTGAGGCCATCATTCCAAGAACTCGAGCGTAAAATGCGTTCACAGGGGAAATTTCTGTCTGATTCTTTGAAGTCTTCTTTGTCACGAAAGACATTGTCCTTATGCGTCTTTGAAGCTTCATGTGGAAACCAGAAGGCCAGTGACTTTCAAACTCTTGGCATTGCATGGATCCAATTTCAACTGCGTCGTGAACGTTCAGAGAGGGGTCATCAACAACATTCCCGGAGTAGATGTTGACAATGCCATTTTCTGGATGTTTGTTGACGTCAAAAACATCAACACATGTTGACAGGGTTTCTCTTATCTTTTGTCTTTCTTCATCATCTTCTTTCAGACGAGACTGACGTTCTTCTTTGTGGAACTGGACAGTTGGTTGGCACTCTTTCTCTTCTTTCATCTCTTGCAGATCATGAATGATTTGTGTCAGCGTGCTGTGTGAGTATGCCCAAACAGCCAATGTTGACTCTTTCAGTATTGATCCGATGATCCCAGATGGGCCATGACCGTAACGCATGTACGTCGTCTCAATTAACTGGTCTTACCATATGCCATTCCACAGTCCTCTTTCATGGCACATAACATGTTCTCCTGCCATGAACTTCTCTTCAAGATCTGGATGCAGGCGTTGCATGGAACGCAGGTAATACAGTCCATAGCGTGCATACTTGAAGTGACCAGCTGCGAAAAAATATGGCATCATCTTCTCGACAGTAAACAAGTGAAGACACCACTCACCTTCCCTCTCTGCCCTAACAAATGACATGATGATGAACACAGCTTCCATCAGGCATTGCACCCAGAGTTGTGTTGTCTTGCTAGCAGTACTGAGTTCCACAAGCAGTTTTGCCACATCTGTCATGGTGTGTATTGGGGTGTGACAGCAACAGTGGCCTCAAAAACTCCTCAACAACGAACCTGAGGGCTCTGACATTCTGGGGATACTTTTTTTTCCAGAAAGCAGCTTGGGTACTCCAGCAAATGTTGTTTCTACAATCTGATCCAAGCCACTGCCCCCAACACAGCCAATGAAACTCATTAACATGTGCATCCCTCCTAGCCTAGGAGTGAAGTCCTGGAATAGCTCTTTGTCCATCCACCCAGGTAATGTGGACAACCACTTGGTAAAGCTGTTGGTCACATGTGAACACTGTCCACTTCTGCCCTGCCATGGATGATAGATGCTGTCCCTCCACCATGGCATTTTTCAAATTCACATATACACAGGCGCACGCACACGTGTACACGCACGCACGCACACACATGCACACACACACACACACGCACGCACACACGCACACGCACGCACACGCACGCACACACACACACACGCACACACACACACACACACACACACACACACACACACACACACACTGCTCCCCTCCTCACTTTCTTGCATTCCCGTTCTTTGTGTTACCTTTCTATAGGCATATGTGCAATTCCCAATCGCATGTTCAACGCACACACACACACACACACACACACGCACGCACACGCACACACACGCATACACGCACACACACGCACGCACGCATACAATATCTCTCTCTCTCTATCTCTCTCATTCCTTCTCTGGTTAGCTTCAAAATAAAGAAGCCCAATAGAAATACAGGTGACATCCCACATACCGCTAGTTCCACATACCGGTTTTTGTGTGTGTATTTTTGGCATGTGTGCAACTCACATGTAGATATACTGGACTGGTGTATGTGTGTGTGTGGGGAGGGTATATGTTTATTTGGGTTTGATAGGCGCAGAGAGAGAGAGAGAGTTTGTGGAAATAGCTGTATGTGGGACTAGTATCATATACGTAAGGTACAGTGTGGGAACAATGTTAGGGGAAGATGGGGTAAAAAGTGCATGGGCGGGTAAGAAGCCCACCCCAATTATCTCATGAAATAAAGAAAATTTCAGTCAAATTTGCCCATGAGACGAATGCTAGACATTAACGCTCGTCTCATGGGCAAAATGAGACTGAAATGTGCTTCATTTCATGAGATAATTGGGGGTGGCTTCTTACCCGCCCATGCACTTTTTACCCCGTCTTCCCCTATGCTTCGGATTTCAACACTCACCTGCCTAGATCAGACTACTTTCTGCACATTTATGAATTTCAATCAAACATGAAGATTCTCTTCTTTTTCGAAGCCCATCATGAAGATTGTCTTGAGTTTTTAATAATTGAAAATATTCATTTCAATTCTTCATAATAGGCCTTCAAACTAGATCTACAAGCCCACTATTTCGCAGGGTTTCCCTGATTGGGCTATCCCATGTCATGGGTTACGTTGTGACGTCAATCAGCTATTATTACTTTTCACGTCATCTAACTTTGTCATTTCAGCTACCTACCACCCCTGCATCTTAGCACTGTCGTATGACTTTCACATTGCAAGCTAAATTTAGATACTGTCAAGGAATGCCAAAACATGCTTACAGTCGCCACAAATATCGCTTTATTGCAAAACTTGCCCATCATTTCAAAGTTGGTCTCCAACGGATTTGAAACAAGGACGTATTAAAGATTTAAAATCCGTTGAAAAACTTAATATATAAAAAAAAAAAAGGTTATGATTGTTTTACAAAGGCCATCGCCTAGACTATGTATAAATCTTGTCGTCTGCTTGTTGGTTTCATGTGTGCGGATTGGATTGATTCAGTCGTTCTGTGTGTGATGTGCATCGATTCTCGATTCGGTTATCAAGAGAGAAGATATTTTCTGGTGGAAGCTTATTGAGGTATATTTGTTTTCAGCTTGTTCCACCTGGGGACGTTGTCCAGAGGTGTAGTCGGGTTAACAAAGCTGATTCGCGACGTTGGGCCTGCACTGAGTGATTGCGGTCAACCTCTCTACTTATTCTTCCCATGGGTGAGATCTCCCTTATTCGTCAATGAATCGACGAAACTATCGTCCTCTCTGTGAGAAAGAGATTATTTGAACATTTCTTCAACTAATTTTGGAAGATAAGAAAATATGAAAGACTGAAATGAAGTAAAATGGTAGTGAGTAGTAATTAGTAAATATAATATTGAGTTATGTGAAAACACGAGAACGTGATTTGAAATTAAAAGAAGCACTAAAGAATAATATAATCTTGAGTTTGCTAAATTTTGGTGTGTTAAGTTGAATGTGTTTTTGTTTTAGGAAGGTGTTCTTTTCCCCCTCTCCAGTGTAAGAGGGAGTTCTCCTGTACAGTTCGGGGAGCTCGCAGGCCTAGCTGCTCTTGTCTTTCTTTGGGGGTATGTTTTGCTAACTCTTTCTTTTTCACATTTCCCTGCTCTTCTTGCCTGTTTTTCAGTTGCTGTCTTTGGCACTTTCCTAGAAATCTTTCTGGTGTGAGTGAAAAAAATTCAGCCTTTTAAAAAAATTGTTGTTTATTCCTAAGATTTTTTTCTTTGGAACTTTTTTTTCTTTCTCTTTAATTCTAGTTAAATTGTTGTTTTTTCACATTGTTTGTTTAAAGTGGAAAACTAATTGTGAATAATAGATTGTTTTATTTCATATTTTATTATTGGATTTAGTGGATTGTTTATTGAAATAATTTATTGTATTTTGGAAAAGTATTGTGATTTAAGTAGATATTGAAAGAGTTAAAGTAAATTTAGTTTGTTTTGGTTTTTTCCTAGTAATATTACTTATTAGTCTGTGGCTTATTCAGATAATGTTTGTGATGTTGATGTTTTGAATTAATATAGACATTTTCTTTTGCATTTGATTTTTGTTTTTCCTTGGGGCTCTCCTCTCCTGTTGCTTTCTTGATTTGGCTTGGGGTGTCTTTCACATTGTGTAAGTATTTTAAGGTATGAATGTGTTGAATGGTATTTGATATTTGATTAATATTATTGTTGATTGTTCATTACAAGTGTACTTGTATTAGTCTTGGTTGATACAATCTCTGGTTTCATAATATTTTGTAGTTCTGTGTGGTACTTTCACATTGTTCAATTTTGGATCAACAACAATACAGTATCATTTAAAATGTTGTTGAAATTGGTACACATTTTTACATTTTTGTATTATTTTGTATTCATTATGTCTACTGCTGAGAAACCTGTAGGAAAGGTGGATTTAACTCCAGGTGAATCAGTACCTGAAAGAGTGGATTCTTCTTCAGTTCTTGAAGATGAAGATGAGTTTTTGATATTTGTAAACAGAGGTAAGAAACTTGGTCTTGAGAGATAAAAGCTTCAGAATTATGTAGATAGATGTTTTGAGAGAAAAGAGAGAGAGACAGGTGGAGACAGAAAGATTAGAACTAAAGAAGGAAGAGGCTAAAAAGGAGTTAGAGTTGATGAAAGAAGAGAATAGGAAAGAATTGGAGTTGCAGAAAATAGCTGCTCAAGAAGAGACTAAGCGACAGAAGGATCAGGAGGAAACTAAAAGGTTAACCACTGAAGAAGAAACAAAGAGACAGCATGATAAGATGCAATTTCAGCTTGAAAAGGAAAGGAAAGAATCAAGCAGAGCTCAGTTAGACATGCAAGCTAAAGGAATCTAGCTCTGAAGCTAATGTTGAGGGTGGCTCTTCTGGTTCTGGTGGTTTCAGTCGGCCTTTCTTGCCGAAACTTCCTCATTTCAAGGAAAAGACGTACGACATTGACTCATGCATTTACAGGTTTGAGGCGCACACTAGAGCTTTAGGATGGAATAAGGATAATTGGGGCATGTATTTGTCAGCTTTGTTGGAAGGTCCTGCTCTTACTTTGTACCATTGTTTGTGTGACAAAGGATCTGTTGTGAAGTATGTTTTGGTCAGGCTTTGCTGAAGAAGTTTCAGTGCACTCCTGATGGGTTTCGCAAGCGTTTCAGGGAATCTCGTCCTGCTGCAGGTGAGACGTTTGATACATTCTCTATTGAGCTTCAGAGACTTTTTGATCATTGGGTGTCCTTGTCTACTGAAGAACTGGATTATGATAAGCTACGTGACTTAGTTCAGGCAGAACAGTTTCTTGAGAGTGTCTCCAGAGGTTGTTACTTTCATTTCAGAGAAGGGTGTCGTTTCATTTACTGAAATGGTTAACACTGCAGAAGCTTATCGTAGGGCTCACCATAACAAAAGTCTGGCTATAAAGACTCAGTCTACTCTCTTTGCAGGTGTTGGTTATGCTCAGTTCCAGTCTACACGTGGGAAGTGTTCGCCTAACAAATCTAACTACTCGAATAGGGGAGGTTATTCTTACTCTGATTTCAGGCAACAGCCCAATTTTATGAATAAGCGAGGACGTGGACAGCACAGCAACTACCAGTCGTACGACCGTTCTGATGCTACTCATTCGGCACGTGGAGGTGGTCAAAGAAACTACCATGGTGGCGTTCAAGGGAACTATCGTGGAGGTAACGTTCATGGTGTTCAACGTGGGGGTTTTCCGAGACGACGTGGTAACTTCAGTGGTCAAGGTAACGCTGTTTCTTCTTTCTGTTTGCTGTGTAAGCGTTCAGGTCATTCTGCTGATAATTGTTTCTTGAAGAATGGTAAAAATCCTTGTAGGATTTGTTCATTGAGTCATCCTCCAAATTACTGTCCTTTTGAGGTAGAACAGGCAAACACAGGTTCTGTTGTGAATGAACAACAATCTGGAATGGCTACAGCTCTTGCTCATCCAGAGGTCACTTGCTCAGTCGCAGAAGGTTTCACGGGTCGTTTACATTTGGAATCAGGTTCTGTGAATCAGACACCATGTTCGGTTCTTCGTGACACAGGTGCTACAATCTGTGGGGTTCATAAGCTTTTGGTGAACTCAGATCAGCTCTTGGCTAGTTCGGTCAAATGTGTGTCATTTGGAGGTGTGTGGATTAATTTCCGCTTGCCAAGGTCATGGTTGATTGTCCTTATTTTAAGGGTGAACTACTGTGCTGTGTGTTAGAAAACCCAGTGGCAGATCTGATTGTCGGAAATATCCCAGATGTAGTTCAGAAGTCAGTTGTTCGCGATGATAGTGATTCTGCTCATTCATTTGCTGTCATTACGAGAGCACGTTCAAAACATGATGTTCAGAAAAAACCCTCTAGTTGACGTTGTTGATGATCTCAAAGTCACTCGTTCAGATTTGATTGAGTTGCAGAAGAAGGATAAGTCGTTGGAGTCTTGTTTTCAGTTGGCATCATCAGGAGAAGGTCAGAAGTACATTATATTGCTTCTATTTCTCTGCTGGTGTTCTGTTTCGGCGATTTGTCAAGAATAATAATCAGTGTTGATTCTAGAGCGTGGTCTTGCGGGATTACCGCTATTTTTTTCATTAGGCCGCATGGGGTAGGGCGCAACTCAGTGTGCGACCAGCGGCACGTCGTCTGTCCTCTGTTCTTTTATGTGATTTTGTGTAGGCTTTAGGTAGTTTTATGAATTCGAGTCCTGTGATGAGGTGGGATGTTGGTGGGAAGGGTGGAGGGTGGTATGAAAGTGAGCGCGCAAGCGGGGCGTGTGAAGTGTGAAAGAAACTTTTAAAGCATGTAATAACAATTTATTTTGTTCTTTTATAAATTGTTTGGTTTCTGTGTGTACATATGACGTGTCCGCAGGAAAATTTTCCTTGTTTTTATGACAAAATAAAAGTTGAGTTGAGTTGAGTTGAGTTGAGTTGATAAAATCACGAACGGCGCGGACCAAACGCCGCAAAAAAACCCAAAAACGAACGCGTTTTTACACTTCGTGCGCGGCATCGCGGCTGCTATTTGTATAGCCTTCTCAGTAAATGAATGCTACCGAACGTCTGTTCTACCGACGTTTCTCATTGGCCGAGACCGTCCAATCAGTGAAGTTGTGTGTCACCTTCAAAGTTTTCTTCTCGGATCGAGCGCCATTTTTTCTCCTCTTTGCCTTTGTCTACAAGTAGTTACCACAGTCTACTGATTCACAATGAAGCGCTCAACCACCCTATTTTCTTTCGCTTTCACTAAAGCAAAGAAGCCCTGCACAAGTGAAGCCAGTAGTAGCAACTCGGAAGTGACTTCGGAAGCTACAACGCTGTCTGTATCCGATCAAGCTGACGTTGAACTCGGCGCGACACCACCGCCCGGAGGCGAAATAGTCGACGACAGTATCAGTTGTGATGAGATGTCGGATAGTGATGAAAACGAACCCGGGCCATCGGATTCAAAATCGAGGGAGCCGAAGAAAAAGTACAAGAGTTTTCAAGTTGCTTGGATGAAGGAAAGGTCGTGGCTCGTGAAAAAAGAGGATGGCAGCATGATGTGTAATTAGCAAAGAGAACGCTTTTACGATGCCTGGGTGCAAAAACTACCGAACCACCACACTGACTCGCCATGTCAAAACGGCTGACCACAGGCATGCATTGCAGGGCGAACTTCTACAAAAAAACTTCAGTCAGGTGAGTCTCTCTCTCTCTCTCTCTCTCTCTCTCTCTCTCTCTCTCTCTCTCTCTCTCTCTCTCTCTCTCTCTCTCTCTCTCTCTCTCTCTCTCTCTCTCTCTCTCTCTGTGTGTGTTAGTGAGTGAGTGTGTGTGTGTGTTTTTGGTGCATAGTGAGGACTTGATCATGTTTGCTCACCAATGTTGTCAGAACTTGAAACAAACTAAGGAGTTGCACCCTAGTCCTAGTTTTTTTTATTTTTAGATTTTCATAATACCAAAGGTTATCCGACCTTATACTAAAGGTTATCTTCCATTTCTCTCTATATCTATATCATTGGAAAATAAAGTTTTCAAACTCTCTCTCACTCTCTCTCCCCTCCCCCCCTCTCTCTCTCTCTCTCTCTCTCTCTCTCTCTCTCTCTCTCTCTCTCTCTCTCTCTCTCTGTCTGCCTTTCTTTGCTTCTCTGTCATTCACTTTTTTAAACTTGTTTTATTTTCATCATATACATTTACAATACAAACCAAAAAAAGCAAATATCACATGCACAATACATGAACTACATGCATGTACATACATATACAAAATATATACATAGACATAAACACACACACACACACACACACACACACACACACACACACACACACACACACACTCCATCCCTTAATTTATCCAGATACAGCAATGCTCTGTCATTCTCTATCGTTCGGTTTCTGTCTCTAGCCCAGTCTTTCTGTGTTTGTGTGTGTGAGGGAGAGAGACTCATTGAAAAGATGGCTACTTTAAATGCCATACATTGTATGGGGGTTTTCAGGCTGCACAAGCTGCTGCGAAGAAGAGCCAGACCAGTGCAGATGAAACTGTTGTTGGGGCCATGCGCACTGTCTATTGGATGGCCAAGGAGGATTTACCCATCAAAAGATATCCCAGCCTCATCCAATGCCAAAAGCTGCAGGGCTGTCAAGCTGTTTCCAACCTGTCGGTGGTGAGAAAAAGTGATTTGTGAACACGTGTGCGAAGTCTTTGTTTGTTCTTTTAATTAATTGTATAAATGTCACAAATTCGTCAAAGGGAATCTCTGATTGTTGTTCACTACAGGGATTGATGTCCACATCAAATCTTCTGCTGGTAGGATCCGAGATGACTTCATCTTCATGGATGATAATGCACCTTTTCATCAAGCAAGGGCTGCTTACACATACCTGCAGTAAGAGACCATCGTTCATATGAGTAAGGTTGCCTGATACAGAGAAGTCAGTCTGACAAAACATTGTTGGAACTTGCTCCAGGCAGCCGTTAGCAGCTGTTCACAGCAGCACAGAAGTTAACCGGAACAATGCCTGCTAGAGGAGTGGAACACCTTGGATCAGCAGAAACTTCAAAAACTTGTCCAGAACACGAAACGGCGCTTCAAAGCTGGAATTGCAGGGAGGGAGTCTCGCACATGCTTATCCATGAATGTTCTTGCCACAAAAAGCAAAAAAACTGAAAATAAAATTTTCGCTGCATTCGATTGTTTTATACATTTTCAAGGGATAATTACAAACTTTCCTTGAGGTTAGCAAATCAAATCATTCTCGGACCTCGTTTTTAAACAAAACATGAAGATGGTATGGTAATTACAGTAAATAAAGAAAAAAATCGTAATGGCTTTATGGTTATCTTTGATAATTTTGCATGTCTAAGATAATATCCTTAGCAAATTTTGAGCAGTATTTGTACATAAAATATAAAATTAAACAGTAAATGCAATCAGTTATAAACATTGATTTCTTACCATGTAACAATCTTCGTTACAGAAAGTTGCAATTTTGCGTAGTTCATGTAGTGCGCAGTTTGAAATAATTAATTGACAATGTTACAGTAATTTCGCTCGTTGCGCAGTTCATGTATGCAAAAAATATTCTGTGCAGTTCACGTACTGCACAAAGACTTTGCCTAATTCACGAACTTGACAACGGCATTACACAAAACCGTTGCGCAGTATGTGAACTATGCAGAAAAACATATCACGCGTAATATATTCATAAATACAATCCTCTGTGTATATATGCGTGCATGTGTGTGTGTGTGTCTACATATCTATTTCTCTGTCTCCTATTTGTGTGCCAGTCTGCTTCCCTGTCTTATTCTGTCTGTACCTCTGGCATTCATCATTTACTCAAAACGTTCTGAACATTTAGAACCCTATTGTGAGCAACAGCCACTTAGCGGATAGAACAAGCTCCACTAAACTGTCCAAACGAGTGACTATTTCTCTTTTGCACTTGTGATGTTTACATTGAACTGAGTAAGAAAAGTGCGAGAAACACTATCCACAAGCAACAGGGAAGATGCATTGACTATTTAAAGGTTAAACAAAATGACGACTTTGTGACTGTAGTTACACTCTGATTGACGAGATAATGACTTAAATGCTTGCCCAAAAAATGGCATTGCCATTCGTGGTTGGAAAGTTGTGCATGTGTGTGTGACTGGTCCCTAACTTTTTTCCATCAGTATATAATTGAATCTGACAAATCTAGTCATTCAGGACTGCATCTGGACAGTAACTGGACAGCCCAGTGCATCATGCTGAGAGCGAGCTGGACATTCAACTCGTCCAAGGGGAGTTTCTACGTAGACAGTAACAGCTTGGCGAAGGTCGGAGGAAAGTGCACCGTCACCATCCAGTTACCTCCTCCTTTGGTCATGAACCTCACAACAGTGAACATCACTGGTCGATGTGACTCCATACGTATTGTTGTCAAACAATGCAGTGCCGGGTTCCATTGCGGATTTCTGTTCACATGTTTGTTCCAATCATCCCCAACTAAAAAGTATTGGCTTTTCAGCCAAAGTGGACACGTGGTAACATTTAAATTTTCATGGTATCCTGCAAAGCACACGGCGAGAAAGTATGGCCCATTGTCTGTGTTTATATCTTATGTTGGGGTTCCTGAACCAGAAATCTTGTTGAAAGTGGATTATACAAGTTCCAGGAAAGGTAGGTTTGAAACAGATTTAGTAATTTACACCTTTGTGGGTTTGCACACACATGCGCGCACACACGCACGCACGCACGCACACACGCGCGCGCACACGCACACACGCACGCACACACACACACACACACACACACACACACACACACACACACACACACACCTATCACATACACACATACGCAAGCACGTATACACAGAACGTTTATGTTTTGAATGTTACAGATGCATTGATGTAAAGAAAAATGCAAACTTTAGCTGCTTATGCAATGTTTCATCTGAAAATATAATTATTGAATTTGACAACGCCTTTGACACACACACACACACACAACAAACAAACAAGCACACGAACCAGAGCGAAGTGACATTAATTTATTTACGTGAGATCATTAGCAGATTGTGGTCATGCATAAACAAAACCAACAGATAACCATTTTGATTTAAATTAAATTTGTGAACCTACCATGTCTGTCTGCTTATTGCAAAAATGTATGTGCGCCCAATCACATCCACTTAAGAACAAACACAGACGTGTGAAACAAACCTAAACATGAATGTCTAGGCTCGGTGACCTCTCCACGTTGGGACGGCCAGACGTCCTACCTGTTTGCACTGAAAGCCTCCACCACGCTCACCATTCCTGACAGACACGTCGTCATGGTCAGCACCATCACCAAGATGGCCTGCATCCCGAGCTACGTCATGCTGTGCGCAAAACACCACAAGTGTAAAAAAACATCATTTCGGGGTTATTATCTCGTTTACTATTGCGGCTTTGGCCAGGCTGATCCTCAGACGTTCGATCTTCCCTCCAGAAAACTGGTCATCAGCTTTGTGGCCACACCAACCCGCCCAATGCAGGGGTTCAAGATCAGGTTTTCCTTCCACCTCAAATCCTCTCGTCTGCATGAAAAGCATCAAGGGCTGTGGAATTGTTCAGCACTTAAGAATACAGAGCTGGACCTGTATTTCCCCTGCAATAACCGTGTGGACTGTGTGGGAAGGGAGGACGAGGAATCGTGTCCGTACACCACTGCTCAGTGTGGGGCGGGGCGGCTCAGAGCGGGCAGTGGCTGTTACGTCTTTCACCGCCACACGCATACACATTTTCACCACAACGGAGGCTCAAGAAGGACCAAAACTATATTGACGATGTCGTGGCAGGCAGCTGACGATTTGTGTCGAAGCGAGGGAGGTTGGCTGGTCAGCCTTAGCATGCCGCAGGAAGAACAGGCCGTCCGCAAAGTGTTCCAACTGGAGAAACATGTCAGCGTTTTGGTTGGAATGACGGCTGTGGACTCTGTTGTGCCTTACTTGTAAGAAATTGTGAGCTTTTTTTTTTAAAGTATCATAGTCAGCATCACCATAATTGTCACTGTCATCATCATCATCATCATCAACAATAACATCATGCCCTTCATCATGAATACCATTAGCATCATCATCATAATCATAATCATAATTCTGAGAATAACTGGCCAAGTCGATCGTGTTGCAGTTACAGACACTTGTGGAAACACCCAGACGGAACCATAGCTTATTACAGTGTAGAAGTTTCCACTGCACGGTGCCCGGGTCGATGCATGAGCTTGCAAAGTGGGGTTAAGTACATTCCAATACAGTGCAATTCAGGTCAGATGGCTGAAGTTTTGTGTGAAACGCCTCCCGCCATCCCCTTCACTTCAAGGGCAAGGCCAAGTGGAAATATCCCCAGGCTGCAGCCATCTTCTTTTCATCACGGACGGTCCCACAACGTTCCCCTCTTTACGTGTCCCCAGCTTCATCTCACCCACACATTTCTGGCGTGTGACCAGCGCAGTGCATGTTGGACTCGAGACGGTTTGTCCTGTACAGCGGAGCTGTCGCCTCCCCCTCCTTCCTTCCTGTGTCGGGACAATGTAGAACTTGTTACTTACACTTTGGTGTGTGACCATCAGAAAGATTGCCACGACAACAGTGACGAACAGTTCTGCCAGTACAAAACTTGTGATCCGACAACCTACGTGGTGTGTAGAAATAAAGAGGTACGGCCATGTCTCGCCATTGGTTCAAATTTTGTCATCTTAGACTTTAGATGTAAATGAGAAATATGTTTTCATTTGATAGTTTCTTTTACTTTAATGGCAGGGATTGGTTTTATATGGGATTTCAAATGTGTGTTGTTGTTTTTTAAATAAATAATTCGTGTTTTATGTAGGTATTTTAAATGTAAGTTGTGTCAGTGCGATAATGTTGCCTTTTCATGTAAAGTGATTTTTTTCTAAATAATTTTAAGTACATGTATTTTTGAATATCTTTTGTGTGCGTGAGGCAAACTTACTTTTTTTTTAACTTTTTCGTGTAAAGCGCGGTTGGTCCTGCTGTGTCAGGAGAATAGCGCTATAGAAGATTTATTTTTTTGTTTATTATTATTATTTACAATATGTAGTAAAATAGCTAGATTAACGATCTTTAATTATTTGAAAGATATTAATATTTTTCACTTGATGTAAGCTACTGTGATGTTTTTAATTCTAGACGTGTCATGTTTTTACTTGCTAAGTTTTTGATTTATTAATGTTTTTTTAACAAAAGTATTTGAACAAAAAAACCTTTTTTGTTTTTACCTTGTGTTTTTGTCCCTTTTTAATACGTGGTAAATTTAACGTGGTGACAGCCCTGACATGGCCTTAGTTGTCAACGGGGCTATAATTTTAATCTTAATCTTAATCTTAAAACGCGTGTGCCTCCCTTGAATGTCTTAAAGCTTATACTGGTACTAAAAGAAGTGAAATTTCAGAACGAGAAAGTGTGTGTGTGTGTGTGTGTGTGTGTGTGTGTGTGTGTGTGTGTGTGTGTGTGTGTGTGTGTGTATGTGTGTGTGTGTGTGTGTGTGTGCGTGTGCGTGTGCGTGTGTGTGCGTGTGCGCGCGCGTGTGCGTGCGAGTGTGCAGACGTGTATACTGTATGGATACATCCATCCGTGAAATGCTGAGATTAGTTGAAAGAAAATATTTAAATGATAGACTTAATTATACTGTTCTTGCTCATTTGCTCACAAGCAATCTTCTCCCCCCCCCCCCCCCCCTCTCTCTCTCTCTCTTTCTCTCTCTCTCTCCCTCTCTCTCTCTCTCAAACACACACACACACACACACACACACACACACACACACACACACACACACACACACACACACACACATATATATATACACTTTTAAAACATCAAAATCAATTATCAATTAAGGACAACTGAAGAAACTAAAACACTGTGTGTATATGTGTGTGTATTTCTGCGTGTGCATTTCTATGAGTGTATTTATCTGCCTCTGTCTGTCTGTGTGTCTGTGCTCTAGTGTGTCAAATTCAGTCAGATGTGTGACAGTGTGCCTCACTGCACTGACTCCAGTGACGAACAGTGTGGATCAAATACAAAAGCTTTGAGTGCTGGCGTCAGGGTGGGCCCTCCGGCTTTGATCAACTTTGACGGCCTGGGAAGAATCACGGGCCTGCCGGTGAACACCTCTACACTGGATGGCCTGTCTGTCTGTCCAGACACCCACGTGCAGTGTGCAGGCGATGGTTACTGTCTGCCTGTCTTCGTGTGGTGCAACAACATCCATGACTGTCCCCAGCATGAAGACGAAGAGCATTGTGACAGATACACTTGTCCAGGATTCTACCGTTGTCGGGCATCCAGTGTGTGCCTCCATCCCCAACACGTGTGTGACGGCATGTACCAGTGTCCTCAGCGAGATGACGAGTTGTTGTGTGATGGCACGTGCCCTGAGCAATGCACGTGCTACGGTCAGGCCTTTTTCTGTAGAAGTATTATTCCTTTGTCGTCCAATTCTGGTCTGAAATTTCTGGACGCCAGTGACAGTGCTCTGCAATACGTAGATGTGTCAACCAATACACTGCTCATTTTCCTAAGACTGGTACGCTGTAATCTGATGAATCTGACATTGTTCCGTCTTCCCAATCTGCACAGCTTAGACCTGAGTGAGAACCACCTGACCTCCATCACTGATCAACATCTGAGTCTCCTTCCCCGTCTGCGTCAAATGACTCTGTCTAACAACCCACTGAGCACACTTATCCAGCTCTCTCTGGGGCCTCCTTACCAGCATCATTACCTGCAGTCACTGGACGTGTCCCTAGTCATTATAGAGGAACTGGACGTGTCCATGCTTACCATTTTTCCTAATCTAATTAACCTTAACCTGACAAACTGTGGCGTGAATCGTGTCTATGGAGGCTTCCAGGCCTTGCAGCATCTCACTGCGCTGGACACACGTGGCTGCTCCATGGAACACTTTCCTGGCAGCATTTTCCAAAGCTTGGACAAGCTACAAACAGTCTTGGGTGACAACTACAGACTCTGCTGTCCAGACATTCTCCCAAACACTTTCATTTCAGACAATTGCTTTGCTCCTTCTGACGAAATTTCTTCATGTCAAGCGTTGTTGAGATCCAACTTATACCGTGGTGCCCTGGTGCTGTCCGCTGTGTTGGCCACTCTGGGCAACACTGTGAGTTTTTGTGCTCGAATGATAACAAACAAATTTAAGAGTAAAACTGGATTCGATGTTTTTGTTGGAAACCTGTGCATTTCAGATTTTTTCATGGGACTGTACCTGGCTGTGATAGGTGTGGCAGACCGTGTGTACCAGGGCACCTATCTGTGGAACGATGTGATCTGGAAACACAGCACTGCCTGCCAGGCAGCAGGTTTCGTGTCACTGTTGTCCAGTGAAGTGTCAGCCTTCATCATCTGCATCATCACTTTGGATCGACTGTTGGTTCTGCGCTTCCCCTTCAGCCAGCTCCACTTCCACAGAATCAGCGCTGTGGTGACATGTGCTGGGATATGGACTGCTGGACTGATTCTGTCCGCCATTCCTCTATTGCCTGTGACCTCAAACTGGCAATTTTACAGTCAGAATGGCCTATGTATTCCATTGCCAATCGTCAGAAAGAAGTTTGCTGGTCAAAGCTATGCCTTCAACGTGATGATTGTCCTGAACTTTGTTCTGTTTTTGCTGATAGCTGTGGGACAAGCAGTCATCTACCAGTCCGTCATGAAAAACAAGTTCGCTGTTGGTGACAGCAGCACAAGACACCAAAAGGACCGCACTTTGGCTCGTCGCCTGCTGACCATCGCTGTGTCTGACTTTCTGTGCTGGTTCCCGATAGGTCTCCTAGGCCTGTTGGCCTCCAGTGGCCATGCTGTGGCCGGTGAGGCGAATGTGGCCATAGCCATTTTGGTGCTGCCCCTCAACTCTGCCATCAACCCCTTTCTCTACACACTCAACATGATGATGGAACGTCTTCAACTAAGGCGTGAGCAGCGTATGCAGCAGCTCCTTTTAAAACAGCTTCAGCACCAGACTACCAGCCCAAGTCCTTGGTAAAGCTCATTGAAGGAATCCATTTTAGTACAGTAGTGTGGTCTGATACAAGCACAGTACAAACAAGGAAACACATATTCATGCATTAAAAATGAAAACGAAACTAAGAAAAAGAAAGGACAGTCAATCACATGATTCACAAAAGTTGGACATAATTATTTGAAGTCGATGCACCATCCTTCCCAACACATTGAAAACCGCCCTCTGTCCCCCGCCATTTCTTCCTTGTATTCCTCCCTACTTCACTCAAATACAAGAATACGAAAAGCAGAGTTCTCATTTGCATGGAAAAAAACTCAAACTTGTATAGTAGTTCATACTTTTGGGGGACAAAATGCAATAAAATAATTCAAATCATACAGCACAAAAATCAATGTATACAATGGAAACATGTTTTCCATTCCCCTTCCCAGCATTGCATGCACCTCCCTACACGCATACTTTCACATACCCCCCCCCTCTCTCTCTCTCTCTCTCTCTCTCTCTCTCTCTCTCTCTCTCTCTCTCTCTCGCACACACACACACTGCGGATTTCCGACATGACCAGATAGGCCAACTAGGCCTAAAACTAATTCTTTACTTCTCAGTACTCTCATTATTTGGTCTTAGCTAAGGTATTGCTCAGAAGTTCGACAGACTTAGAAACAAAGCTCGCTGAATTCTTATTGTTCTGCAACGAATAATGCGGTACCGTCTATCAGATGGTAGTAGTTCATAGCAATGCGATAGAACGTGACTTTGATCATTAGCAATCTCCCTGGCTTTTCGAGCTACACGCTTTTCATACAACAAACGCAAACTGTCTTGTTTTCTACCCACTATTTTGCTACCAACATTCACAAGTTTGTTCAGAACACTCTTGAGTTTTACACCACCATACCAACAGCTGAATGAGAAAATTGTAATATATTCTAGAAAAAGTTTTAAAGAAGATCTGCGCTAACATTGGAAGATGTTAGTTGGCCCTCTCTAGTCATGTCTATTAGTTTTTTAAATTAAAATTTCAGAACATTATTATTTTCTTCATTTTACATAAGATTTTTACTATTTCTGGTTTAACTTAGTGCTGGTTTGCTTTTATTGTGGAATTTTGATTTGGTGCAAAGAAGACACCATTCTCTTGTAGAATGTCTTCTTGCTCAAGTTGACATCCACTGGACAGTCAAATTGCAGGTAGTGGGTAGTACCAATTAATGTGGCGGTACCATAGCCGATGAGGTTTATCCGAGGCGTGGTTACCCTACACATATCTATATTGATAAAAACTCGGGACTTTACTGGTGTTGCGCTGCCTCCGGGCATTGCAGCCAGTATTGTTCCCACTATCTTTGTATTTACAAATGTCCCATATGTGTCTATGACCGAGAGGACGTAAAACACCATTTTTCATTCATTCAGTCAAATTGCAGGCCGATCATGCAAACTGATGATATCTTCACAGATCGAAACAGCTGTCTTTGCATAAGGCACTGTCCCTAACTAAATATTCAATCATACTAATCATATAGTAATTTGGCAAGTGTCCTGTGTGTGTGTGTGTGTGTGTGTGTGTGTGTGTGTGTGTGTGTCTGTGTGTCTGAAACACGAAACGGGCCTTATAACTCCGCCGTTTTTCGACCGAATCGCTTCAAATTTGCTGTGAGCCCTCACGGGGCGATGGCAACGGCAACCGAGGCGGCCGTGTCATTTGCGCGGTTTCGCAAATGCGCGAAACGCGCATCCGCCGGCCTCTCGGCGCCCGTATCTCCGGCATTTCTGGGCCGATTGCCTTCGAATTTGGCAGGAAGATGACCGGGGCCGGGGACGATCCGTGTGCCAAACCGGAAGCGAATCGGTTCAGAAACGCCCGCGCTAGATGCCGCTTCACCTTTTCACAAATAACTCCGCCGTTTCTTAACCGAATCGCCTAAAATTTGCTGTCAGGCTTGCTATGACCCGGACAAAGCATGGCAGTACATTTTAACAGCATCTGTTCATAAATGCGCGCGAAAAGCACCAATTTACAGTTTTCTCACTAGGCGAAACGACATGTGTCCAAACGTGCTGTTATTAAAGGGGGGGCAGGAGACCATGGTTCACAAGTGCTGGGGTGACCAGTAGGTCAGCCAGCTGGTTATGGGTGGGGTAGGGGGTGGGCGGATGGGCGGAGGGATGGTGGGGGGGGAGGCAGTGGAGATTACAAGGGGATGACATTACACGTATCTGTATTATTAAAAAATCGGGACTTCACTGGTTTAGCACTGCCTCCGGGCATTGCCTCCAGTATTATTCCCACAATCTTTGTATTTACAAATGCCCCACATGCCGAAAGGCCGAACTATGATTATGAACACTCTTTCTGCGATAGGTCAAGATGTGCCCCCCCCCCCCCCCTGAAAAGAAAGACCGGTAAAGGTAAAGATGTGCCCCCCCCCCCCCCCCCCCCTGCATTTCTCGGTTAATTCTATTTTTCCGTTTTTGCCTTTCTTACCATACATAAAGCTGTATTTTAGGAACATTTTTAGCTAATAACCTTTTTGGAATACTAACCCTAGCCCTAAACCTAACCCTACCCCCCACTATGTACTGCAGTACACCGCGATTTGTCACAGTTGTGGTTCGTTGCGTTTTTCTGTCTTATAGGGTGGGGGGTAGGGTTAGGGTTAGGGCTAGGGTTAGGGATAGGGTTAGTATTCCAAAAAGGTTATTGACTAAAAATGTTCCTAAAATACAGCTTTATGTATGGTAGGAAAGGCAATAACGGAAAAAAGAATTAACCGAGATAGGTAGGGGGGGGGGGGGGGCACATCTTGCAGATAAGTCCCCGAGCAAGTAAATGTGGGGAGGGGGTAGGTGTAGGGAGGAGATATGTGTGTGTGTGTGTGTGTGTGTATGTGCGTGTGCGTGCGTGCGCGAGTGAGCGTGTGTGTGTGTGTGTATGTCTGCGTGCCTGCATGGGTGGGGGTGGTGTGTGTATGTGTATGCCTATTAGCAAATGTTCACTCATCCAACCGGAACAGCAGTTGTCCTCTTTGCTCTTTGTCTTTCTTTCTGTCTGTCTGTCTCGCTAGGTACTTCTTCTTCTTCGAATTTGGAAGGTAGATGACGGGGACGGTGACGATCCCTGTGCCAAACCGGTGGGGGGGGGGGGGGGGGGGAGAACGCGTCACTCTCAGAGCAGCGCCAACGGGAAACGGGGCCTTATAACTCCGCCGTTTCTTAACCGAATCGCTTCAAATTTGCTGTACTCAGCGTTACCAGTACTTGCCGTTACCGTTACTAGGTGTTACCAGTATGGTGCATTGCCAGTACGGGGCGTTGCGCTAGTAGAAATAATTGCTAGGGGGCGATGGTATACCATGTTTAGTTATCTCCCCCCCCCCCCCCCCCCCCCCCTCCCTGGGGGCGTTTTCCGTTTTTTCGTATGTTCATACCAAGGAAATGAAAACAAGGGAGTTCAGTATTTTTGAAATATTTTATACTTTATGTTTATAATGTTTAACGTATATCATGTTCAAGCGCTCCTTGAATTAAGGAGAAATTAAGTCTTAACCTTTAAAAAAAACTTTGTTAAAAACTTTTAAGTTGTAATGTTAATGAATATGTTACCCCTGCTATTCTAGCTTCCGGTTACAGTGTCTCTTAGATGCGTTCTCTCTCTCTCTCTCTCTCTCTCTCTCTCTCTCTCTCTCTCTCTCTCTCTCTCTCTCTCTCTCTCTCTCTCTCTCTCTCTCTCTCTCTCACACACACACACACACACACACACACACACACACACACACACACACACACACACACACACACACACACTCTCTCTCTCTCTCACTCTCTCTCTACCTTCCCCCTCTCTCTCTCTCTTCTCTCTCTCCCATTCTCTCCCTTGGTTCACCCCCCCCCCCTCCTCCCCCCGTCTATTCTTTCCATCTCTGTCTCATGACCTGCCCCCCTTCTCTCTCCCTCCTCATTCTCTTTCTCCTCCTCTCCGTCAATCCTTTCCTTGGTTCTTTCTGTTATGCCTATATTTGACTCCAGTGTGATGTTTTAGAGCATGGTTGTCTTAATTGCCACATTTGTCTGTGTACAGTGACAAAACCAGTCGGCGAAAGCTTATAAAGAAGATTGGATGACAGCCAACAGAGCTATGATTTGATTTTTTTCTTATCTATAGTTTGCTTTAATAACACTTTTTTTGTGTCCAATGTATGTGTTTGTGAACCTAAGAAACAAACTCAATTACTTTAACTTTACGATTTGTTCTGTGTTCTCAAAAGAAGAAAATAAAATAATGTGCTGATTTACTTTTTCTCCCAATGGGGGAGATAGACAGTGCCTATGCAAAGACAGCTGTTTCGTCTTGTGAAAGACTCTTCAGTCTGCATGTCGGCCTGCAAAGAATGTCCACAGTGAATGTTCAAGCTGAGCTAAGAAGACTTTCTACGAGAGAATGGTTGTCCTCTTTGCACCAGATTGAAAGTCCACAGTAGAAATGGGAACCCAGTAGGATTCGGAATCCTACTACTACAAATCTGAATTCCGATTTGCTCTTTGGTTTCAACTTTGTTGTATCATTTACGCGTTGGACTGTAGAGGGGAAGTATTGTTTTTATTTTGATCTTGATGGTTTTTTGCTCCTTCTGTTGCCTGCTTTTTGCTCCTTTTGCTATATTTGATGTTTGCTGTTTAATTGTTTGTCTGTGTTGATAAAGGCGCATTCGCCGAAATATCCAGTAGTTTTGTTTTGTCTCTTGTGAATAAAATAACGTCACTTTGCACTGGTCGTGTAGTTGTTTGTTTGTTGTATGTTCAAGCAATAAACTTACCGAATGTTTGGCAGGAACACACAGCACGTCTTTCAAGTTCAAGCATTCGAATGTGAGAAGCGAGTAAGTTCTTTGTTCGAACATGCCATTTGAACTTTGCTACAGCGCTTTTGTCTACAACATTTGTGTTTCCTTTTAAAAAAGAAACAATCTTATCGTATTTGTCCTTTGAAATGATTTTTGAGTTTGACGCCTGAGCAGCTGTCTTCGTTATTTCTTTTATTTCAGCCCGATGGGCCAACTCGTCGCAATCTGACATTTTCGTTTTTGAATAGCGCCGCTTTGCCTTTCGGACAAAGTGGGAATTCCAACTTTGTACCGCATTCCGAAAACGCGCAGAGAATATTATATCAAAAAGTTGGTGGGATGCTTTTTTGCTCCC